>JAUIMM010000506.1:0-1200000 GCA_031769625.1 Taudactylus pleione | reverse complement strand
GAGATTTTGACCGTCGGGATTCCACTGCTGGAATTGTGACTGTCAGGATGATCGCCAACATCGCTTGGTGTGTATGCTCAATATACGAGTGCCCGCGATCGCTAGCGACATCGTCAGGTTTGACGTGCTGCACATCAAACCTGACAATATTGTATGCTACCTAACGTATATTAATGAAGGACAGAACATAATATCGTTCCGTCCTTCTAGTGTGTACGCTCAATCTCCGCTCAAGGGAAATTGTCGAGAAAGTTGGAACGATTGCCGGCCACTCCAGTGTGTACCCAGCTTAAAGAAATATAAAAACTTCATGTCGCCTCTTAGAAGTAACCAGAATGATTCATGTTAATTAAACACATAACTTTTTCAAAGGGGTTGAAAATTTTTAAGTATAATCTATACACTTTACCTTTCTCAAAACAACTAATTTACAAAGAAATGTGCTCAACTTATTGTCCCAAGAAAGGGGCTGAGCAGGTGAATTTAGCCTGAAACTTAAAATTTGTTATATTATAGATTTTTTTTATTCAGGTGGGAAATGTATACATTTAGAACTAAATTGACCAGACCAAGGTGTGACTTTAATCTTACCTCTTCTGGATTCCGACAATCCTCTCCTGAACACGATCTGCAAATACATTTCCAAGTCGGATCAAGCTCTCCCCAGCATCCACAGCCACTGAAACCTTCTGCAAGTTCATTTCCATAGTAGTCAAAAAATCCTTGTGTTTCTTTATGGCTATTTCCACTCCTTGCACAGTGTTAGGCAACTCAACGTGAGCCAAAGCCGACTCCTGCAATTAGAGGGAACTCACATCTTACATATGTTGCATACAGGATTGCCTAGACACAAACTGAGACACCCATGCAACCTGATGTTTGCTTGGTCCATAAAATTCACCCAGACTTACTTTTAGGTAAAAAAATAAGCTTAAAGGTGCCACCTACAGAACACATGATAAGTGAGTGACAAGGCTCAATCACATAAAAAAAAAAATGGTTTGTCTATACATAATTAATATCGCAAATTCGCAATAAAAATGATCTCACACTGCCTATACTACCTATTTAGCTATGTTTTGCCACTACTGAGATTTAATTCCAAAGAGCTGTCACTCTTAAAGGAAGTCATGGTTACTTCCTAACTTAATTTACTATATACTCACAATTTAATCAGTGTTACTGTAAACCAAGCAATCCCCTGTATTTCAGTTTAAGTAATGTGTGAATCTGATAATAACACAAAGACAGAGCATTATTAAATTGAGATTAAGCTGAAAAATATAGTAAATTCTTAAGGTATATACATATATATATATATATATATATATATATTTTGTATGAAAACAAATTGGCATTACTGACACAGGTGTTCTGTGGGAATCGGTATGAAATACCGCCGGTTCGATTCCCGGCAGCGGCAGCCCGACACTGGAACAGATCCCGGCAGCGGCAGGCCGACAGCGCTGGAAATCCCGATTGTCCCTAGGTAAATATTAACTAACCTAACCTACCCCCTAACCCTCCCTTAGGGGTGCCTACCCCTAACCTCCCCCCAAGTGCCTAACCCTAATCCCCCCTCTTAGTGCCTACACCTAACCCCCAGGTTCCCGCTGCCTACACCTAAGTCCCCCGGGGGGTGCCTAACCCTAACCTCCCCCCGGGGGTGCCTAACCCTAACCCTCCCTCCCCTTAGCCTAACCCTAACCTCCCGGGGGGGTGCCTAACCCTAAGTACCCCCCGGGAGCCCTAAACCTAACCCCCCCCCGCAGCTGTCCGCTCGCGGCAACCGGCATCCCTTCGATCGGGGTGCCGGGCACCAGTCTCCCAGCGTCGGGGAAATGAGCGGCGTCTACATCTAAACGCCGGGCATTTCACCCTCGCCGGGATATGACAGTCGGGAAGCCGGCTGTCGGTATAAGGTCAGCCTGCTTCCCGATTGCATCCCGTTCTGTGTGGACCAGGAGGGTTCTGCCTACACAGGGGAGAAAAGCCAGGTGTGGCATGCCTAATTGCTGGAGTGAGAGAGAGTCAGTCTGCAAGACTCTGCAGTCAGGACAGGCTGGGGCTTGTGTCCAGACCAGGTGGGACTGCAGTTGGAGACCAGTGTGGGCTGGGAAGCCACTGGTGGCTAGGAAGCCTGGTTTAGACCTACAGGAGGTAGGGAGAACCCAAAAACTCCACAGACTGTGTATGTTACTCTGCTGGGAGCAGAGTGTGAGACTGCAAGCAGGCCAGGAGCCTGAACGTGAGTAGTCTGGAGCCTGCGAGAAAACCTGTCAGAGACAGGACTGGGACTTTGACTCTGAGAGACTGTGTTTTGCAGACTCTGCCTAATTAGTCAGGAGTGAAGAGTGAGTTAGTTGCCCTAAATGGGGGCTAAGCGTTTATTATTTTGTGTTAATTTGTGTTGTACCTGATTTATGCTGAAAAGTAAAGCACCATTCCATTTATTTACCTGAAAGCCGTGTTGGATCCTGTTTAAACACTAAAGACCGTGCACAAAAGACCATGCACAAATGCACCCCTCTACCGAGCCAATTACCCCAAGTCATCACAATATATATATACAGTATATATATATATATATATATATATATATATATATATATAACTGTATATATAATGACATACAGCCATACATACAAATCAAAATGTTCCTCAAAAATAAAAACAGAACACTAACATATTATCATGTAATCTACGCCAGGGGAATACATATTCCCGATAACAGATTGCTCCCTCAAAAAAACATTACTGGATAACCGTTTTTAATCGTTTTGAAACATTTTACTTTCTGTCAACATGACCCTTTCAGATAAGGTCTACCAAGGAAGTCTTATGAGTATGTTCTGGTACAGGAAAATCGGGGAGGAAACTGACGTGGGGTTCCCCCCATTTTCCCATAACCAGCACAAGGCAGGGTGGTAATGACACAGTGTTGGGTCTCCCTGCCAAACTATTCTCCAGCCCCAAACTGTTCAGCCCAGGGCTGGCAATCCTCGAAAAGTGGGGAAGATCAAGACACAATCAGGCAATCAAAAACAGATGTTGATTGACATTATCATAGGTGCTTATTATGAATCAGGTGTTGAGCACCTGCAAGATATACACCCATCAGCCATAACATTAAAACCACCTGCCTAATAATTTTGTAGGTCCAAAAAAACAGCTGTGACCCATCAAGGCATGGACTCCACAAGACCTTTAAAGGTGTCCTGTGTTTATCTGGCACCAAGACCTTAGCAGCAGATACTTTAAGTCCTGTAAGTTGCGAGATGAGGCCTCCATGGCAAGGACATTTTCTCCAGCACATCCCACAGATGCTTGATTTGACTGAGATGTGGGGAAATTGCAGGCCAGGTCAACACCTTGAACTCAGTTTTATGTTCCTCAGACCATTCCTGAACAATTTTTGCTGTGTGGCAGGGAAGAGGCCACTGCTATAAGGTAATACCATTGCCATGAAGGGATGTACTTGGTCTGCAACAATCTTTAGGTAGGTGATAAATGTCAAAGCACCATCCACATGAATGACAGGACCCAGGTTTTCCCAGCAGAACATTGCCCAGAGTATCACACTGCCTCTGCTGGCTTGCTTTCTTCCCATAGTGCATTCTGGTGCCATCTCTTCCCCAGTTAAACAACACACACACACGGCCGCAAACATGAGTTTAAAGAACACATGATTCTTCAGAGCAAGCCACCTTTCTCCCATTGCTCCATTGTCTAGTTCCGACGCTCACCTGCCCGTTGTAGGTGCTTTCGACGGTGGACAGGAATCAGCATGAGCACTCTGACTGGTCTGCAGCTACACAGCTCCATACACAGCAAGCTGCGATGCACTGTGTCTGACACCTTTCTATCATAATTGGGGTAAGATGGTGTTTTGCGCTTGATTTTCCGCAGCTCAAATTAGGAAATTAAATGAAAGATATGGGTATATGAGCGCTGGTGTGGAATTATGTAAAAATGATACCAAAATTGGTGAGTAGCAAGATGTTAAAATAGGACAAAAATGTATAAATACACAAAAAAAATAATTAAAAATAAATAATAAATAAATAATAATGAATAATAAATAAAAATTTAAATAGTGTAATAAATAAAAATTGAGTATAAAAAATGAGAGAGAGAAAGGAGCAGAAGGGAAGGGGTAAAGGAAAGGAATGGCAAAAACAGTGATGGAAATAATGTTTATAGTCTTAATAGACTAATTGGAGGTGTGCCAGTTCTGTAATTATCCCAAAGGGGATCCGCTGTTGCACAGTCCTAGTTCCACCTAACTCACCCTAGCTATCTCGGCGTGGATCGTTACTCAATTTTTATTTATTACACCATTTTAGTTTATTATTCATTATTATTTATTTATTTTTAATGAATATATTTTTTTGTGTATTTATACATTTTTGACCTATTTTAACATCTTGCTACTCACCAATTTTAGTATAATTTTTACATAATTCCACACCAGCGCTCATATACCCATATAATACCTTTCTATCATAGCCAGCATGAACTTTTCAGCTATTTTTGCTACAGTTTCTTTTCTGTGGGATCGGATTAAGCGGACTAGGCTTTGCTCCCCACGTACATCAGTGAGCCTTGGGTGCCCATGTCCCTGTTGCCAGTTCACCGGTTGACCTTCCTTGGACCACGTTTGGTAGGTATTAACCAGTGCATACCATGGTTCCTGGTACCATGTGGGACAGATATAAGGGGTGTTGGAAACACTGCACTATTATTTCAGTCCTGAGTCTCCCTGTATCTATTCTGCTTCCCACGGCCGCATGCTGCACATACAGCTTGCACCTAGCCCACGGCAATGTGTCCCTGGAAATTAATTTAATAAGATGGTAACAATATAAGAATGTGCTGCATTTATTGCCCTGCCTATTGCATAAAACAGTTACTAAATAATATTTTATGGCACACATTTTAATAACTGATTTTTAAAACAACATATTTTATGCTATCCTAGAGCCTATAATACAGGCAAATAGCTGAACAATTCTTTTCTTACCCAAAAGCAGCCATTACAATCAGGGGTGGCAATAAGCTGCCATCCAGCTGTCATTGCACTACACATCCCAGCATACCCTGTAACCATTTTAGCATTCAAATAGCAAAACTGTTGCAGAGCATGCTGGGAGGCCGCTTATTGCCCACCCCTACATTATATTGTCCCTCTCATTAGATAAGATGGTGAGCTCATCTAATATATACTGTCTTTGGCATGTGTCCTATTTAATCCTTCTTTTCTTTTGTGCTAAATCCACCAATACCATCCTGCAACATATTCCCATCCCTGATCTGCCCTCTGGAACAAGCACTAAAATGCTGACCCTCTCCCGGTGCTGGGACATAGTTGTGTGTGTATACTGCATAACCAGACGTTGCAGCCTTAAGACAGAAAAATATGTATTTCTGGTCTCGGACGTCACAGATGCCATCGTGCCTGAAGGTAGCTGTCGCCCGACAAGATGGATTCGCTGGGTTGTTATCTGCCTGCATCCTATTTAAGATGTGTCTTACTGTTTTCTGGTAATATGTCTCCTATGTTAGACCGGGTAAAACCATACGTGCCTACTTTCCATACATCCCTTCCAGAGATGTAGAAATGAGGTCTTCATATGTGCCTGCAATAGGAGGAGATGGGCATAGAATAATGCTAATTTAGTTATAATGCTCCTGTTAACGCAGTGTTCACTAAAGTGGGCTGGGCTTGAAGATGCGACTTGCCTGACATGGCACATCCCCGAGCAGCTTGCAGGCAGGCATTGGTGGGTTTGCCACTAAGCACACGGATCGATGAACTCAACTGAGAATCGCCAACACCATATCCATATTCCCTTAAGGTGATATGCTGACACAATTGTAACTTGACATGAGGCACATAGCAAGTTCTATTCCCGCTTATGATATCACCAAACGATCATATTATTGTCTCCTCAGTATATTGAATAAAAAAACGTAACAGGCTCATAATGCAGTCATTCTACACATCATTTATTAAGCCAATGTGGCCAGTAAAATGAAACATAGAAAGTATAAAAATAGGAAATCTATAAAATATAGTGAAATCATTTGAACAATCGGTCAAGCTAGTGCCAGCAACTTCTTACATAGAACTTTTCTTGAACATATTACACAGAAGCTATCTCACCCCTCATCATAGATATGTAATGGGACTGTTGGAGGATTCTAGGTGTCTTCGTTGCGGAGCGCAGGACGCGAAAATTGATGCATTGTTTATGGAACTGCCCAAATATACGGGGTTTTGGTGGGAAATTATGTCAATAGATATTTGGTGAACTGCCTTCCATTAACACCTGAATGGGCAATATTCGGTATCACACCTAAGGAAACTAAAGTACAGAGAGGGGTCAAAAAGTTACTAATTATTTCAGCGGTAGCAAAGAAATGCATTTTGCAGGTATGGTTGCAGGCCACAGCACCTACACTAAAGATGTTTCAAGGAAAACTTTTTCCACATTTTTCGAATGGAATGGCTTGAGGCCACGATGCAGAAAGAAAAGTTCACGGACATGTTCTTTTCCACTTGGGAAAGTTACATTGAAACATTATCCCAATCATTGAAGGAACAATTAGAGAAATGTTTTAGGAATACACTCTGGTATGAAACACGTATCTGTGCAAGTGATTCCCCGATACTGTTTTAAGGTATATAATTATCCCAATGTGAGTTATGAAGAGATGTTGAGAACCCGGGCTAATATAATACGAATTTGTTAGTGTCATTTATATATATATTTATATTGTTTTATTAATTGTATTGCAGTGATGTA
Organism: Taudactylus pleione; assembly: GCA_031769625.1. Lineage (NCBI taxonomy): Eukaryota > Metazoa > Chordata > Amphibia > Anura > Myobatrachidae > Taudactylus > Taudactylus pleione. The sequence continues at coordinate 1,193,191 of JAUIMM010000506.1, read as the reverse complement.
TTGGTGAAAATATTTACTGATTAGTTACTGTATCAGTTACCAGATGTTGATTTTTTTTTTGTGTATATGCTATAAGTATGTCACTGTTAATAATACCAACTTTATTTGTGTAATATTTGTACTGTTGTATACAATTATTGTGCTTCAATAAAGAAATATTAAAAAAAAAAAAAATTGTGAAATCCCCAGTTGAAATCAGGCATATCTGGGTAAACTACAGGCGCAGGTGCAACTTGGGAAGGCGCCAACAGAAATCCACCCAGAAGATAAGTCGGTAAGTGTGAGTCTCACTGCCACGCTCTACAAACGCGTTTCGACGTTCCAGACGTCTTTTTGAAGGTGGCTGGGTAATAAAAGATTACCGGTGTAAATACCCGCTGACCAGAAGCCATACCTTCATATCCTGGTATTACATTTACATATACACATAAGGACAATAAAGTTTGTTGATATCATTACGTCATTGCATGTGACTAACACTGAAGACCGGCTAGTGTTTGTATCATGTGACTAGTGCTGGGGGACTGTTCTTAGGTTGCAATGTGTTTGTTTATGACTATTGCCAGATAACAAGGAAAGTCATTGCGTTCTTTTGCGTTACCAGGGAGGGACCCGCTGCTCAGTATACACGGTTGCCTAGCAACCATACCTTAGTTCATATATAAAAACAGGTTTAAATATACGTGAAAAAGCAACTAAGTTGCCAGCTATATACCTGTAAGGTAAATATATAATGTAGCAACAGGTGTTATTATATGAAGCATACCATATGTTCCTGTCTGACCCCTTACCAAATGATTGATAACTAAGAGTGGGCCACACAATGCAATAGGCTAACAGTGATCAAGCAGTCCCATACATCGAAATAATAAGTCTCTAAAAAAAGTAAAATCTACAGACACTGGGCCTGACACAAAGATGTACGCCAACCCGATGGTTAGCGTACATCTCCACACATGTGCAAAATGGGTCCTTCAAGATCGCTTGCAGAACCCCTTAGCCGCAGCGTGATTTAATGCTGTAGCATTTGGGGGGCGGAGCTGGGGGGCAGAGCGGCAGACGCAGACATCCTGGACCCAGCTGTCCATGTCCGTTGTCCAGGCTGAGTAAGTCTTAGCTTACGCAGCCTGGCCGGGCACCAAAGCAGCAACCATCAAGCCAGATGGTTGCGATGGTGATCCCAGGCAGCGTCTACGGAGCCTCCACTTAGATAACAAATGTAATGCAGGAGGTGTCTATTTCCTATCGGGTCCAAACTCCGGAGTGTGTCGCCTTCCAGAGCTTCATACATATTGGAATGTAGCCAAAACTCTGAAAACATCATTTTAAGAGTTTTGGCCACATTTTCAGCTTTAGTACATCCCGTCCTATATTAATATATAGTTTCCTTAAACTAAATGGGAGGGTAAAATCAGAGTATCAACTATGTACTGAAGGGAAGATCCCCTAACAGTCGCCGTTGCTCATACCACATAGTATTTTTTAAATTATCTATAATTCTATGTTGAAGTTACCTAGGCAAAGTGGAGATGTCAAAAAATAGTGAGGTTAAACGTTCTTTGTTCAATGAGGTTTCTATCCAATCCATATTAAAGATATGGAATAACTTATTTTGAAACATCCGCAAGGAAGGCGGAGAAGTTGAAATCCAATTCTGCAAAATAACTTTGCGGGCAGCAGCACTAAGAGCTAGAAGCAGCCCCTCGCAATCCTTTGTCTGGCCGGTACCATCCCAAATATAGCCCATTCTACTGTATAACGGGATATAATTTACTAAATTATCCAAGGAAAATGTTCTGTCTGCAAGCCAGAACTGACGTAGTAATGGGAAGGACCAGAAACAATGGAGGAAGCCCGTTTGTGGGGTTTGACAACGTAAACAGTTGTGTGAAGAAGTCATTCATGGACCCTACTCCTAGCATCAGGATTTTGCAACCACCCATTTTGTGTCATAACTTCTAGGCGTAACCTATTCCAACCAGGGTAATCCTACTTAGGGCGCCCAAGACGGCTGCCTCATTTGGTACCTTTGTGGGTGGAATATATAACCCATGGAAGTTATTTCCCAAAATGTCTGCACCAACCCTGCAATAAGCTTTTTATGCTCTCTAGGTTTCAGTTGATTTTAATTATCTCGGTGTGGTTTTCTATTTTTTTGTAACACCAAATCCTTGTACAATGTACCATGTTTTCTGATGTCTGTAAAGTGACTTTGAGTCCTATGGGAGAAAAGCGCTATATAAATAAAATTATTATTATTATATTATTATTCCAGCTAAATAATGCCTATGAGGTGTAAAGTAAGATCTATGAAAGATATTTAAAAACATTTCCTGATACCGCGCTACGGGCAGCAGTTTACATGAACTACGCAAATTGTCAAGTAAAGTGTCACATGTTAGTGAGGGGAAGGAGGACCGCCACTGGCCGACCCCTGAGCTAACCTGCTCATGATCCATCTGCTTTCTCAGAATAGTATAATGCAACGATATAGCCCTCCTTGCGGGTGGAAGAGACAGAAGCTTACCATCAATGGTATTCTGCCAATCCAAGTCAGAAAAACCCTTTATTATAGAGCTTGCATAGTCTTGAGCCTGAAAGGACACTAAAGGGAATCTTTGGAGGATCGGGTATTTTTCTCTGGCCTGTTCAAAAGTTAAAAGACGTTTATTAGAGATAACTACAACGTTACGCACGTCTTTCACTTCCTCCCTCCACCATAATGTAAAAGGAAAGTATGCAAGTCCAATTTGGATTGGTCAGAAAAGGCAGAAATAAGGATTTGTGTGCATTTAAATTGTGTTGGTGGCGTAATATATATGCGGCAATCTCCTCGTGTACCACAATAGGGGGCTCCCCCGATTCTCCTGGCTAAGTTCTGCGTCGTGCTGGTGCAAGAAGCTAATTAAATTGCCATCTGGCAAAAACGGTTTGTCAATGATTGAACCTGTGTATATAGTACTATTGTGTAGCCAATCCCCGGAGGTAGCGCAAAATTGATGTGTGGTTGGAATGGGTTAAATGCAGAAAATTAATTCCTCCATTGTTCCTCGTCTGCTGCAGTTTTAGGAGGGCTATTCTAGGGCGTTTGCATTAATCGTTAAGGTATTCTTATGTGTGAGTAGGAGTGGTAATGACTGAAACAAATAAAGTAAGGAAAGTCACCATTTTTATTAGACTTGCCCTGCCTAAATAGGACAACAGGAAATGGCTCCCCCCCCCTCCAACTCCGCCGCGATAGCTGAAATAGCCCTGGTGATATTTATCCGGTAAAGAGTAGATGGCGACCTCAGCATTGAATACCCAGATATGTAGTGTGACATTTAGCCCAAGAAAAAGGAATATGTCTACTCAATAACGGTTTTAACCACCCCTGGAGTCAAGCAAAGACCCACAGATTTAGACATATTCACTTCAAAACCAGAGACGTTTCCAAAACGACTCCAAATATTTAGAACTGTGGATAGGGAATCTTTAGGATTGGATATATACAATAAGACATAGTCAGCAAATGCCGTGAGTCGAACCTCGGCACTACCGATCGGGATTCCCTTAAAGAGAGAAGATTGTAAGATCCTAATGAGGGGGGGTCAGTTGCTAAATTAAATAATAAGGGTGAAAGGAAGCACCCTTGCCGTGTACCCCTATACATAAGTATTGGAGAGCCACGAGTGCCATTAACGATTAAGGATGTGGTTGTAAGAGAATAAAAATTACGGACAAGACGTAAAAACAAAGGGTCGAAATCGCGTTTCTCAAGAACCTGAAACAAGTGGGGCCATGCTACGGTGTCGAAAGCCTTGTGAGCGTCTAAACTCAATAACATACGATCAGGATTTGAGGAATGGGAGACAGCGATCACAGCCGCAAGGGCAGTTCGTATCGCCTTGACTGATTGACAACCTCAAACAAAACCCATTTGATGATGAGTCCTATATTACTATTCTTATTTATATTTTAACAGGCTTTCTTTAGGTGTGGTGTGATACCCCATAGTTTGAGGTCTTCCATTTAATTATTAGGAATTGCTTTGCCCCTTAGCACCAGCTGTTGTCTTTTTTAAAGCAGTGTTAGCCTTATGGATAGGAATGACAGGCTACAGTGAACTCTCGCTGACCCTCCTCTCCCTGGATCCTACTGAGCATGTGCAAATAGGGGGGAAGAAAATGCCCCTTGGTCAGTAACCCATTTTTCTGGGAAAAAGTTGCCCACTCATTGGTAGCCTGGGTCTCCAGGCAGAGAACTCTGGAGGCGGTCTGTTGCTGGGGCTCCCCTGTCCACAAGCAGGGAGGAGAGAGAGAGAGGAAGCTTATAAAATAGCAAACCCCTGGAGGGGAGAGAGAGAGAGCCCTGGTGGGAAGTAGCTGGGCAGTAGGAGCTGCCCTGTAGCATGTATAAAAGTGTACCTGCAGGAGGGTGCGGCTGAGGGCACAGGGTACTGCCTCAGTGTTATGGATCCTAGCTGCGATCAGCTGGCGCAAGTAGATCCCCCTGCTAGGACCCTGGCTGTTATAGGCTGTGATTGTGGAACAGGAGCAAAGAAGGATCTGCTGTGAAAGGGGCGGGTATTGCCTTACCTGCCGCTGCTGATCGGGAAGAGGATTGTAAGCCCCAGCGCAGGAGAGTGACAGCGGCCGCCACCGACGGGACTTAGAGCCCTGTTACCCCATGGACTTAGGACCTCATTCAGAGCCGCTCGCAAAATGTGAGCACTCATTATTAATGAGGGCAGCCGCATCTCTAAAAAGAGCCGGCCTCCTGGCCGCTCGCTAAGCTGTGGGTGGTCAAGCGGCCAGGTTGATGGTCGCGATGGTCAAGACCATCGCGACCATCGGGGCTTGCGACGAGACCCTTGTGGTAGGGTCTCGTCTGCCGCAAGCCCCAGAGAGCTTCCGGCTTTAATAGAGCCGGAAGCTCTCCTACTGACATCACTGGTGATGTCAGTGGGGCCGCCCATAAACGGCAGGCATTCGTTTGGGAACGCCTCCGTTTGTGAAGCTACCCCCCCGTCACGCCTACAAAACGAGGCGAGCTGTCGATCACCATCGACAGCCGTCCCTTTTGTAGTGAGCCCCGGAGCGAGAGAATTTCTCTCGCTCCGGGGCTTGTACACTCGCAGTGTGGCCACTGTGCGTGCGCATAGCCCAACTTCGACCCGCTTGTGAGCGCTCAATCGCTTGCGAGCGGGTCTGAATGAGACCCTTAGTATACTGGCCATCTGGAGGAGCTTGCCTGCTAGCTGGAGAACCCCTGGAGCTGTCCCGCTGGTGCCTGCTGTGATGGGCTGCTGCTGATTAAAGTCTGCTGGCAGGAGCCGGTCTGCTTCGGAAGTCATCGCCGCCCGTGTGCTGCTTGAAGAGGACCCCGCTAGAGAAGAAACCCGCTGCCATGAGGAGAATTCACCGTGTGGAGCCGGACCGGCAAAGTAAGAGACAGCCCCAGAAGATGAGAGCTGGAGAACCCCGCCGGAAAACTGCTGCTGTCTGGAGGCCGCTGCCGCTGGGGAGAGCCTTCCGTTGCTGACTGGATCCTGGACAAAGAAGAGGACACCGCTTAGGCACCCGCTGAGAGACGCCTGGGAAGTGGTAGCTGCCGATGTCTGCTGCTGAAGAAATGGCTGCTGATTGAACCTGTGGAGAGGATGGAACCACCTGGAGACCCGGACTACACCTCATAGCACTGGAGTGTACGTGGTGGTTTCACACCAGCACTGGGCGAGCTGTAGAAGTCGGCCTCCCAACTCTGGGATCCCACTGAGGTTTTATTCTCTGGTTTCGAAGTAGGGCGTCTTGTGCTCCAGGCCTGTTTCTTAGGCTTGGCGGCCTTCTTGGCAGCTGTTTTTCTAGGAAAGTACTGTCCTTTGGGTTTTCCTTGGGGACGAAAGGACCGAAAGGAAGAGGTTCTAGACTTTGAAGGGGCAGATGCTGAATGGCAGAAATGCAGATTTTGATGCTGCCAATGTGTCAACAATCTTGTCTAGGTCTGGACCAAACAAATCTCCCCATTGTACGGTAAGGCTTCCAGGCCTTTCTTAGAAACAGCAACCACCCTCCAAGAGCGTAGCCACAGGGAACGGCGAGCAGACACGGCTGTGGCCGAGACTCTGGAGGTCAGTAGACTGGCATCCAGAGCAGCCTCACCAATATATGCAGCCGCATCCCTAATGTAGCCAACCAATGACACCTGATTCTCAGGAGCTTCCAAGGGGAAGGAGTCCTCAAGTGCATCAGCCCAGCTCTCTCTAGCTTTAGCTACCCATGATATAGCTATGGACGGACGGGCAACAGCTCCTGAGAGAGAGTATATTGATTTCAGGCAAGTTTCCACCTTCCTATCCGTAGGATCCTTTAAGGAAGAAATGGTAGGCATAGGCAGTGTAGCACTTTTTATTAAACGTTTAAATGAGAATTCACAGCCGGGGGTGATTCACCATTTTTTACAATGAGCCTCAGGAAATTGGTAACATGAGGTCGAATACTTTTGAGGCTGATACCTCTTACTAGGCGATTGCCAGGCAGCAGCAATGTGATCCACCCACTGATCTGATAGAGGGAATACTGCCAAAGTCACCTTGACCCGTTTAAACTGAGGGTGTTTGGACTGAGGTGGCTCGTCATCTTCTATTACCAATATGGATCTGACAGCACGCACCAAGGCAGGAATATTAATATTTGAATAGTCTCCGCCTCTTGCACAGGTGAGTCAGGGTTAGAGGCATCAGCAATCTCTCCGTCGTCAGATGACATCTCAGACTCTGAGAGTTGAGTGTACTGAGATGACACCACAGGACACTTAGCTGGCTTCAGGGGTTTCTCACCCTGCAATATAGACTGAAGGGCAGTAGAGGAAGTCGCCAGTCTCTGCACTGAAGTAGAGAAAGCATCTACCCATGGTGGATGCATAGCATAGTGGTAATCCCTGTAAGGGAATGACAGACTTCTGAGGTACAGAAGTAGTCTGCATAATCTGAGACAAACCCTGAGAGGCCATTATGGTCTGCTGAGGTTACCCCATCTGGGGAGAAAGAGCAGGGACCATCAGGCGTCCCGCAAGAGGCCAGGACCTGAGAAAAGGCAGCCCAAGGGGGTTCCTGTACCGTTGTTGGGGGGTATGAAGTGCCTGGAGGATTATAACACTTCACACATAATCCCTCCCGAACCAAATCCTCCTCACTTAAACCTGCAGCACATAACCTGCAAGATAGCAGAATAGGTGCAGAAGTGTGTTCGTTACCCTTGTCAGACATGTCTGACACTCAATATGACACTGGGTATGGTGCAATCATGAGTATATAAAATACTAGTCTGAGAGCACAACCCTGGTCCTGACTGATGCTTGGATAAGCTGCAGGAGCCCACTGCCTAAATATGCTATCCACTGGTCCTTTCTGATGCCTGGGTAACTGCAGGAACCTTTGCCTAAATATGGCACAGTGCAGCACACAACAGTATGTGACAGACCTCACAAATATTATATTTTTATATATGTGAACTGAAGTATAGGAACCTACACCTGAATTAGGGCATGAGAGGAAAGGTATAAATATATGCTGACAGTCAAGAAAAAAAGACACAGACAGGCAGTGCTAGCATAAGTCACATACAATGCAGAATACACACCACAAATTGGCACTACAATCAACTACACAGACTCAGGAGCTCATTCAGAGCCGCTCGCAAGCGGGTACTCGCTCGTGGCCGATGGTAAGCAACCACGCATGCGTAGGCTTCGCTCTGCGCGTGCGCAAACTACTCGCAGCGATCGGAATCTGCTTGCTCACCCAGTGAAAGACAGCCCAGTGTAATGAGTGACAGGAGAGGCCGTTTGTGGGTGGTAACAGGGGCAGGGCAGTAGTAGCGGGGGAGTGGAGTTGCGAACGCAGGCGTGCCTGAGTGTTTCAATGCCGTTTCAGAGGCGTGCATAATTAATAGTCAGCGTCATAATACACGTCACAAGCCTGTTTTTTACACTGAAGTTCTCGCAGTGCATGAGGTAGGGTAAGGTAACCACAACCGCTGCGATCGCTTCCAATTGTCCTCGATGAACCAATGCTGTAATATACTTCCTGGAGATGACGTGTGTTAGTGGTTGTCTCCTCATAAGCTAAAGGGCGTCTCTAGAGACAAAGTGATCGCTCACCAAAACAAAGTGGGCGTGCTTATGCCTTTCCAAGCGAGCGACCTGCCATGCCGTCACTTAGCCGAATTTGCATACGCTGGGTGCCAACGATCGCATCTAGCGAGTGTGTCTGAGTCCTCAGTGTCTGGTAGGATACAGTGCTACATACACTAATCCAAGGGAGAGGTATGTAGGGGGACCGGACCTCGCGCTTTCCTGAGAGAGCTGCGACTGCACCACTGATGAAAATGGCAGTCGGAGACCTCAGAGGGGGCGTGGCTGAGGAGAAGAGCTCAGGGAAGCCAGACCTCAGAGGAAAGGCGCCCTGAGCTGAGGGGCGGAGCCGCTAAAATGGGGAAGCTGTCTTCCCTGGCTGGTTGTTAACCCCTGGGACGCTGGTTCCCGCACCTTTTAATGTCCCTGGTGGTCTAGTGGATCGCAGTGGCTAGAGCCTGCGTCCATACCCAGTGACCTCCGGTCTGTCCTCAGGGACTGGAGGTATAGACTGCCTAAACGCGCGAGTCACCGCGAGCAGTGACCCGCCTTACCTGTCCCCTTTGTCCGGCTACAGTCTGGGTCCTACGTGGGGGCCTTGGCTAGCGCTGACCCCCGAAATGCTCGCTGAGATCCCCATATCAGTAGTGGCGTCACGGGTCCGGAGGAGTGACGGAGTGGCAGCGCAGACATCCCACAGACAGTCTGCTGCTGCACGCTCTAGTAGTAGTCAAATTAACTAAATAAATCATAAAAATAACAAGCTTACAATGGTGACCAAACTCCGGCTGGGCACCAACGAAACTGAGGTGCCTCTGGCTCGGAGTATAGGGAGAGTGGACCTAGTGTATCCTGGGAACTCAAAGCTTTTAACTGCGTGGTGCCCAGATTCCAGATCCATCACCTACACCCCAAGGTCTCCCTGTGGAGCCCTATGGACCCTGAAGAAGAAAAAAAAAATAAAAAAATATATATATATATATATATATATTTTTTTTTTATTTTTTTTTTCTGTGATAACTTGAGGGTAACTAGCTCGGTGGATTGGTGTCAGTGGTGCAATGATTATTTGCAGAATTAGAGTCCACACATGGCATTCCAGTAGAATAAATGAAAATAAATGAAATGAAAATGGTGCTCCAGCATGCAAACCAGGAAACAGAGATATAAAATAATAAACAACCTAACCCCTATTTAGGGTGTCTAACTCACTTCTTGAACCCTCTCTATCGTGGTACAGCTAGTCTGCCAACACAGTCTCTGCCTGCTTCTCTGCAGGTCTATCGCCAGCTCCAGCCTGGTTTGGCTGCCACAGCTACACAAACAGTCAGTCTTGGTGGCCTTCCCTGTATCCTACAGATATAGGCCCTGGCTTCCTCAGCCTGCAGCTTCACTGCTTTATTGTCACACCGTCTGAGAGTTTGGGGTCCCCCTCTGCCTCCTGCAGGTACAGACCCAGGCCGCCTGGCCCTTCCAATGGCTTGCTCAGCTTCACTGGGCTCTCTGGCTGCCACAGTCCCACATACACTGTCTCCAACAGCAGCCCAACTGGTCTGCCTCCTCATCAGCCCACACCTGAGCTCTCTCTACAAGGCAGCCCTTACACATCTTCCCAGAATCCTTTTCTTCTCTGTGTGGGCGGATCTCTCACACAGATCTCCCACACAGAATCTGCTGCTCACCAGTGCCATCTCTGCTGATACTGCCACATATCCCCCTCCCCAGCTTGAAACCCCTGGGTTCAGCGACATGGGACGAGACATTCTCATGATGATGTCCCTCTTCACTCTCCTCATGAGGGAAATCCACCGCATCCACAGTCATATAAACTCTTGTGATCTCTGGGGGTCTCATCCTCCAGATTCCAGAATTTATTTTCCTCCAAACTTTTTTTCTCACTTTATGGTAGCAATGGCACTTTTCTTTCTTTATGCAGTACTTGAGGGTCATACCTGGGTACCACGTCAGGCATCAAGAACTTGAAGTTACTTTTCCCAAAGGGACATACTTCATCTTTACTTTTGCCACTTACATCAAAATCCAGCAAGTTGTTTTCCTCAGAATCTTCTGATTCAGACCAAGAACAGCTTTTTATTTGTTTATTTTTCATAGAACAAAGGTTCCTGTTGCTCAAGCCTCTAAAAGGCACACTTTTCGGCCAACTTCTGCTTGTCATATCTTTAACATTCAGCCTTAAAGCCTGTACTGGCACATTTCACTAATACCTCCTCTTCTTTCAAGGTGTTAGCGGTATCCTGAGAGTCAGCAGCATCACAACTTCTTGACCTTGGCTTTATGTCAACCAACCATGTACTGGCACTGCCACCCTCAGATTCCAGACTCTCATGTCCACATAAGATACTTGAGTAGTTGCTCCATTGATCCACAGAATTTATCTCACGGCTTTGATGGCTATCTGCCACTTCATTAAGGCATAGATCTCTTGGACTTTCTTGTGCTCCCGATTTTTGAGCCTTGAATATCTGATGAACAATTTCAACATGTTCCACCAGCACAGGTTGAAGTTCACTCTTCACAGAGGTCTTCATTTTCAATACTGTCTAGCTGAACTACTTGCTTCAAGCTTTATCATGTGAGACCACTCCACTTCCTCATAGACAAATCCAGCAGCATTGCAAAGTCCATCCTGCTTGCATGAAGGCATTGTTTCACATACATGAGTATTATTCTTCACAAGACTCTCAGAATTAACTTTCTCCAAGGTCCTGCTTTGCCCTGCAAAACTGTTTAATTGAGTCACCTTCTCATCACTCTGAACACCCGGCACAAGAGAGTCTCATCCTTTGAAGCCATCACTATCTTCGTAGAATTTTATACATCCTGTACCTTTACTTCACAGGTCATGCGATCACCATCTGCATACGTCAATTCTTTATTATCAACTTCGGACACAGTTTTGCAATCTGGACCTGTGCCCCTTTTGGAGGACTTCATACCCTCAGCTATCACTGTAAGCTGAAAGTCACTGCAAGGAATCTCATCCACTTTTCCAAGACGGACCTTTAGGGAATTTCCCAACTCTGATACTTCTGTCCCTTCTTGTACACTGGTATCGTTAATGAGGACATCTCTATGGTCCCATTGCTGCTGAAAGACATAACCCTGGAACATCTTACTTAGTTCCCACAATTCACCGTTTGTCCGCTGCTCATCACAAAAGACACTCTGCACCGTTAGTATATTACTCTGCGTGACAGACTTTTCAGGATCAACATGTAACAATTGCTGCTTGTGTTTATGTACTTCTGCCACACTGGGTTTAGCGAAGACATTGGACACCATGTTTGGTCCCGAATTCAACTTCAGAATATTATTTAGCTTCTTTTCCGCTTCTGATTTTCCCACTACCATGTGGAACTTTTTCTGAGCCATAGACAGCTGGTCTTCCAGCTGGGCAATTTTCACCATGGCGCTTTCCAACTTGCTCTCCGATTGCAGTAGATTGCTCTCCACAACATCATGTTCAGCAAGTCTCAACTTTTGTACAATTATTTCAGACTCTGCCATGTTTAATTCCCTTTGCAACTCCAGTTCTTTGGTACTCCTCTCCACTTGGAATCTTTGCAACTGGTTCTGTGTACTTAGCAGATACTTCTCAAGGTTCTCATTCTGTTCTTGCAACTTCCAAGCCCTGCCTTTAACACCAGTCAGATCCACCACTTTCACGTGTGTGCTCTCTGCATCACTCTGATGTCTCTGGACACCTTCTTTCAATTCTTCTACTTCCTGCTGAAGTACCACACACTTTTGCTGCAATTCAACAATATCCTGTTGAACGTCTAGGTGAGACTCCAGAGCCCTTTTAGAATCTTCCTTCCATGAGCGGAGCCAAACAATACGGTGGGCCACTACAGAAGTGGCAGATGCCTTGGAGACTAGGAAAGCCATATCCATAGCTGCTTCACCTAATTAGGAGGCTGCATCTCTAATGCGAGATATGTAGGACAGCTGCTCCTTCGATGCATCAGGGGAAAATGTGTCTTCTAGGTCTGCCAAACTCTCAATGGCTTTTGCCAACCAGGCCATAGCCCTAGCAGGATGAGTAATAGCTCCTGTAAGAGAGTATATAGATTTTAGACCAGCTTCAAACTTTCTATCTGTAGTCTCCTTCAAGGAGGTTGCAGTATGGACAGGGACGCCGAGAGGGAGGGGGGACGGGTACTAATCACCCAGGCCCGGGCTTGATGGAGGGGCCCGGCGGGGACCCGGGTACGATACCGCTCCCCTCCCCTCTTACATCACAGCAGCCCAGCACATGCTGCTGTGTACTGGGCTGCACTGGGAGACTGCTCGCAGCTGCTAAGAAGCAGCCACAGCAGTCTCCTATGCCTGTGGGGGGAGCGATCAAGCTGATTGCGCCCCCACTGGTTATGCGCTGGGCTTGGGGGCTCACTGTGCCCCCTCGCCAGTGTGCAGCTCCGCGGCATAACTTTTTTTTTAACCTAAAGGGGCGTGGCCATGCCTACCGCGATTGGGCCACGCCTCCCTTTTATTCGGGCTCGGCGCGGCTCTGTACTGAGGTAGAAAGTACGTCTACCCATGGGGGAGGCAAAGGATTTGCAGGGAGCACCTGCTGTGTGCTACCCATAGGGGGAGCTACCACATGGACCACTAGGTCGTCCACAATTTTTGCCAGTATCTGTGAAAAGGTAGCCCAGGGTGGGTCCTGAGGAGAGGACACCGGGGCTGATGGACCCGAGGCGGTATAACAAGTTGCACAAAGACCATCCTGAATGAGGTCCTCTGGAGCTAAGCCTGCTGAGCAGGACTTACAAGACACCAGAGTAGGAGCAGCAGCAGCAGGATGCTTGTTATTTTTTCCTCTGCCAGACATAGCCACAAGAATAATACAATACACAATCTGACACAGTGCAGTGAGCAACCCAGATGTATGTGTAATATGGTACAGTGTAGTGCGCAACCGTGCTATAAAGTATGTGATAGCCCTCACAAATATAGGGAGATGTGAGGTACAATGAACCCCCTTACACCTTAGTATGCCAGGGTTATAGTAGAATATAGTAGAATAAAGGGAAAGGTATAAGCTTGACAGTTTAGAAAATAGAGATCAGCGCTAGTACAAGTCACATACAAATGCAGAAAAAAACAATATAGCTGCAGTGGGCACTAAAATCAACTACACAGATCGCAGTGGCCGGTAGGATATAGCGCTGTATAAACCTGGCCCTTGGCAGAGGTATACAGGGAGACTGGACCCAGCACTCACAGAGATCTGAATGCGGAAAATGGCTGCCGTGAGTTTCAGAGGGGGCGGAGGGTGAGGTACAGTAGGAGCATCTCAGGGAACAACAAGACCGCAGTGGAATGGCGTCCTGAGCTGGGGGAGGGGCTGCAGGGAGAGCGCCTTCTCCACTTGCTGACATTAACCACTGGGTCCCCTGGCCTGTAAAATATGCCCTGCGCCAGTGATATATATGCTGTTGGTCTAGTGGAGTCCTGGGTGAACCAGTGTCAACATCAGCGCCTCCGGTCTGTCTCCTGAGACCAGAGGCAAGACTGCGCAAAGACACGGGTCCCCGCAAGTGGGGATCCACCTTACCTGTCCCCTGGATTCCAGGCTGCAGTCTGGGGAGCCTCTGCTAGCTAGTACCCCTCAGAGCCCCGCCGGGAGTACCTATTCGAGGGCTGGTGTCACGGCGCTGCGGAGGGGTGATGGAGCAGCAGTGCAGACGTCCAAGGGACTGTCTCACGCTGCTGTTCAGTAGTAAAATAAATCAAATAAATAAGCGTGGGCTACTTAAAGCAGTCCCACTGTTAAAAATGGTGACCCAGCTCCTGCCGGACACCAACAAAACTGAGTTGCCCTCAGGCTCTGGGCGGGGTATAGGGGGATGGAGCGGAGCATCCTGGGATTGAAAAGCTGTGCTTTTGGTGTCCAGTCCTCCAGGTACCACGTACGCCCCATTGTCTCCCCTGTTGAGCCCTATAGACCCTGAAGAAGAAATTATTTTGCCTAATATTACTGTTGGTCATACTGTTATATTTTGTGTATACATTAAGCATTGTATTTTCTCATATTAAATCTTAATACGATTCTGTCACTGTGTTCTTAACAAATTCATGTACAAGACAAATGACTAGAATGATTGCTACATAACAACATACAGGTTTCTATATATATAGCTAATGATAACTATGATAGCCTTAAAGATTAAGCCCCGTATTCAATTGCCGGCGAAAAGTCACGGACTTTTTACGCATGCCGGAGTTTTCGCCGTTATCGCTAGTTTTGGCCCCCCCGGAAAAGTATTGTGCTCGTCACCACGATTCGCCCTATTCAATTGCAAAGGACGCGAGAACGCGTCCCGGCGAAACTAAAGTCGGCGAAAAGTCCTGTCAGATTTGGGGAATTCACTCTGACACCCCCCAAAAGATGCACTGATATGGGGGATCACTATGGATACCCCAAATAGGCCTGCTGGAGATATTTGGGGTGCTTAAATGCGCTCAATAGCTGCTATTTAGCGTCTTTGTACAAGTTTTGAAGAATAGCACTTAGCAGGGTTTTTTTTGCTAAAATAAGTAGTCCCAGCAAATTTGGGGTACATGAAAATGGGTGCAGGCATGGTTAAAAATCGCTAAAGTGCATTTCTAAAAAACGTAAAAAAACCACCTTCAGCATGCACCTGCAATCCAAAAAAAAGCTTGGGCATACTTGGGGGACCCCCTGGAGTCGATTTCGCTAGTTTTTAAGTTTGTCCCCCAACTTAGAAATTTTTCACCCCCAAAACAAACTACTTTTTTGGGGTGTTCTAAAGTATTTTATAAACTTTTTTTTGACACAGTTTACCTTTGGGGGACTGTCCCAAGGCTGCAGGGGTGTTTCCACAACCTTACACCACAAACCCCCAATTCTGCACTTTTTTCCGCCTCCTTTCAGAAGCGAATCTTTCCCGCTGGTTACAAGGGACAGAGGGCCTGATTCAGAGCCGCTCGTAAGCGGCGAGCGATGTTCGCACAACTGCGCTTGCGTATGGGTTGTAATACGCATGCGCGAACCAGTCATTGCGGTCGGAAATTGTGTGCTCGCAAAATAGCGAATGCCTGCTAATTTGAGTGACAGAATGAGGCGTTTGTGGATGGTAACAGGGGAAGGTGCTTGAAAATGGGGAGTGGAGATCCGAACGCAGGCGTGCCAAACGGTCAAAATGGGCGTTTTAAGGATGTGCATAATTAACAAAGCAGCGTCATCGACAACGTCACTTGGTTGTCTTTTCGCCTGAACTGCTCGCATGATTGCGGTAGGAAAATCCAACCACAAGCACTGCAAGCAGTTCAGACGCCTTTCGATGTACCCGATTAATCTAATAAATAGCGGAGATGACGTAGGATGCGAGCGGCCAGGGGGGCGGTTTTTTTAAAATAGCGAGCGCATGTTTCGTTCACTCGTTCAGACATAGAGGCATCAACAGACCACAAAGAGCGAGCGCTCTATTTAAATATCCGGCCCCTTTTTCTGAACGAGCGAGCGCAAATAGCGTCCGGCTCTGAATCAGGCCCAGAGGACCTCACTCAGAGCCGCTCGCAAAATGTGATCGCTCGCTCTAAATGAGGGCGGCCGCATCTCTAAAAAGAGCCGGCCTCCTGGCCGCTCGCTAAGATGTGGGTGACCACCCACAGCTTTAGTGAGCGGCCAGGTTGATGGTCGCGATGGTCAAGACCATCATGACCATCGGGGGTTGCGACGAGACCCTTGTGGTAGGTTCTCGTCTGCCGCAATAGAGCCGGAAACTCTCCCACTGACATTACTGGTGATGTCAGTGGGGCCGCCCACAAACGGCAGGCGTTCGTTTGGGAGCGCCTCCGTTTGTGAAGCCACCCCCAATGCCACGCCTACAAAACGTGGCGAGATGTCAATCAACATAGACAGCCAGCCCTTTTGTAGTGAGCCCCGGAGCAAGAGAATTCCTCTCTCGCTCCGAGGCTTGCACATGCGCAGTGCGGCCGCTGCACGTGCGCAGAGACCAACATCGACCCGCTTGTGAGCGGGTCTGAATGAGACCCAGACTCTTTACAACTGAATATGATGCAAAGTTTCCGATAGGTGAAATGATATCATTGGCGAGAACTTTTTGTCGATCTCTGCTTTTCGCCGACAATTGAATACGGCCCTAAGTGTAGTGAGATAATGCAGGTAAGAAACTAAGGCTTCCACTAAGAATTCAGCTCTTGAACCTAAGCTGGTGGTGGCAGAATTTTTTAATTATTGGCCAGCGTGTGATACAAACAGGGGATTTAGAATATTGTTACACAGACCAGGTGCGTTTGCGATGAGAACCTTTAGATTACAAAACACGTATTTTATTTTATTATTTATTTGTACCTTTTTCACTTATAGCAGTGTGTGCCAGTGTCGTACCTAGGGGGGGGGGTCGAATAGGGCAATGCCCTGGGCGCCATCGGACCGGCAGGGGGGGGGGTGCGCCGGCCGCGGTCCAGGACGCACTACATAGTAACAAACACCGCCACTGGCGCTACCCGGCAGAAGTGTGTTTGTTTTGGCAGCCAATGAGAGTCAGACAGGCTCTCATTGGCTGCTGCGCCCACTGCCGGAGCCGGGCTGGAGCTCACTCACTCCCGCAGTCATGACGTCTCTCCCATAGTGCAGAGTGGGCCGGGAGGACGAAGGAGCAGACAGCGGCGGGTGCAGGAGCAGGAGCGGAGATTCAGGTGTTGGGGTTTTTTGTGTGTCTTTGTCCTTATAAATGTAAGGGGCACTGGCACTGCATAGGGGGGGCACTACTGGTGGTACTGCATAGGAGGGACTACTACTGGGGGCACTGCATAGGGGGGACCACTACTAGGGGGAACTGCATAGGGGGACCACTACTGGGGGGCACTGCATAGGGGGGACTACTACTGGGGGCACAATATAAGGGGTATACTGGGGAAACTGCATAGGGGGGACCACTACTGGGGGTACTGCATAGGGAGGGCCACTACTGAGGGCACTGCATAGGGGGGACCACTACTGAGGTCAGTATATAAGGGGTACTACTGGGGGCACTGCATACGGGGGATCACTACTAAGGGGGCACTGCATAGGAGGGACTACTACTGGGGGCACTATATAAGAGGCACTGCATAGGGGGGACTACTACTGGGGCACTATATAAGGGGATCTGCATAGGGGGACTACTACTAGGGGCACTATATAAGAGGCACTGCATAGAGGACCACTAATGGGGGCACTGCATGGGGGGGGGACTACTACTGGGACACTATATAAGGGGCACTGCATAGGGGGGACTACTAATAGGGACACAATATAAGGGGCACTGCATAGGGGGCACAATATAAGGGGCACTGCATAGGGGGGACTATTACTGGGGGCACTGTATAGGGGGGACCACTACTGGGAGCACTGCATAGGGGGGACCACTACTGGGGGCACTGTATAAGGGACACTACTGGGGGCACTGCATAGGGGGACCACTACTAGCGGCACTGTATAAAGGGTATTGCTGGTGGCACTGTGTAAGTGGTACTACTGGGGGCACTGTATAAGGGCAGCGCCGTAGCTAGACGGCAGTGCGCCCAGTGCAGCACTGCCGCCCCTCTCACTCCTTCTCCGCCCCCCCCTGAGCGCTTACCCTACCTTCCGGCAGTAGGAGGGCGGGCGGGATCTTCCGGCGATTTTTCAATGACCGGCGCGCACCAGCCGGAGGTCTCTATCTGCAGACCTCCGGCACAGAAAAGTGTGTGGCCGGTGCCGCTGCAGGATGGCGCCCGGTGCACATGACCCCTCAGCACCCCCCTAGTTGCGGCCCTGATAAGGGGCTCTACTGGGAGCACTGTATAAGGTGCACTGTATGACTGGCAGTACTGGGGGCACTGCATAAGGGGCACTGTTAAGGGTGCATTACTGGGGGCACTGTATAAGGGTGCACTACAGGCGGCACTGCATATGGGGCACTGTTACTGGGGACATTGCATAAGGGACACTATTACAGTGGGCACTGCTTGGGGCATCAAGGTGCATATGGAATGGAAAGGAATGTTTCCAGAGTGGAGAGAAACGGTGGTGTGTCATGTTGACACGCCTCCATTTTCCAGTGAACACACCCCTTGTGGCAAGTGACCATGCCCATTTTTCAGCCGGGTGCACATACTGGGGGTGGGGGGGCGCTCTGTTTTTTAACTTGCCCTAGGCTCCAAATACCCTAGTTACACCACTGGTGTGTGCAAATAATATAGCTGTCAAATACTTTTGGATAATTTAGCATGGCTCATTCTCCTTTTCATGTAGTGCATGCATCAAACACGACCATGTCTCACCTGGTTGTTCAGGCATGCGTCAGCCTGTTTAACATCTCTCAAGAATAAATGGAAGATGTGGGACTGCACAAGGACCTCCCTCCTGTTCTCCCACATCTGCAGCAGCTTATTCCATCCTACCTCCAGCTTCTGCAGCCACTGCTGGAGAGAAAGGTACGGGAGATCAGCCTCCTCCAGGTTCAGGAGATCACTGACTGCCTGAATCTTATTGTAGTCCTCCTCATATCTGTTTATCTCTTCTTTCAGGGCACCGTGGAGCCCTAGCAACCTCTCAGCCTCCAACAGGTTGGACGGCAACTCTTCAGCAGCCACGGCAGTTTGCGTCTTGACCAACCAAGTCAGAAAGTTATCCAGGTCTTGAATAAATTGCTGTAACTTGTTGGCAACTGAGAGGGAATCCTCACAACCTTGTATAGTCCTCTTCAGGGCTTCCCACTCCCCACTAATTTCCTCAAAGTGCACCAGCACTTCCATGGCCTGGGATGGGTGGCAGGTGGTAAGGGCTTCGGCATCTTGTTGCAGCTGGACCAACTTGGGCTCAAGAGCCACCAATGCTGCCTCCATGTTTGACAGCTTCCTCTGCAAAGTCAAGACCCCACCCAGTTCTCCGCTACCACACTGGGTGGTCTCCATGGCTTTCCTTTTTTCACGGATCTGTGACTTTACCTCGTTGCACTCTAGGAAATAGTTCTGCAGACGAAGAACGGAGGTGATTTGTTCCTTCCTCTGCTCAACTAGCTCCACGATTCGGTTCCACCTGTTCAAACACAACAATGGCGATGAAGGCATATACCTAGAATCCTAGTAACTTTATCATTAACTTGGTGTTCATTCTAGCACCCAGCACCTGTCACAACCTTTGCTGTTCCTCTTTCCTGCCTGGGGTGTCACTCTCTGTTCTGGTGCTTTTAGCACACTCAGCTGATGCAACAAACTGCTGTGATACAGAGCAGTGGGCCTGATTCAGAGCTGGATGCTCTGACCAGAGCGCTCGCTCTGAATCAGGGCCCTCCTACATGAAAATGGAGCGGCCTTATGGACGCTCGCATAGCTGTGGGTTACCACCCACAGCTTATGCGAGCGTCCATGATGATGGTCGCGATGGTCAAGACCATCGCGACCATTGGGCTTGCGACGGAGACCCTGCGGTAGGGTCTCGCTGCCGCAAGCCCTGGAGTGATTTTGGCTCTATCAGAGCCAAAATCACTCCCACTGACATCACTAGTGATGTCAGTGGGGCCGGCTTCAGACGGTAGGCGTTCCCATGGGAACGCCTCCGTCTGGCAGCCACGCCCCCGGCACACCCACCAAAGGGGGCGTGCTGTCAATCATCATCGACAGCACGCCCCCTTTGGAGCGAGACCCGGAGCGAGGGAGAGCCCGTCGCTAGCCGGGTCTCGCGCATGCGCACGACGGAGCTCCCTCCGTCGTGCGCATGCGCAGTGGGGCAACATCGACCCGCTTGCGAGCGTCCTGCGCTCGCGAGCGGGTCTGAATGACCCCCCGTGTGTGCTAGAAGCACCAGAACAGAGAGCTACACCCTAGGCAGGTAAGACGAACTGCACAAATTATGACAGGTAGAGGGTGCTAGAATGAACACTGTAACAGCTACTAGTAACACTGATAAATATATATGCCATCATTTTAGCTAAAGCGGTAATTGAGAGGGAAGATAAATCAGTATTGAGAGGGAAGATAATGCAGTTATGTAGAGTGAAGAATGTGATCATCGCATGAACACACCAGGGGAAAGCCACCAGACAAAAACAGTGGCCTAGAGATCCATTTCCACGCTGCCTGTGGTGTCCATGGTTACTACGAGGAATTCGTGCCAGCACCATTTTCTTGTGCTCTCCATGTGGATGGACAGCAGAGGCAGTGTGGCATAGAGATCAATGGATCTCAGTGTCACACTATTTCTCCAGTGTTCTGCTTTGAAGGACACTGCAGGGAGATTGTGCCTGCTGTGGCTGATAACAGATGACAAGGGCTTGTATTATGGTAGATAACAAGGCTACATAGGATCTCAAATATCTTTTAAGGACTATGAAAGTGCCCCCTCCAGCACGCATTAGCCATTTTCTGGTTCAACATAATTTACTCTTTTTAAGACATCTCCTTATTCTATCGCTGTCACTTCCTGCCCAATTGTATTGAATGAAAATTAGGGAGAAGAGACAGATACGACAGAGACAACAGGAATGTATAATGGAATGTGGTCCTTAGATTTGGAGGAAAACAATGAAGATGCATATTTAAAGCTGGCTGAATACTATAGAGCTGATTCTGAGTCGGGCGCATGACTGCTTACTACATTATAGTAATGCCGGAATCCGCCTTTGATATAGTAAAAAATCCATTTGATCGCAGGTGGAAGCCTATCCCGCTGGTATTACGCAGCCGGCATCATGAATATCTGGATTTACACCAGTCCTTTGCCGGGTGCACAAAATCCATCTGAAACAGACGTACCGTCTCCGTTAGCACACTGCGAATGAGCACGGAAGTCATCTGACACGCCCAGTATGTGGAAGAGTTCTGCGCGATTGTAAGGTCGCCACCCAGTAACTGCCTAGAAATGCCGATTTCACAGATAGGGCGGAATTCAATTCTTCATAGCCGCTATCGCGCCCGACGGAGCTATTCAATTCTTGCTCCTGTCGGGCACGATGAGCTGCCAGCGCTACATTTCAGCTCGCAGCCCCAGGGGGGTGAGAGCTGAAATGTGCGAAAAGTGACATGTTTGGGCGCCCAAACATCACTTTTCGCGATCGCGCCCAGCACTTTGGTCGGGTTTAGCTGCTTTACGCGGCTAAACCTGACCTCTATGGGTGCGATCAGCACGAAAATCTTGGACAATTGTATAGCGGCCCGCGATCTCCTGTCACTTTAGACGGGAGATGCGGGACGCGAATACAATTGAATTCCGCCCATAGTGTGAATCCGTACGCACTAGTGATCTCCATCTGCATGACGATACCTGATCTGGCACATGCGCAAAAGCTGTTTTCTTTCTCTGGCGCATACGTGGTATGCTGAGATCTGCGTGCATTGCGACTTGCGAGGGACTCAGTAGCAGCCCGGTGGTATATAATTGTCTCCACTGTGTACAAATGACAAAAGAAAATGCTGAACTACACTCATGTAATCTTATGATATAGGAGTGATCAATAAACAAAGCACCTATAAGCTTCAGACCTGAATCTGCAATCAGCCAATCAGAATCAGCAAGCTAGTGCTG
Organism: Taudactylus pleione; assembly: GCA_031769625.1. Taxonomy (NCBI): domain Eukaryota; kingdom Metazoa; phylum Chordata; class Amphibia; order Anura; family Myobatrachidae; genus Taudactylus; species Taudactylus pleione. Next base: position 1,171,518 of record JAUIMM010000506.1, on the reverse strand, counting down.
GCGACTGTCACCATCATCACTGTGTATTTGTACACGCCAACAGACACCCGCAATTGCTACAGCTACTGACGAGCCTATATGCGTCTCTGTGCAGGTCTGTGTCTATTTGCAGTTACACGCCTTTACTGTACTAGGCCCCTAACCTTACCCGCCCTGCCTCTTCAGTCGCAAGCAGATGCAAGTGTCAGTCGCAAGCAAATCTGCGGCCACTCATGTATGTGTATTTTCATGGCCAGGAGCAGAACCAACAAGCATGTTTTACACTGTCGTCTATGCGGTTTCATTACCTGCTGTTTAGGTGATCCTGACAGGCCCGGACCTCGGAGGAGCTGGGATGTCCACCCTCTAGCAGCTGTTGCACAATCTGGTTGACATCCAGTACACGGCCCATCAAACTGTTCATTTCTTGGTCCAGACTCTCGAACCTACAACCCATCAGGAAGTTTTCTGGTCACCAGACAATTACCACAAATCCCTCTCCACTATCTATTTCCAAAATGTCCTCGTACTGATGGAAGAAAAGTGGGTTCTGGACAAATTTTAACACTACTAACAGAAATCTGTCAGCACCTACACTAACACATAAAAAGGCTTATAAGGGCTACTTGAGATTGTTGAGAAATGGACCTGATCGACAGCAGAGCCTCCTAAGAACTGACTTGGGGGAATATGTCTAGTTTCTGCTGGCAAGTTCTCACCTGTGCTGGACAACCTCCACATCTTCCAGCCTCTGTGGGATATCCATCTTCATTAACCATTGCTCTTTCTCGTCTATCCACACCTCGCAGGAGTTAACCTCCCCAAACATTTTGTAGACATCTAAAGCATCTTGAAGCCACTGGCTCCGCAGGGAGGCTACTTCCACCACCTCTCCATAGAGCTGCTCCACCTCCACAATACTGATCTGCACATCCACCTGGTCTCTGTAATCTGCACCTAGTCCCGCCAACTGTTTCCTCAATCCGAGCACAGCAGCTCTGTGTTTCTCTATCTCTTCAGTGGACCCTCGATGCTTCTTAACCAGCGACTGGGTGGAAAACTCATCGTGTCCAAAGTCATCACTGGATACCAGGCGGTAGGTGTCCTGCAGCCAACCTGCAAGTTCCATAGTGTCCGCATTGAACTGATGGAAATTGGAGGCCTCCTGGAGTTTCAGCTGATGGGCATTGGAGGCCTTCTCAAGGTTCTCCCATTTCAGCTTCACCTCTTGCATCCTCTGGCGAAGTCCAGACATTCCTCTCCGCCTCTTTGTGAGCACCTTCAAAACATAAAAGTTATCTGTAAGAAGTTGGTTAATATCTTACTACCAATATCTGCAATCCTGATCTACAGTGTGTAAAATGGATGTGACATATTTATTAAATCCACTACCCAAGTAGCTAAAAGCTATTGAGAACTTACTGGACCATAACATAAAGGCACAATATTCACCTGCTCCCCTTTCTGGAGGGTCTGTTGCAGCATAGCAAATCTCCCCCCAAGCTCCCCCACCAGAATCTTGTGTTTGCTCAGGAGCCGCAGGACGCTGCTCAGATCTTTCCCGTAACTTTGTGGAGCAGACAGAATCTGTTCTTTCTCTCGAATCCAGCCCTCGGCCTCCTCTACCTCCTGCAGAAAGCACCAGAGGTGCCTTGATTCTTCCAGCTCACCCCGTCGTTTCTCCGCCAGCTGCCGCAGTGCTTCCAAACAGCTCTTGACGTGCTCTACCCTGTTGCAGATGATCTGGGGGTCGCAGGGTTGATATTCTGTGTGACACATGACAATAACTTTATATGCAGGCCCTAACTTGCTAATTATAATATATGCACTTTTGACGAGTACTTTTCGATTTAAAACTTTCTGTGGTATGTAAACAAAGTAAAGGTTTAGTCTTCTGTTAAGAAGTAAATTCTTAAGCTGCATACACACACAACGATTGTTTGAACGATTATCGTTAACCGATATCGTTTAACAATAATCGTTTGAAAAAATCGTTCACTTTCTGAGTCAAAAGATGAACGATAATCGTTCATGCGCGTTCACGTTTGTAGTTTGTAGTTCAGTCCGACTTCTCAACTCAACGATTTTCATTAAGGGAATATGCAAAAATCATTTGTAGTTCATAAAAATCGTTCATTACACTCTAAAAAATCTGACAGATAATCTGACAGAAAATCGTTCATAAAATCGTTCAAAAAAATCGTTGGTAACAAAATCGTTGTGTGTGTATGCAGCTAAAGCTGCATACACACAACGATTTTTTGAACGATTATCGTTAAACTATATAGTTTAATGATAATCGTTTGAAAAAATCGTTCACTTTCTGAGTCAAAAGATGAACGATTATCGTTCATGCGCATTCACGTTTGTAGTTTGTAGTTCAGTCAGACTTCTCAACTCAACGATTTTCATTAATGGAGCATACACACGGTCAGATTTTTCTTTTGAACGATATCGTTTGAACGATTTGAACGATTTTGCTAACGATTTACTCAACGATTGTCAGATATCGTTCTCTAACAAACGTGAACGCGCATCGTTCATCGTTCATGATTGTACACATGAACGATTTTTTTCATCAGATTTGAACGATTGAACGATTTTTAAAATCGTTATCGTTCAAATTTGATGAAAAATCTGACCGTGTGTATGCACCATTAAGTTAATATGCAAAAATCGTTTGTAGTTCAAAAAAATCGTTCATTACACTTTAAAAAATCTGACAGATAATCTGACATAAAATCGTTCATAAAATCGTTGGTAACAAAATCGTTGTGTGTGTATGAAACTTAAAGCTGCATACACACACAACGTGTGTTACCCTCACTTCCCTAGCACATTGCAAGTAGCCAAAGGGACATACACATACTTGTCTTTTTAGACATAGGGTACCGTATATATTTACGGGAAGGTAACCCCCTCAAAGGGCACACCTACCACCCGGACATTATTTACCCACTTGGGATCAGTCCTATTGGCTGACTTTTTCTTGGCTACTAGTCGGTATGGACAAAGACTGAGCTGATATTATAACATAAGGGTACCGTATATATTTACGGAAAGGTAACCCCCTCAAAGGGCACACCTGCCACCCAGACATACCTTGATCCTTCCATATAGGACTTAATCATCATATATAATTTTTATTAGATTATTTTACCATCATACTCCTACTACCAGAAAGGAGACATATAAGAGTCTAAAATAGCCATCCATATCACTAGACGCATTGGTATATGGTGTCTATATAAATAAAAGATTGTTTATAACATTCATTAGATCTGTTGTCATCTCCACATTTTTTACCTTAGCTACATTTTCTATAATATGATATATAGACAAGGTGAGCGCATGGTACAAAATCTATTTTTATCAGTATAATTTTGTTGGAGACAGGACATCTCCAGTACCAAGCAGCCCCCTAAAACAATAAACATCTTGTTGAGCGCTGTTCACATTTTCCATTTCTAAACAGATAATCATTCATCGTTTTAACTCAAAAAGTGAATGATTTTTTTCAACGATTGAACGATAAACGATATCGTTATCGATAATCGTTCAAAAAATCGTTGTGTGTGTATGCACCTTAAGACATGTGAATGACATTCCGTAGAAGCAATGTGGCATTCGGTGAATAGTACGCAGCCAGATGAGACCCTGGAATCTCCCTGAACAATCCTCTGACTTCCTTAGATAAGCACAGTAAGGTTTTGGTTGTTGAACATTAAATGATAGAAATTACATTGTTTCAGGACAGCTACATTCCTGGTAAACGCTGATCTGGGGAATTGATATCCTATTTGTCGCGCTACTTGCTTAGTGCGCAAACCAAAATGTGAGAACGTGGCTCTGTGTGCACTCACCTGAGTACTGAGTGAACTTTAGGGCGGCCTGATTTAGGGAGTGGACTCTCTCAGTCTGGGCGGTGATGTCGGCTTCTAGCAAGCTGTGTTTCTGCAGAAGATCTTCCACTTCCAATAGATGTTTCCCAAAATCTTTGGAGGAAAGGGGAACCTGAGGAACAGAGAAAGTTATCTATACATACACTGGAACAGCGAGTTTGTCACATACATTGTGCGGCTACTCCCTTGGTGCAATTTGTCAGAGTCACTGAGAAACTCATCCCATGTAGTATCACTTGGATCACGCCAGCTTTGTCACCTCCTTATAGAACAAGAACCTCACTCATTAGTGGTGTATGTATGACAATCACAGCATGGCCCTTCCCCAGTAAGGGGGGGATGTCTCACGGCTATGACGTGTCCCTTGCCCTATATCAGCATGTCTGTCCACTCATTACCTGCATCTCATCCATCCAGTCTATCATGTAAACCATTTCCTGGAATATTTTCTGGAGGGCCAGGTTCTTCTCCAGCCTTCCTCTTCTGGACCTGAGCAGGTCTTTCAGTAGGTTCCACTGCCTTAGGATGTTCTCTTTCTGGGCTGTTATCCTGCAGATATCATAATATACCTCCGACTCCATCTCCTGGGCCAGGTCAGCCACCACCTGGATCCGCTCCTCATAGGAGGAAATGTCCGCCTCAATGGCCTCATGTTTCTTCATGGCGGCCTCCACTGCTGATAGGTCGTAACCGAAATTATCCTGGCAAGAAAAACGGCCATCCATTATAAATCGAGGCTTATTACCTACTCAGATGGTGTTTAACATGTAATCACACATGTATGACACACGGTAAGGAAGGACATCCTCACCGCTGCTCACGTTTTACCTGGGACACCAGGCGCTGGTTCTCGCTGAGCCAAGCCTCCCTCATGGCTGCTTTCTGATCAAACCTTTGGGACAGCAGCTCCAGCTTCTCCTGACGGATAAGCTCATTGCGCAGTGCAACCTCCCGCTCATGTTCAGCCTTCTCCAGCCGTGTCCACGCCTAGAACAAATTGCACATATCTACATTCCCAGAGGAACTGATTCTCCTTTAAACTCATTTGTTCTGTATTGATAATCTGATTATTATACAGCATGTGATACTTACTGATTTGTTCTGTACTGATAACCTACCGATTATTATACGGCATGCAATACATACTGCTTACTGACTAGTTCTGTACTGCTAACCTACTGATCATTATACAGCATGTGATACATACTGATTAACTCTGCACTGGTAATCTACTGATTATTATATGGCATGATATACATACTGATTAATTCTGCACTGGTAATCTACTGATTATTATATGGCATGCAATACATACTGATTTATTCTGTACTGCTAACCTACTGATTATTATACGGCATTTAATACTTACTGATTCACTCTGTACTGGTAATCTACTGATTATTATATGGCATGTAATATATACTGATTTATTCTATACTGCTAACCTGCTGATTATTATATGGCATGTAATACATACTGATTCATTCTGTACTGTTAACCTACTGATTATTATATGGCATGTAATACATACTGATTCATTCTGTACTGGTAATCTACTGATTATTATATGGCATGTAATACATACTGATTCATTCTGTACTGGTAATCTACGGATTATTATATGGCATGTAATACATACTGATTCATTCTGTACTGCTAACCTACTGATTATTATATGGCATGCAATACATACTGATTCATTCTATACTGCTAACCTACTGATTATTATATGGCATGTAAAACATACTGATTCATTCTGCGCTGCACGACTACGGCTTTCTGCTAATGCCACAGCCGATGGTATTCCTACAGAGATGCCCACCGGCTTGCGGAAAAATGTGCACCTTCGGTTTCATCATTGGACAGTGCAACAGCCCAATGGAGGCACAGAATGTTCTTCTGGACATGGCCGTCGATATCAGCACAGCCGCGAAAAAAGTTGCAGTCTCATGTCCACTAAAATTACTTCTCTCTGCGACTAAATTCATTCTGCCCCCCACGGAGGTAATCATTGGGACGCATGTGCAGACTGAAAACATCGGCCGCTTGCCTCCGATTCCACAACTAAATCAGTCCCACAGTCTACTGAGTATTATAGAGTGAGATACCTGTTGATACAATCATCAAAGCATCTCATGTTTAGAAGCCACATGTAGCCCAACACCTGCATGTCTGTAACTGAGATCCTGCAGAGTTGGCTCCTTCTATAGGAACCATATACTGTATTTCCCCTTCAATACTTGGACAATACTATGTTGATATATATATATGTTACATATAGGCCTTACCTTGTTAATATCGGAGATATTATTCCCATCTGTAGGGACATACAATTTGCGTTTCTCTTCCCTCATCTTGCTCTGAATGGTGAAGAGAAGAACCTCCAAATTCCCTTTCTCCTGAAACCTAAGAAAAAGCAAACAGGTCAGCCTGTGATGCCCAGAACATAGGCAGCTCTGGCTTATGCTCACTGCACAAGTGAGACCGGCAACAGATCATGAAGCAATATCCCTGTAATTGTACCATCCTGTGCTCAGAGTACAGAAGGAACAAGACCGTAGTGCAGGAGGAGGGGTGCCAGAGGTGTCTCACACTCACTTGCACGGTTTCTCTGTGGTGCAGTAGGTGGTGAACGCCTGGAGCTGCTGCTGGACGCCCAGTAAGGAATTGGCGAATTTCTGGTTAGAGATGATCGATATGGTTCTCTCAATCCAGTCCAGAAGCTCTGATGCTAAGTCCTCATATCTATTAATGTCCTTCTCAGTCTCAATGGCCTGGTCCAGCACCTGCAGTGAACGATCAGTGTCACTATTACATATAGCTGATGGTGGCCACTGAGTACAGCAAATGTCAGAATAAGAACAAAAAGAGAAACCACCTAGAATTATATGATGAAACCCAACTTGCTCTGATCTATGAAGAAGAAGCAACTCCTCAGGCAGTGGGTGATGACAGCCGGTATCAGTTGTTTATTACACATACCTCCAGATTTAGACAATGCTATAGGTCACTAAGATATTACACAGCTAATAGGAAACAGGGAACATAAGCTAGACTGACTGGTTAGATTCTCTCACACCATTACTTCCATCAGTACCACAAAACTACAGAAACAACCAGTATCACCAGAAGACTAAAACTATTATTTTACATCTACTCCAGAACATCAAGATAAATAACTGGAGTGTGACAGTGTGACCTGGTAGAATCCTTTCCCCACTCACTGCTATGCACTGTGACTATATAATACACGACTAAGGGCGTGCGTCACCTTTCCAATGCGCTTGCCCTCCACAGCCAGAGCCTTCATCTTGGAGAAGTAGTGATAAAAAGACACAACGTATGTGATGATGGATTTCTCATCTGGATTCTCCATATTGACATCTAGAAGAAAATACAGAACAAACAGAGGGCGTCACGGAAACTATAAGGGTTCCATTTAAAAAAAAAAAAGAAACATTTTTTTTCCCTTATTTTAATACAGCAGTAATTCCCTCTTTAATCATGAGCTTGTATTAGCTATATATTGTAGCAATATAAAGTGGTGCAGGACGTTACATAGCAGGATAGGATATAATATGGCTATACCTAGCAATATGCAGCATATGACATTACATGGCTATAAATAATGGCACAGAGAGATCGAGAATAACAGGGCAAGATATAATGTTGGGGGACAGCATATTGTTTCACAAAGCAACTGCATAGAGTAGGAAGAAGCCTAACCCGCACCCCCACCCCGCAAGCCTAACCCTAACCCTCCCCCTAGTGTCTAACCCTAATACTGTTGGGATGTCTGCGGTCGGGATTCTGGAGCCGGGATTCCGACTGCTGTCAGGATTCTGACCGCTGGCATCGAAACTGCCAGAACGCTGACTACATCCCGTGGCTAAGGTCCACTACAAGTGAGAGAAAACATATAACCCACTCTAACACAGAACAGGCTTCAGGGTAATTGCTCTAAAGTGGATCAAGGATTGACTCAAAGCACAGTCATGTAAGAAGCCTTCCCCAGAAGTACAATAAATACCTCTGCATTGGAGTGACTTGTATACATATTTTCCATAAGGAAATTAGCTTAAAAGTATAAATAATTCTTCTAATTGAACAAAAAAACATTTATCTCTGTAGTTTGGCTCCTGTGTCAGCATCTGGTGCAGTTTTACCATGAGAACCAACTCCTAACCAGTCAAGTCTACAATGAATAATAATGCGTCCCGCTAAATGTTACAGGATTGGGCAATAGTTTAACTTCCTGTCCAATGTTCTAAAAGACACTGGACCTCATTCAGAGTAGTACGCAAACCTGACGGGTTTGCTTACTCCAATGGTAGAAGGTCGGCTCATGCGCAGGATCTGTACTGTATGCGCCGGTATTCCACGCCGAGAACTCTCACAGTTCCCCAAAGCCCGTTTGGGGGCGGGGAGTGGGTGGAGCTGGCGATGGAGATCCGATGCTGCATCTTCGACGCAGCGCTCGGATCGCAGATGCTGGCAGGAGGCCGGTTTTTCCTACAGACGCCTCCTGCTGCATCACCATATATTAGCATCGCTGCTGTGTCCAAAGACGCATCAGCCATTCTATCTGCGTCCACCTCTGAATCACCCCCACTGAGGGTATGATTCTGAGTCACATGCAATGTCAATAATCGCGCAAATGGTCGTGGTTCTTCAACTGCGCTACAAAGTCGTACCGTGCACGCTCCCACGGTGTGTACGCAGAGAATCGCAGTAGCGATTGAGGCACATTGTCTCAGAAATGTATTGGACATGTAGATGGCATTCCTAGTGGGGATTAGGAGGTGGATATTCAACTTACGGAGAGGCATTGTCTCAAGGGCGTGTTATGGGAGTGTCACGTGCGTGTCGCATAACTGATGGCCAACCCATACATGGAGGGGTGTATTTATCAAAGTTTGATTTTGGTTGATTTTGTGTTTTGGGTGATTTTGCATTCGATTTGCATTCTATTTTGAGCATCAGAGATTTACTAAAGTCAAAATCGAATGTGAAATCGAATATAAAACCAAATCCCCTTCAAAATTGAATATCGTCTAAACATAGGCCAACACAGAATCCCCCGATTTACTAATATTCTATTTGAAATCGAACACCAAATCCCCAAAATAACAGACCTGCTTCATGCTGTGATTTTAGCATGAGCAGATGCCAGTTACACAGAAACACACAGATCAGTGAGATCCATGCATGCTTCTGTGTGTAAAATAAAAACAAAGAACAATGTGGGGTCCCCCCCAAAATGCACAACCAGCACCAGGCTTTTCTGGGCCGGGATTGGTTGTGAAAATATTGGGGGGGGGGAACGTAGGGTTGCCCCATATTTTCATCAACCAGCACCAGGCTCAGTGAGCTAGAACTGCTTGTGGAAATGCGGGGGGAAGAATGAGTAGGGGTCCACCGTATGTTCCAAAACCAGCACCGGACTCTTTCTAGCGGGGGTGTAATGCCACAGCCAGGGGAACCCTTTCACCTGGTCCTCCGGCCAAAGCATTATCTCTGGCACCCCTGGGAGGTGGGTGCAGGGTTGATTTTGTTACAAAAAATAGATGAATTAATATTGTCTTTTACAGTAGAACCAGAGGTCCCAGCAAGCCTCCCCTGCATGCTGATACTTGGAGAACTACATTAAGGGCCCACTGGTACCTTTAGTTTACCTGCAAAAGAAATTGTAAAATAAAGACAAGACTCACACACCATGAAAGTACAACGTTATTATACTCACACATACTCACCTACAATACCTGTAGGTGAGCATGAGATTTTTTCACACAGAAGCATGCATGGATCTCACTGATCTGTGCATGTTTCTGTGTAACTGGTACCTGCTCATGCTAAAATCACCAGCATGAAGCAGGTCTATTATTTTGAAGAAATCACTAGTCAAAATTGAACCACATCTAATTTGATTTAGAAAAGGCTTACAAAATCAAATTTTTGCAAATGTGGGATTTTGACAGTGATATCTACATTCGATTTGATTTCAGGTGAGCTAAATCAAACATAAAATAGAATGCAAACTTGAACTTTGATAAATATACCCTTTAATGGCTTACATTGGTGGCCATACTCCTGGAGAGTCTACGGCCGTGGCTAAAGAGGCCACAGCAGCATTCAACATACAATCAGCCCCTGAGAATCCAGAAGTTTGAAATTCTGGAACACGTTCACCTTCATGACCCAGCAGCGCGATACGCTAACAGGCACTGTCACTCATGGCTAAGCACATTCTAATGAACACTCACCCTCATAGTCCAACAATTGTGATGGATCCATATGCCCTTATGTCAACCAGCTAGTCCAATAAATTGATGTTCTACTAGACGCTCACCTTCAGGGTCCAGCAGTTTGATCAGACCAAGCTGTTGCTCAGCTGTATTAAAGGCTTGCTGGAGATTGTATGCTGCATTCGACTTAGTCAGTTTGTTGAAGTCAATGATATCCGCTCTAAATATATATAAACAAAGGTGGTTAATGTCATAATGTCTGAAAAATAATGGCTGGCAGAAACAAGGAGAATATGACACACATCCATTCAGACACGAGCAAGACGTCAAGGTACTCCTCAATCTTTATGTACATCCTTGGGGAAGGAAATGTTATTATAATAATAATAATAATAATAATAATAATAATTTTATTTATATAGCGCTTTTCTCCCTTAGGACTCAAAGTCGCTTGTTGAGGGTGGGATGGGGCATAATTTGTGATATTCAACCCAAAACTGATTTTTCAGTTGTGCTAAGAATTCCCTCTAAACCTTTAACATTTTGTATTAATCGCAGCATGATGTTTAGTTTGTAAATTTAGAACCAGACTTAAATGTATCATATGTAGTGTTATCTTACTGGTTTCCAGGGCCGGACTGGGCATCGGGCACTTCTGGCAAATGTCAGAAGGGTCGATCGCCACAAGGGCCGACTTGACGGAGCACAGGCTCACCCAGCAGAACAACCTCCTGAGCGGCGCCATGCTCTGAAATGCGTGGCCGCGTCATTGCGTAATAACGTGGTTGGCGGCCAAGCCCCACCCAGGCAGGTGGATGCTAGCCAGACAGCTCCTGCGAGCTGTCAAAGTGCAGGGCTGCCCAGCAGCAGCACCCAATGATGACCTTGGTGACTGAGGAAGGCCAGCCCACTTTGATGAAATAATACCACGATTCAGGAGAAGGGGGCGGGGCCTTATGCTGTGGGTCACGCATGCGCACAAGAGCGTATAGGGACAGCGGGCCATTCCGCGAGAGGAAGGTAAGCAGGAGATACTGTGATATCTCCTGCTTTACCTTCTTGATGAATGGCCCAATTACTCAATTTCTACAATTGCAAGTGAAAATGTTCATTTTCCTTTGCTTTTGTAAAAATGAAGTGACGATGAATAGGCCGCTATATATCTCACGCCCTGTCCCCTCACTCTCTTTCTCTCTCCCTCCACTTCTCTCTCTCTTCCTTACTCTCTCACCTCCCTCCCTCTCTCTGTCTCTCTCTCTCCCTTCCCCTTTTCTTCCCCCTGGCAATTTTATTGATGGGGCACCCACAACTTAGTTGCTCCGGGGCCCCCACAAGTCTTAATCCTGGGCCACGCCATTACTTAGTGACGCGGCCGGGTGTGAGATACGCCCGGGCCCGGGAGGAATCTGGGAGGAATGGCTAGACGGCATTTTGACAGCTCCTGTGAGCTGCCTGCAGGATTGCCCGGCGGCAACATGCTGAGGACATGGTGGAGTCACTGGAGTGTCACATGCGGCCACGGTGATGTCATGACGCGGCCGGGCGATGGATGAAAGGCAAGGGCGGGCGAGAAGCTGACTGGATGGACTAGATGCCGTCTTCGTACACCTCATGATCTGCTGACAGACGCCATCTGCAGATGCCAGGGTATTACTGTGAGTGGCATAATGTGTTATAAGGGGCATTATTGTGTGTCATAATGTATAAGGGGCATTACTGTGTAGCATAATGTATAAGGGGTACTACTACTGCATGGCATAATGTATAAGGGGCACTACTACTGTGTGGCATAACGTGAATGGGCTCTGGGTGGCATAACGTGAATGGGCTCTACTGTATGGTCTAGTGTGAATAAGGGACACTACTGTGTGACGTAACGTGAATAAGGGACACTACTGTGTGACGTAACGTGAATAGGGGACACTACTGTGTGGTGTGGTGTAATGTGATTAAGGGACACTACTGTGTGACATAACGTGACTATGGGGCACTACTGTGTGACGTAACCTGAAAAAGGGACACTACTGTGTGACTCAATATGAATAAGGGACACTACTGTATGGTGTAATGTAATGAAGGGGCACTACTGTGCGGTGCAATGTAATGAAGGGGCACTACTGTGCGGTGTCATTTCTTTAGATTGTAAACTCTCACGAGCAGGGCCCTCTTCCCTCAAATGCTTCTCCTTATACTTTCTTCTACAAAAGAGCATCTAACAATTGATTGCTGACTCCCTGCTGCTTATTTTGAGCGTTATGATCGCTAATGCAGCATATACTTGTCCTGTATTGTACTGTACTGTAAGTCACTGGTGTCTTGTTCACTTATTTGTGTACTTTGTAAGGCACTGTGGAACACTTATGGCGCCATAGAAATAGAGGATAATAATAATGTGACTAAGAGGCACTACTGTGTGGCATAATTTGAATTGGGGGTACTATTATGTGGTTACGCACCTTCCCAGCGAGGCATAGACTAAGAAGTGGGAGGGGACAGGAATAGTAAGGGGAGGAGTCTATGCCAGGAGCCAGATGCTGACGCAAGGTGGGCCTGTGTGCTCTTTAAATGCCAGGGCCTATTTTTAGTCCCAGTCCGGCCCTGTCGGTTTCTATCATTTTTCCTTATATACAGATGTGTCCACATACATCTATCCTCTGTGTGCTACAAGTCGCAGTACACATAACGCATGAGAGCCACGTGAGTTGGTAGCGCTGAGCGGATTTTCGTGCAACTTTTTACCTTCAAATGTGTCTTATTCGCACAATGATGCAAAAAGGAAGCACACGCAGTTTCTGCTGAATAAAATGATATGCAGAATGCCTATGGTTCTGTGGGCCTCATTCAGAGCCGGACGCTCTTTGAGAGCGCTCGCTCTGAATCAGGGCGTCCCTGTTTTTTTTTAAAGACGGCCTCCTGGCCGCTCGCTAAGCTGTGGGTGACCACCCACAGCTTTAGCGAGCGGCCAGGTGATGGTCGCGATGGTCACGACCATCGGGGCTTGCGACGAGACCCTTGTGGTAGGGTCTCGTTCCCGCAAGCCCCAGTGACCTTTCGGTTCTAATAGAGCCGGAAGCTCACCACTTACATCACTCGTGATGTCAGTGGGGCCGCCCCCAAACGGCAGGCGTTCCTTCGGGAACGCCTCCGTTTGGCCAGCCACCCCCCCTGCCCGCCTCCAAATGGGGCAAGCTGTCAATCAAAATCGACAGCCGCCCCGCTTTGGTGCGAGACCCGTAGCGACAGAGAGCCCATCGCTGGCTGGGTCTCGCGCATGCGCAGTGGGGGACCATCGACCTGCTTGCGAGCGCTGTGCGCTCGCGAGCGGGCCTGAATCAGGCCCAGTGTGCGTCTGCGGGTGCCTCTGCATGCAAAATGCTAAGTTACAGCATCAGCGGCTGTGACACTGTAACGTAGCGTTTCACATGCAGATACACCCGCAGTCACACACAGAATAGAGGCATGCTGCATATCATTTTAATCAGCAGAAGCTGCTTTGTGTGTTCTATTCGCATCACGGTGGGGAATAAGATGCATTTGACGGTGCCCACTAAAAAGTCGCAGCAAGTCGCTACCAAGTCACGCCATGACTAGAAGGGCTGTTTAACGCGGTAGGAGGCTAGAAGATGTATGAGAACACATCTGTACTCCAACACATTACACAGCTGCTCAGCATAGCGGAGGAGAAACATTTCTGCCCTGCACATAGTTGTAGGTACTGTGCTACAACCCCTGCCAAACACAACTAATGGGTCAAAATTATTAAGCGCTGGGTTTGTTGTGTGTGCAGATACATCTAAGCTTGAATGCAAATGTGGCATTTTACATACAACTGCAAACCAGGTCCTACAGTACTCTTGTTGTCATTCATTATATACAGTATAATAGTCTCTAAGAGATGCTGATATCTATCTGACAGCTAACACATGATGATGTGTGATGACGAAAGCACTTAACGCGCGGTACCTGTGTCTGTGGATGAGCGCGCTGAATGCCAGGCCATCTCTCCAGCTTGTGGTAAAGTTCTGGATATTGACCTCCGGATAGCTGTAAGCACACAGAATCTTACATTGGTATATGTTTACTTACTGATTCCCTTCTCCGTGTGACAAAATGAACTGAACTCACCCTGCAGTCTTCATCTGGCACCACAGGAGGAGGGCGTCCTTTGCCGATCTCGTCTCACGATTGTCCTCAGTTTCTATCTTTATTACTTGGATCTGCCAGGAAGTGAGACATTCCCATTACAGAGGGAACCAAGGGCCTGATTCAGAGCCGCTCGTAAGCGGCCGCTCGTTCATTCCGAGCGATGTTTGCACAACTGCGCATGCGTACGGATCGTAATACGCATGCGCGAACCAGTCAGTGCGTCCGAAAATCATTTGTTCGCTAAATAGCGAATGCCTGCTATTTTGAGTGACAGGAGGAGGCATATGTGGGTGGTAACAGGGGAAGGTGCTTGAAAACGGGGAGTGGAGATCCGAACGCAGGCGTGCTTAAAGGTCAAAACGGGCGTTTTATGGGTGTGCATAATTAATACAGCAGCGTCATTGACCACGTCACTTGGTTGATTTATAGTCAGAACTGCTCGCAGGATTGCGGTAGGAAAAACCAACCACAAGAATAGCGAGCAGTTCATACGCTGGTCGATGTACTCGATTAATCTAATAAATAGCGGACATGACGTAGGATGCGAGCGGCCAGGGGGCGTAGTTTTCCAAAAAACGACCGCATGTTTTGTACGCTCGTTCAGACCTAGAGGCGTGAACAGACCGCAAAGAGCGAACGGTTCATTTGAATAGCCACCCCTTTTTTCTGAACGAGCGAGCGCAAATAGCGTCCGGCTCTGAATCAGGCCCCAAGTGCCAATGTGGGCGATCAGACAAACCCCATATACACATGTATACGGCATGATCTAGGTTACATATTTATGTGTCATTTTATTTACCCAACACTCCAGGGGCTTCTGTGGCAAATTGTGTGTGCGTGCATGCGTGTGTGTGTGCGTGCATGCGTGTGTGTGTTTGTATAATTATAGCAAAGGGAAGAAATAACTAACAAAAAGGATGCTGTGTTGAATATGATGATGTGGGGGTTAATGATAATGCTGAGGAAGGTTAATGAGAAAGGGCTTTAATCGTTATTAGGTGATATTGATGTGCTTAAATGATAATGATGGGGGTTAATCACTATAATAACCCAGAGGTTGATTATGAGCTAAACTCATCACCACCATCAATTATTCTCCTCCTCCTCTTAGTCATAATCAATTCCTCAGGAATCCTGTTTATTGAGCATGTGAGTATGAAGTGGTTGGATGGAGGTCTAGCACATCTATGGACAAATGTACTAAAGGCCCGATTCAGACCCGGTCGCAAGGCTGCGTTCGCACGTATCCTGCCGATGTTGGCAATCTGCGCATGCATATAAGACACAGTGCACGTGCGCAAACTAGTCCAAGCGATCGGGAAGCGTTCGCAGCCTGTACACAGACGCTCCGCAAGCATGAGTGACAGGACGTGCCGTTTGTGGGTGGTGACAGGGGGTGGCCGATGGTAACGGGGGTGTGGTGGTGCGAACGCAGGCGTATCTGTGTGTCTGAACGCCGTTTCAGGGACGTGCATAATCAAGTTGCATCGTCAGCGTACATGTCCCATGGCTGAATTACACACAGCAGCACTCGCAGTGCTTGCGGTAGGGTATGCTCAGCCACAAGTGTTGCGTATGGATCCGATGTTACTCGATGTTACCGATTGTTTAATACACTTCCTGGAGATGACGTGTGTTACTAAGGGAAAGTGGGTGTCTTGTGTCAGGCTGGTGGGCGTCTAAATACATACCGCGATCACACGGCAAGACATACTGGGCACGCTGTCTTGCTAGCGATCGCGGGATTTGCATAATTTGGCTGCTGACAGCTGCGTGCGAACGCAGCCTTGGGACCGGGTCTGAATCAGGCCCTAAGCTCTGGAAAGTGATAAAGTGGACAGTGAAAAACTACCAACCAATCAGCTCCTGACATATTTCAAACACAGCCTGTAACATGACAGTAAGGAGCTGACTGGCTCATAGTTTATCACTGTCCAATTTATCACTTTCCAGAGTTTAGTATAGTACATCTTCCCCAGCAGTCTCCAGTTTTCATTCACGCATCCAGTATACTCTATACGGTTATCCAGTGTTATCCCAAATGAGTATCCCCCCACACTGGTACTGCTGTCATGCTCCTGATGAGATGGCCTGGATTAGGTCACAGTAATGCTGGGCAGATTTGGTATAACAAGCATCAGGTATATTATTTAGCTCAGTATTACCCATATTTTAATATACATCAATGCTCTAAAGTAGCTTTAATTGCACATAGTAACAAGTTTCTCATTTATTTCTGTGTATTTCTATGTGTTTTGTGATTCTCGGGAGGGTGCAGAATACCTGAAAACGGAGGATAATTGTCCAGACGAGGCCCAGGGTTAGCCGGTGATTTCCATCTACTATATCATGTGATCCCACGTTCTCTAGATGGACACGCTGCTCCTTTAGAAACTGGAGGGCCTTGTCCACATTCTCCAGAGAGTGGATTCTCATCCGGCCTCTGGTGGGCTTTGGCTAGAGATAAATACTCATTGTTACTGAAGGAACCACACTCCGCTCCTGACCTTAGATCCTACTACCTCCCCCATTATGAAGGTTCGGATGGAGATAGATACTCACTGTCACTTTAGAAACCACACTCCGCTCCTGACCTTAGATCCCACTACCTGCCCCATTATGAAGGTTAGGATGGGGATAGATACTCACTGTCACTGTAGAAACCACACTCCACTCCTGGCCTTAGATCCCACTACCTGCCCCATTATGAAGATTAAGCTAGAGATAGATACTCACTGTCACTGTAGAAACACACTCCGCTCCTGACCTTAGATCCTACTACCTGCCCCATTATGAAGGGTAGGATGGAGATAGATACTCACTGCCACTGTAGAAACCATATTCCGCTCCTGACCTTAGAACCCACTACCTGCGCCATTATGAAGGTTAGGATGGAGATACTCACTGTCACTGTAGAAACCACACTCCACTCCTGACCTTAGAAAACACTACCTGCCCCATTATGAAGGTTAGGATGGAGATACTCACTGTCACTGTAGAAACCACATTCCACTCCTGACCTTAGATCCTACTACCTGTCGCATTATGAAGGTTAGGATGGAGATAGATACTCACTGTCACTGTAGAAACCATACTCCGCTCCTGACCTTAGAACCCACTACCTGCCCCATTATGAAGGTTAGGACGGAGATAGATACTCACCGTCACTGTAGAAACCATATTCCGCTCCTGACCTTAGAACCCACTACCTGCCCCATTATGAAGGTTAGGATGGAGATACTCACTGTCACTGTAGAAACCACACTCCACTCCTGACCTTAGATCCTACTACCTGTCCCATTATGAAGGTTAGGATGGAGATAGATACTCACTGTCACTGTAGAAACCACACTCCACTCCTGACCTTAGAACCCATCACTTGTCTTGACATCATTTTATAAACCAGCTCCGGCCCTTAGATGCCATTTCCTCCCCCCACCAAGAGTGTCTTGCAGATAATGGTGTTGCTCTTTAAAATGTCACGGCCAGAACCGCCAACAAGTGCTTAGTAAAAATACCACAACATCTTTCCTAGCTAGAAGTAAAGGAGGAAGACACACAAACCCGACACACAAGATCCATTACGCTCAGAAAACTGCATGCTTCTCCTGTGCGACGGGAGAAGCAGTTCCCCTACACTTCAGTTTGCCGGCATTGACAAGCCCCCCCCCTAGTTCCTCAAATGAATCCACCAATCCACACAGTACAACATGTCTGCATAACAACTCTGCAAAGCTGTCACGCAGCACCTCCTTCCTAACAGGGCAACTTGCTGCAGAGGAATGAAACGTAACTAAAATGTAGGTAAGTATAAGCACGCCAGTTATTTATGGTATATCATTCAGCTCAGTAATACACAGCTTTTTACTATTTTACTAATTGCACATAGGGCCTGATTTAGTGTTGTACGCAAACACAAGGGTTTGCGCACAACACCGATGGTGAGGAATCTGCGCCTGCGGAGGATCAGTACAGCGCATGTGCAGGTCTCCTTCTGCGAGATCGCTCGCACTGCCCCCAAACCGACCGTTTGGGGGAGGAACAGAGGCAGCAATGGTGAGATTTTTCTACAAAACGTGGGAGGGGGATCATCCCCGTTTTGTATTCGTACCGAGGACAGGGTAGATTTCATGGCCCCGACAGAGTGAAAACCCCAGTCATCCTGCGTGACCTCGGGGCTGCTCAGATGGCCGATGTTTCCGCAGATGATATGCTGCTGTGTCCTCGGACGCAGCAGCGGATCACAGAAGCCGGCAGGAGGGGTCTATTTACACAAGACTCCTCCTGCAGCATTAGCAGCTGCTGTGTGCCCTGCTTCCATCTATCAATCAGGCCGATAGTTGCTATACCTACTCTTTGAGGATATAAACCACACTCATGGCCTGATTTAGAGGTGCACACAATGCCCGTCGTTACCGCGATCCCATATGCAGCGGACTTGAGAAAATATGCTAATGACTCCCGCTGTCTTTTGCACAGAGACGCCCACCTCCGGCATCTCACATCCGCTGCTTACGTACAAAAGAGGAAACATCGAACCTCTGAGCTGTCTCAGAATTACGTCTCACCTAAGACGCCGAGGCCTTTCCAGCTGGCCAGAAACCGGCCCCGAAATGCCTGCATTTTTGTAGCCACCCGGGTAACGGGGGGACTAACGGGAGACCCGGGAACACTAACACACTGCTCCTCCTCCCCTGCTGCATCTAATCACTTCTACTGGACTCGCATGATGTCACACCGCACCGCGCTCTGTCTCTGGGTTTCTGCTTCCTTCATGTGAAGAACTGAACTGAAGCGCGGAGGAAAGGACTTGGAGCTAGAGGCACTGCAGGAGGTAACGCAGAGCAAGAAGCAGCAGCAGCAGGGAGGAGGTAAGTGTGTGCTGCGCTGGGCTGGTGGCTGCGGAGACAGAGGTTGAGAGACACTGGGGGGGGTTTGGCTGATTAACACATGGGGGGGTCTGGCTGACAAACGGGGGGTCTGGCTGACTGACACATGGGGGGAGTCTGGCTGATTGACACATGGGGGGAGTCTGGCTGATTGACACACGGGGGAGTCTGGCTGATTGACACACGGGGGAAGTCTGGCTGATTGACACATGGGGGGAGTCTGGCTGATTGACACACGGGGGAGTCTGGCTGATTGACACACGGGGGGAGTCTGGCTGATGACACACGGGGGGAGTCTGGCTGATGACACACGGGGGGAGTCTGGCTGATTGACACACGGGGGAAGTCTGGCTGATGACACACCTGGGGGGAGTCTGGCTGATTGACTGACACACGGGGAAGGCTGGCTGATTGATTGACACACGAGGGAGGCTGGCTGGTTGACACACGTGGGAGGAACTGATTGACACAAGGTGAGGGGAAGGCTGAGGGACACAGGGGAGGAATTGAGTCTGAAAGACACAGGGGCAGGAGGCTGGAAAAAGGCAGGAGGCTGGAGTGACGGGGCAGGAGCCTGTAAAGAAAGGAGTTTGGAGAGACCCAAGTATCTGGAGGGGATACACGGGGCCCAAGTCTGATTTAACCTCTGTTATATTATGATGACATTGGTTATATTTCTACACAAACAGGCATCTTCTGGATCATGTTGAGGGGTTGGAACTAGGACCACCTATTACTAAATGTCTAGTTTCAACTATGATAACACACCACATAAATCATGAAGCTTAGTTTGTAGACAAATATACATTGTCACTGAGCTTCCAACCCGTTACCTCCCCAGATGAGGGTTAGCTTGGAAACTGATACTAATGTCACAGTAAAAAGTCCACCCAGCTCCTGATCTGAACCTGCTACATCTCTTACCATGACGATTAGGTTGAAAACTGATCATGAATGTCACATTAGAAACCCTACTTCGGTTTTGATCTTACAATCTGCCATAAATAAGGTTAAGTCGAAGACTGATACATTGGGGTATATTTACTAAGGTGCAGGTTTTTAGAAGTGGAAATGTTGCACATAGCAAGCAGATTCTAGCTATTATCTTCTAGAAGGTGCTAGATAAATGTTAAGTAGAATCTGATTGGTTGCTATGGGCAACATCTCCAGTTCTACAAACCCGCACTTTAGTAAATATATCCCTTAATGTCAACTTAGAAACTGCACTGAATTCCTGACCTTCGAAGTTACTACATCCAGCATCATGAACGTTAGGTCAGAGAGGGATCATCGGTATCAATGTAGAAACCCCACTCAACTCCTGACTTTTAAACCCACCAACATTCCCTTCATGTATGGTAGGCCGGAGATAGAAACTGCATGACATTATATTAAGCACACATAATATATCACATGAACATGGGGGTAGTTACACTAACACTGGTACATTTCCCATGCACAAAGTACTAGCTCAGGTGCGTACCAGCTGCTCTCCGGATAGCACCTCCAGCAATTTGGTAATGATGTAGCCATCTCGCAGGTCGCTGTACAGGTCATTCACGCGGCACGGCACTTTGGAGAGGTGAGAATTCATCCACTTGGTGAAGGTTTTCTTCTGAACAGCATCTCGTTCATCTTTGGAATAAAATTGGAAGAGATTCTGTGTGACTCGACCTTTTTATAACATATGTTTAAAAAGAAAAATCTCTCCGACTGAATGAGCTAATTGAATTCCGTGACAGGGTAACGGAAGCTATCAGGGCTTGCATGTTAGGGAGGGAGATTTGGTACGGTTCCATACAAAAAGGTCAACAATGAGTTTGTTGACACCAAAAGGTCAACATGGAAGAAGGTTGACATGACAAAAGGTCGACAGTACAGAATGTTGACAGGTACTAAAGGTCTACAGGTTGAAAAGGTCGACATGGAAATGGTCGACACAGAACTTGTAGACTTTTTTTGTTTGCTTGTTTTTTAGGGTTAGGTTTAGGGGTAAGGCACTAGGCGGGACAGTTAGGGCTAGGCACCAAGGGAAGGGATAGGTGAAGATTATAGTTAGAAAGAAAAGCACGTGTCGACCATTTCCATGTCAACATTTTTAACCCGTCGACCTTCTGTATTGTCTTACTTTTTTCATGTCAACTTTTTTCTTTGTCGACCTTTAGGTGTCCGACCAAATTAGTGTTGACCTTTTTATCGTCGACCTTTTTTTATCACGCCCGATTTGGTAAAGGCACTTAACTGTGCCGTACATAGTAAAGGACTCATCCAGGAATGGTTTCTTTAATGAAAATCTAACCACATTCCACAAATAACTTTGGAAGTGTGCAAATCCCAATGGAAGCAGGCGGATTACCCATAATGCAATCTAGGCTCCCACTTAAGAGCCCAGATTTCTGTAACCCATTTTTATGTGTCTTTTTAGTGACAGAGAAGGGTGAAGACGGATGCAGTCACAATGTCAACAATCGCAGTATTTATAGTCATCGGGGCAAAATCATTTACCCACAGGACTTACCACATGGCTGCAGCTCCTCACTGTGTACCCCATCTGTGTCACCCCTGTCTGTCTGCCCTCCCCTTTAGAATGTAAGCTCTCACGAGCAGGGCCCTCTTTCCTCATGTGCTTTTCCTTCACTTACTCATACTACTGTCTACTCCTAATTCCCCACACTGGCACCTAACACTTGGTTATTTGCTTATTTTGTGTTATGATTGCTAATGCAGCAATGCTTATAAACTATGTCCTTGTCCTGAATTGTGTACTGTAAGTCGCTGTTTTCTTGTTTGCTCATTTATGTGCTCTGTAAGGCACTGCAGAACCTTTGTGGCACCATATAAATAAAGCATAATAATAATAAACCTGGATGTATACAAATATTTGGCTATTTCCATGTGTGGTAAACCCGCAGTTAACTCGTAGCTCCCAGGTCAAGTGCTCAGAGCTATGGAATTACCCCACACGATAAGACTCATGCAGATTTTTCCTCGCAGCTCCTGATGCTGCAAGGACAAATCTGTAATAAGTGCACCCTCGGGACTTAGGGCCTCATTCAGAGGCGGTCGGAGGATGCAAGCGGTCGCTCAGAAACTGGGCGGCCGCTTGCATCCTGACCGCCCGCCTCTGTTTCGGTCGTTAGGCTGTGGGTTTACACCCACAGCTCTAACGACCACTAGGGTGATGGTCGCGATGGTCAGAGACCATCGCGACCATCGGGACTTACGACGAGACCCTAGGGTAGGGTCTCACTTGTCGTAAGCAACGGAGAGCTTCTGGCTCTGTCAGAGCCGGAAGCTCTCCACTGACATCACTAGTGATGTCAGTGGGGCCTCCCCCAAACGGCAGGCGTTCCCATAGGAATGCCTCCGTTTGGGCTGCCACCCCCCCGGCCCGCCTTTCAAACGGGGCGAGCTGTCAATCAACATCGACAGAATGCCCCCTTTGGAAAGAGACCCGCTACAACCGGTGCTGTCGGTCGTAGCGGGTCTCACGCATGCGCACGAAGGAGCCGGCTCCCTCGTGCGCATGCGCACTTGACAAACATCGAGGCGGCCGTGTGGTCGTAGACCGTATGGCTGCCTCTGAATGAAGGCCTTAGGGCCTCATTCAGAGGCGGTCGGAGGATGCAAGCGGTCGCTCAGAAACTGGGCGGCCGCTTGCATCCTGACCGCCCGCGTCTGTTTCGGTCGTTAGGCTGTGGGTTTACACCCACAGCTCTAACGACCACTAGGGTGATGGTCGCGATGGTCAGAGACCATCGCGACCACCGGGGCTTACGACGAGACCCTAGGGTAGGGTCTCACTTGTCGTAAGCCACGGAGAGCTTCTGGCTCTGTCAGAGCCGGAAGCTCTCCACTGACATCACTAGTGATGTCAGTGGGGCCTCCCCCAAACGGCAGGCGTTCCCATAGGAATGCCTCCGTTTGGGCTGCCACCCCCCCGGCCCGCCTTTCAAACGGGGCGAGCTGTCAATCAACATCGACAGAATGCCCCCTTTGGAAAGAGACCCGCTACAACCGGTGCTGTCGGTCGTAGCGGGTCTCACGCATGCGCACGAAGGAGCCAGCTCCCTCGTGCGCATGCGCACTTGACAAACATCGAGGCGGCCGTGTGGTCGTAGACCGTATGGCTGCCTCTGAATGAAGGCCTTAGGGCCTCATTCAGAGGCGGTCGGAGGATGCAAGCGGTCGCTCAGAAACTGGGCGGCCGCTTGCATCCTGACCGCCCGCCTCTGTTTCGGTCGTTAGGCTGTGGGTTTACACCCACAGCTCTAACGACCACTAGGGTGATGGTCGCGATGGTCAGAGACCATCGCGACCACCGGGGCTTACGACGAGACCCTAGGGTAGGGTCTCACTTGTCGTAAGCCACGGAGAGCTTCTGGCTCTGTCAGAGCCGGAAGCTCTCCACTGACATCACTAGTGATGTCAGTGGGGCCTCCCCCAAACGGCAGGCGTTCCCATAGGAACGCCTCCGTTTGGGCTGCCACCCCCTGGCCGCCTTCCAAACGGGGCGAGGTGTCAATCAACATCGACAGCTCGCCCCCTTTGGAAAGAGACCCGCTACGACCGGTGCTGTCGGTCGTAGCGGGTCTCACGCATGCGCACGAAGGAGCCGGCTCCCTCGTGCGCATGCGCACTTGACAAACATCGAGGCGGCCGTGCGGTCGTAGACCGTATGGTTGCCTCTGAATGAAGGCCTTAGGGCCTCATTCAGAGGCGGTCGGAGGATGCAAGCGGTCGCTCAGAAACTGGGCGGCCGCTTGCATCCTGACCGCCGCCTCTGTTTCGGTCGTTAGGCTGTGGGTTTACACCCACAGCTCTAACGACCACTAGGGTGATGGTCGCGATGGTCAGAGACCATCGCGACCATCGGGGCTTACGACGAGACCCTAGGGTAGGGTCTCACTTGTCGTAAGCCACGGAGAGCTTCTGGCTCTGTCAGAGCCGGAAGCTCTCCACTGACATCACTAGTGATGTCAGTGGGGCCTCCCCCAAACGGCAGGCGTTCCCATAGGAACGCCTCCGTTTGGGCTGCCACCCCCCGGCCGCCTTCCAAACGGGGCGAGGTGTCAATCAACATCGACAGCTCGCCCCCTTTGGAAAGAGACCCGCTACGACCGGTGCTGACGGTCGTAGCGGGTCTCACGCATGCGCACGAAGGAGCCGGCTCCCTCGTGCGCATGCGCACTTGACAAACATCGAGGCGGCCGTGCGGTCGTAGACCGTACGGCCGCCTCTGAATGAAGGCCTTAATGTGCATGGTATTGGGTAGTAATTGCATAGGTCAGGGCAGAGCTGCAGCCACAGGGTAAGTCCTGTGACTAATTGAATCTGCCCATGATGTCGACATTGTGGATATGTCAACATGGAAAATGTTGACATCTGCAGAATGTTGACACTAGCGTTAGGCACTAGGAGGAGGATTAGGCTGCGTTACTCACCTCTGGATGCCGGAAGTCACCATCACGTCACCGCCAGACCCGGAAGAAACCTCTGGAGCCTTCAGATCCGCTGAGAAAAGGTCAGTCACCACTGGACCAACAGGACTGTTTTGCTGACATTCTAATCATGTCAACATGTCATCAGTGTTGACATAATGAATGTCAACATGGTCAATGGCGACATGCTAAACTTGTTGACATGCTGCATATTGACATTACGGCCATGTCGACATTCTTCCGTCAACATGATAAATGTCGCAAAATATACCCAACCAGGGTGAAGAGGATCCATAACAAAAAAGAAAACAAAGGTCTGCACTGGACAACTGGTTGAATTCAATAAAAATTCAATATAAGGTGCACCTGCAGCATGCACTACCAAGCGATTTGCTACCCCCCGCACTAAATCATAAATAAACTATCAAAAATGTATCCAACTAATTGGAAACATTAGTAACACAATGCAACGCTGGTTGAACTAATATCTATTTATTAGCAGATGAACATGAATTTAAATTGATGTTCATCTACTAATATATATATACAGTAGTGCAACCAGCGCTGCATTGTGTTACTAATGTTTCCAATTAGTTGGATACATTTTTGATAGTTTGTTATTTATGAAGAGGATCCATCACATAACACTAAAGGTGCCCACACACATACCGATCTGCACACGATCCCACGATGTGTGCGATTTCCCCTGAACTCTCCCCCGGCATCTCCCCGGCAGCTCCTACACACGATTTGGAGTAAAAAGCATAAGATCTATTCTGCTTCTTAACTTTTTTTTTTTTTTCCCCAGTGCATTTTGTCCCAGATTGTCAGATCTGCCCTACTGCACGGCAGATCTGACGATGCGATGTGCGACCAGCGGGGACGTGCATCGCATCGTGATCGTGAGTTAGGACTCACGATTTCCTCACAATTTGGCCATATTTTACACGATCTGTCGTCACGATTCGTTGGAATCGGCCAGATCGTGTAAAATATCGCTATGTGTGTGGGCACCTTAATGTGTCACAAGGTTTAATAGGAAGCAGCAAAGGCAGCCTTATAGTCTAATTTAACAACAATGATTAAAAGGGACTGAATTATGATGGGGAGGGGGTAAATTAAGTCATATCAATGACCTTTCTCCTCGCTGTGCTACATCTCATGCCTTCTACCTCACCTACAACCTCTCCAGATGAGATGAAACGTAAACCTACCAGCCAGAGCTTTAATCCGGGAGCACTCGAAAAATTTGCCAGAGGCCGTGGGCTCTTCCCAGGCATGATCAGTCTGCTCCCAGCGATTGTTGTTGTTTGGGGGGGCCTGCACCTCCATGTTGTCCAGCTCCGGGCTCACATTCGCCATCACCACTATTAGGAAAGCACACAAGATTATCCATCAATATTTTAAATAATATCACTACCAGTTACCTTTTATCCATTACATATCATTTAATTAATTCAAAACTGTACAAATAGCTGGCACCCACCATATAACAATTTCTTCACCTCTCGTCAGCTTAGAAGTTATAATTTCTCCATATGATCATTACCATTCCTTTCGCACACTGAAAACAGAGAGAAACGTATTAGGAGAAGCACATTATCTGATTGCCAGAGGCAATAACTGAGGAACATAAACATTATAGGGGGGATGATAATAATGTGAGCTGGGGGATACAAGAACAGATCCTGGCTTGGGGACAAATTCTGTGTGTGAGAGTGGGACAAGAGATGGGCAATGTGACATGACCTGGAAAAGACATGAGCATGTTGTGATACATACAGGACAAGAGATGGGCAATGTGACATGACCTGGAATACACATGAGCATGTTGTGATATATACAGGACAAGAGATGGGCAATGTGACATGACCTGGAAAAGACATGAGCATGTTGTGATACATACAGGACAAGAGATGGGCAATGTGACATGACCTGGAAAAGACATGAGCATGTTGTGATACATACAGGACAAGAGATGGGCACTGTGACATGACCTGGAAAAGATATGAGCATGTTGTGATACATACAGGACAAGAGATGGGCAATGTGACATGACCTGGAAAAGACATGAGCATGTTGTGATACATACAGGACAAGAGATGGGCAATGTGACATGACCTGGAAAAGACATGAGCATGTTGTGATACATACAGGACAAGAGATGGGCAATGTGACATGACCTGGAAAAGACATGAGCATGTTGTGATACATACAGGACAAGAGATGGGCAATGTGACATGACCTGGAAAAGACATGAGCATGTTGTGATACATACAGGACAAGAGATGGGCACTGTGACATGACCTGGAATACACATGAGCATGTTGTGATACATACAGGACAAGAGATGGGCACTGTGACATGACCTGGAATATACATGAGCATGTTGTGATACATACAGGACAAGAGATGGGCACTGTGACATGACCTAGAAAAGACATGAGCATGTTGTGATACATACAGGAGAAGAGATGGGCAATGTGACATGACCTGGAAAAGACATGAGCATGTTGTGATACATGCAGGACAAGAGATGGGCACTGTGACATGACCTGGAATATACATGAGCATGTTGTGATACATACAGGACAAGAGATGGGCAATGTGACATGACCTGGAAAAGACATGAGCATGTTGTGATACATACAGGACGAGAGATGGGCACTGTGACATGATCTGGAATACACATGAGCATGTTGTGATACATACAGGACAAGAGATGGCCACTGTGACATGACCTGGAAAAGACATGAGCATGTTGTGATACATACAGGACAAAAGATGGGTACTGTGACATGACCTGGAATACACATGAGCATGTTGTGATACATACAGGACAAGAGATGGGCACTGTGACATGACCTGGAGGTACTTATATTGTGATAGGTAGAGGATAGGAAACTGAGTGTATTTAGAAATGTAGAGAATATTAGTGTATTAGAATATGCATGGGGGATAAAAAAATGAGCATATTGGGATATACAGAGAATAATACTAGGCACACGCCTGACTAATTTCACTCACAATCTGATTATCCTAATGGAATATGCAGAGGATAAGAGATGCTCCTATTGGGATATGCAGAGGATAAGAGATTTCCCTATTGGGATAAGCAGAGGATAAGAGATTTCCCTATTGGGATATGCAGAGGATAAAAGATGATCCTATTGGGATATGCAGAGGAAGAGGTTATCCTATTGGGATATGCAGAGGATAAGAGATGATCCTATTGGGATATGCAGAGGATAAGAGATGATCCTATTGGGATATGCAGAGGATAAGAGATGATCCTGTTGGAATATGCAGAGGATAAGAGATTTCCCTATTGGGATATGCAGAGGAAGAGTTGATCCTATTGGGATATGCAGAGGATAAGAGATGACCCTATTGGGATATGCAGAGGATAAGAGATGATCCTATTGGGATATGCAGAGGATAAGAGATGACCCTATTGGGATATGCAGAGGATAAGAGATGATCCTATTGGGATATGCAGAGGATAAGAGATGATCCTATTGGGATATGCAGAGGATAAGAGATGATCCTATTGGGATATGCAGAGGATAAGAGATGATCCTATTGGGATATGCAGAGGATAAGAGATGATCCTATTGGGATATGCAGAGGATAAGAGATGATCCTATTGGGATATGCAGAGGATAAGAGATGATCCTACTGGGATATGCAGAGGATAAGAGATGATCCTATTGGGATATGCAGAGGATAAGAGATGATCCTACTGGGATATGCAGAGGATAAGAGATGATCCTGTTGGGATATGCAGAGGATAAGAGATGATAACATTGGGATATGCAGAGAATAAGAGATGATCCTATTGGGATATGCAGAGGATAAGAGATGATCCTATTGGGATATGCAGAGGATAAGAGATGATCCTATTGGGATATGCAGAGGATAAGAGATGATCCTACTGGGATATGCAGAGGATAAGAGATGATCCTATTGGGATATGCAGAGGATAAGAGATGACCCTATTGGGATATGCAGAGGATACGAGATGATCCTATTGGGATATGCAGAGGATAAGAGATGATCCTATTGGGATATGCAGAGGATAAGAGATGATCCTATTGGGATATGCAGAGGATAAGAGATGATCCTATTGGGATATGCAGAGGATAAGAGATGATCCTACTGGGATATGCAGAGGATAAGAGATGATCCTATTGGGATATGCAGAGGATAAGAGATGATCAAATTGGGATATGCAGAGGATAACAGAAGATGATCTTCAGATCCAATAGAAATGATCCTATTGGAATATGCATCGGATAAGAGATGACCCTATTGGGATATGCATCGGATAAGAGATGATCCTATTGGGATATGCAGAGGATAAGAGATGACCCTATTGGAATATGCAGAGGATAAGAGATGATCCTATTGGGATATGCAGAGGATAAGAGATGATCTTATTTTAATATGCAGAGGATAAGAGATGATCAAATTGGAATATGCAGAGGATAAGAGATGGTCTTATTAGAATATGCAGAGGATAAGAGATGATCTTATTGGAATATGCAGAGGATAAGAGATGATTTTATTGGAATATGCAGAGGATAAGAGATGATCTTATTGGAATATGTAGAGGATAAGAGATTATCTTATTGGAATATGCAGAGGCTAAGAGATGATCTTATTGGAATATGCAGAGGATAAGAGATGATCTTATTGGAATATGCAGAGGATAAGAGATGATCTTATTGGAATATGCAGAGGATAAGAGATGATCTTATTGGAATATGCAGAGGATAAGAGATGATTTTATTGGAATATGCAGAGGATAAGAGATGATCTTATTGGAATATGCAGAGGATAAGAGATGATCCTATTGGAATATGCAGAGGATAAGAGATGATCTTATTGGAATATGCAGAGGATAAGAGATGATCCTATTGGGATATGCAGAGGACAAGAGATGATCCTATTGGGATATGCAGAGGATAAGAGATGATCTTATTGGAATATGCAGAGGATAAGAGATGATCTTATTGGAATATGCAGAGGATAAGAGATGATCTTATTGGAATATGCAGAGGATAAGAGATGATCCTATTGGGATATGCAGAGGATAACAGATGATCTTATTGGAATATGCAGAGGATAAGAGATGATCCTATTGGGATATGCAGAGGATAAGAGATGATCCTATTGGGATATGCAGAGGATAACAGAAGATGATCTTCAGATCCTATAGAAATGATCCTATTGGAATATGCATCAGATAAGAGATGACCCTATTGGGATATGCATCGGATAAGAGATGATCCTATTGGGATATGCAGAGGATAAGAGATGACCCTATTGGGATATGCAGAGGATAAGAGATGATCCTATTGGGATATGCAGAGGATAAGAGATGATCCTATTGGGATATGCAGAGGATAAGAGATGATCCTATTGGGATATGCAGAGGATAAGAGATGACCCTATTGGGATATGCATCGGATAAGAGATGATCCTATTGGGATATGCAGAGGATAAGAGATGACCCTATTGGGATATGCAGAGGATAAGAGATGATCCTATTGGGATATGCAGAGGATAAGAGATGATCCTATTGGGATATGCAGAGGATAAGAGATGATCCTATTGGGATATGCAGAGGATAAGAGATGATCCTATTGGGATATGCAGAGGATAACAGAAGATGATCTTCAGATCCTATAGAAATTATCCTATTGGAATATGCATCGGAGAAGAGATGACCCAATTGGGATATACATCGGATAAGAGATGATCCTTTTGGGATATGCAGAGGATAAGAGATGACCCTATTGGGATATGCAGAGGATAAGAGATGATCCTATTGGGATATGCAGAGGATAAGAGATGATCCTATTGGGATATGCAGAGGATAAGAGATGACCCTATTGGGATATGCAGAGGATAAGTGATGATCCTATTGGGATATGCAGAGGATAAGAGATGACCCTATTGGGATATGCAGAGGATAAGAGATGATCCTATTGGGATATGCAGAGGATAAGAGATGACCCTATTGGGATATGCAGAGGATAAGAGATGATCCTATTGGGATATGCAGAGGATAAGAGATGATCCTATTGGGATATGCAGAGGATAAGAGATGATCCTATTGGGATATGCAGAGGATAAGAGATGATCCTATTGGGATATGCAGAGGATAAGAGATGACCCTATTGTGATATGCAGAGGATAAGAGATGATCCTATTGTGATATGCAGAGGATAAGAGATGATCCTATTGGGATATGCAGAGGATAAGAGCTGATCCTATTGGGATATGCAGAGGATAAGAGATGATTTTATTGGAATATGCAGAGGATAATATGAGATATGGTAAGAACTTACCCTTGTTATCTCTATTTCTACGAAGTCCATAGGGTTCCACAGGATACCTTGGGTATAGGTGTGACGTCAGTCATGGGCACCATAGAGTTAAGCTTTTCAGCCTCCCAGGATGCACTAGGGTCCCCCTCCTATACCCCGCCCCCGAGCCAAGGCACCTCAGTTAGTTATCAAGCCATAGGCCGGAGGAGGAGAAGGAAGAGAGAGAAAAAATATCTGGACACATACAAGAATCACATTCTCACCAGAGGGAGACGGAAAACCGGTGACCAGAGCAAAGCCCATCTGCAGCACAGGTGCGACAGGGCGGGAGTCCTGTGGAACCCTATGGACTTCGTAGAAATAGAGATAACAAGGGTAAGTTCTTACCATATCTCATATTTTCTACTTCAGGGTCCATAGGGTATCCACAGGATACCTTGGGGATGTCCCAAAGCAGTATCCTTTAAGGGTGGGGACGCTCCTGTGCAGAAAGGAGAATCCGCCGCCCGAAGGAAGCATCCTGAGAGGCGAAGGTGTCAAACCTGTAATACCTCACGAAGGTATGGACAGAGGACCACGTAGCAGCCTTGCAGATCTGAACTGCCGAGGCACCACGTCGAGCTGCCCACGAAGGACCCACAGACCTAGTGGAATGAGCCTTCAGAGAAGGAGGAACCGGTAGGCCTTCATGAAGATAAGCTTCAGAAATAGCCATACGGATCCAGGCTGCCAAAGTTTGCTTTGAAGCAGGTCTACCCTTTTTACGGAAGCCATAGAGGACAATCAAAGCGTCCGACTTCCTAAACGAAGAAGTGCGGTTAACATAAGTCCTTAAGGCCCGCACAACATCCAAAGAGGCCTCACCCACGGAAAGACCCGGTGAGTTAAAGGCCGGAACAACGATTTCCTCGTTAACATGAAACTGGGAAACAACTTTGGGAAGAAACTCGGGCCGAGTGCGGAGCACTGCCCTGTTCCCATGAAAAACCAAGAAAGGGGGTCTACAAGAAAGAGCCCCTAACTCAGAAACACGTCTGGCCGAAGCAATAGCCAGAAGGAAAACAGTCTTAGCTGTTAGCCATTTAAGATCCACTGAGCCCAGTGGTTCAAACGGCGGTCCTTGGAGAGCCCTCAGGACCACAGCCAAATCCCAAGGCGCCACAGGTGGAACAAAGGGCGGTTGAATGCGGAGAACACCTTGCATAAAGGTGCGCACATCCGGGATTGTAGCAATCCTACGGTGAAACCAGACAGATAGGGCCGAAAACTGTACCTTCAAAGAAGCAAGGCGAAGCCCATGATCTAGTCCCGCTTGCAGGAAGGCGAGAATCCGAGACAGACGAAACTCCCGCGGTGCATAACCTCTCGGTCGACACCACTGGAAGAACGTATGCCACACGCGATGGTATATCCTCACGGAAGACGGTTTCCGAGCTCGCAACATGGTACGCACCACAGAGCTGGAAAACCCCCGGGACCTCAGCATGGCCATCTCAACAGCCACGCCGTCAAAGACAGCCGAGTCAGGTCCGGGTGAAGACAAGGACCCTGAGACAGAAGGTCCGGTCGTAGCGGCAAACGCAGAGGACTGTCCACGGACAGACCCTGAAGGTCTGAGAACCAGTGCCGTCTGGGCCACGCGGGAGCTATCAACAGGAGCGTCCCTCCTTCCTGTTTGAATTTCCGGATTACCCGTGGAAGAAGGGAAACCGGAGGAAACAGGTATGCGAACCGGAACGTCCACCGGACGGACAGAGCATCCACCAGAGACGCCCCTTCGTCTCTTGTGCGAGACCCGTACACCGGCAACTTGTTGTTGTGCCGGGACGCCATGAGGTCGATCTCTGGAAGACCCCACCTGTCCACCAGCAGTTGAAAAACGTCCGGGTGCAGGGACCATTCCCCCGGATGAACGTCCTGGCGACTTAGAAAGTCCGCCTCCCAATTTAGCACTCCCGGGATGAAGACCGCTGATATGGCCGGAAGATTGCGCTCCGCCCAAACCAGGATCCGAGAGACCTCTACGAGAGCCGCCCGACTGCGAGTTCCTCCTTGCCTGTTTATGTAGGCCACTGTGGTAGCATTGTCCGACTGGACCTGCACCGGGTGACCCTGGAGAAACCGATGTGCCTGCTGGAGAGCATTGAAGACCGCACGGAGTTCCAAGATATTTATTGGAAGCTCCGCTTCTGTCGGCGTCCACCTGCCCTGGAACAAGTGTGGACCCGAAACCGCTCCCCAGCCCCGAAGACTGGCGTCCGTTGTCAACAGGACCCAATTTGGAACCCAGAACAGACGTCCCTTGTTGAGGTGGGTCGTCTGTAACCACCACGCAAGGGACAGGCGAACCTCCGGGGTGATCACAATCGTCTGGGACTTCAGAGACTGAGGCATCCCGTTCCACTTGGACAGGATCAGGTGCTGCAGAGGTCTGGAGTGAAACTGGGCGTATTCCACCATGTCGAACACGACACCATGGAGCCCAGTAACCTCATCGCCGAGTGTAGGGACACCCGGCGGCTGTGCAGACAACTGCGCACCCTTGACTGTAAAGCAGAGATCTTGTCCTCCATCACGAAGATCCTTTGCTGTCCCGAGTCCAATAAGGCTCCAAGATGCAGAATCCTCCGAGACGGGATTAGAGTGGACTTCTGCCAGTTGATTAGCCAGCCGTGCCGTTGCAGCAGTGCAATGGTCAGGTCCAAGTGGTGTAACAGGAGCTCTGGAGATCCTGCCACCAATAACAGGTCGTCCAAGTACGGCAACATGCGGACTCCCTGCAGCCGCAGAGAAGCCGCCATGACCGCCATCACCTTGGTGAAAACACGTGGTGCTGTCGCCAGGCCAAAAGGTAACGCCCGACACTGGAAGTGGTTGCTGCGGATTGCAAACCTGAGGAACTGTTGATGGCGCACAAGAATAGGGACATGCAGGTAAGCGTCCTGTATGTCCAATGACACTATGTAGTCCCCAGGTTCCAGCGCCAGAATGATGGACCGTAGGGTCTCCATCCGAAACTTCGGAACCCGCAAAGACTTGTTGAGTGCTTTGAGGTTGAGAATCGGACGATACGACCCATTGGGTTTCTGTACCAAAAATAGATTTGAATAGAAACCCTGGCCCCTCTGGGAGAATGGAACAGGCACTATAACTCCAACCTGGAGCATAGTGTGCAATACCTTCCGCAGCTCCGTAGCCTTGTTCCGGTCTGATGGTAGACCCGTGGTGAAGAATCGAGCCGGGGGACTGTGCCGGAAGGAGAGGGCGTATCCGTGGGAAACCACCTCCAGAACCCAAGTGTCTGTCGTAGTGGCCGACCAACACTGGGCGAACTGCAGCAGGCGGCCTCCCACCCTGGGATCCCCCAAAAGGAGGCCCGGACCGTCAGGCCGCAGGCTTGTCATCTGGCTTGGGAGCCGGACGTCTGGTACTCCATGCCTGCTTCTGGGGCTTGGTCGATTTCTTAGGGCCAGCTTGTCGAGGAAACGACTGTGGTTTGGGCCTGCCCTGGACCCTAGATGACCGAAAGGACGATGGTCCAGAACCAGAAGGAGCAGCGGCCAACGGGAGACAAGCCGATTTGGCTGCCGCCAGCGTGGCTACAATCTTATCCAGATCCGGACCGAAGAGAACTTCTCCGGTAAACGGCAACGCCTCCAGACCCTTTTTGGAATCTGCGTCCGCCTTCCAGGATCACAGCTACAAGGTGCGACGAGCAGCCACCGCTGCTGAAGAAATTCTAGACACCAGAGTACTAATGTCTAGGGCCGCCTCGTTGATATAAGTGGCCAAATCACGGAGATTACCAATCAACTCCGCCTGTTCGGCCGGACAGTCGGAATCAAAAGAAGCCTCTAATGAATCCGCCCAGCGCTCCATCGCTCTGGCAACCCAGCAAATGGCCATAGCCGGCCGTGCTGCCCCCCCCCGCAAGGGAATAAGCGGACTTCAGGCAGATCTCCACCTTGCGGTCCGTAGCATCCTTAAGGGAGGACGTAGATGGCATCGGCAATGTGGCACTACGGACAAGACGGGTCATGTGAGAATCCACCTGTGGAGGGGATTCCCACTTTGCAAAATAATTATCCGCGAACGGATAAGCCACCGCCAGGCGTCTCTGCGGCTGATATCTTTTGCCAGGCTGTTTCCACGCCTCCTCTAAATGGTCCACCAACTGACCCGAAAGAGGAAAGACTGTGGCATCGCCCTTCACATCTTTGAAAAAGGCATACTTAGATTTAGCCGCTGGGGGAACTTCGTCCTCAATCACAAAGGCTGTGCGGACCGCCCGAATAAGTCCAGGAATATATACTTTGGACTTAGCATCAGCGTCCTTAGTATTGAGAGGTTCCTGATCGTAAGGATCCAGAATCTCCCCATCATCAGACGTCCCCTCGTCATCCTCATAAGGAGCCGACAGAGACGCCACCGGCCGTTTATGCGGCCGCATCACAGTCTCCCCTTGCAACACATCCGACAAGTGCTGTACAGAACTCGTCAGGGAGTTAACCCACGCTGGCTCCTGAGAAACCGGGAGCGGGGAAATAGGGAGACTGTGGGGTACCACCAATTGTCGTGGGAAACCCTGCATGGGTGACGACACCACTGACTGCTGGGATAAACCCATCAGTGTAAACGCGGGCTGCGGAGCTAACTGGCCCACTAAGGCTGTAAGCGCCTGAGCGAAACAAGCCCAGGGCGGCTCCTGTACCGGTGCTGTAACCGTAAGAGGCCGCGCCATGGAGAAACACTGCCGGCAAAGGCCCTCCGCGCTACCCTCCCCCTCCGCTAACGGTACTTTACACGTAGTACACTGTAGCCGGAGGGGAAAATCACTTTCGGACATGATGGCACCACGTATGTGACCTCTCTCACCAATTATATCTTAAATAGGCGAGAGACCACCCTGCAGCACCGCACCGCAAGGGCTTAGCAGAAAGAACAGGGACAGTAATAAAGCTGACAGTTTAGAGAAAAGTTACAGGCAGCAGCGCTAGCACAGTCACATACAATGCAAAGAAAATCAATTCCTGCACTAACAGCGCTGATCACTCAACTACGCAGACACAGGGCCTGGTAGGACACAGCGCTGCATACACAGACCTGACCACAGCGGAGGAGAGGTATGCGGGGGGACCCAGACCACGATGCTTCCTTCCAGGCTTCCAGCAGCGTTCACCATGCGTTCTGGAGAAGATGGCCGCCGAGGAGCAGAGAGGAGGCTGGCCTGGGGGAGGAGCGCTGCCACAGGACCAGTCGGCAGCGTGCAGAGAGGGCTGTGTGCAGCGGGGGAGGCGCCGGCTGTGAGACGGAAGGCGCGCTCCCCTGGCATGCATTTAACCCCTGGGATGCCGCAGCGCTACCGCTCTGCTGCGGTCCGCTGTCCCAGGGTGTAGTGGAAAGCG
The DNA here is from genome assembly GCA_031769625.1 of Taudactylus pleione. NCBI lineage: Eukaryota > Metazoa > Chordata > Amphibia > Anura > Myobatrachidae > Taudactylus > Taudactylus pleione. The sequence continues at coordinate 1,135,176 of JAUIMM010000506.1, read as the reverse complement.
CAGGTTGGTCGCCTGGCTCCACGCTGCAGCCAGTCCCCAGGGAGCCCCCTGCCTGGGGACTTAGGACCATGTGACCAGCGGGGACCCACCGCGGGACCCCGCTGCTTACCTTTGTCCCCCTTGGATCCGGCCATGGTCCGGAACATCTGGGGTCACCGCTAGCTGTGACCCCAGATGCTCACCAGCATCCCCAGATCGGTACCGGCGTTCTGGTACCGGCGGGGGTGTAGGGAAGACAGCATGGACGTCAGGACTGACTGTCCATGCTGTACATCCAGATGTGCAGCCACAGCTGCACTGAAGAAAGCTTCAGGGGCTCTTCTAGCCCCCACTCCGACAGGTGCACCCGACTCCGGCCGGGCACCAAACTAAATTGAGGTGCCTTGGCTCGGGGGCGGGGTATAGGAGGGGGACCCTAGTGCATCCTGGGAGGCTGAAAAGCTTAACTCTATGGTGCCCAGCGACTGACGTCACACCTATACCCAAGGTATCCTGTGGAACCCTATGGACCCTGAAGTAGAAAAGAGATTATCCTATTGGGATATGCAGAGGATAAGAGATGATCCTACTGGCATATGCAGAGGATAAGAGATGACCCTATTGGGATATGCAGAGGATAAGAGATGATCTTATTGGAATATGCAGAGGATAAAAGATGATCTTATTGGAATATGCAGAGGATAAGAGATGACCCTATTGGGATATGCAGAGGATAAGAGATTACCCTATTGGGATATGCAAAGGATAAGAGATGATCCTATTGCGATATGCAGAGGATAAGAGATGATCCTATTGCGATATGCAGAGGATAAGAGATTATCCTATTGAAACATGTAGAAAATATGAGTATACAGATGTGTCCTCACCTGGTGTGAGTGAGCCGCCAGGTCTCGCACGACTCTGCTAGCGTCGGGGGTCTGTAGCTGCCGGAAATGCATCTTATGGTGCATACACACGGTCAGATTTTTCCTTCAGATCTGAACGATAACGATTTAAAAATCGTTCAGTCGTTCATATCTGAAGGAAAATCTGACATATCTGACATGCCTGAACGATGGACGATGAACGATGCGCGTTCCCGTTTGTCAGATAACGATATCTGACATCTGATGTGTTTGAAGTCAGACTTGGACGATTCCATTCATTTTAATGCAGTCAAAAATCGTTCAATAGTTCAAATCGTTCAAAACTTTGGTAAAATCGTTCAATCGTTCATCTGATAAATCTGACAAATCTGACCGTGTGTATGCTCCATTAGTCACAGTGCAATGCGACTAGGACGCACCAGCAGACTATGCCTATTAATTTGATATGTGACACTTGTATATCTGTCTGCAACTGAGTCTGTATGCGAAGCACAATGGAACTTGTCGTGGACAACAATCTGCAGCCGCTGCATCGTAGCACATAGAGATTCAGAGACCCAGTCGCACACAGATATACCAGTGTCACATAACTAATTAATCAGCACAGTCCCCTGGTGCTTCCTAGTTGACTTAGAAGCATGTTAGTCAAAAAATACGCCCTGCGCTAGTAGAGTCTCAAGGGACCTGGCGCGCCAAGAGGGGCTGTTTGGCATGACGGCAGCAAAGATATGTGAGCACACAACTGTACTTGGATCTGTATGTGCCCATTCGTGATACGGCTTATGCTCATTTCCCAATTCAATAAAAAGAGAGAGAGAGAGTGCATAAGAAAGACAATATTTTTATTTTAATATATTGGAAATTGGATGCAATGTACAAGTTGTAATGTGTACATGGCTTTTCAGTTACATGCTGGGTGCAACAAGGTTTATTTTACTTTTCCGCTACAATAAGCTCGACCAAGCTGAATGGAGAGAAATTGCAGTGAATGCCTGAGTACATATGTAAGAGGACAGATGGTTTATTGTGATATAAAGGCACACATCCGCCGTTCACACACAAAACCGGGAAACACTGAACGCAGATCAGGCAGCCATCAGCCTTCTGAATAAGTCCAAGATGCCAAAGACAAGGCGGGTTCCCAGACACACAGTGGCTAATCTATGGACGCCTGCGTTTTTCTATCCACACACTGTTACATCCCCAAACCCTGACTACCTGTCACTCACTTTACAAGTGTATCCTCTGTGTAAGCATGTTCACATTTCAACCGCTGCGCATGTGCAGTGTAGATAACATGCCTGCGCAAAGGCAAACAATCGCTCAATCTCAGTTAATATCGGCACCTTCTCTGTTACCTTCTAAATGTTACATGTGCTGTACATATAGGACCTGATTCAGAGCCGCTCGCTAGATGTGATCGCTCGCATCCAGCGTATGCAAATTTGTCAAAGTGACGCCATGGGAAGAGCTCGCTCGCCAAGGCATAAGCACACCCACTTTGGCGGTGCGAACGTGTATGCAGACACCCACTAGCGTATGTAGAGATGCCCACTAGCGCCCATCATCTCCAGGAAGTGCTTTAAAACATTGGTACATCGAGCACCGTCGGATGCGATCGCAGCGCTTGTGGTTGCCTTAGCCTGCCGCAAGTACTGTGAGGACTTCAGTGTAAAAGCCAGGCATGTGACGTGTACTATGACGCTGCCTGTTAATTATGAACGCCTTAAAAACGGCGTGGAAACACCCAGGCACGCCTGCGTTCGCACCTCCACTCCCCTGTTATTAGTGTCCTGCCCCTGTTACCACCCACAAACGGCCTCTCCTGTCACTCATTACACTGTGCTGTCTTTGCTGGGCGAGAGAGCGGGCTGCGATCGCAGAGAGTAGAACGAAGCATGCGCGAACGCATACCATCGGGCCGCTTGCGAGCGGCTCTGAATCAGGTCCATAGTGAGGCCGCATCATCGACTGCGTCAAAATAAGGCAAGTTAGATAGACACACTCTCCCTGAGAGTGTATCTAGCACACTATAGCTGGCAAGAATTTACTTTGTAGAACGTAAACTTTTTCTTATCTATATAAGATCCACAATGGGAAGTCAATTTTCTTTGTGTGAAACGCAGTGTACAAGCAGGGGTGACTGTGCTGGGACCCTAAGCCTCACCACCTGGGACTGTCACATGTTACCTGCCCTTCAGGACTGTAGACACTAGGGGGTATATTTACTAAAGTGAGAGTTTTTAGAAGGAGATGTTGCCCATAGCAACCAATCAGATTCTACTTAACATTTGACTATAATCTTCTAGAAGAAATAGGTAGAATCTGATTGATTGCTATGGGCAACATCACCACTTCTATAAACTCTCACTTAGTAAATATACCCCTAGGTTTCAATGAAATAGTTTTGGGTGATGTGGAGAGAAAAGGACACCTGATCAGGCTGCACCTTCATTTAACATTCTCTTGAACAGCTGTTTGCATTAGAGCTTTAAATCATAATGTAAAGGGAGGGGAGGTCTCATGGAGTAGGGATGCCAAGCGGAGAACATGGAGGAGTACAGCTTAGGGCACGGATAGGCAATGCGTGGCACTCCACCTGCTGTAGGACTACACATACCAGCTTGCCTTGCCACAGAAGGTTGATGATTCCGAGTTGGATTCTGTAGCGTCCGTGTGTACATGCGACTTTATGCAAATACTGCTAGAAGCACTCCCTTGGTGTACGTCTGTGTGTCTGCATGTGCAAGGGCTGAGATACCCACTTTCAGGGGCCTATTTATCAAGTCCATTTTTTCATAATAGTCATTTTTGCATCACTCTATGCATTCCCACTCATTTTAACAGCAAAAGGCTAATCAGCACTGCAAACCGCAGTCCCCATTATTACCAATGGGGTCTACAGTCTGTCCCATATGTACCAAACTCTGAAAAGCAAAGTTTGGCCCCGTAGGTTTACACCATCCTCAGATAAGCCTATGAAAGTAATCTCGCAGGAGATGGATCTCCCGAAAGCCTCCATCCTGGCTCCAGAATCTGACGCTGTGCGCGTGCAAAGCGTCAGATTACCCGGAGGAGTTTTCCACAGATGTGAAAGAGTCCTCCAATATGCTGAGGATGTAACTGGTATAGTTAGTACATAGCTGGGACATCTTTGTAAACAAAAAAAAAAGTCCCTCACAAGGCGGACTGTTAATAATCGTGGAACTGCCGCGATTATTAATACAAAGGCCCCTATGCGTCTTTAGATGCTCATATACCTCTTGGTGCGTCTTTAGACTCAACCATCTGGTGCACAATGGAAACTTGCACCAGCCCCATGCCAAGTGCAGATTCAACCACACCTGTGTAATTCATATGCTTTCCGGTTTAAAGGGATAGTATGGTAAGCCTATTAATATAATGTCTGTGTGTATGGATATAATGTGTCTACATGTATAAATTTAGTGTGCCTGTATGTAACAATATAGTCTGTTTGCCTAAAGTTCAGGTTTTAGAAGTAGCGATATTGTCCATAGCAACCAATCAGATTCTACTTAACATTTATCTAGCACCTTCTAGAAAATAATAGCTAGAATCTGATTGGTTGCTATGGGCAACATCTCCATTTCTAAAAACCCGCACTTTAGTAAATAAACCCTTTGAAGTCAGCCAGCCACAAAATCTGTGTAATACATGTGTCCTAAATTAAGGGATTATATGGCAAGTCTTAAAAGCCCCCATACATCAGCAATCTGAAAACCACAATTGAACAATTTGAAGATTTGTTGCCCGATTTTAGGATTTCCCAATCTAGCAGTCTGCGCCCATACATTACAGCTTTTATTCAGTTATTTGCAGATCATTTTCAGCAAACACAGATCTGCCAATCTTGAAAAGCCCATCAGTTTACTAATTAAGGCCCCGTACATCTGCGACGGATCGCCGCAATGTAGCGATACTGCAACCCAGCATTGCAGGATCGCTGAAATCCAACATGTTGGATTCCACAGATATGTTGATCACGATAATTTTTTTGGCACATCGGTGAAACTTAACATGTTGAATTTCACCGATCCTGCAACGGATTGCGGAACATCGATGGCCGCCGGTCGGCATTTCCGATCCCGTCGCAACATTGTGGCAATCAGTCACAGGTGTATGGGGGCGTTAACGTTCTGCAATCTGCTGATCATCTTCATACACTAGCAATCTACATCCCCAATTGATCTGTGAAATCCAACATAATGGACAACCTGTTTTACCAATTCCAATCACTTTTGGTTAAAATCTGCAATCTGTGAACCTCATACATTGCAGATTTGTTTACACAATCATCTGCAAAATGCAGAATTGCCACAATCGTTTGCTGATGTATGGGGTATTAAGTATAGTGTACATGTCTCCATACATCATATATCCCCCTCACCCCGCACTACTCATACAATAACCCAGGTTTTAGCTCCCCCCTACAGCAATCTGCTTCCTAGTCACAGGCTGAAGTGTGCTTGTTACTAATACAGCTTTTACACCTATATTCCGGAATTTAGCCGGCGCCGACCCAGGATTTTCCCGAGCCAGCGCCGTTCACACCAGAGCCGGGTTTGCATAGACCCAGCTTTTCCGCCGTTGAAGTGGAAGCTTGGAGATGACGTCATCTACAAGCGCCACTGAAGCTGGCTAATCGGTAGGCATGCGGCACAATCCAGGTTACCGTGACCCAGATCGCGCCGTTTACACTGCAGGGTTTCACGGGTTATTCCCGTGTTAAACCCTGCTAGTTAACTGGGTTGGATTGCCGAGTCACTTGACCTGGCAATCCAACCCTTTCCCCTTTTACACTAAGGAGCTACCCGGGTTAACCCTGCAATAACCAGGGGTTTTAGCTCCGGTATAAAACGGGTATAAGAAGCAGTTTGCAGGACAGATCAGCATCCTTCTGTCAGACGTGTGAGGTGAGCTGGGTGCAGGGAGGTGCTGCGGGCCTGCACCCACGATAGTTACTCCCCTGTATAATACCATTCATACCCCTTTCAGACATATCGAAAATCCCGGGAATTTGGCCTACCTCAATCGACCAGGGTTTTTCCCGGGACTTAAGTCCTGGGAAATTACCCTGCTCACGTCTGAATGGTACTACCCGGGAATTTACTACTCCCGAGCTGCACCAAGCGTAGAGCGTCCTATAGGACGCTCAGCGCTGCCGCTCATCACCCTCCGTGCTGGTGGCTGTGTCGCTGTAGATGGAGTCAGCGACACAGGACCCCAGCCAGACGCTGGGGACACCTGCCTGTGCTGGAGACCGCTGACTGGTCTCAGCAATAGCGGGCCACCCGCACTCCCGCTGGACCTCCAGGGCAATAAAATTATTAAAACAAATAATTAAATAATAACATAAAAAAAAATGCAGCATTTTGATTGGCCGGGCAGCCCAATGGTGACATCATCAGCAGCAGCCGGAGAGGGGATAGGCTAGGAGGAGCAGATGGAAGAGGAGAGGCAGGTAAGCAGAAAAACCCGGCTTAGGTCTGAAAGGGGTCTACCTGGGAATTTCCAGCATAGACACTGTAGTGTGAAAGGGGGGTCTCGACCAAATACCCGGGAATTTGCACAGGGTCTGAGCAGGAAATTTCCCGGGTTGTCTGAAAGGGGTATCACTAGGTAGGTATTCAGGTTAATGCTTTACAAGCGGGTATTTACAGTATCACACTACCAAGTTCTGAGAAGGAAGCCTTCCCACAGACCATTTTCAGTGTAGGGTACTGATTCTCAAACCCAACTCTCAAGTTTTCCCTACAGGTCATGTTTTGAGGATTTCAGTCTGTGGAAGCAGGTGGGATAATTACTGACCCAGCAAAATAGATTAACTCACCTGTTCATGATTAAAGAAATCCACAAAACATGACCTGCTGGTGGTACTTGAGGACTGGAGTTGAGAACCCCTGGTGTAGGGTATGGGTATTATCTGCAATGCTTCATATGCTGAGCAGAAACACCTTAGCTTGCATTGATGAATACCAAACAGGTGAAAACAGTCTGTGGTGCTGATTCTGAGTTGGAAGCAAAGCAAGAAAGAGCTCCCAACTCATAATTAAGCCTCTGTGAGTGTATGTTATATTTACCTACTCTTCCAAAGGATGCAGGAGAATCACGATTTTTCGTGTACTCCCCTGCACCCCCGGAAGAGTGGGGAGATCTCCTGCATCCCATCCACTTCTTAGTGAAGTAGGCAGGATGGGGAGTGGGAGGGAGGCAGGGACAAAATGAGCGAATTGTGTTGTTTTAGCTCCACCCCACTCCCTACAGACCCGCAATATATTTTGCTGCCACAGAGACGAGGTCTAACGACATGAGAGCCTGGCCCCACCCCCTGACGTGGTCTGCTCCATGAGAGGAGAATTTAAAAGTAGACAAATATGGTGTATGTGGGCTACTGTCTCAGCCTGTGCCATACTTTTTTTATGCAGGCTGATCCCCCCAGCCCCCGCCACTATGTGTGTGCAACATATTTCATTAGGGTGTGCACCCAGGGAATCTGGAGAGGGATACTCACTGCCTAAGGGACCTTCTAAGGCGGGTGTCTAGCACTATTTTCATGTCATCAACCACCCCTCTTATCATTAAGTCCCCTAAATCTTCTCCCATATCCCCCATGCCATCATATCCCCCACAAAGGTCCCAACTCTCTCAGCTCACTTATTGAATAATCATATTATGCCACACAGTAGTTCCCCCAAATCATGTTATGCCAGACAGAAGTGCCCCCAGTTCATATTAGGCTAAACAGAAGTGCCCCTACAGTAGTTCATATTAGGCTAAACAGAAGTGCCCCTACAGTAGTTCATATTAGGCTAAACAGAAGTGCCCCTACAGTAGTTCATATTAGGCTAAACAGAAGTGCCCCTACAGTAGTTCATATTAGGCTAAACAGAAGTGCCCCTACAGTAGTTCATATTAGGCTAAACAGAAGTGCCCCTACAGTAGTTCATATTAGGCTAAACAGAAGTGCCCCTACTGTAGTTCATATTAGGCTAAACAGAAGTGCCCCTACTGTAGTTCATATTAGGCTAAACAGAAGTGCCCTTACTGTAGTTCATATTAGGCTAAACAGAAGTGCCCCTACTGTAGTTCATATTAGGCTAAACAGAAGTGCCCCTACAGTAGTTCATATTAGGATAAACAGAAGTGCCCCTACAGTAGTTCATATTAGGCTAAACAGAAGTGCCCCTACTGTAGTTCCTATTAGGCTAAACAGAAGTGCCCCTACAGTAGTTCATATTAGGCTAAACAGAAGTGCCCCTACTGTAATTCATATTAGGCTAAACAGAAGTGCCCCTACTGTAGTTCCTATTAGGCTAAACAGAAGTGCCCCTACAGTAGTTCATATTAGGCTAAACAGAAGTGCCCCTACTGTAGTTCATATTAGGCTAAACAGAAGTGCCCCTACAGTAGTTCATATTAGGCTAAACAGAAGTGCCCCTACTGTAGTTCATATTAGGCTAAACAGAAGTGCCCCTACAGTAGTTCATATTAGGCTAAACAGAAGTGCCCCTACAGTAGTTCATATTAGGCTAAACAGAAGTGCCCCTACTGTAGTTCATATTAGGCTAAATAGAAGTGCCCCTACTGTAGTTCATATTAGGCTAAACAGAAGTGCCCCTACAGTAGTTCATATTAGGCTAAACAGAAGTGCCCCTACTGTAGTTCATATTAGGCTAAACAGAAGTGCCCCTACAGTAGTTCATATTAGGCTAAACAGAAGTGCCCCTACTGTAGTTCATATTAGGCTAAACAGAAGTGCCCCTACAGTAGTTCATATTAGGCTAAACAGAAGTGCCCCTACTGTAGTTCATATTAGGCTAAACAGAAGTGCCCCTACAGTAGTTCATATTAGGCTAAACAGAAGTGCCCCTACAGTAGCTCATATTAGGCTAAACAGAAGTGCCCCTACTGTAGTTCATATTAGGCTAAACAGAAGTGCCCCTACTGTAGTTCATATTAGGCTAAACAGAAGTGCCCCTACTGTAGTTCATATTAGGCTAAACAGAAGTGCCCCTACAGTAGTTCATATTAGGCTAAACAGAAGTGCCCCTACAGTAGTTCATATTAGGCTAAACAGAAGTGCCCCTACTGTAGTTCATATTAGGCTAAACAGAAGTGCCCCTACAGTAGTTCATATTAGGCTAAACAGAAGTGCCCCTACAGTAGTTCATATTAGGCTAAACAGAAGTGCCCCTACTGTAGTTCATATTAGGCTAAACAGAAGTGCCCCTACTGTAGTTCATATTAGGCTAAACAGAAGTGCCCTTACTGTAGTTCATATTAGGCTAAACAGAAGTGCCCCTACTGTAGTTCATATTAGGCTAAACAGAAGTGCCCCTACAGTAGTTCATATTAGGATAAACAGAAGTGCCCCTACAGTAGTTCATATTAGGCTAAACAGAAGTGCCCGTACAGTAGTTCATATTAGGCTAAACAGAAGTGCCCCTACTGTAGTTCATATTAGGCTAAACAGAAGTGCCCCTACAGTAGTTCATATTAGGCTAAAAAGAAGTGCCCCTACTGTAGTTCATATTAGGATAAACAGAAGTGCCCCTACTGTAGTTCATATTAGGCTAAACAGAAGTGCCCCTACTGTAGTTCATATTAGGCTAAACAGAAGTGCCCCTACTGTAGTTCATATTAGGCTAAACAGAAGTGCCCCTACTGTAGTTCATATTAGGCTAAACAGAAGTGCCCCTACTGTAGTTCATATTAGGCTAAACAGAAGTGCCCCTACAGTAGTTCATATTAGGCTAAACAGAAGTGCCCCTACTGTAGTTCATATTAGGATAAACAGAAGTGCCCCTACTGTAGTTCATATTAGGCTAAACAGAAGTGCCCCTACAGTAGTTCATATTAGGCTAAACAGAAGTGCCCCTACAGTAGTTCATATTAGGCTAAACAGAAGTGCCCCTACAGTAGTTCATATTAGGCTAAACAGAAGTGCCCCTACTGTAGTTCATATTAGGCTAAACAGAAGTGCCCCTACAGTAGTTCATATTAGGCTAAACAGAAGTGCCCCTACAGTAGTTCATATTAGGATAAACAGAAGTGCCCCTACTGTAGTTCATATTAGGCTAAACAGAAGTGCCCCTACTGTAGTTCATATTAGGCTAAACAGAAGTGCCCTTACTGTAGTTCATTTTAGGCTAAACAGAAGTGCCCCTACTGTAGTTCATATTAGGCTAAACAGAAGTGCCCCTACAGTAGTTCATATTAGGATAAACAGAAGTGCCCCTACAGTAGTTCATATTAGGCTAAACAGAAGTGCCCCTACAGTAGTTCATATTAGGCTAAACAGAAGTGCCCCTACTGTAGTTCATATTAGGCTAAACAGAAGTGCCCCTACAGTAGTTCATATTAGGCTAAAAAGAAGTGCCCCTACTGTAGTTCATATTAGGATAAACAGAAGTGCCCCTACTGTAGTTCATATTAGGCTAAACAGAAGTGCCCCTACTGTAGTTCATATTAGGCTAAACAGAAGTGCCCCTACTGTAGTTCATATTAGGCTAAACAGAAGTGCCCCTACTGTAGTTCATATTAGGCTAAACAGAAGTGCCCCTACTGTAGTTCATATTAGGCTAAACAGAAGTGCCCCTACAGTAGTTCATATTAGGCTAAACAGAAGTGCCCCTACTGTAGTTCATATTAGGCTAAACAGAAGTGCCCCTACAGTAGTTCATATTAGGCTAAACAGAAGTGCCCCCAGGATGGTGTATTTTATACAGAACATAAACAGCTCACTGCACTGCTCTGTCCTCAACTCTTCCTGGGGTGGAGATAATTAGGGGAGCGCACCGCTATGTCACACTGACACTCACCAGCACTATCAGCTCATCGCAATGCTAGCGGCACCATTAATTATGCTGCCAAGCGCAGAGTCAGTGTCCGGTATTAGGGTGTGCCTGGGCACACATGGCACAGTTTGCACACAGACCTATGCCCCACAAATTGGAACAGACTGGCCATGGACAGACATATTGGGAAATGTAATAATGTTGTGTTAAATATAATATAATTAATGAATTCATTGAAACACTAAAGACAAAATAACCAGGAACATCAATTTATCATAGATATCTATCTATCTATCTATCTATCTATCACTAACCTACAGCATTAACAGAGATGCCGGGATCTCGGGATGGGCCCTGTTTATGTATGGGAAAGGGTATGCACAGTAACACTTCCTTTGTTATATATGCTGGTTACAAAATATAACTGTAATCATTTTGTAGCTCCTGCTGTCTGCAAATGCCAACCGTAGTGAGTCCTTCCTTACACCTGGCTCCCTCCCTGCTTCATCTTGCCAACGTCATCAGATACAGAGCAGCGCTACTCAGCTAAAACCCGGCGGTGGTGGCTTTGTGACATGGCAGAGTGGGCAATGTGTAAACAGAGGATTTATTATAGCTGGTGCCCTGATAGTGGCAGGGGCTTCAGTACAGGTAAGCCCTATATATATACTCTACTACTGTAGTGAGTGCATATTGAAATTGGTTATCCACAGGACAGACATTTTATATGTGCATTAAACCTCTGAGTATGACCTGAATGAGAAGGCTGACAAACAGTACTGCTCTTTATACACTTTACAGTATCTATATGGCAAGCTGCACAGTACCCAGTCTCTTGTTGTGTATGCTAGGTCTCAGTATCTATATGGCAAGCTGCACAGTACCCAGTCTCTTGTTGTGTATGCTGGGTCTCAGTATCTATATGGCCAGCTGCACAGTACCCCGTCTCTTGTTGTGTATGCTGGGTCTCAGTATCTATATCGCCAGCTGCACAGTACCCAGTCTCTTGTTGTGTATGCTGGGTCTCAGTATCTATATGGCCAGCTGCACAGTACCCCGTCTCTTGTTGTGTATGCTGGGTCTCAGTATCTATATCGCCAGCTGCACAGTACCCAGTCTCTTGTTGTGTATGCTAGGTCTCAGTATCTATATGGCCAGCTGCACAGTACCCAGTCTCTTGTTGTGTATGCTAGGTCTCAGTATCTATATGGCCAGCTGCACAGTACCCTGTCTCTTGTTGTGTATGCTAGGTCTCAGTATCTATATGGCCAGCTGCACAGTACCCTGTCTCTTGTTGTGTATGCTGGGGCTCAGTATCTATATGGCCAGCTGCACAGTACCCTGTCTCTTGTTGTGTATGCTGGGTCTCAGTATGTATATGGCCAGCTGCACAGTACCCTGTCTCTTGTTGTGTATGCTGGGTCTCAGTATCTATATCGCCAGCTGCACAGTACCCTGTCTCTTGTTGTGTATGCTAGGTCTCAGTATCTATATCGCCAGCTGCACAGTACCCAGTCTCTTATTGTGTATGCTAGGTCTCAGTATGTATATCGCCAGCTGCACAGTACCCAGTCTCTTGTTGTGTATGCTGGGTCTCAGTATCTATATGGCCAGCTGCACAGTACCCCGTCTCTTGTTGTGTATGCTGGGTCTCAGTATCTATATGGCCAGCTGCACAGTACCCAGTCTCTTGTTGTGTATGCTGGGTCTCAGTATCTATATGGCCAGCTGCACAGTACCCCGTCTCTTGTTGTGTATGCTGGGTCTCAGTATCTATATGACCAGCTGCACAGTACCCCGTCTCTTGTTGTGTATGCTGGGTCTCAGTATCTATATGGCCAGCTGCACAGTACCCTGTCTCTTGTTGTGTATGCTGGGTCTCAGTATCTATATGGCCAGCTGCACAGTACCCAGTCTCTTGTTGTGTATGCTGGGTCTCAGTATCTATATGGCCAGCTGCACAGTACCCTGTCTCTTGTTGTGTATGCTAGGTCTCAGTATCTATATGGCCAGCTGCACAGTACCCAGTCTCTTGTTGTGTATGCTGAGTCTCGGTATCTATATGACCAGCTGCACAGTACCCTGTCTCTTGTTGTGTATGCTAGGTCTCAGTATCTATATGGCCAGCTGCACAGTACTGCACAGTACCCAGTCTCTTGTTGTGTATGCTAGGTCTCAGTATCTATATGGTCAGCTGCACAGTACCCAGTCTCTTGTTGTGTATGCTGGGTCTCAGTATCTATATGGCCAGCTGCACAGTACCCTGTCTCTTGTTGTGTATGCTGAGTCTCGGTATCTATATGACCAGCTGCACAGTACCCTGTCTCTTGTTGTGTATGCTAGGTCTCAGTATCTATATGGCCAGCTGCACAGTACTGCACAGTACCCCGTCTCTTGTTGTGTATGCTGGGTCTCAGTATCTATATGGCCAGCTGCACAGTACCCAGTCTCTTGTTGTGTATGCTAGGTCTCAGTATCTATATGGCCAGCTGCACAGTACCCAGTCTCTTGTTGTGTATGCTGAGTCTCGGTATCTATATGACCAGCTGCACAGTACCCTGTCTCTTGTTGTGTATGCTGGGTCTCAGTATCTATATGGCCAGCTGCACAGTACCCTGTCTCTTGTTGTGTATGCTAGGTCTCAGTATCTATATGGCCAGCTGCACAGTACTGCACAGTACCCCGTCTCTTGTTGTGTATGCTAGGTCTCAGTATCTATAAGGTCAGCTGCACAGTACCCAGTCTCTTGTTGTGTATGCTAGGTCTCAATATCTATATGGCCAGCTGCACAGTACCCTGTCTCTTGTTGTGTATGCTGGGTCTCAGTATCTATATGGCCAGCTGCACAGTACCCAGTCTCTTGTTGTGTATGCTGAGTCTCGGTATCTATATGACCAGCTGCACAGTACCCTGTCTCTTGTTGTGTATGCTAGGTCTCAGTATCTATATGGCCAGCTGCACAGTACTGCACAGTACCCCGTCTCTTGTTGTGTATGCTAGGTCTCAGTATCTATATGGTCAGCTGCACAGTACCCAGTCTCTTGTTGTGTATGCTAGGTCTCAGTATCTATATGGCCAGCTGCACAGTACCCCGTCTCTTGCTGTGTATGCTAGGTCTCAGTATGTATATGGCCAGCTGCACAGTACCCCGTCTCTTGCTGTGTATGCTGGTTGTAGGTCTCAGTATCTGTTCTTTAGATCACATACAGGCAGCTGACCAGTGCACCTTCTACTGCTCTGTAATTCCCAGTAACTGTTCTTATTATGTATACAAGGCGAACAGCACTGTGCTGCTTTATTACTTGGGTATGCCCTATGAATGAATATGAATGAACATGCAGTGAGCGGTATTTGTATCAGAATTGTGTCTTTGGGGTCTGATCATGTTGGTAAATGCTCCCAAAGACACAATAACTGGCTGGTATCCCTGGAATTGTTTGTATGCACATACTGGCATAGACAGACAGCCTGGGCACCATGTTATAGTCAGTATGTATGCCTCTATGTACAGGCACAGCTATAAAACATGCTACAGCCTATAGGATAAAATAAGATGTGCTTATATATCTTCCTACTGTCCCTTACAAATGTCTGAGTTATCTGCCTAATCTAACCAGGATTAACAGCTGAGATAACAGACGGGAGTAATGCACAGGACAGGCAGGGCATGGTCCTACCTTCACGGTGGGAAGGCCATGCAATGTCACACACTCTTCTCTGCTCTCCTTTGCAGGACAGTGCTGCAGTGCTGTATGCATTGGCCCCGCCGGGCCCCCTCGCCAGGCCGCACACCCAGCTCCGCAGCGGGTGCAGAGGCAGATACAGTCACCACAGCAGTTGAAGGGAATGAATGGTGCAGGATGAAGAATCCCTTTCAGAGCATCTCATGGACCAGTCTGCCGCGCATGCGCACAGGGCGCCTCCGCGTTCCTACAGAGGGCTCTTGAAGAAAGCCAATTGGTAGCGCATGCGCAATGGCAAGCCGACTGAACCTGCAGCAGGCGCATGATCTGAGCGTGTGATAGAGAGAGATCCGTGCATGCGCATTGGACCTTTATCCGACCGGGAAGCAGAGCTAAGTGCATTCCCCTGGAGGTGTTGTCCATGCATTCTTCTACAAGAGATAATAGTAATCATATTGTTATTATTATTATTTATTTTAATTTATATTATTATTATTTATGTAACGCTTCTCTAGAACACTGCTCTCAAACTCGGTCCTCAGACCCCACACAGTTCTCGTTTTGCAGGTCACCCAGCAGGTGCACAGGTGTATACATTACTCACTGACACATTTTACAAGATTCACAGGTGGAGCTTGTTTCACTTGTGATTCTGTGAGGAGACCTGGAAAACATGCACTGTTTGGGGGTCCTGAGGACCGAATTTGAGAACTTGTGCTCTAGAAGGACTCAAAGCAACTCATATATATTTATTACTATGGTATTTGTTTTGTTGACGATTATATATGGAAATATAATGTATCAATATAAAGCATATTAAGGCTATACATGGGTTTTTTTTTTCAGCTGTTGAGATGCAGGCAGGTATCCTGGGACTTGTAGTTCCACCAGATGTGCAGTCTTTCGAAGTCTGTAGTGGCTTAAATCTGCTTGTGGGTGCTTTTTATCATCCAGAATTGAGGCTTACGCGGCTGTACCAGTGAGAGAAAGTTAACTTCATTTTTCGAGTTCTGGCAACCTAGAATTAAACAGGACTCTGAGCCCGATTCAGCAAGGAACGCAAGTCTGCATACGCACGCTTCCGGGCCGCTACGAAAATATCCTAATGAATCCATACGCACAGCAACCGCAGCACTAGGTGCAGACGCCCAGCACTATATAATACCGCCCCCTTACCTTTACTCACCGCTCAAATAGTAAACAAGATAGCGCAAACATCGGTAACATCGAGAACCATCTAACCCATACGCATAATAGTGGTTGACCAGACCTCATGCAGGATTTGGCCAACTTACTGTGTGCAACTAGACCTCTGGCTTCGTATGCCGCCGCACGACCTTAATTATGCACACCCCTGTAATCGCATCCAAACGCACAGGCATGCCTGCGTTCATCCGAGCACCCCGCCGTCACCACCCACAAACGGCACTTCCTGTCACTCAGTATCAGAGGGGTCTGCGTACACACTGCGCTTGCGTATGGCCTGCGAACCCCTACCCGATCGCACAGACTAGTTTTGTGATGCATGCGCAGTGCGAAAACATCGACCCGGTACGTGCGAATCTGCGGCTGCGTTCTTTGTTGAATCAGTCCCTCTTGGTAGGGGCAGCAGGCTGCACTTAAAACCTGAAAAAGAAACAAATGGAGGGCCGCCAAGAAGTGTGGGTATAAATTGTTTATAGGCTAAGTGATATATTGAATTGATGAATCAATCCCGCAGGACTGCTGCTTCTAAAAGAGGTGCTGAGCCTCATGCAGTGATTCTAGTAAGAAAAAAGGAAAAGGAAAGAAGCTCAGTGCTACTGACAGGATATGTAATACAAAATGAATTTATTAATAAGAATAAAAAAGGTATTAGACAGTAGGAGTCAAGTTCAGAAACCAATCAACAATACTAGAATCAAATAAATAAAAAACAATTAAAAATCCAGAATAATAAATTGATTAAGTAAAATACATGCAGCTCTACATGCCAAGGATCAGGACCCTACACAAGGTGTTCGCAACTTCGCATTAAATGGACAATGACACTGTAGGCGTCGTATGAATGCAGGGTCAGCAGTATTGAATACTTGGTATCTTAAGTCTCACGCATGAACTAGGAGAGTGTAACCACTTAATGTTACTATGTAACAACTGTAGTCCAAGGCACTGGGTGTAGCAATGGGATACTGTGTATCATTGAGCACTGATAATTCAACAAAAATAAACTTCCAAATCCTTAATAGACAAGCCGGGTTACTCTCATGCAGGGCCGTAGCTAGGTTAGTGCGGCCGGTGCCATCACACAGGGCACCACAGGTCAGGGGGCACTGTTTGGGCCTGTCAAATTTCTGTTTATTATCATTCTTGCTTCCTCTTATTTCATCCCCAGCATCTCCTGTCCTCCCCTATCTCTTCCCTGGCTCTTCCCCAGGAAGCCATGGTCCTTTTTTGGGTGCACTATGTTCCTTTGAAAAATGAGGGGGGCGCCAATGCTCTTTCTGGCACAGGGCACCAAAAAGTCTAGTTACGGCTCTGCTCTCATGTGTCAATCTTTAGAGAGAAAGGAAGGACTTGCATAGTCCGTTTGTCATGTGGCTGTATAAGTAAGGTACCTTACATTCAGGAGGTTGCCCGGACTTTGTCTCAAGGGAGAAACCCAGTTGGTTGTCTCCTCCACAGTTGCCACAGCTGTGAGAAGGAAGGCCACCCCTGATGGAGCCGGGGAAGCAGAGACAAATCGGACCTGTGCTGAGCGTCGGCAGACGAATCGGCCTCCAGGTGGAACCCTGGTAAGTGGAGTACGGAGAAATTCCCAGGTGCTGATTCCTAATAAGGTGTCCCGGGTCTGGCGACGGTAGCTGTCCGCAACAAGTGGAACCAAGGCGCAAGATGTCCACCGGGGATGTGATGAACACCGAGCGGCGAGTTTCTCTGCCGGCAGTGTGGTGCAGACCAACAGATGGAATCAGTGCTGCTACACGTGAATGTAAGCTGAGCTGACGTACAGTGGACAGTTGGGCCGCTTGACGCGTTTCTCAGCCAAGAGCTGTTTCCTCAAAAAGCAATGGTAGTAGGATGTATCACTCATTTAAGACACCAGGTGGCCAGTAGGATAAATTGAATATAAACTGAAAATAAATTAAACACCAAAGTTCAATTTCAGACTAATTAGACACATGACTGTAACAGGATTCATTGTCAATTGAAGGCTTTAAACACAGAGAAAAATTCAGATAGAACGATGAAAATGAGACACACATTGAAATCAAAGTGAACATAAGTGAAAAATTAATTAATAATAGAAACTATCTATATATCCATATTGAAGAAATATATAATGAAAATATGTAAGAATAAATTGTGGGAAGAATTAAATGTGAAATGAAAAGATATACATATAAACACATATAACGAAAACATAAGAGCTAAGGAACACATACATGTGTATATAAACGCATGTATGTGCGTAAACATACATAAAGGTATGTGTACATCACTTGAATCACATGAAAATGTCTGGTAGTCTGGATTAAATAAACCACATGAAAATCCATAGAAATGTCCCAAAATGGTCAATGACAGAAATCTAGGAACACTAATAATGGAAATGATCTATTGATCCTAGGATCACACAAGTAAAATTATTATAAAAGGTACACATAAATAAATAACAATCAAGTATACAAACACACATACTATCTAAATTGAAATTGTCTAAATATGTATACATATAATACATTAGAAAAATAGAAAGTTAGTCTATACTAGAGTTTAAATAAATGTAAAATAAGTAACGTGAGACACCAGGTCTCTAGTGAATCTATAAAAATAGCATGTGGTCAATGCTAAAATACCCCACAGGAAATGAAAAAAGAGAGCAGGGGGAGAGAGGAATAATAATTAGATATATTGTTAAAAAATAATAATGTGAATGAGGAAACACAAGAGGAACAGGGAGAGCAAAAATAGATGGAATAAACAGGTGCAGGGAAGGTGAGAAACCCCAAGGCCAACTATCTACAGGGACCTGGAGTCTAGTGGACACTAAGGGAGTATACACCCACCACACTATTACTTAGGAGTCAGAGGGGGCAGGCCAAGAGAGAGGGCCAAATGAAACTCACTTGTGGTCATGGTGAGACATTATTGAGCTCAATTGTGTCATTAAAACCCGCTGGGCCTAGGGTATTAAGTCTAAAAATCCAAAAAGCCTCCCTTTTGCAAAGGTGTTTGAAACTGTCACCTTTGCGTTTGGTGGATTTGATCTGTTCAATTCCCATGACTTTCAGATTATTTAATCCATCCTCTGAGCAGGAACAGACATGGCGCGGAACAATATTATTGGTCAAACCCTTCAGGATGCCACGTCGATGTTCTAAAAAATGAGTATTGAGTGTGCATGTCGTCCGACCTACATATTTGATACCACAGCCGCATTGTATTACATAAATCACATAAATAGATTTGCAATTCAGGAAATTTCTTGAAACTTGAAAGTCTCACCACTTGAAAAAGAAGCCACCGCTTTGCTCCAATGATTAGTATATTGACATGTCAGGCAGCGATTTTGGCCACATTTGAAGAAGCCATTAGATTTTGATGAAAGCCACATCTGTTCGTTGCTTAAATTAATAAAGTTGGTGGTCTTACTTTTAAGGGCACTCGGTGCCAGTTTCTGTTTTAATGTATTGGCTCGTCTATAGATAACTCTAGGCGCCTCAGAGATCATAGGAGCAAGCAGTCTACCCATCTTTAATAGAGAAGAGTTTTTTGTTACAATTTTATTGATTTCCTGTGCTGATGAGTTATATTGAGTAATAAATGCCATAGAGCAATCCTCTTTGGTGGATTTAGGCAAATGTGATGTGCCTGATCCAACCACCATACTATTTTTGGGAATTAACAATACTTTTCTCCCTTGAGACCAAGTCCGGGCAACCTCCTGAAGGTAAGCTACCTTACTTACACAGCCACATGACAAACGGACTATGCTAGTCCTCCCTTTCTCTCTAAAGATTGACACATGAGAGTAACGCGGCTTGTCTATTAAGGATTTGGAAGTTTATTTTTGTTGAATTATCAGTGCTCACTGATACACAGTATCCCATTGCTACACCCAGTGCCTTGGACTACAGTTGTTACATAGTAGCATTAAGTGGTTACACTCTCCTAGTTCATGTGTGAGACTTAAGATACCAAGTATTCAATACTGCTGACCCTGCATTCATACGACGCCTTCAGTGTTATTGTCCATTTAATGCGAACACCTTGTGTAGGGTCCTGATCCTTGGCATGTAGAGCTGCATGTATTTTACTTAATCAATTTATTATTCTGGATTTTTAATTGTTTTTTATTTATTTGATTCTAGTATTGTTGATTGGTTTCTGAACTTGACTCCTACTGCCTAATACCTTTTTTATTCTTATTAATAAATTCATGTTATATTACATATCCTGTCAGTAGCACTGAGCTTCTTCCCTTTTCCTTTTTTCTTACTAGATGCACTTAAAACCTGTTGTTTCAGACCAGCCCATTCTGTTCCCATGGACATACTGTAACTTGATTACTTTTTATACCTGCCCTCAAGGCAATGAGTCGGCACATATTGCCTACTCTCCCTGAATGTCCGGGAGACTATCAAATTTTGGGGTGCTCTGCTGGGCTCCCAAAAGAGTAGACCTCTGACCTGCCTCCCGTGTCCACCTACTTACTGAGAGAAGTTTTGAAGGTCAAGGGGTTCGATTACCAGATTCACGGCACCATGGCCCCTGCACCAAGGGTTGCCAGATAGGTATCCAGACGAATGTCGACACATTCTGTATGTCGACACATTAATTGTGTCGCTGTTCAATTTGTAAGCATGCGTTTAGGTCAACATGGTTAAAATGATGACACGTAGATAATATCGACATTTAACATGTTGACACCAAATAAAAACGAGTATACGGGGTAATGAGTGTAAGGAGGACATAACTGGCACCATCACGCCACTGACCACTCATGGGTATGATGCACTCGTTGTCAGTCTATATGGCCCAATGATATGATTACGCAAGTAACATTATGATGCTCATGCTCACTTAGTTAAATTAGGTAATTGGCACACTACCACCCAGGGCCACCATCAGGGGGGGACTGCCGGGACTCGAGTCCCGGGCCCAAACAGACAGGGGGGCCCGCCCGCAATCTTAATCCGCTGCTCATTGACCGACCTGCTGTCCGGTCCAGCCCACCTGCTGCCTGATCCGGCCCACCGGCACTGCCGACCACTGTGGAGTACAGGTTAGAGGGTTTTTTTTTACACCGCACCACTGAGGAGCTGCGTCACGTGAGGAAGAGGACTAGGACCTGGACGGAAGCTACCCTGGACGGAGCAGCAAGAAGGTGTGTGGTGGCTGGGACACAGAAGGGGGCTGGGCTTGAGATACAGAAGGGAGCTGATTGGGGACACAGAAGGGGGGCTGAGATGCTTATACAAAAGGGGGCTGATTGGGGACACGGAAGGGGTGCTGGGCTGGAGATACAGAATGGGGGCTGGCTAGGGACACAGAATGGGGGCTGGCTAGGGACACAGAAGGGGGGCTGACTGGAGACACAGAAGGGGGGCTGGCTGGAGTCTCAATAAGGGTCTGGTTGGGGGGACAGAAGGGGGGCTGGCTTGGGAGACAGAAAGAGGGCTGTCTGGAACTGGAGAGACACTGCAGGGCTGGAGTCGCAGAAACACCAGGGGTGGAGGGGCCCTGCCTATTTTGTCAGTCCCGGGCCCCACAATTTCTGATGGTAGCCCTGCTTGCACCCATTCTGGTGAATAGTCCTGCTTTTCCTGAAGTCTAGGATGTGTCACCCTAATGGTCAATCTTTAATTTTTTATGCAGATGGACGATCAGTATACAGACACATGACTATAGCGTAATACAGACATCAGTGTACATAGGTACAGTAACAAATACTATCACGCGTAGATGTATGCAACAAAACCCAAGTATGAGTTATGCTCGAGAAATGACAGGTAGCATAAAAAGAATGATAAACTCTGTGTGTACAAGTATACAATCAGTATAGTGCTCCCACCAATAACTCCACATAGGTCATCATGAGGTCAAATGAGGTAGACAGACATGATATTATCATTGGCAACATTTTAAAAATTCCTTCCATGAAATATCGGGGACCAGGCACAGGTGGGAGGTGCTGGGGCCTGGCACGGTGAATCGTGTCATTGCTGCTTTGCTTTTCAATGCTTCAATTTGCAAGGGTGTAGCCACGAAGATACAATTCACTGCAGTTTAAGAGAGGAGAGGGCCCGTGTCCAGTCCCCGGCTGAGCCCCTTACGCTCTGGCAGACAGATCTGGCTTTATGTCAGAGTCTACTCTGCATGCCCAGGACTCCGGAAACATGGAGCCCAAGTCACGTTCCCTGAGACTTCTCTATTGTGCATGCACAAAACACCAGGAAAATGTCAGTCGCGCCATTTTTCCAGTGATTTCTGCAGTGCCACCCGTCGCGGGACTCTGGAGAGGTAAGTATAATTATGAGTGCAGGGAGTGCAGTATGGGTCCCCTTGGAAACCACACACCCTGCAACCATTATAGATACACCAATGTCCTCAAGCCCCAGACCATGCACTTCACTGAGGAAATGGGCATATTTGGGTTGCTGTCTTACATTTATAGCTAACCCTTGAGAGCTCCCTGAAAGTTCCTGAGTATCCCGGACTAGGGATGACCATCAGTGGGTTAAACATCGATGGTCATCATTGATGGTGCCACCAGGGGTTAACCTCAATGGCATGAAACCATTGGCGTGAACCATTGAGGATTTGCACCCATCGATGGCCATCCCTACTGTGGGAAATGGCATGTTGCGCACCAAGTAGGGAAGCTGACAGGGCTTAGCAGGCAGCCAGTATCAGGGCTAAGCTCCAGTCTCCGGCGCCAGTGGAGGAAAATAAACATTGCCGCCTTCCCTGCCATCGATGGCTGAGAACCGTCGGACTTCCATGTCAAATCATCCATCAGTTGTTTACTATTTATGGTCGATTGCCTTCCCTATCCTGAACATTACAGGAGAGTAGCCAAGTGTAGGAGAGAGATCCCTGATCCACTAGTCACTAGTCTCTGAGCAATTGTAGGAGAATCAATATCTACAATATACTT
Source organism: Taudactylus pleione (assembly GCA_031769625.1). Taxonomy (NCBI): domain Eukaryota; kingdom Metazoa; phylum Chordata; class Amphibia; order Anura; family Myobatrachidae; genus Taudactylus; species Taudactylus pleione. The sequence continues at coordinate 1,112,666 of JAUIMM010000506.1, read as the reverse complement.
TTGGAACGCACTGCCCATATAGGTCTCATTTCCACATAACAGTCTGTGCTACCTCTAAAGATGTTCTATCAAGATGAAATGAATGAATATGATCAAATTGAGACAGGTGTAAAAATAAGTCTGTATAGTATTAGATTACCTACTTAATATACATAAAACAATTTCATCAGAATAGCATAATATATTTAATTAAGATCTCCCACTAAAATATCAAATATTCACAATTTAATTATACATGAAATAGTCTAGACATAGGCCCTGATTCAGAGCCGGACGCTCTGACCAGAGAGCTCGCTCTGAATCAGGGCCCTCCGCCATTAATATGGAGCGTCCTCCTGGACGCTCGTATAGCTGTGGGTCACCACCCACAGCATATACAAGCCTGCAAAAAGATGGTCGCGATGGTCTTGACCATCGCGACCATCGGAATTGCGAGGGAAACCCTGCGGTCGGGTTTCCCAGCCGCAAGGCCAGGAGTGATTTTGGCTCTATCAGAGCCAAAATCACTCCCACTGACATCACTAGTGATGTCAGTGGGGCTGGCTTCAGACGGTAGGCGTTCCCATGGGAACGCCTCCGTCTGGCAGGCACGCCCCCGGCACGCCCACCAAAGGGGGCGTGCTGTCAATCAACATCGACAGCACGCCCCCTTTGGTGCGAGACCCGGAGCGATGGAAAGTCCTTCGCTCGCCGGGTCTCGCGCATGCGCACGACGGAGCTCCCTCCGTCGTGCGCATGCGCAGTGGGGACCATCGACCCACTTGCGAGCGTACTGCCGCTCGCGAGTGGGTCTGAATGACCCCCATAGTATCAACCTATTAAAATAACACAATGAAACAGTGTTGCATATATAAATGTTGCAGATCACCAGAGTCCATAAATCTTTAGAGCGCATAGGTAGTTGTTAATGGGTTTGAACCAGATATACTGTACTTCTTGCACTCTTATCACCTGATTTCAATTGTGTTTAGAATTGCCACAGACTCTGACATATAGTACACCGTGTCTGGACACAGATTAGGCAATAATTGTAACTAGTTCAACCAGGGATATCTCAAACAATAAAATAAGCCACCTGCCTGGTGGGTATTCCACAGTATCTTGACAAGTAAAAATCAGCCAATCAGCCAGGCAAAAATCACCGCCACGAGTGGGCCGTTATCTCCGGTAAGGTCTGGTGGAGCTTCGCAACAGTGTGTCAGAAGCGTATAGATAGAGCGTCCTGCTAACGTGTTTCATCACACACCATGTGACTTTTTCAAAGTCTGGTGATCTGCAACATTTATATATGCAACACTGTTTCATTGTGTTATTTTAATAGGTTTATACTATGTCTAGAATATTTCATGTATAATTAAATTCTGAATATTTGATATTTTAGTGGGAGATGTTAATTAAATATATTATACTATTCTGATTAAATTGTTCTTTGTATATTAAGTAGGTAATCTAATACTCTACAGACTTATTTTTACACCTGTCTCAATTTTATCATATTCATTCATTTCATCTTGATAGAACATCTTTAGAGGGAGCGCAGACTATTATCTTTTTTTTATTGTTTTTCCTATTGCAAACCTACACAGAGTTTGTTTAGTCAATTGCTGTAACCCTATAGTACCTTATCATGAGAAGGCTTTGACCAGGTATTTTCCACGCCAGAAAATTTGTTGATCTCTCATTTCCACATAGCTTGCTCCTCTGGAACACTCTAATCTTTATAAAGCTTATTGCATCAGATTTGACTGACGCAACTCAGCGCAAGTGTAGCCTAATGGTAAATGCTGAAAGATACTTTTCATATGGTTATTGCACAGGTTCTCAAACTCGGTCCTCAGGACCCCAAACGGTGCATGTTTTCCATGTCTCCACACTAAATCAAGTGAAATAATTAGCTCCACCTGCGGACCTTTTAAAATGTGTCAGTGAGTAATGAGTACACCTGTGCACCTGCTGGGTGACCTGCAAAACATGACCTGTGTGGGGGTCCTGAGGACCGAGTTTGAGAACCACTGGGTTATTGTGAAAACTACGGTGTTATAGAGAAGATTCTGCTAATAAGAGAAGGTGAACAGAACTATATAAGAGGAAAGGGCTATTCTGCGCCCAAATTATTGGATAGAGAGAGAATAAACAGCCCGAAGAACCCACTCCCTTAACATAGGGCCTTATTGGGGGATGGATACATATTATACCCCTTTTACACCGGAGCTAAAACCCGGGTTTTTGAAGGGTTAACCCGGGCAGCTCCCTGGTGTAAAAGGGCAGAGGGTTGGATCGCCCCGGCAATCCAACCCAGGTAACTAGCAGGGTTTAACACGGGCGTAGCCCGTGAAACCCTGCCATGGGAACAGCGCACTCCGGGTCACGATGACCTGGAGTGCGCTGCTAGCCGGCCGATTGGTCCGGCTTCAGTGGCGCTTAGAGATGACGTCATCTCCAAGCGTCCACTTCACTCCGCAAAAGCCGGGTCTATGCAGACCCGACTGCGGTGTGAGCGGCGCTGACTCGGGAATATCCCGAGTCAGCGCCTGCAAAATTCCGGGTCTGATCCGGATAGGAACTTTGTTCCAACTCCGGGTCAGACCCGGAATTTAGGTGGAAAAGGGGTATTACACAGCCGCTGTGTGTTAGTTCACAGTGGCTGTGTGATAATATGCTTAGACCACAGGATACATCTTGTGTAAATAGGCGCCTCCTGCTGGCTTCTCTGATCTGCTGCTGCATCCAAGGATGTTTTCTGCAACACTGTCACCGCCCCCAAACGGCTGCAGCCTGACAGTCAGGCTGCGGCATCTAGAGCATTGCGAGCGATCTATCAGAATAAGATCTGCAAATGCGCAGTGCAGCATCTTCCCATTGCCCTGATATCACACCATCAGACATGTTCATAAGCCGTTTGGGTTTGCATACACTTCCAAATTAGGCCCATAGATGGCAATCAAATTGTGCACGTATGCATTGCAAATGGGAGCCTGACAATAATTGTGGAAGACGCTACAAGAAACGCATGAAAGAACAAAACTCAGGTTAGGCTGATGAGGGGCAGCCAGCATATGTAAGACTATATAGGGCGTACCATAATGTATTGGAGAAGCAATAAAATACCTGTGGCAGCAGCTTAGTGACAGTTAGGAATCGCTTGTGACCTCACTTGATGTCCGACAGACAAGATGACAAGAATATGTCTGAGTATGGCAAAGGCAAGCTTGTGGCTGAATAGAAGTGGAAAAAAAGAGAGTGCAAGCAATGGCACTGTGCCCAGAGCAGAATCAGCAGTAAAGTCAGAAGATTGGTGTAAGAGCTAAAGTCAGCAATGTGAGACATTAATGTTTTATAGAGACGAAACCTGGTCTCTTAAAGATCCTCTGCCAAAATTTCAGAACTATAGTGAAATCGGCACAGTAATTAATGGAAAGCCAAAAGGGCAATAAAAGAGGATAACAGCTCTTTAGGCATCGAGGTTGCCTGTAACACCAGTGTGGGCGCATCATCGAAGCACATGTACTTGTGTCAGAGAGGCTTCTCACAGAGAAAGGCAATATGTTATCTGAGGACAACGGCTGCATCATCAGGAAAGTCCGTCCCAGACTCCCACTCCTGCAGAAGAAAAAAATCATTCATGAATTGTTCAGCTGAAGAATAAAGATGAGGTCAGTACTGCAAAGCCGGATAGACACTAAAGGTGGGTATCCACTACAAGATCTGAAAACGACTGCACGATTACGACATTGTAATCATTCAGTCATTTGTCAGTCGTGTGAAGAGCCTGCACTGAACGAGCAGTCGTTCAGTGCAAGGTCATCAATCATCTGGAAACATGCTGAACCTGACGATATCGTCAGGTTGGCCAGCATGTTGGAAAGATGATAGAAGTCTAAACGACCAGCGGGCACGCGCATCACTGGTCGTTTTAGTAACTTTTGCAAACGATTTGCAAACGGTTCAACGATCAAACGATCGTTATCGTTCAATCGTTCAACTAAATCGTCTAGTGGATACCCCCCTTAAGGCCCGTATTCAATTAGATTCGCACCCGCGATACTTTTTCACATGCCGGACTTTTTGCCTACATCGCGTATTTTAGCTGCGGAAACTTATCGTGCATGCCCCCGCTACACACAACCCGGCGAATGCAAACCAGGTGAAAAGTTCTGTCAGAATTGGGGAAATCACCCTGACACCCCCTAAAAGATGCACTAACATTGGGGATCAATGTACATGGCCCCGAATAGCCCTAATAAAGTTATTTGTGGTACTTAAGGTGTGTCAGTTTCTTCTAATTAGCGTCTTTGCACAAGTGGTGAAGAATAGCATTAAGCAGTTTTTGTTTTCTTTTAAATAAGTAGCCCTGTCAAATGTGGGGTACTTGAAAATGGGTGCAAGCATGGTTTAAAGTAGCTAAAGTAAAGTTTTAAAAATCGTAAAAAAACACACCTGAAGCAAGCACCTGCAATCCAAATAAACACCTCACCCATACTTGCAGACCCCCCAAAAGTCTATTTCGCTAGTTTTTAAGTTTGTACCCCCACTTTGCACTTGTTTGCACACATTTTCAAAGTACTTTTTTGGGGTGTACGTCATTTTGTTTAAGGGTTTGTTTGATGCAGTTATCCTTTGGGGGGCTGTCCCAAGGGTGCTGAGTAGTTTCCCCACCTTTGCACCCCAAAATAGCAATTTGGCACTTTTTTTCACTACCTATTCAAAGGCAAATCTTTTTCGCCTATTACATTGCATTGCGTTTTCGCGTACGCAAAAAACGGATGCAATTGAATACGGCGATACTTTTCCGACAGGCGAAAAGTTGCAATTGGCGATACTTTTTTAAGGATCTCGGCTTTTCGCAGCTAACTGAATACGGGCTATAAACTGCATCCATATATAGCTGTGACATCTTGGACATAGGAACCCTGAAGCCCCAGTCTAGCTTGCTAAATAACAGCTGACGGTATCTAGATTGACCAGAACAGCCAAAGGATGAAATGCACCAGCAGCTAGAAAGGGAAAATGATGAGCTACAGTAATATTTTCCAATTCTGAATGATCAGTCAATATCCACGATAGTCTACCCGATTCACAGTATGGGTAATGTATCAGAGAGAATCAAAGAGGTTCTTGCTTAAATAAGTAACAAGTGTGACAAGATGCCTAGATTCTACATGCCACTAACGGAACTAATTATCCGATTGGTAAAGGGGCCTATCAGGGGCGTTTTACAAGAGGAGGGGGCCCGTGTGCATTCCCCGTGCAGGGTCTCCTCCTCTCTCCCTGACGGCAGAGAGCTGACTGACGTGGCTGGCTGGCCACCGCAGAAGCAGTAAAGTCTGGGCACTAGCGTGTGCCCAGAGTCTACTGCGCATGCGCAGAACGCCAGATAAATGGCCGCGGCGGCCATTTTCCGGTGTTCTGTGCAGCGCTGACACCCAATGCGGGACCACGGACAAGTGAGTTTTAAATAATATGGGTGCAGAGTGTGTGATGCGGGGCCCCCCTGGACCAGGGGGCCCATGTGCTCCGCACACCCTGCACCCATTATAGATACACCCCTGGGGCCTATCCAATAGACGACTTTTTGAACGATCCGACCAAAACCAGGAGGTTTGGTCGGATCGTTCAGAAAGTCTTCTAATGGATAGCCGGGAAGGACCAGCGATGCACGTGCATGCTGGGTCCTTGCCGACGCCGACTATCTGTGGAACATGCTCGTCAACCTGATGACGATTGTCATGTTTCACATGTTCAGCGAACGCCGTTCAGTGCGGGCACCACACCTAGGCGACCTAAAGGACTGAACACTAGTCGTTCAGTTTTTCAGGTCGCCTAATGGATAGGCCACTGGACTCATACTTGGGTTTGAAGACTACGGTATCATACAACACTGAGCAGAATGCTGTAGGGGGCAAAGTTTGCTCTTTGCTGCAGCTATTCCAATGATATGTTGGGGTGAAGCAATCTTAACAGCTTGTCTTCTCCCTAAACTCTATACTAACAGTGGAGCTGACACATATCAGAATATGTTGAAACAAGGCCTATGTACATGTTACAGAAGAAAAAGCATATCAAGTGGGAAGCTCGAGAAAATCAAGGAATCCTAGTAGCTACAACTACAGGGACATCCCAAAATGATACATCATCCTGCAACAAGCCAAAACAACTTACAATTAGATGTGTGGAGATTGAGAATAAACTCAGTCACTCAGAATTCATGGGAATACCACCCAGGTGACATTGAAACTTGACTTGCTCCAGACTTGAGAAACGTGTTGTTCTACTTTCAGGGGGATGCGGTCAATATCTCGACATTCGGGATGCCGGCGCTAAGAATGCCGGCACTGGAATCACGACACCTGTCAGAATCCCGGCACCGGCATCCCGACAGTAAGTACTGGGGTTATACGGAGGGTTAGGGTTAGGCACTAGGGGGAGGATTAGTGTTAGGCACTAAGGGGTAAGGGTTAGGTTTAGGGTGCGGGGAGGAGGAGGTTACATTTTAAGCATTGGGGGTAGGTTAGGTTTAGGCACCGGAGAGGGAGGGGGTTGGAGTGGGAGAGGGTTAGGACATTATCCGACAAGTGTTGGTATCCTAACCCTGTCTGGATGTCGGCGTCTGGATTCTGACCGCCGGGATCCCGAGTGCCGGCATTTCATACCCAACCCCTTTCAGGTAACCATGCAATAAATACACCAAAGCAGGGAGACAAAGCTGTTACCAAATCCTGATCAGAGGGGGTGTTAGAATTACTGTTTGGTTGTCTATTGGAACAACTACTGTATCATACTTGCTGACTTTTGTAACCTCCCCTCCAGGAACTGATTAACAGAGGGGGGGCATGTGTGCAGGCTCCGTGTGTGCCTCCTGGTCTCTCCGTGGTACAGATGTGAGTAGACTCTGCCACTGTGCCAGAGTCTACTGCTCATGCCTGGGTCTCTCAGAACAAGGCACCTATACAATGTTCCTGGTGATATCAGTAACGCGCATGTGCAGATATCCGAGAAAATGCCAGCCACGCCATTAACCTGGTGGTTTGCACAGCACCGGCACGGGACTTGAACAGGTAAGTATGCTAAATGGGTGCAAGGTGTGCACCCATTATAGATAAGCCACTGCTCCCCTCCTTAAAAACACACCCGTGTACGCGTCATCGTGGCCCCGCACCGGGGGACTGCGACCAGATGGAAGACTTGCCCACTTTTCAGGTAGGTCATGAGCGCTACCCAATTTTAGGGAGCCTCCCGGCCATTTCGGGTGAGTAGGCAAATATGGTCCCGAGCTATCTGCTCTTAACAAAAACATATATCATGTATAAGAAAGAAATACTAATCCATATCTGCAATCTCATTGGGTGCATACTTACTACCTACCCACTGTGGAGTGCCCGGGAGATTTACAAATATCTCCTAGGGGGCAGATCTACCTCCTAGTGAAAATTAGAACGCCACGGGGGGGGGGGGGGGGGGGTTCAGTGTTAATAACATGAATTTCTGCAAATGGCATAACGAGTGCCCCACCCTCTCTGCATGGTGATGCAATTCCAGGCCTTTTATTAGTGACATATTTTTACAAGATAGAAGATTTCAAACATTACATTAGCAGTTGTAGAAAGTTACAAATGTACATGCATACACACTAGACCAGGCCTGGCCAACCGCTCTCCAGGTGTTGTGAAACTACATGTCCCAGCATCCCCTGCAACTGGTTTAGCATACCCTAATAATAAAACTGTGTTAAGGCATGCTGGGACTTGTAGTTTCACAACAGCTGGAGAGCCACAGGTTGGCCAGGCCTGCACTAGATGATAAAAGTGAACGATATGGACGATAACGATATTGTTATCGTTCATATCATCCATTGTGTATGTTTAAAACGATGGACGATGCATACACCCGCAGGTCGTCCACTATGTCTGTTGTCGTCCGATTATGTAGGTCAATCTGACAATATCGTCAGGAACTGCATGTTCGGAAGTGCAGGGTGACGTCACTGAATGATATCGTTCAATGTGTATGCTCAATGTCGTTTGCCCGAGAGAGTCCGGGAGATCAAGTCCAAACACTTAACGATATCGCTCTAGTGTGAATGCCCCTTATGCTTAAGCCAGTGGTTCCCAAACTGGGTGCTGTGGCAACCTGGGGTGGTGCAGGTTACTTGCAGGGGCGCCACACGTTACAGAGGCAGCCCACCGATCAGAGATCCATGTGTGCAGGAAAGCTCTATTTTCATTATTTTCTATTATGACATTTATTTTCTTTATGCATACAGCCTGTGACACAAGCCGATCACATGATCACAGACTCCGGCTCCGGGCTCTGCCAGGGCCGTAACTAGCAGTGCCGCTGCAAATAGTGCAAGGCCTTATGGGCGACACCATCGCTGCCCCACGGCCCCTGCACCTGGCAGTGCCATCCGTAGCGTCCTTTGGACCCTCCAGATATACACACTACAGCCTGTACAGCCCCAGGAGCATCCTCATGATGTGCTGGTCCCGCCCCCTCGGCATGATGTCATGCGCACAGTAGGCATGGCTGGCACAGGGAGCCACAAAGCCCAATTATGGCACTGGGCTCTGCTCTGCTTGTCAGATGTCGGGAAGCACAGATTAGGACAACGGAAAATGGACCAAAGCCTCTACTGGCGCCATCTATTGATGGTGCTAGATTAGAAGTGCCTGGTCCAAAAAAATTGAATAGATGAGGTTTGTTAAATCTGGGCTGACCTCATTTCCTATCAGAGGTATGTGGAGCTGATGTGAATTTTAGGGCATGGAGGTGGTTTTTTTTTTTTTTTTACTAATTTTCTCCAAAAGCCCTTTGCAAAATTTATGTGAAACTAAAATAATTTGATATGGATAAAAAAACACCAATTTTCACAATATTTTTAGCAGAAAAAAGATTGATAAATAAAACTTAAGTGCTGTAAATCAATTATTAAATCTCAATTAAAAAAAATAGTAATATATGTTTGAAACACGATTGTTAAATAAGTGGGGTTTGGGTTGCAGCCTTTTGCTGTAAACTCTGGTCCTGTTTCCAAGATTTACGCTAACGCAATCGCAGCTGCATTCTCTCACGGATCGCCGTTTATAAATATGCTAATGCCGAAGCTCATCGGCCAATCACACAGCTTGTAAGTCAAGTCTGACCGGTCATAAACATTACAGCTCTCCTGACACGCAGAGAGCTCTCATGCTGCGAGGGAGATTGCAATGGCTGATTTATGCATGGTCTAACATGCCTATGTTTCTCTAACCACCCCCCCAGTTACCACCCCCAAAAGCTGACTGCCTAGCACTCACTTTGCAAGTGCTTCCTCTGTATGGTCGAATTCGCAATGCAAACGCTGCGCTCGCGCAGTGCGGTTTTCCCGCATTCACAATGGCTCGATCTGCATAAATATCAGCTTTGTGACAATCTCTGAGTGTTTAAAAGGAGCACAAAAAGAAACAAAAGATGCAAAATATTCCAAACACCTTTGCAACAATTATATAATATAAAAAATAAGTATATATATATATATTGTGATAGGATCACTGGTAAAGTGGTCTGTGGCAGGTACATTTGTCCCAGATTCCTGTCTTTTGTGTTTTAAACCCCCAGGAGAAAGTCTGCAGTGTAGCAGGCTTGAGTTTCGGTTTTTTGAAAAGCCGGTTTAGGACCTGGGGGTTGTGGGTGAGAGGAGAGGGAGGGCTCCACCCACGGACACTCCAGGTTTTGGTTCTCGCAGCCTGGTAACAGGTTGTTAGGGTTTCCACCTGAGAGTGGCCAATATAAGCCTAGTGTGTTGAGGCCTGATTGTCTCACCTGGGAGAGCAGACAGGGAGTTTTCTCAGAGACACTTGGAAAACCTATCTGTGAGTACTGTGCTGTGCTTTGTTGCTGGCGAGGGCATTAGGCCCTGCCAGGTTCTGGTAGTGAGGGAACCACCTGTGAAGTTAGTGCCCCGACAGGGCTAGGATTTATGTTTATGTTTTCTTTATGTTATTTCTGACATTTGTACAATAAAGACTGGCGCCAACCAGCTTGTACTCGCATCCAGACTGGTGTGCTGCTTCCCTGCTGCTGTGTGTGTGTGTGTGTGTGTAAGGAAGGAGTCCCCTACCCAGGAGAGGGACCTCCTATTTTGACTGTGTCACAATATGGTGGAGAATGCAGGCACCCACACACACTGAAGTTGCAGCAAGAGGAAAACTTTCCGTTTAAAAATTAAAGGGACAGACACCTAATTTGTGAGTGTGGAAATAACGCTGTGTCCTTGGGGTCCCATAGAGGAGGCGTCAGCCAATGCTCAGAGAGGCAAGGTTCAGATTCCAACCTACACCCCTTTACAAAATGGAGGACATTATTAAAGCCTTGCTCCAAGCTACAGCAGCTCAGCAGGAGACAAACAAACTTCAGCAGGAATCTACCAGGGCTCAGCAGGAAGCTACAGCAGCTCAGCAGGAATCTACCAGGGCTCAGCATAAATCCACCAGGGTGCAACTGTTGGCCTTGGAGACAGCCCAGAGGCAACAACAGGTCGCCATCGAGGAAACCCGCCAGGCCTTAGCGGAAAACAGCCAGGCCATAAGAGAGGTGGTACAGCACCTGGTCGCCCGGCCCAGAGATGTTACTACTGGTCCTCCCACCACCACTCACTCCGTACGAGCCAGTCACTTCCTCCAAAAGATGACTTCAAGCAATGATGTGGAGGCCTATCTCGCCACATTTGAAAGAACGGCCGAAAGGGAGAGTTGGCCCATGGAGCAGTGGGCAAGTCTGGTGGCACCTTTTTTGTCTGGGGAGCCACAAAAGGCCTATTTCGACTTATGCCTGGCTGATGCCAAGGACTATAAAAAACTAAAACATGCGATCCTAACTCGCTTGGGAGTCACCACCTTTGTTCGTGCCCAACGGGTCCACCGCTGGGAGCTCCATATGGACAAGCCTCCACGTTCGCAGATGCATGACCTCGTCCATCTGTCCTCAAAATGGCTACAGCCCGAGACACTGACGGGACCACAGATCGTGGAAAGGGTCGTGATGGACCGGTACCTGCCATCGTTACCTGCGACTCTGCGCAAGTGGGTGAGCCATGCAGACCCTAAGTCCGCGGACCAGTTGGTCGAGCTGGTGGAGAGGTACGTGGCGGCTGAGGAGCTGATGAGTATGCCCCACCGAGCCCCGATGGCGCACCGGCGAACTCCCACAGACACTGGTAAGACTGTTCCAGGGGAGAAGGGTGCTGGGCGGTGGAATGTACCTAAGACTGAGGGTGTAGAACCTGGAGACAGGCCTGCCAGGCCGAGAAGGTTCTTACCTCGTAAACGACTAGACATTAATATGACTCAGTGTTTCCGATGTGGTGGCCTCGGCCATATTGCCGCTAATTGTGCACTTACAACTGAACCTATGCAATATGATACTGCTCATGTCTACCACAGGGGGTCTTTCTTTGCACAGATAGCCTGTACGGCTGACCGGCAGGCTGTGACTGATAAGCACATGTGTGTACCCACTGTAGATGGCAACCGAGTAGAGGCACTGTTAGACTCTGGTAGCTTGGTGACACTTATAAAAGCTGAGCTGGTGAACCCCTTGCGGCGTGAGGGGAAAACTGTTGGTGTGACCTGCATACATGGGGATACTCGATATTATGTTACTGCCGAGGTGAACATCGAGACACCATGTGGTTCTGCTATAGTTTCTGTAGGTTTGGTACATGGTCTGATGTACGATGCAATATTGGGGAGAGACTTTGCTTACTTCTGTAAGTTGTGGGAAAGCCGTTTTGTTCCAGAGGTGAACAACCCCGATCCATTTGAGAAGGTTGTCGATGTAGTGGAGGAGGGAGTTTCTTCTGAGTCAGAGTTATTCCCTTTTTCTACTATGATTGGCGAACTAGAGAATGCGGAGCGTGACGGTGGCCCGCCAACTGATGTGCCTCCCATTGAGGTGGGAAGTGTTGTTGGGCCAGGTGATCGTCTGCCTGATTTAGAGGTCAGAAGAGAGGTCTTTGCCGTGGAGCAGTTGAATGACCCTACTTTGGTAAAAGCCAGGGAGAATGTAAAAGTAGTTGATGGTAAACCCGTATACCCTGATAGTCCTTTGTCCTATCCCCACATGGCAATGTGGCAGGATTTGTTATATCAGGTGACTAAGAAGGGGGAAGATGTTGTGGAACAACTAATAGTTCCCAAAGCCTACAGAAGAACAGTGTTGGATCTGGCCTATGGTCATATAACGGCAGGCCATCTAGGGGTAGAGAAAACCACTGAGCGAATAATGCAGAGGTTTTTCTGGCCCGGGCTTCATAAAGAGGTATCTGACTTTTGCGCATCCTGCCCTGAGTGTCAGTATCATGCTCCCAGGCCACATTTTAAGGGTCCACTAGTTCCATTGCCTATTATAGAGGTGCCGTTTGAAAGAATAGCGATGGATTTGGTTGGACCCTTAATGAAGTCTGCCAGGGGACACCAGTATATTCTGGTCATAATGGATTACGCTACCAGGTACCCGGAAGCGATTCCGTTGCGCAATACGTCAACCAAGACCATTGCCAGAGAGCTAGTTCATGTCTTTAGCAGGCTGGGTATACCTAAGGAGATACTAACTGACCAGGGTACACCGTTTATGTCCAAAGTCATGAAAGAGTTATGCCGCCTGTTCAAAATCGAACAGTTAAGAACTTCGGTTTATCACCCCCAAACCGATGGGCTGGTCGAGAGGTTTAACAAGACGTTAAAACACATGCTTAGGAAAGTGGTCGACAAGGATGGTAGGGATTGGGATTACTTATTGCCGTATTTATTGTTGGCCATAAGAGAAGTTTCCCAGTCCTCCACCGGGTTTTCACCCTTCGACTTGTTGTATGGGAGACACCCAAGGGGGTTACTAGACATTGCCAAATAGACATGGGAGGGGCAGTCTAGTCCTTACAAAACGGTGATTGAGTATGTTTCTCAAATGCAGGAGAGAATTGCTGTGGTAGTGCCGATAGTGAGAGAGCACCTGGAACAGGCTCAACAGGCACAGCAGAGGGTATACAACCGCAATGCTCGGTTACGCAGCTTTGCTCCTGGGGACAGAGTGTTAGTATTGGTTCCCACTGTGGAAAATAAACTTTTGGCTAAATGGCAAGGGCCCTTTGAAATCTCTTAGAAAGAGTGGGGCAGGTCAATTACAAAGTTTACCAGCCGGGGAAAAGAAAGCCGGAACAGATATACCATATAAATCTGTTAAAGCCCTGGAAAGATAGAACGGTACTGTCGGCCGTCCGAGACCCTCCAGTAAGTCCAGGGCCCTTAGTTCCCGAAGTGACAGTGGCAAAAACCCTGTCGGCAATTCAACAACAAGAGGTCAAGGAGTTTCTGATTAGAAATAGGGTGCTATTCTCTGACGTACCTGGGAAAACCTTGGTCATTAAACATGACATCATCACTGACCCAGGGGTTAAAGTTAATCTAAAGCCCTATAGGTTACCAGAAGCACAAAGAGAATCGGTGTCGAAAGAAATTAAAAATATGCTAGAGTTAGGGGTTATTGAAGAATCACATAGTGAATGGTCAAGTCCCATTGTGTTGATCCCAAAGCCCGACGGGAGTGTGCGTTTCTGCAATGACTTCCGAAAGTTGAACAGTGTTTCAAAATTCGATGCCTACCCGATGCCAAGAGTGGATGAACTGATTGAGAGACTAGGGACGGCAAGGTATTTAACCACTCTTGACCTAACCAAAGGGTATTGGCAAGTACCGTTAACCGAGAGCGCCAAACAAAAGACAGCTTTTTCAGCGCCAGAGGGCTTGTTTCAGTACAAGATGTTGCCCTTCGGGCTACATGGGGCACCTGCTACCTTCCAAAGAATGATAGACGGTATGCGGCTGCTTATCTGGATGACGTGGTTATTCATAGTCCTGATTGGCAGTCTCACTTACCCAGGGTACAAGCAGTGTTGGACTCCATCTATAAGGCAGGTTTGACAGCCAACCCAAAAAAATGTTGTCTAGGCATGGAGGAAGTAAAATATCTGGGATACACCATTGGCAGAGGCCTGATAAAGCCTCAGCTCAATAAAATTGATGCCATACAAAACTGGCCTCGGCCTCTGAATAAGAAGCAGCTGAGAGCCTTCTTGGGAATTACGGGGTACTACAGGAGGTTTATACCCAACTTTGCCACCATGGCAGTCCCACTGACTGACCTGACCAAAGGCAAACAAAAAGTCATGGTAGAATGGAGTCCTGAGGCAGAGAAAGCTTTTCAGGAGTTGAAAGTAGCATTGTGTTCCCAACCAGTCCTGATGACTCCTAATTTTGAAAGGGAATTCATAGTACAAACCGATGCATCAGAAGTAGGTATAGGAGCGGTCCTGTCCCAGAACAAGGAAGGTGAGGAACACCCTATTTTCTATCTTAGCAGAAAGTTGAATGTACATGAGAGAAACTATGCCACAGTGGAGAAGGAGGCGTTGGCCATAAAATGGGCGTTAGAGGCTCTCAGGTACTACTTGGTTGGAAGAAAGTTCAAATTGATCACTGACCATGCCCCTTTGAAGTGGATGTCCGAAAATAAGGACAGTAATGCGAGAATTACGAGATGGTTCTTGGCGTTACAAACTTTTACATTTTCAGTGGAACACAGGCCAGGAAGCCAGCTGGCCAATGCTTACGCGTTGTCACGCGTTCATTGTTTGGGGGCTTCAGTTGTTCCGCCCCACAGGTCGAAACAAAGGGGGGGATATGTGATAGGATCACTGGTAAAGTGGTCTGTGGCAGGTACATTTGTCCCAGATTCCTGTCTTTTGTGTTTTAAACCCCCAGGAGAAAGTCTGCAGTGTAGCAGGCTTGATTTTCGGTTTTTTGAAAAGCCGGTTTGGGACCTGGGGGTTGTGGGTGAGAGGAGAGGGAGGGCTCCACCCACGGACACTCCAGGTTTTGGTTCTCGCAGCCTGGTAACAGGTTGTTAGGGTTTCCACCTGAGAGTGGCCAATATAAGCCTAGTGTGTTGAGGCCTGATTGTCTCACCTGGGAGAGCAGAGAGGGAGTTTGCTCAGAGACACTTGGAAAACCTATCTGTGAGTGCTGTGCTGTGCTTTGTTGCTGGCGAGGGCATTAGGCCCTGCCAGGTTCTGGTAGTGAGGGAACCACCTGTGAAGTTAGTGCCCCGACAGGGCTAGGATTTATGTTTATGTTTTCTTTATGTTATTTCTGACATTTGTACAATAAAGACTGGCGCCGACCAGCTTGTACTCGCATCCAGACTGGTGTGCTGCTTCCCTGCTGCTGTGTGTGTGTGTGTAAGGAAGGAGTCCCCTACCCAGGAGAGGGACCTCCTATTCTGACTGTGTCACAATATATATATATATATATATATATATATATATATATACACACACACACACAGGTTGAGTCTCTGATATCCAAAGTGCTTGTGACCAGGGGTATTTTGGATATCGGAATATTCCATATTTTGGAATACTTGCATACCATAATGCGATATCTTGGGAATGGGACCCAAATATACACACAGAATGCATTTATGTGTTATATATACCTTATACACACAGCTGCAGGTAATTTTATACAATATTTTCAATAATTTTGTGGCTCAAACAAAGTTTGTGTACATACATGAAATTCATTTATGTTTCATATACACCTTATACACACACAGCCTGAAAGTAATTTTATACAATATTTTAATAATTTGTGCCTTAGACACAGTTTGTGTACAGTGAACCATCAAAAATCAAAGGTTTCATTATCTCAGTCATGCTAAAAAATATTCCGTATTTCAGAACATTCCGTATTTCTGAATATTTGGATATGGGAGACTCAACCTGTGTATGTATATATATTATATTATATATATATACACACACATATATAATGATAAAGGTATGCGTTCGGCATCCCGGGGGTCTGGGTGCCGATGCTTACCTTAACCGGTGCCAGAATACCGATGCTGGTCAGAATCCCGGCACCAGCATCCTCACTGACTGGATGCCGAAGGTAAGTAGCGGGATGGGGGGAGGGTTAGGTTTAGGGGTTAGGGTTATGCTGGGCTGCAGGCTTAAATGCTTTGATCAAATCATTACAAAATCTCCTTTGTTTTATTTGCTGCACACACATAAATTTGCAGTATATTATTGTTAGCGCCGATACCAAAAGTTTTTCTGTTTTGTATACATTTATGGCATTAATATTGCCATGCTGCTGGTACCATGTATGATATGGGTAAAACCAAGCGCAGGCATATTTCTTTTCTGTTTTGTTTCAAAATGTTGCCTTGTGCTATCATGGCAGCTTTCAATTAAGGCTGTAAAAGGCCTAGTTGGGTGTGGCTAACAGCCAGCCCTGTATAGATGTGTCCCTCTGTATCTAGGAGGTGAGTACATTTAACTGCAATGTAATGATGTGCTGGGCATATATGCTAGTGTTAGGGACCTGCAGAAAAATGGGGTCCCTTGATGCTGGGCTGAAGGCTTAAATGCTTTGATCAAATCATGACAAAATCCCCTTTGTTTTATTTGCTGCACACACATAAATTTGCAGTATATTATTGTTAGCGCCGATAGCAAAAGTTTCTCTGTTTTGTATACATTTATGGCATTAATATTGCCATGCTGCTGGTACCATGTATGATATGGGTAAAACCAAGCGCAGGCATATTTATTTTCTGTTATATATATATATATATATATATATATATACACACACACACACATATAATGATAATGGTATGCGTTCAGCATCCCGGCGGTCTGGGTGCCGACGCTTACCTTACCGGTGCCAGAATACCGATGCCGGTCAGAATCCCAGCACCAGCATCCTGACTGACAGGATGCCGAAGGTAAGTAGCGGGATGGGGGGAGGGTTAGGTTTAGGGGTTAGGGTTAGGCACTAAGGGGGGAGGGGGAGGTTAGCTTTAGGCACTAGGGGGTAAGATTAGGTTCAGGCACCAGGGAGGGAGGGAGGGAGAGGGGGAGGGTTTGCATACCGACCAGGGGCATAGAGAGCCCTGCAGGGCCCAGGTGAAGAGGGGGCGCAGCCTAATTGTGTGAGGCGTGGACATGCCCCCTTGATAAAAAAACAGCAACAGGGGGCACTGTGAGCCCCTCAGCCCGGCGCAAAGCCAGGGGGGGGCGCGATTAGTGTGACCGCTCCCCCCCACAGGCATAGGAGACTGTTGTGGCTGCTGCCTAGCAGCCGCGAGCAGTCTCCCACTGCAGCTCAGAACACGCTGTGTACTGGGCTGCTGTGAGGGAGAGAGAATGGAGGGGGGGGTGGCGCCAGGCCCCTCAGGAAGCCAGGGCTCGGGTAAATAGTACCCACTCCTCCCTCTTGGCGTCCCTGATACCGACCACCAAGTGTCGGTATGTTAACCATGTCAGGATCCAGGTGTCGGGATTCTGACCGCCTGGATCCCATCTGTCAGTATTACATACCGATTCCTCATGACTATAAGAATAGAAATGTTTCAAACAACCAATTAAATACAATAAATTCATACCAAAAAGTGTCTTAAACAATTATCATTTAAAGAGAATTTGTATATTTGTATATTCAAAAGGATTTTAAAAGGAATAAAAATACAGGAGACTTTTACATCTGTTTGTCATTGTCATTGTGTTATGACATTGCACTGAATGTTAGCTCATTATCTGACAATTGCAGAACACCTCCAGCTTTAAAGTTGTACAACACACCCTGTTTTCCTTCTTGTACATTATCACTCAAGAACACATGTTTGTTATCTCCAGCAAAATAAAAAAATATGCATAATTTGCATTCCTAACCATGTAAACAATCCCTTCTTACCAGAGTTTACAATCTATTAGTAAATTTGGGATTAGATACAAAAGGTACACTACTTACATGTTTTGAACAATGGACCACATCCTGTATGTATAGAGGGGTGTAATATTGTTACATTATAACATGGAAGAGTCACATACATGGCAATTGGTATTATCCATTTCTACAGAATGATTTTGTTACATACAGGGCCACCCACAGGGGTAGTCAGGGGGAGACACATGTTGAGGGGCCTGGCATGTAGGGCATGGGTGTAGTAGCTATTACCGGGCATGGCCGGTGGTTCAAATCCCGACATCGGCAGCCCGACAAGGGTGAAGATCCCGATCGTCCCTAAGGTAAGTATTGCTAACCTAATCCCCCCCCAACCCTCCCTTAGGGGTGCCTAACCCTAACCTCCCCCCAAGTGCCTAACCCTAATCCCCCCTCTAAGTGCCTAAACCTAACCCCCCCTTCCCCACAGCCTAAAATAAGTCCCCATGGGGGGGTGCCTATCCCTAACCTCCCCCTGAGGGTGCCTAACACTAACCCCCCCTTCCCCTAGCCTAAACCTAACACTCCTGGTGGGGGGTGCCTAACCCTAAGTCCTCCTGGGAGCCCTAAACCTAATCCCCCCCCCCCCTGTGGCTGTCCGCGTCCAGCGCCCGGCTTACCTTCATTCGGTATGCCGGGCGTCGGTCTTCCGGCGTCTGGTTAATGACAGGTGTCGAGTTTTCGACGCCTGTCATTAGTACCACGCCGGGATTAGAAAGTCTGGAAGCCGGCGGTCGGCATTTAGACCATCGGCTTCCAAACTACATCCTGTAGGGCATCTGCTCAGCATTGCTGAAACGTCTTTGGTGGCAGTGTAAAAGTAGGAGATCCGAGGATGGGTCCCTTAGGTGCTCACCTCGAGAACTCTTTCAGGAGAACTTACACACAGCGGCTGCCCAGTGGTTCGATGCCTATCCCTGTGGACACTCAAGACAGTTCACTTAAACGGTGAATAGGACAGTAGGTTTACGTCCGTCCCTCTCTGTTCACAGACGGTCACCTTAACCTATAACAAGACAGCCCTTCTCGGGGGTAGAGTGAAAGATTATCCCTGAAACACTTGGCCTCAGATCCCAAGTCTCACCTATAAGTCTTGGCACACTAGCTGACACTGCAGCCCTTGACCGAACTGTGCCCAGGAGGAAGATAGCTAGTAAGACGCACAAAGAGCACACTCACCGCTATTCTTCTTGAGCGGCGTCTGTTGCAGCGCCATGCAAGAAGAGAGGACACACCACCCGTACAATTCCCAACCTCTTACTGGCCCTAATGGAGTGCCCACCCAACTATTATCTAACTTTACAACACAGCACCTAACTTAACCGAGGTCTAGGACCTGTTTCAGAGTTGCGCGCTGATTTTGCCGCAGCCTAGTCAACGTTTTATGCCAATGCCGTGGCTGATTTTCTTAATACTGAGACATCCACTTGCAGCTTCTAGCAATGGTTCAATACCTTCTCAGTGAGTCTTTAGACACTTCCTAGGTGCACCATCAGAAGCACCATCAGTGCACCATCAGAAGCAACATTGAAGCGTACACCAGCCTATGGCAGGCACAGTTTCTCTGTGCGAGCAAAGGTGCTGAGAGAAGGGGGGAGTGGATACTTTACTCGGGCCCAGGCTTGTTGGTGGGGCCAGACGGGGGCCGGGGTCTGACATTGCCCCCCCTCCCTCCCTCTTACCTGTCAGCAGCCCAGCCGTTGGGAGCCGTTAAGCAGCAACAGCAGTCTCCTTTGCCTGTAGGGGGGGGAGTGATCACACTGATT
Organism: Taudactylus pleione; assembly: GCA_031769625.1. Classification (NCBI taxonomy): domain Eukaryota; kingdom Metazoa; phylum Chordata; class Amphibia; order Anura; family Myobatrachidae; genus Taudactylus; species Taudactylus pleione. The sequence goes on along the minus strand of JAUIMM010000506.1, from coordinate 1,093,078 downwards.
GCGCCCCCACGGATTTGCGCCAGGCTGAGGGGCTCACATCACCCACCTCCCCAAAGCGAAGCGCCGCAAATGTTTTTTTTTTATTATTTTTTCTAAGGCGGCATCGCCACGCCTCCCGCAATTCGGCCACACATCCTCAATAGTACTAGGGCCCAGGCCGGCTCACTACGGCCCTGTGTACCAATATGGCCTCCTGTGTGAGCAGCTGTGCATCTTTGGACGCAGCTGTTTACAGCGATATGCCCGCGACACCCCAGCGTCTGCTAAGCCACTAGCCTGTTACCTCCTAGGAATGCCCATTGAATTCCACAGGCCCAAATCTGTTCTGCGTCTCTGCGTGGTAACAATCAGAGCGCATGCACTGTGTGACTCCGACGCATGCGCAGAAGAAAGAAATATTAGCCATTTGCGTGAATATTGACTTTGAATGATGCACCTAGTGTTAATATATCTGAAAACTAACCAGGGGTGTGGTACACTAATGGGCCTTCCTCTGCAAAGAGGTGCTATCCCGCTAAATAAGCTCAAGAGTAGTTACAAATAAATCACAGTGGTTAACTCAAATTAAACATGGCAGTTACATGGTGGAGCAGGACCACAGATAAACATGGATGCTTGGTGCACTTCTATAGAAACGACACCAATATTCGCCAAATGGTTAGCCAAGCAGTTGTAGTACCTGACCACGCACCCACTGGTGGCTGACCACACCCCTTAAGAATGGACACTTACCACTGCATACCCCCGGTGGACCCTTCATGCCCCAGCCCGATACTGAACCCAGTCCTCCCTTATTAAACACAATTAATTACTTAGCAAATTGATCTCAGCCACACAAGATGACACAATAAAATCAAGTTGGAACCGCTAGCACAGGCCTCTAAATCCTGAGGGCTTAACAAAAGGGCACATGGGAGCCAGACAGCCCTCCACGCAAGAGATAAGTAGTAGATAATTGGGGACCTATTTTCTTAGGGTATGGGAGCCAGTCAGCCCTCCACACACTCTATGAACCCAGTAAACGTGGGGCAACCTATCCCTAGTTCCTTTAGCAGCACAGATCTAATGCCGGACTTTGTTGGCGCAGGCCTAATGCTTTAACTATTGAGGGTCTTTGTGGGCGCAGGGGAGGGTGCCAATCCGGGAGACTTGTCTTCCTTTGCGAGTGGTCAATTTTCGGGAGCCTCCGGCCCATTACAGGAAGGTAGGCAAGTATGCGCTATACCATGCTTGGCAACTTTTCATTTTGTCCCCCTGGGAGAAGCCTGGGGAGAAGTGGATTATTGTAGAATCGCATCATTAAGTCCCGCCCCCTAATCAGGGACCCCCGATCTCTGTGAAAATTCTCCCAATTCTGCCCAATTCACTAGGAATTGGGCAGGAATACAGGAGAAGTGCCTACTCTAACAGGGGTGCAGGGGTTACCCCAAAAATCGGAAGCCTCCCGCGGCTTCCGGGAGAGTAGGCATGTTTGGCGCTATACTCTTTGTCTCATGTTTCTAGTGTGCGATTTAACTGTAATACCAAGGGACCTACTGTATTTATAATTGTGGTACTGCCCAGAATATTAAAATCCATAATTGCAGAAAGATCAGTGTGATTAGAAAGGAGGTGCGATTTACCAATGTACTCATCCCGGGACAGTTGCAGCTGTGCCAGCGAATGCAAAACCCCAACATTAACATAGGTCCTGGTTCTGAGTTGGGAATAAAGCAAGAAAGAGCAAGTAACTGTGGGCCTGCTTCAGAGATGGACGTAGAACACTTTGCTGCTACGTGTTTGGACCATACTTGCCAACCCTCCCTCATTGTCAGGGAGACTCCCTGAAATAGCAGCAATCTCCCTGTCTCCCTGAAGAGTCTATCAATCTCCCTCATTTCACCTTACCCTCATTATGACACTGTTATATAAAAGAAAAAACAGAGATATATACATTCAAATGGGATCATTAGTATAATTTCCCTGCATTAGTTATAAGGCACAATGATCCCTATGGTTACATGCATTTTCTGAGAAGTATCAGTATATTTTCATCAACAAGTAGATCTTACTAACTGCTTTGGGGATCATTTACATGTGGATGCAAATCAATTTTATGACACGCCTCTCAGATGTAGTAGTACACGCCCAGTTTAACGAGCGCTTGTAGGTGTTGCTTTCACAATCTCCCTGAAATGCTTTTTCAAAAGTAGGCAAGTATGGTTTGGACTCCTCCTGTCAGCATCTGTGATCTGAGTGCTGCATCCGAAGACACAGAATCAGTACAACATCGCAACCATCGGTCACAATCAGGGGCGTTTCTAGAGAGGAGGGGGCCCGTGTGCAGTCTCCGACACGGGCCCCATCCTCTCCGCCCGGCGGCCAGCAGCGCACTGAGTTTTGCGCAGCCAGCGCCGGAGTTATAGACTCTGAGCACTAGAGTGCGCCCAGAGTCTATAGTGTCTGGACAGGTCACCGGGAAAATGGCAGTGGCGGCCATTTTCCCTGTACTAAGCATGCGCAAACGATGGGAAAATGGCCGCTGCAGCCATTTTCCAGTCGTTTTACAGCGCCGGACTCCCGCGCTGAAGTGGGACTCCGGAGAGGTAAGTAATATTATGGGTGCAGGGTCTGCGGTGCAGGGCCCCCCTGGACCCAGACCAAATTGGTGCTGCGATCACATTAGCATGCGTCTCTGAATTATTCACATAGGGCCTGATTCAGACCCGGACGCTAAGCCGCGATTGCTCGCTATGGGCGATTCTCGCCCGTCTACGCATGCATATGCATCGCAGTGCACGTGCGCGAACCAGTCACTGCGATCGGGAATCGTGCGCTCGTAGTGCTAAGACTGAGCTCTACTATGAGTGTCTGCCGTTTGTGGGTGGAAACGAGAAGGAGCTTGTGAATGCGGGAGTGGTGCTGGGAACGCAGGCGTGTCAGGACATCAAAACAGAGTTCTATGGGTGTGCATAATTAGCATGGAAGCGGCATTGTACACGTCACTTGGTTGTATTTCAGCCTGCAGCGATCGCAGTGCTTGCGGTGGGATAGGGTCTACCTCAAGCGCTGCGTGCAGCTCTCGATGGTTTTTATTAATCATACACTTGATAATGATATACACTATTGTTTCTGGATGATTAAAGGGACTTAAGGCCATCAATCAGCAATCAGAAAACCACAATTGAACGATTTGAAGATTTGTTGCCCAATTTCAGGTTTCCCAATCTAGCAATCTGCACCCATACATTACAGATCTTTTTTTTCAGTGATTTTCAGATTGTTTTCAGTAAACACAGATCTACCAATCTTGAAAGGCCCATTCGTTTACTAGTAACGGTCTGTAAATCTGCTGATTATTACCATACACTAGCAATCTACAGCTCCAATTGGTCATGTTGGACACCTTGATTTAGCAATTCCAATCAGATTTTGGTGGAAATCTGCGATCTGTGAACCCCATACATTGCAGGGTTCTATACACAATCAACTGCAAAAAGCCAAATTTCCCCAATTGATTGCTGATGTCCAGATTTATCAGCGAGTGATATCCTTGTTATCACTCATTACTAATCTTAAATGGTGCTCCAACCAATCATCTTCTACAGTAATTGCCATGTGTTTGGAAAATGACAGGAGCTGATTGGCTGGAACACCAGGGCCATAACTAGGGTAGTTCAACCTGTGCCATGGCACAGGGCACTGAAGGGCAGGGGGCGCTGTTTGGGCCTGTCAATTTTCCTGTTTATTATCATTCTTACTTGTAGCTTCCTCTTCTTTTATCCCCAGCACCTCCTGGCCTCCCCTATCTCTTCCCTGGCCCTTCTCCATGAAGACATGGCCCTTTTACAGGTTCATTATGTTATGTACCTGTTTAAAAATTTGGGTGGGGGGGGGGGGGGCGCCAATGTTCTCTCTGGCACAGGGCACCAAAAAGTCTAGTTACGGCTTTGTGGAGCACCATTTAAGATTAGTAATGAGTGATAGCAAGAATATCACCCATTGATAAATCTAGGCCTAAAAAGCTTGATGAAAAGGCCCCTTATAGCAATAATGTACATAATATAGCCTATAATGAATAGAGTAATGATAACATAGGTTCTAGTGAATTTATTTGCAAGGAAACTGGTGCTCTAGTGAAACTTTGCAGCTAAAGACACTCTTATCCCCCATGAGATGGGGTCATCACCAGTCACACTGACAGTGCTCTTTTGCATTTTTTTTTTTTTAATTTCATTCTAAACTTTTACATCATAAATATCAGGAAGAAAAACTGCAGTGGGTCAGTAATATACAGTTAACTAGTTATTGCGTTATGGGAGGCAGGGTAGTAGTAAAGTATAGCTTGCTGTCTTTTGCAGGTCAGCACTCAGACAGTTAATCTTATGACTGGTGAGGTCCCTCCCATTGGGGGTGGAGTCCAGGGGGCTGGTGCTGTTCTATAACATGTGGTAGGTAAGAGCCAGATAGGCTGCAGGTTCCGTGTAGTGACAATGGCACCCAAAAACATTGCTATCTTCGGGGCCACTGGGACGACTGGACAGGTGACCCTGGCACAAGCTGTTGATGCAGGTAACTATAATCCTGTAGCATGGTATATACTATGCATGTTGTATGTACAAATGTGCATGATGTGCTGCATGTCAGGCAGGGTGACTCCAGTGCACTCTGTGCTGCATGTCAGCGCTGCATGTCAGGCAGGGTGACTCCGGTGTGCTCTGTGCTGCATGTCAGGGAGGGTGACTCCGGTGTGCTCTGTGCTGCATGTCAGGGAGGGTGACTCCGGTGTGCTCTGTGCTGCATGTCAGGCAGGGTGACTCCGGTGTGCTCTGTGCTGCATGTCAGGCAGGGTGACTCCGGTGTGCTCTGTGCTGCATGTCAGGCAGGGTGACTCCGGTGTGCTCTGTGCTGCATGTCAGGCAGGGTGACTCCGGTGTGCTCTGTGCTGCATGTCAGGCAGGGTGACTCCGGTGTGCTCTGTGCTGCATGTCAGGCAGGGTGACTCCGGTGTGCTCTGTGCTGCATGTCAGGGAGGGTGACTCCGGTGTGCTCTGTGCTGCATGTCAGGCAGGGTGACTCCGGTGTGCTCTGTGCTGCATGTCAGAGAGGGTGACTCCGTTGTATACTATGCTGCATGTCAGGGAGGGTGACTCTGTTGTATACTATGCTGCATGTCAGACAGGGTGACTCCGGTGTGCTCTGTGCTGCATGTCAGGCAGGGTGACTCCGGTGTGCTCTGTGCTGCATGTCAGGGAGGTTGACTCCGTTGTATACTATGCTGCATGTCAGGGAGGGTGACTCCGTTGTATACTATGCTGCATGTCAGGGAGGGTGACTCCGTTGTATACTATGCTGCATGTCAGGGAGGGTGACTCCGTTGTATACTATGCTGCATGTCAGGGAGGGTGACTCCGTTGTATACTATGCTGCATGTCAGGGAGGGTGACTCCGTTGTATACTATGCTGCATGTCAGGGAGGGTGACTCTGTTGTATACTATGCTGCATGTCAGGGAGGGTGACTCTGTTGTATACTATGCTGCATGTCAGGCAGGGTAACTCCGGTGTGCTCTGTGCTGCATGTCAGGGAGGGTGACTCCGTGTGCTCTGTGCTGCATGTCAGGGAGGGTGACTCCGTTGTATACTATGCTGCATGTCAGACAGGGTGACTCCGGTGTGCTCTGTGCTGCATGTCAGGCAGGGTGACTCCGGTGTGCTCTGTGCTGCATGTCAGGGAGGGTGACTCCGTTGTATACTATGCTGCATGTCAGGGAGGGTGACTCCGTTGTATACTATGCTGCATGTCAGGGAGGGTGACTCCGTTGTATACTATGCTGCATGTCAGGGAGGACGACTTCAGTGTATTCTGTGTTGTATGCAGGGGCGTATCTATAATGGGTGCAGGGTGTGCGGGGCTCATGGGGGGCACACATCCTGCACCCATATGTTTAATACCTCTCCGTCTCCCGAGTACCGCTTTGGCGCCGGTACCAATGCTGTCAAAATCTCCAGGAAAATGGCTGCCGTGGGCATTTTCCCTACATTTTGCGCATGCGCAGTAGGGAAAACACAGTGAAAATACCTGCCGCTACATTTTCCCGGTGACCTGTGCATGTGCTGTAGACTTCGGGCACACTCTAGTGTCCAGAGTCTACAGGTGCGTTGCACGCTGCTGAGAGCAGGGGGCCCCGGACAGAGACTGCACACAGGCCCCCTCCTCCCTAGAAACGCCCCAGGCTGCATGTGAGACTGCGCTGCATGGTGTAATAAAAATAAATACCGACATCCAGGAACCGGTGCTCCGGTGATGTCCTTCATCTCTCAGGATGACCGTGTACACTGCGTTACATGACAGGAAGGATGTCAGTGTACACTGTGCTGCGTGCGGTCAGGATGATACCAGCGTATACTGTGCTTTGCAGGTAAAGTTAGATCACATGGGTTCTGTATGGTAAATACTGGGAAAAAGTCTAATATCCACATATGTAGGTCACAGGTTGTAGTCTAACTCATGACCTTAGTGCGGTGGGGCAGCAATGCTAATCACTGTGCCGCCATGTTGCTCATCATTTTATACTAGTGGTTTAATGTTACATTCATGTAAACGGGCCTGACAATGGAACCTATTTAAAATGATCGCTTACCAACTCGCATACGTGGGGCAGCACAGACGGTGTAATGGTTAGCATTACTGCCTCACAGCAATGAGGTCATGGGTTCAATTCCCACCATGGCCCTAACTGTGTGGAGTTTGTATATTCTCCCTGTGCTTGCGTGGGTTTCCTCCGGGTACTCCGGTTTCCTCCCACACTCCAAAAATATACTGGTAGGTTAATTGGTTCTCCACAAAAATTAACCTGTGTGTGCGCATGTGGTAGGGAATATAGAGTGTAAGCTCCACTGGGGCAGGGACTGATGTGAATGGCCAAATATTCTCTCTGTAAAGCGCTGCGGAATATGTGTGCGCTATATAAATAACTGGTAATAATAATACGTCCTAACTGTCCCGCTTTATGTGCCATAGTATGTATTTTGAAGGACTGGCCTGCAATTAGCACATTTCATTAGGATTTTGTGTGTGACGGGAGGGGGGTGACAATTGATGTTGCAGTGCAGCATGTGAGAGTTTCCACAGTGTACGGCAATAATACACACGTAAAGACGGGATTGGCATGAAATACTGCCGGCCGTCTGGCCGGCGGTTCGAATCCCATCAGCGGCAGCCCGACAGGAGCAGAGTGCGACGCAGCGGAAGCCCGACAGTGCTGGAAATCCCGATCGTGGAGAGGTGAGTATTTACTAACCTATCCTAACCCCCCTAACCCTCCTTAGGGGTGCCTAACCCTAAATTCCCCCCCAAGTGCCTAACCCTAACCACCCCCTTCCCCGCTGCCTAAACCTAAGTCCCCCGGGGGGGTGCCTAACCCTAAGTCCTCCCCGGGGGTGCCTAACCCTACCTCCCCCTAGCCTAACCCCCCCGGGGGGTGCCTAACCCTAAGTCCCCCCCCGGGAGCCCTAAACCTAACCCTCCCCCCCGTGGCTGTCCGCTCGCGGCGCCCGGCATCACTACGATCGTGATGCCGGGCGCCGGTCTCCCGGCGTCGGGGAAATGCCGGGATAAGCCAGTCGGGAAGCCGGCTGCCGGTATATAGGCAGTCGGCTTCCCGATTGCCTCCCGTAAAGACTATGGGGGAGATGTATTAACGGCAAAAATGCGGTAAAACCCCCGAAAATGCAGTTTTCGGGGGTTTTACCGCATTCCCCGTATGTATTAAGCAGCAGAATGCGCTGCATTCTGCTGCTTCGCGTCGCTAGGTAACGCCACCTTCAGGTGGCGTTACCCAATAGACGCCTATGGGCTTCTTAACGCGACGCTCAGGGCTGGGAGGGATCCGATCGGATTCCTCCCATGAGCCCCCGCGGCATGCACAGAAGGACTTCTGGGTGTTCAACCCGGAAGTCCCTCTGCCCGGCAGCATCGCAAAGGACAGCTCTCATCGAGAGAGCTGTCCTTTGCGAAATCCTTGGTACATACCGCGGTAATGAACCGCGGTATGTACGCAAAGTCAAGGGGGATGTACCGCATCGGTGATGTCGCCGTTAATACATCTCCCCCTATCTGTCCAACTAGTTGATTGGAATGAAAATCTGGTAAGGTATGAAAGCAAATGACAATCAGCAATTTGCCTTCCAAAGTCGGAAAATGGACAAAAACTGTTGCTTGAACAAATTGTTTAGATCAAACATTTAACAAACTTGTCTGACGTCCATTTTCATCTGTTTTCTGGCATTTAGGAGCAAATTGCTGATCATCATTTACTCCTATACGTTACCAGATTTTCATTCCATTTCCGACGGGTGTGGTATAGAAGATCGACTGTGTCTAGATAGACCCTCAATAGGTTGTCTATCATTTGTTGACAGACAATAGGTCGACAGGTACAAATGGTCGACTCATGTTTGTTTTTTATTATTACTATTTAAGCCTAATCTTCACCCTATCCCTCCCCCTGGTGCCTAACAATAACCCTCCTCCACGTGCCTAACCGTCCCTTTCCGCAGCCTAACCCTAACCCTCCGGCAAGTGCCTAACCCTAACCTTAAAAATTTTAAAATGTGTCGACCTTTTGCACTGTGAACCATTTGACACTCAACCTTTTGCCACTGTCGACCATCTGGTGGTGACCTATTGACCATCTGGTGGTGACCTATTGACCATCTGGTGGTGACCTATTGACCACCTGGTGGTGACCTATTGACCACCTGGTGGTGACCTATTGAGTGCCTTTCTAGACACTGTCCATCTTTAATCCGGAGACCATTTCCGACAGCAGCAGCAGAGGCCTCCGTAGGTTTCTATAGGGGATTCAATGCTGACTGATTTACAAAAGCTGAGTTTGGCCCACTCATCTGAAGATGGCTTTGTGCTGCTGTAGCCTATGGGCTTCACTTTAGTCAAATTTACCGGGAGAAGGCTCCTCCAGAACCCTCCCCGGAAATGGCCACCACGCTTGTTTGGTCAGTAGACTGCGCATGCTCAGAAGTCCCGGCACAGGACTAAAGAGACAGCTGATGGGTCTCTTCGCTTTGAGCACATCGCAGGAACGGGCTCCTTTCAGAGGGGTATAATCGATTTTGGGTGATAATATTGTGCCCAGATCGTAATTTAAATGCCATTATTGATGGGCCCCTAAATGTCTATGGATATAAGGCCTTGTACTAAAGCTTAGTGTTCTAACGTGAAACTTGGCTTACAGGAGCCTCCAGTATTCAGTTTTGTGAGTGACCCAATTCCCCCTGAACTTAAAGTTTGGTGAATATGAGATAGTTGGTTGAATGAGCAGGCCAGCGGCCTTGGGTTGCTTTTAGACTCCGTTATATTGCAGGTAATTTGAGCTGTTGCAACTCCATTATACACGTTTAACCTTATACAATGATTTATGCCTTACATAGTGTTCAGAGAATGTCTTTCTAAGTCCAAAACATATCTGTCCATCTAATATTGTACACTGCCCATACAGTATGGCGTAATAACTATTGTACAGTTCTTCTGATATCTGCCGTAAATCCCTGCACTCCTGGCAGCTGAGCTTATGTACGATCACTGATAGTTTCTGCGGCCTGCGATACTATATGGACTGGTAATTAACAATGCTTCAATATGGGCAGACACACAATTTCCACATGATCATATTTCTCTGTGGACATGTACAATGTATAACGTGCACGGGAAGACTTCGGTATATATCTTGTGTACATGCTGGGCTGCTGAGTCATGGTCCCCTGTCTGTGTTTGACAATGATAATACCCAATAACATGCCTGTGTCTCTCCCTCCCACCGTTCATGCTAATCGTTAACCCATTACTGTCCAGAGAGCTAAGTTTCATGCAGGCAGAAGCTGAGGGCCGTAGTACTAAATATCTTGCATGTCTAATCGCTGTACTTTTTCATTTGGGAAACGGCATCATTCTGAAGTTAGTAAACCCTTCCAAATGTGATGCTCTTCAGTTGTGAAAGTGTTGCATGATGTGGGCCTCATTAACTAACTACTCTCCATCTACTCTGCAATACGCTTTAGTTTTACATCATATGATCAAGGTGTGCGCCTGCTCTCTGGATGATGCTTATGGTAATTGCTGACATGTGCAGGGAGACAGACATCTGGGTAAACATCACACCCTCCTACCATTGTGGAACCTTTTTTTTATTGGATGAAATGTTTCAGTTTTTCTCCTATGGTAATGCTCAGTTTATCCTGATTTAAAGCCTAAATCAGGGGTGGGGAACCTTTTTTTTTTTTTTCTGCCATTTTGAGATATATATATATATATATTTTTTATTTTTTTTTGCGGGGCCTGGTGCATGCCACGCCCCCTCCGTGTGACATCACACAGGGGCGGGGCCACAATCGACAATGATTACAGCAATGCCCGGAGCATCCTGAGGATTCGGGGAGCTGTAAGGGCAGCGGTGTGACCATCTGAAGCACCCTAAGGACGCTCCAGGCGGCACTGCTGCATAGATTTTGGCTGCAGGGTGCCATTCTAGGCACCCTGCTACCCGGATGAGGCTAGCAGAAAAAAGCTCAGTGGGCCATACCAAATATTTCCGAGGGCCTTATACGGCCCCAGGGCCTGAGGTTCCCCATCCCTAGCCTAAATCAACAATATTCGAACAGGGTGCCACGTATAGTCCAAAGAACATAAACATTATCTCTCTGCACTGGCCGGGCAGAGCACATTGGCACTGTGTGTAATAATGTGAATTTGGGGCACTACAGTGTGACATAATGCAAACTTAACTGTAGCATAATGTGAACGGGTACACTACTGTGTGACTGTTGTGAACTTAATAGGACTGTGGCATAATGTGAATGGGGGCACTATAGTGTGGTGTAATGCGAACTTAGGGCACTGCCATAATGTGAACTTGTGGAACTTCATGCTGACATAATGTGAACTGGGGGCACTGGCATATTGTGAACTGGCAGCACTTCATGGTAGCAGAATGTGAACTGGGGCACTGTGGCATAATGTCAACTAGGGCACTAAAGTTTGGCATGTTAAATGGGGTCACTACAGGGTGACATACAGTGCATCCTGAAAGTATTCACAGCGCTTCACTTTTTCCACATTTTGTTATATTACAGCCTTATTCCAAAATGGAATAAATTAAATTTTTGTTCTCAAAATTCTACACCCAATAATGGCAACGTGTAAAAAGTTTTTTTGAGATTTTTGCAAATTTATAAAAAATACTAAGAAATCACATGTACATAAGTGTTCACAGCCTTTGCTCAATACTTTGTTGATGCACCTTTGGCAGCAATTACAGCCTCAAGTAATTTTGAATATGATGCCACAAGCTTGGCACACCTATCTTTGGGCAGTTTCGCCTATTCCTCTTTGCAGTACCTCTCAAGCTCCATCAGGTTGGATGGAAAGCGTCGGTGCACAGCCATTTTCAGATCTCTCCAGAGATGTTCAATCGGATTCAAGTCTGGGCTCTGGCTGGGCCACTCAAGGACATTCACAGAGTTGTCCTGAAGCCACTCCTTTGATATCTTGGCTGTGTGCTTAGGGTCGTTGTCCTGCTGACAGATGAACCGTCGCCCCAGTCTGAGGTCAAGAGCGCTCTGGAGCAGGTTTTCATCCAGGATGTCTCTGTACATTGCTGCATTCATCTTTCCCTCTATCCTGACTAGTCTCCCAGTTCCAGCCGCTGAAAAACATTCCCACAGCATGATGCTGACACCACCATGCTTCACTGTAGGGATGGTATTGGCCTGGTGATGAGCGGTGCCTGGTTTTCTCCAAACATAACGCCTGGTATTCACGCCAAAGAGTTCAATATTTGTCTCATCAGACCAGAGAATTTTATTTCCCATGGTCTGAGAGTCCTTCAGGTGCATTTTGGCAAACTCCAGGCGGGCTGCCATGTGATTTTTACTAAGGAGTGGCTTCCATTTGGCCACTCTTACCATACAGGCCTGATTGGTGGATAGCTGCAGAGATGGTTGTCCTTCTGGAAGGTTCTCCTCTCACTACAGAGGAATGCTGTAGCTCTGACAGGGTGACCATCGGGTTCTTGGTCACCTCCCTGACTAGGGTCCTTCTCCCCGATCACTCAGTTTAGACGGCCGGCCAACTCTAGGAAGAGTCCTGGTGGTTCCGAACTTCTCCCATTTATGGATGATGGAGGCCACTGTGCTCATTGGGACCTTCAAAGCAGCAGATATTTTTCTATACCCTTCCCCAGATTTGTGCCTCGAGACAATCCTGTCTCGGAGGTTTACAGATAATTCCATGGACTTCATGATTGCTTTATGCTCTGACATGCACTGTCAAGTGTGGGACCTTTATATAGACAGGTGTATGCCTTTTCAAAATCATGTCAAATCAGCTGAATTTACCACATGTGGACTCCAACTAAGCTGTAGGAACATCTCAAGGATGATCAGTGGAAACAGGATGCATTTGAGCTCAATTTTGAGCTTCATGGCAAAGGCTGTGAATACTTATGTACATGTGATTTCTTTAGGTTTTTTTTTTTCTTTTTGTCTTTAAATTAAATTTGTAAAATCTAAAATTTTTACACGTTGTCATTATGGGGTATTGTGTGTAGAATTTTGAGGACAAAAATGAATTTATTCCATTTTGGAATAAGGCTGTAACATAACAAAATGTGGAAAAAGTGAAGCACTGTGAATACTTTCCGGATACACTGTAATGGGAACTGGGCACAATGTATTAATGGAATCTCTCTTCCAAAAACTGATGGTGTGCCTTTATTAATTTCAGTGTCTTGTTCTGTGTGCTATGAGAAAATCTCTGGCTTAAGTGAATCAAGACCTGGGTCACTGGGATTGTTTTCCCCACTTCCCGCACAGTGAGGAACACCCGCTAATATTGTACCCTTTCCAGCATTTTATCTAATTTCATGAATCACACTGCGCACTTTGCTAGGAACACCTATATACTCTTCCCTACTCCTCCCATCATTCTCCACCGCCCCCTGCACTTTGGTAGAAATCTAGGCACACTTGCACATATTGGTTCAGATGAGATTTTGCAGATTTTGCTTTGCACGTTGGACTTTTTACACTGTAAGCGACCTCACAGCTGAACTAGGTGTGTGTGTGTGTGTATATGTAATGTAAAATATACATGAGGCAATCACACGTAGTGTACTGTTTTGCTGTGAAGTAGAAACTCAACGCACCAGAGTACTTTAATAATTCACAGAAGAAAAAAAAAGATTCCCTCCAGCTCACTGCAGCAATATCAACAAAAAATACTTAAATCCTACATGATAATAGAGATTCAGAGGTATTAGTTACATACATATATTTGCAAATATATGAATAAGCGCCAGGCCATCGTCAACGCCCCTCTATACTGGCATCCCTAACATTTAAGGGGTTCACGTCCGAGAAGCAAGGTACCCAAAAAAATTCCAGCCAAAAACCATCCCCAGGGCATCACACGAAAAGGGGACAAAAGGTGAATTATGAAGTGTAAAGAATAGATGTATAAAGATAAATCAATAAGTGTTAATGAAATGAGAGCGAATATAAAATGACATAATAAACAATTTGAAAAGTGATAAAAAATATCTATGTGAATTCAGTGGTGATGCCTTGAAAAAGGTCCAGCCAGAGCAACTCCGGGGGCCCCACTCCCAAACGCTCACCCCAAAATAATTATTGCTACATAATAGTAGCACCCACTCTGGGTCATATAATTACAAATTAGTGTACTGCATAATAACAGCAAATGTATAAGCTGACTCACCTTGGAGATACCCCAGAAACCTCCACATGGCACTAAAAGGACAGCACATCCTCCCAATGCTGTCTCCCTTCATGCCTCTCAAGACTGCAAACAAAAAGTGTGGTAGTCGCTCATATCAGCTTAATGACATTGCACAGGTGCTTGTAAAGGGCGGGGTATATACTGAACTTCCTGTTCATATAATGTATGTAACTAATACCATCTCTATTATCATGTAGGATTTAAGTATTTTTTTGTTGATATTGCTAGTTTAGAGTCGACTAGTCAGGCAGTGCCCCTGGCTCTTCTTTATCCTTCGGTCTTAGCCAGTAGGCCCCTTTCTTGGAAATTAGTATTGGATATAGCACCTGGATTGCTATGGCTACACTTCCATAAAGGGGTTAATGCACTACAACTGTGTGTATGTTTGTTTGTATGTAGTAATATGCCATGTGATTGGATTTGTTTATAAAAGTCTAGACTCCTCCTTCTTCTTTTTTTTTTTCTCCTCTCACTTTGGGAAAATGTTTTTGTAAAACCCAAAATCCAAGGCAATCTTATGCTGGCCATACACGCTGCAATTATCGGGACGATCTGCCCGATATCGGCGGATCGCCGCGATAATTGTAGCGTGGGGGGGGCGACCGAGGGTTAAATATTGCTCGGTCGGGCATGCTGGATTATCCAGCATGCCCGTCCGATGCGATATTTACCCGGTAACTGTCGGCCGCATCGGGCAGTGTATGCCCAGTGCAGCCAACAGACAGACATTTCCTGTGTTCCTTCCTACGGAAGGAACAGAGAAATGTCTCCTCCCCCGGGGGCGGAGCGCAGATGTCGGGCTATACACTGTGAGATTTCTCTCACAGTGTATGCCGCGGACACCTGCGGCTGGCAGCCGGCCAGATAAAATGTCTGTCGGTCTGACAGACATTTTATCTTGCCGTGTATGCCCAGCATAAGGAAGATGACCAGAAATGGCAAAGGGACTATCCTGTGAACTTTAACTATTAGACCAATAGATAATATGCCTCGTTTGCAGGGTACAATGTGACTGTCCTGGTGAGGGATCCCGCTCGCCTCCCTATAAATAAGAAACCGGCGCGGATTGTTGTGGGGGACGTGCTGAATAAGAGCGATGTCTCGAAGGCTGTGGAGGGACAGGATGCTGTCGTAATTGTTCTGGGAACAAGGACTGACCTAGGTAAGGAGTGTGTGGTGCTGTTGATAGAAAGAGGATTCCAATAGAAGAAATGTATTGCTTTATCATGATCAGAAAAAGAATTGTGCCTACATATCTCGATTGCTAACACACACTGGACCACTTTTGGCTG
This sequence comes from Taudactylus pleione, assembly GCA_031769625.1. Classification (NCBI taxonomy): domain Eukaryota; kingdom Metazoa; phylum Chordata; class Amphibia; order Anura; family Myobatrachidae; genus Taudactylus; species Taudactylus pleione. The sequence continues at coordinate 1,077,993 of JAUIMM010000506.1, read as the reverse complement.
CTCCTCCTCATACAAAGCACAACAGGATAGCCCAGACTGGAGTGTTCTGCAACGCATTTCGCCATCAGGCAATAAGGACATTACTGATAAACTAAATGCTTTTATATAATAAACATATAGTGAGTGATTCAGCTGAAAACTCATATGTTACAATGCAATTCCCTCTCACAGTTAAGAATCTTAAAACCTCTCCATAAATTCTTTATGAAAATACAAGAAGGGCTTGGTTCAGCATTGCACAGAAGTCGGCCGCATAGCATGTATGGAAATAAATGTGGATACTTGCTCGTATTCAGAATTGTACGCATCAATGCAGCAGCAGCAGCAGCAGCAGCAGCCCCCTATTTGCACCATCTCTGTAAGTGGTGCAAGAGGTCCGTGGGAAATCTGAGTATGCTCAATACGGCAAAGCCCTCCGTTTCCTCTGCGCTCCTGTGTATTATAGTAAATGTTTTACATCTAGAGTTGGCCCCATGTGTGCCATGACTGTACACTGAAAAAGACATATGCAAAAAAAAAAAGTGTACTTACACGCACGTGTGTTTGACACAAGTGTGTACATACATCTATCCATAGCATAGAGATGCAGCTTGACAGCGTTCTTAGTAAAGAAATGTCTCATTAACCTTTATGTACACAATTTAGTATTAGAATTAAATGAAAAAAAAAAAATATATATAATTAGAATAGTTTCTGAATCATCAATAAGTATAAAAGTTACATTTTCAATATAAAATGTAATTAAATGCAAACCACCTCCACATCCATTCTTTACCATTTTAAAAATTCAGTGGGAATCTTCTTTCCTGCTGATGGAAATGCAAATAAGTGATGTGACTAGATATCTGTGACTAGACATAATCTAGCTATGTTGATGATGCTATGTACTAACAGCCAGAGAGGTCAATGCCCAATCGTAAGAATCACTAAATAGTGCTGCTGATGGTCACCCTCATCATTGTGCGTCTCTACACCAGCTAAACCCTGCGTAAGATGTGTAACTGGGCAATAATAATATTAATGTGTTCACCTCTTATGTGGCACTTACAGGAATACATCTCTTCTGTACTGCACTAACGCTTGTGGATCCCCATTTCATCTGCAGGCGTAAGAGAATGACAGTAACACCTTAACGCCTGCAGTATGCAAGTAAAAGAAATGCATATATGACACCCAAAAAGGCCCCTTAGACTTGTACGTAATCCATTCTATTTATCAATAATTATTTGCGGGTGTTTTCTGGTGGTACACTCACATAACAAGTATCCCCTGAACATATATGTACATGGGACCGCAGCTGTTATCGGAGATATCTGCTACAGTCTCTCATTTTCACTCCCAAAAGCAGCCTCCATAGGTTTCCATGGGGGCTGCTTCTTTAGGCGAATTTACAAAGCTCTGGAATGTGGAGCTTGGCCCCAGTAGCTAATGCCATCTGAAGATGACGTAGGCCATTGTAGCCTATGAGCTACTTTTCGCAAGAGTTACTGGGAGATAAATTTGTAGGATCCCTCCCGGGCACTCTCCACTTACGCATGTGTGGTCAGCACACCTTGCATGCGCAGTAGTGCACACTGCCCCAAAAGTAGAAGTGAAAGGATTGCTAATGCTTTCCGAGCCCATGTGCCTGCAGTTGAAATACAGATGGCCGGGAAGCCATCTGTCTAAATCCCGACTCGGGACTAAAGATATGCATCGAAATCCTGATGCCCGTCTAGATCCCGACGCCGGAATCTCAACAGACGGCTTCCCGAACGAAGGTAAGCCGGCCCGTCTTAACTCTTAGCCAGGGGGGGTTGGTAAAGGTTAGGCACCCCCAGGAGGACGTTAGGCACCCTCTGGGGATGGGGGTCAGGCACCACCGGGGGGAGTTTATAGGGTTAAGTTTAGGGTTAGGCACCACCTGGGGAGGGTTAGGGAGAGGAGAGGGATGGGGTAAGTGTACTTGCGTGCCCCTGTCGGGATCTCTCATGATCAGTCTTCCAGCATCGGTATTTCATCTGACTGCTATTAAGCTGCCGGGATATCATACCCAACCCCCTGCGGGTGAATCTTAATACATTTGGGGCGATCAATTTATTATTGGCATCAGTAGCAGCGATAAGAAATTATCATAATCGTGTCTAGTACCTGATTATTAGAAAATATGCCCATAAATAAGGCCCTATATGTGTAAATTCCTAATTAAATAATGGAGGTGTTTTATCGTAATAAAACAATGCATTTGATGTATCGCAGGCCTCTTTCTGACCACAGAGACATCCATTTATCGATCATAGGGCCTGATAATAGCCATTCGCTAGATGCGATCGCTTGCACGATGTGTATGCAAATTGCGTAGGCACTGCTATCGCACAGCAATGCATTAGCACGCCCAGTATTTCTTAGAGAGCGATCACATAGGCTGGTGGGTGTCTGCATACACTATCTTATGTCGCCCACTTGTGCACGTCATGTCCGGGAAGTGTATGCAACCATCTGTACATCGGATGCGATCGCAGCACTTGAGGTTGACCACACCCTGCTGCAAGCACTGCGAGCACTTCAGTGTAAAACAAGCCAGGTGACGTGTACTATGATACTGTCTTATAATTATGCACACCTCTAAAACGCTGTTGCGATGCTCAGGCACGCCTGCGTTTGCACCTCCTCTCCTCTGTTTTTAATGGCCAGCCCCTGTTACCACCTACAAAAGGGGCTTCCCCTGTCACTCACTCTGCTAGGCTGTCTATCTGCAGCGAGCGAATGCATTGTGAACTTTCGCTAAGGTATGCGCAGTGCGATGCATACGCACAATGCATACACACTGCATACCATCGGCAGCAGCGAGCATATGCATCTTAGCAAGCGGGTCTGAATCGGGCCCATAGATTCTGTGTCCCTGTTTCCGGTTTGTACATTGCAGGAGGCTGAACTAATGCCGCTGGATTACTCCTTATACAGCAGATATGTTGTGCTTTCTTCTGAGCTGGCAATAAGACCTATACTGATTTCTCCTAAATTTCCGCATTTACTGGAATGTTTTTACAGAAAGTAAAACTCTACTAGCTGGCACAATCTAAATGTGGATCTTGTGACATTGAAGACTAAATGTGCAAAGGTCACAGTGGCTCATCCTATTTTCAAGGTTGTGTGGCTCTTGGCTGCCAACTACTGGCACAATATAAGAAGCCAGCCAATGATTTATTTTACTTTTGGGTCTTTTGAATTCTATTTATCATTGTACAGTGATATGATTTATCTATGCCTCTTCTTAGCGTTAATATACTGAAATATTTGTTTTGTTTTTATTAGTTATGATTTTGCAAAAAGCAACCAACTTATTTGACGTGGTGTTTTTTTTTTTTTTTGTTTGTTTAATTTCTTTTATTCATCAGAGCAATAATACATCACATATACAACGAAAAATAATGGTGAATAATAAATAAAACACAAGCCCATTAAGGGCAGTAATACACCAATAGTATAATATAGCTACATAAAAGGGTTTCCTTCACAGGACAAAATCAGGATATGACCTATATTAATTGAAGTAATCTAGACATGGCAGGCACACCCCGCAAAAGAATTATCCAAAAAGATTTAAAAATGGAGAAAAGGTCCAAGAAGAAGCAAGTTCCATCTTAACCTGTAACAGAGAGAGAGATAGGCGGATCGCCCAGTAAGGTTCTGGTTTCATACCAAGAAGTATTTCGGAAACCTAAATAGATTTGGCGTCGTAAGTCCAGCGTAAAGGAGTCTATAAAACCTTCCCATAGCTGGAAAAAAAAGCAGCTGTTTTGGTCTCCTTATGTAATGTGGTCTCTAGCCAATCCATATGAAAGGCAAAAAATAATTTGGCCCCAAATAAAGGAACTGATGGGGGATCTGCATGGGTCCACATCTGCAATATGCATTTACGGGCCACCGCAGAAATGATCTATAGTCGTTTTTTACCATCTCTCCTAACTGAAACTGATGGTGGTAAAATACCCCAAATCACCCATTCCGCTGATAATGGGAGGTAACTAACTAAACATCTAGATGCGAATCTGTTAACTGATGACCAGAATCCTCGTATAAGGGGACATTCCCACATACAATGTATAAACTTTGCATCAGAGGCTCCACATTTAGCACAAACACTAGTATCAGATAATCCCATCAGGAACCAGCGATTGGGGGAAAATAATCATTGTGATAAATATTATAGAACATTTCTCTATACATACTTGATGAGAGCACTGATTGAGAATAGAGGAACGAACATAACAGACTTTCCATGGTAATATGGGGGAATACAGTGCACCTAGTAGATAACCCTGTAGATATTATGGTCTAAAGCAGGGGTGGGGAACCTTTTTTTCTGCTGAGGGCCATTTTGATATATATAACATTATTTGCGGGTCTGGTATAGGCTATGCCCCCTCCGTGTGATGTCACATGGGGGCGGGGCCACAATCGCCGGTGATTACGGCAATGCCCAGAACATCCTGAGGATGCTCCAGGGAGCTGTAAGGGCAGCAGTGTGACCGTCTGAAGCATCCTAAGGATGCTCCAGGTGGCACTGCTGCATAGATTTTGGCTGCAGGGTGCTATTCTAGGCAAACAAAAAATGGCAGCTGCTCAATCAATCTAGCAACACTAATCAGGTGCATGAAAGGGAGGGGTCATACTAAGTAGAAAAAGGAGGGGGGTTTAACCCCCTATTGTTCCTCAGCACACTGAATAGTACCTGCAACAATATATGAAAACTATATGGTCATGGAAATCAGAGATATTCGTTGCATGCATTTGTAAATACATGGGAAGCTGCTAGGCCACGTCACGGCTTGTCTGTCACTAGCAGTCCCTAACACTAAGGGGTTCACATTCGGGGCGCAGTGTACCCCGAAAAATGTCCAGCCCAGGACCCCCCCCAGGGCATCACACGAAAAATGGAAAAAGAGTGACAGTGCAGTGTAAAGTATAGGTGTGTAAGACTAATTAATGAGTGTTGGAAAAAGGGGTTAAAATATATGTGAATTATTACATGAAAAAAATACAAACATAATATGTGATGTAAAAAGCAACTATGTGTATTAAGTGGTGATGCCATGAGGGGGCCCAGCCAGACCAGCCCCGGGGGTCTTACGCCCGAACGCTCACCCCAAATGTAAAATATACCAATTATAAGGCCTCATGATAAAGGCATGAAGGAGCTAGCATTAGTAGGGCATGCTGGTTCTAGTAGTGCTAGTTGGAGTTCCCAGGGTGACTCCCAGGTAAGCTGGCTCTTAATGTGGATGCATTTATGTATGTGCCTTTATCAGGAGGCCTTACATTTGATAAAATTATATATGTGCCTTTATCATGAAGCCTTATAATTGGTATATTTTACATTTGGGGTGAGCGTTCGGGCGTAAGGCCCCCGGGGCTGGTCTGGCTGGGCCCCCTCATGGCATCACCACTTAATACACATAGTTGCTTTTTACATCACATATTATGTTAGTATTTTTTTAATGTAATAATTCACATATATTTTAACCTCTTTTTCCAACACTCATTAATTAGTCTTACACACCTATACTTTACACTGCACTGTCACTCTTTTTCCATTTTTCGTGTGATGCCCTGGGGGGGGTCCTGGGCTGGACGTTTTTCGGGGTGCACTGCGCCCCGGATGTGAACCCCTTAGTGTTAGGGACTGCTAGTGACAGACAAGCCGTGATGTGGCCTAGCAGCTTCCCATGTATTTGCAAATGCATGCAACTAATATCTCTTTTTCTATGACCATATAGTTTTCATATATTGTTGCAGGTACTATTCAGTGTGCTGAGGAACAATAGGGGGTTAAACCCCCCTCCTTTTTCTGCTATTCTAGGCACCCTGCTAGTCAGATGAGGGTAGCGGAAAAAAAGCTCTGAGGGCCAGACCAAATGATACCGAGGGCCTTATAAGGCCCCCGGGCAGGAGGTTCCACATCCCTGGTCTAAAGTAATCTGGAGGATTTTGTAATGAAGAGAGATGACCCCCCCTTCCAAACATAGGTCTAGCTAATAATAAGTCCAAAGAGTTGGACCAATCTATTGGAGAGAGAGTACGTTGACATGTGTTTTTAGCAATGTGTACTGTGATGGGTGCCAGTTGTTTTTTTTTAAATGTGTATCCAATGGAGATCCACTAGGGGGAGCCAGTGACTACCGTTATGCAGTGCAGCTCTCTATATACAGGCAGTGCGTGGGCTATAATTCTAGAAGTTTTCTGTGGTGTATTTCATTATAGTTAATCCTCCTCCTTCTGCACGATGAAGTTACGAAGCCTCAATCACTGTTTTCATTTTGTATGTTTAAAATTATATACTTCATTATCCATCCAGTAGTAGCTTTTCTTCCTGTCTGTAGTTAAGATTTAATACAAAGATTGTGGCTTTCCTGCATTTGTACAATTACAAATCCAAGCATTGAAGACCAGCACCTGTCTGACGGGGCATGCTGGGACTTGTAGTTCCACAGCAGCTAGGAAGCCTTTGTTTGCACATGCCTGATTTAATCTACATAAGTTTCACCCCCAAATCATCTCCTAACTATTGTCCTGTTCATTAAAGGGCCAACCACTATGATGTCAACGGGGACTCGGAATATTGTGGAGGCGATGAAGGAACATGGGATCCGCAAAGTGGTGGGCTGCATGTCTTGTGAGTGCGACACGTTTATGGACAATGTTTTATAGCCCCAATGTGTGAATAAAGGGCCACTGCGCAGTCTATGCCGCTGAGCATGAGCCTGGGTGTTTGGTAGCCACTAGGGGGTGTGTGTGCCAACATGACACAACCTCTGTATTTGTACTCCAGCATTTCTATTACTTAGACTAAGTTCTGTTCTTTTATTCTGCTATGTCACTTCCTTCCTGGAGACTGGCCACTTCCAGTGATTTGGTAGGACCAGGGCTCCATTGAGAATAAACGGTGACTGTTCTACATGCTGGCAGGGGGAGATCGATGCATTACTCACCACCATTAGGAACATTCACCGTCAGGCAGAGAGGCAGAGTGCTGTGTCCCAGTGGGGTTTTGCTGACATGTTGTATACAGATTCTCCCATAGCCTCTACAGTATTCAAAACCGCCCCATAGCCAGCTCCAAGTCAGTGACTCAACATCGCCGGGGCACAGCGTTTTATAGGAATGGCTCTGTATATTAAACTGAACATGCAATAATGCTCTGCATATTTTAGACTGCTGTACAGTTTTTAGTTCTATGGTAAAAGAAAAAAAAAAAAAAATACACTTTTGAAATTAATAATAATAATAATAATAATATGTCTTCATTTTGCTGTGTAGCCAAGACATAAAAAAAAAATTAGAGAACCTGTTTTTCAAAAGGTTCTAGGTAAAAAGGGGTGGTGGAGGGGGGGAGGGAACGAGAACAAGGAACAAGAAGCAGGAATGCAGAAGAAGAAAGGAAAAATAGAGAAGTTTGGGGAGTGTCTTTACGTCCTACCACCCGTGGAACGTACACCAAAGGGGCCACAGGTCCACCTAACACTATCAACATTGCGCAGGCGCGGCGACACAAACTACCACTTGTCCTGTTTAGAAGGTTTGATAAGTCTCCCACCTATTTCTTCCAAGATAATTCTGGTGGAGAGAGGCTCTAGGGACAGGGAGCAAAAATGATTTAGGAGGAAGAGATGAGCCGATTTGGCGGAGTAACAGAATGAGTCCAAACAAACCCATTCACTTTGGGCAATTCCTCCCTATAAGAAAATGAAGCGTATACGGCAATGGCTGTGAAGTGTAAAGGCTGAAGGTGGTGTTCATACTTACTGACTTCTAATATCTCCTCTACGGGAGATACCCAGGGAGGAGACAGCTGGACACTTCGTCATTAGGCCCCGCCTTCATTACGGCAAACCGCTACGAATCGCGGGCCCACGATGAGGGGGCAGGGCTAAATGAAGTGGTTTTGCATAATTTAGCCTGGCCCCCTCCCAATTATATCCGCATCTGCCCCCTTCACTAGTAGGTATGTGGGATGCGGGAGATCCGGATACTCTTCTGGGGCTGGGGAGGAGCACCCAAAAATTCGGGAGCCTTCCACAAACAACCCGAAGAGTAGGTAAGTATGTGTATAGTAGGGTCTGGAAGGGACAAAGGCCCTGATTCAGAGCCGGACGCTCTGACCAGAGCGCTCGCTCTGAATCAGGGCCCACCTCCATAATTATGGAGCGTCCTCCTGGACGCTCGTATAGCTGTGGGTCACCACCCACAGCATATACGAGCGTGCAGGATGATGGTCGCGATGGTCTTGACCATCGCCACTGCGAGCCGAAGCCTGCGGTTGAGTCTCTCAACCGCAAGGCCCGGAGTGATTTTGGCTCTATCAGAGCCAAAATCACTCCCACTGACATCACTAGTGATGTCAGTGGGGCCGGCTTCTGACGGTAGGCGTTCCCTTGGGAACGCCCCCGTCTGGGAGGCACGCCCCCGGCACGCCCACCAAAGGGGGCGTGCTGTCAATCAACATCGACAGCACGCCCCCTTTGATCAGACACAACGAGCGAAGGAAAGTCCTTCGCTCGTTGCGTCTCGCGCATGCGCACGACGGAGCTCCCTCCGGCGTGCGCATGCGCAGTGCACACCATCGACCCACTTGCGAGCGGACAGCCGCTCGCGAGTGGGTCTGAATCAGGCCCAAAGCCGTCTAGGCAAAGTATCCTTATTAATCTAGTTTATACAGAATAGTCTAGAGATTAAAAATGTGTTTTACATAAAGGCAATTTCTATTTCATAGCTGATATAAGTGGGAAATCTGGTTGATATCACTGATGGCTGATACTAAAAGTTTTTATTTTAATATTGCATTTACAATAGAGTCCCTTTAACCTTGTACCCGCCACCCAATGAACCACTCCTCAGATTGCTCTGAAAGCTTAATATGGTGAATTTAGATTGATTGTAAGGTGGTATGCAACATTTGGGGCTGCTATGTAAATGAGTGGTAGATAACCTGCTGGATGATCCGGAAGTGTCCAAGCTTACTGGGGTAGTGGGACCTGTTTTCTTTTTCGTAAACCATTGAGTCCAACTTTCGTGTCAACTTCACGCTGAAAATCTAAATGGCTTCGTGCTTCCTTAGAGCCTACTGCATGACAAGGCAATCTCCAAGCAGAAATGACAGGACATGAAATGAACAAACTCCTACAAAACAGAAGAAAAACTGTTTATTACTCTGAGCAAGATGAAAACAATGTTTTATACATACATATATGTGACAAACACTACACAATATAACTAACCGCTTCACAGAGCCAATGTTCCACTTGTGGAACATTGGCGGGTAAATGGTTAAGGGGATACATCAGATAATATAAGGCAGGGGTGGCCAAACTCTGTCCTCGAGAGCTACCAACAGTTCACGTTTTCCAGGTCACCTAGCAGGTGCACAGGTGTACTCATTACTCACTGACACATTTTTAAAGATCCACAGGTGGGGCTAATTGTTTCACTTGTGATTCTGTGAGGAGACCTGGAAAACGTGAACTGTTGGTAGCTCTCGAGGACCGAGTTTGGCCACCCCTGATATAAGGCATGGTTATTGCATGTAGGGCAATGTTGTGAAACTACAAGTCCCAGCATAATCTCCCACCGATCGGATGGTAAAGCATATTGGGACTTGTAGAATTACAACAGCTGGAGAGCCACAGGTTGGCCAGGTCTGATGTAGAGGGTGTAGTCCCATCACATGGGGGCATGTCATGTGTCTCCCCTGTATCCCATTTTGCCCCCTTACCTATGTTGCACATTTCTTCCCCCGCAACCCTCTACTGTAACACGTCTGCCTGCCCTGACCGTAAGCACATTGGCTGTCAGTCCTCCCCTGGAGCACATTGTCCCCTATGTGTGCTATTACCATCACACTACTTACCTGTCCTGTGGTGAGGATAAGTGTCCCCATGCAGAAGCCGTGAAATATAGCACCAAAAGATGGCACATTGCTTAGGCCCCACTCGTATGACTGAGCTTCGCTGTTCTACCACAGTGAGTCACTGCCAGACAGTGGCATTAGACAGTCGCAATCACTCTCCCCTGCAGACTCTGTGAGGCCTGAAGCAGATGGACTGATATAGGGGAACATGGGACCCCAGGGCTGACCTAATACTACAGTTTCCCTGTCTGGGTGCCTGCTTCCTGCAGGCCAGGACAGTAATACAGGTTAGGAAATAAAAACAAACATCTGGTAACTTTTATACAGCGGTATGTGTGTGAGTGTTTTTTCTATAGGTCCCCTATATGTTAAGGTTTGCAATGGGGTCTGAGTTAAGGAAAAAAGCAATCCCCTGGGAATACGTGACCTGGATATTGCTTAACCCTGGCTGCTTGAATTGTGTGTAGCTTATATCGTTCTATGACAGACGTAGAAGTCTCTTCTACATGTATGATGGCTCTTTTCTGTGTTCCTGTTCAAGCCTTCCTGCTGTGGGACATCGCCAAAGTCCCCCCACCCATGCTGCCAGTGACTGAGGACCACATCCGCATGCACCAGGTCCTGAAAGACTGCGGCCTGGATTACGTGGCTGTGCTACCTCCACACATTGCGGGTAACTAATGACCAATGTAGCCGTTTCTGTACCATCGTGTGATGTCATCCTGAGCTCTGCATGAATTGTGTCTGGGATGTTTCTGTGCCACCTGAGCTAATGTAGCCGACAACATACACATGGCTTTACAGCCATTAGTTGTTTGCTCTGGAGATGAGGTGGAATATGCTATTCTAACAGGTGTTAAGCCTAAACTGCTGTAAAAGTACATGAGGGGACTAGCTGGAACTTTTATTTGAGAGAGGTCCAGGAAGAACATGCAGTGTAGTAAGCAGTTCGACCCACAAAGCCAACCACTTTCTACACTGCATGTAGGACATTAAATGAAGGCTAATTGTACATCATACTCTACAAGAAAACTAATTATTGATCTGGTTCAAGAGAAGGTCCTGGACTCCATGCACTGTAGGCAGAGGATGATTGGAAGGTCAGGTACGGGAGCTGAAGAGGGAGTTAGTACAGTGGAGAAGAATGTGTTTGCCACCCGGGTCTAGGTGTCTGCACTGTAGGAAGAGCTGACTCACAGTTCGGGTACATTTATTATTAGGGTGGCGCCAGACAACCCCTTGAATGCTGCGCATTCTATCGTTTGGCCCTGACACTCTCCTCAGGCAGGTGAGATGTATTAAACCTACATTTCAGTTCTTGGCCACGGCAGTGATTGCACTAGTATGGTTATTTTTGCTCTCTTAGCTTTAAATGCATAAGGGGAGATGTATCAAACCTGCAGGAGATAAAGTGTAGACATTGCCTATAGCAACCAAGCAGCTGCTAGCTATCTAGCACAGTCTATAAAACCAGTTAGATTAAAAGCTGATTGGTTGCTAGGGGAAACTTCTCCACTTCATCTCTCACAGGTTTGATACATCTCACCTTAAATAGCCTTCTCGTGCTTCTATGTGACACAACCTTTTAAAAGAGTTGATACATTAGTACAATGGGTTTTGGACAAATCCCTGGTAACTGGTACAGGTCATCTGCACGTCTACCTCCCCCTCTACACTGATAGCAGGCCGGAAACCATTAGGGAGAGATCCCACCATTACGGTTACTAAGCTACAGCACTATGCTATGATGCACAGTTATATTGGTCGGGGTCACACTATAGTGAATCCCGCCTCTGGGTTTCAGATTGTTATGGTTGCGCTACTCTGGTTAAATTGACAGCTCCGCACATCGTAATGCCGAATCCAGGTCTGAAGCAGGCCGGTATCAAATGTACATGTGCAGATCTATTATATATTTAAACTTATTTTTATTCAGAAAGGAGCAAATTAAGACCACACACAAATCGTACAATAACCGATCTATAATATTTTAGACTATGATGCTTTGCCTCCCAAAATGTATCACCATATACACATAGCAAATTAACAAACCACTCATCAGCGGCCCTGGATGCTAATATTTGGTGTACGACAATGTGCCGGCTGGACCAGAGCGTGCAGGGCAGGAAGGGGCTGGAATAGATGGCATTAGAGACCATTAACGTCGTATACAGAAAGCTGCTTATTGAACAGTTGGTGGGAGGCACAGGAAAATAGACAATATAATATAGTTAATAAGAGGTAATTGTTTGGCTGTCTCCAAAGTCTTATCATTCAAAATGACGTATTCATATCCAGCCTGTACCCTTCATATTACAATGTTACTTTTTAATATTTTCTTTTTACCTGTGCAGCTGATAAACCTCTGACTGCAGATTACACCGTGAAAGTCGGAGGGCGCGGCGGTAAGGTTATCTCCACCCATGACCTCAGCCACTTCTTCCTCCGCTGTTTGACCACCGACGAATATGATGGAAAGAGCGTCACCTTGTCCCAGGAATACTCTACTTCGTAACTGCGCCCTCTGGCGGTGGCACAGCAACATTCCTAACTGCAGTCGTTCTCTTTAAAAATTGTTACAGAATTACACCAGCAGCAAAGCTTACTTTGTCCATACTATTGTATTAAAACAAATACAACCCGCAAAATTGTCATTTCATTCAACTAGAAAGTGAGACATTGAGATTTAAAGCGCTGGAATGCCTTGTGTAGTGTATTATCATCTGTTTTGAGGTTCAACAGACCAGTGTGAATTTTCTTGTAAGTTTCTAATAAATAAGTTTTATCAATGGACAGCTTGACTGATGGTTGTATTATACTGGTTTCAGATCAACTTGTTTAATTGCACAATGCAGTAACCTAAATCACAAGTTCATGTACAGCCACAGAACTAAAGCTATTTGGTAATGGCAATGGACGGTTTTGGTTGTGTGGTGCTTTAGATACATTTTGAGAGTCACTATTCATTGTGTGTCTCCTATACAAAACAACTAGGAGTGGGGGAAGGGGGAAGGTACACAATGCATTTCAGGGCTACTCATCTGCAATCCCTCTAACTGTTGTATGTATGTTTACTTATAGTGTACCATGTAACACATGCAAACACAAGAGGACAATGCAAGGAGATTCCTGTCCCAAAGCAGGTACTCAGACATAGACAGGTGAATGTAAGTGATTCATTGTCAGTGGTGCTTATTAGGGGCCCATTTATCAAAGTGTATTTCAGGTAAAGTCCCCGAAACCACCTGTTTTCGGGGGTTTACCTCAAATACTAAGTATCCACCAGATGTATGAAGGCGGGACCGCAGCAGGTATCTCCGATTACCACTGGCAGCCGCCTCCTCCATCGGGTTCTATGGGGGAAGCGATGCTGCCAAATTTACCAATATCCGGAATGCGATGCATTCCTGACATTGGCACCCACAGCTAACGCCATCTGAAGCCCATGTCCCGGATGATACATCCGGCCGGATAGGATCGCAAAGCGATCCGGGGCGTTACTGGCATGCCCTGATCGCTTTGCAAACCCGATCCTTGATAGATGGGCCCCTTAGTGTTATTAATTTGGTGACCAACACGTTCAACAGCTCCATCATTAAATCACACACAAGGTGAAATAAGGCTGACAAAAAATGGAGACATTTAGGGAATAGACGTTATGGGGCTGATGGGACCAGGTTACATAGTGTAACTTGCCTAAAATTGCTGTACCACACGTATATATGTACCTGTGGAGATTTGCATTATTCTGGCACTTACGTTGGCACCTGCAGAGACAAGATGGGGGAGGGAAGGGGCGTATGACCATAGGCTGATTACAGTAATGCAGTGCTCACACAATTGAGAGCACAGAGAGACGCAGATGCGCTTACAGTATAAAAACGTATTCGTTGCAAGTAGTTGACGCCTGGTGCAAATGCACAATGATGATGTCACCAGCACTGGCAAACCGCAGGAGACTGGCTGATTGCGCACTGACCGCTGAAGCTGATAGGGGCTTTCCTCGTTGCTCGCGCAGATATGGTTTGTGTTCATCCGTTAGCAATTTTTGTTTGAGGACAACATCCAGGACAGCCAGGGGATGTATTAGACTGAGTGTTAGCTCCTGTCTGTTAAGGCTCATGCACACTAGACGATGTGCTGTATGAACCGGATGTAGTCTGTCACAATCCCGACAGCGAAATGCCGGCTAGGGATTTGATAGGCGTCGAAAATACCGACTCCTGGGGACGCCATCCCGAACAAAGGCAAGTCTGTGGCGTCCTTAGCATTAGCTGCGCGGGGGGGTGGTGGTTGGGTTAGGATTAGGGAGTCTAGCGGGGTTAGGGTTTGGGGGGGGGATTAGGGTTAGGCACCCCCTTGGTAGAGCTAGGTTTAGGGAGTGGTAAGGGGGGGTTAGGGTTTGGCACCCCCGGCAATAGGTTAGGCACTAAGAGGGGAGGTTAGGTACCACTAAGGGAGGGTTAGGGGGAGGGGGGGGGGGACATGGGAGGTTAGGGTACTTACCTGCCCCTGTCGGGATCTTGAACCTGTCGGGCATCTGCTGTTGTGATTTGAACTGGCAGCTAAGCAGCCACCGGCATTTCAATCCCATTCCGTATGTACGATATTGGTTGAAGATTTCCCTTGAACTTTCTGTAGTGCAGGACAATCGATATTGGGGGGTACACACTGATAGGTATCTTTCTTTCAGTGAAGCCATCCTGCCACATCTCTGAACAGGCAATTCTTGACGATATCGTCATATTGGCCTGCATGTATGGACAACAAAAGACATCGTTAACGACCTACGGGAGTGTGCATCGTTGCGTCGTTCACTGCATACACATTGAACGATAAAATGTTATCGTTCATAAAAAATCGTCTAGTGTGTATGCTGCTTTAGTCTCGGGAACAAAGCAGGTTCTTAACAGTATAGTTATTTTTCTTAAAATAACTCTTACAAGAGCTGTCATACACCTTTTATATGGAGCCGGAAATGGTTTCCACCTCAACATAATTCCAAACAGGTACTCGAACTACAGCAGAGTTTCCCAAACTCTATTACAGTCCAGGTTTTATGGGTATCCACGCTTGAGCACAGGTGACAATTGCATGGGACATTGGGAGAGGAGTACTGCTTACTTCTCTAGCTATGCAGAGAGACAGAGCCTCCCTCTTGTATGGATGTCTTCATGGTGTAACTGAACATAATAAGAATGGGGGCGTCTAGATTTGGATAGTGTATAGCAATTCCTGCCTCTCCAATAACTGTATCTGTAAACATACTGTACATATTGATCACAATTGGGATAGTTTCCCCTCCCTTGCACAGCAAAACCCCCCTGCTGTTTGGGATAATATCTTTAACAAAAGAATGTGGTTGTAACAGTGTCACCACCTCCCTCCTTGGGCTCAAAACAGATACTTAATTACCATGCCACATCCTGCATGACCCGCTGCGGGCATCATCCATAATAAATCTAGGATGCTATTCTACATATGTATACACCAGGTTCCCTGCAACGGCAGCATAAATACAATCTTTCCAATATTTTGCAGGGGACGGGAGACTAGGCCAGAGACTGAGATACTAACTCTGCATTTAGGTGCGAAATTGACATGGGCATGATTCAGAGGTGGGTGCAATTCCCTTTGCGTCCCCTGATTTATATTGTAACCCCCATTAGTGGTGTCTCTGGTCCACCGCTTGTGTACAAATCGCACCATCGGACTTTTGAGAAACTCTATGGTCCCACAGAATGTCCAATGAAAGTAAGACTAGGTACACACTAGACTATATCTTGAGCAATTTGGGCGATTACGACGCATCAGAACGACAAATCATTCATATCGTCCAGTGCGTACGCACTGTGCTGATGTGCGCTCCTGCCGGTCGTCCTTAGCAATCTTTTGTACATGCAAAAAGATCTGAGGATGTCGCTAGCGATTTCATGCTGCCGGATACAGCATGGCTCCTGCTTCCCCTCGCCGTCGCTCTGACGCTGCCGACGCACTTGCCAATGCCGACACCCCCGCTGGCTACTGTCGAGCAAGATAGATTTGCTGGGTACACATTGTCTAATGTGTACCTAGCATTAGACAACGGAGCCTTAACCACTGCATACGCCCCCAAAATGGTCATGACACACCTGCATAGTCACCACTAACTCATTTCACAAAAAATAACATTTGATAAAAAAAGGGGGTGGTACCGCGAATCAGTCCCCGTCCTACTAAAAAATGTCATGATTGTTTTCTCGCAGCTTCAGAGCAGGTGCAAAGTTGAAAAAAATCGCTTTTTTAAGGTAAATGTAACTGAACTTGGTTAAGAACTCCTGTGACAGCCGCCTAATGAACAATTGGTCAACTACAAGTTTTCAATTAGTTTAAATGGGCCAATAAGTACATGTATCATCAGAATGAAATTCTGCATAGTGCAGAATAATGGGTTAAAAGAAGTGGAACAGGTATATGAGGTGCTATATGTATGGGACAGGTGTATGAGGTGATGTACGGATGGAACAGGTGTATGAGGTGCTGTATGGATGGGATAGGTGTATGAGGTGATGTACGGATGGGACAGGTGTATGAGGTGATGTACGGATGGGACAGGTATATGAGGGTGCTGTACGGATGGGACTGGTATATGTGAGTGCTGTACAGATGGGACAGGTATATGAGGTGCTGTATGGATGGGACAGGTGTATTTGAGTGCTGTATGGATGGGACAGGTGTATGAGGTGCTGTAGGGATGGGACAGGTGTATGAGGTGCTGTACGGATGGGACAGGTGTATGAGGTGCTGTATGGATGGGATAGGTGTATGAGGTGCTGTAGGGATGGGACAGGTGTATGAGGTGCTGTAGGGATGGGACAGGTGTATGAGGTGATGTACGGATGGGACAGGTATATGAGGTGATGTACGGATGGGACAGGTATATGAGGTGCTATATGTATGGGACAGGTGTATGAGGTGATGTACGGATGGGACAGGTATAAGGTGCTGTATGGATGGGACAGGTATATGGTGCTGTATGGATGGGACAGGTGTATGAGGTGATGTACGGATGGGACAGGTGTATGAGGTGATGTACGGATGGGACAGGTATATGAGGGTGCTGTACGGATGGGACTGGTATATGTGAGTGCTGTACAGATGGGACAGGTATATGAGGTGCTGTATGGATGGGACAGGTGTATTTGAGTGCTGTATGGATGGGACAGGTGTATGAGGTGCTGTAGGGATGGGACAGGTGTATGAGGTGCTGTACGGATGGGACAGGTGTATGAGGTGCTGTATGGATGGGATAGGTGTATGAGGTGCTGTAGGGATGGGACAGGTGTATGAGGTGCTGTAGGGATGGGACAGGTGTATGAGGTGATGTACGGATGGGACAGGTATATGAGGTGATGTACGGATGGGACAGGTATATGAGGTGCTATATGTATGGGACAGGTGTATGAGGTGATGTACGGATGGGACAGGTATAAGGTACTGTATGGATAAGACAGGTACAGTATATGAGGTGCTGTATGGATGGAACAGGTATATGAGTTGCTATATGTATGGGACAGGTATATGTGAGTGCTGTATGTATGGGGACAGGTATATGAGGTGCTGTATGGATGGGACAGGTATATGAGGTGCTGTATGGATGGGACAGGTATATGAGAGTGCTGTACGGATGGGACAGGTATATGAGGTGATGTACGGATGGGACAGGTATATGTGGGTGCTGTACGAATGGTACAGGTATATGAGGTGCTGTATGGATGGGACAGGTATATGTGAGTGCTGTATGGATGGGAAAGGTATATGAGGTGCTGTACGGAAGGGACAGGTATATGAGGTGATGTACGGAAGGGACAGGTATATGAGGTGCTGTACGGATGGGACAGGTATATGAGGGTACTGTACGAATGGGTCAGTTATATGAGGTGCTGTATGGATGGGACAAGTATATGAGGTGCTGTATGGATGGAACAGCTATATGTATGGGACAGGTATATGTGAGTGCTGTATGTATGGGACAGGTATATGTGAGTGCTGCATGTATGGGACAGGTATATGAGTGCTGTATGTATGGGACAGGTATATGAGGGTACTGTATGGATGGGACAGGTATATGTGAGTACCGTATGTATGGGACAGGTATATGAGGTGCTGTATGGATGGAACAGCTATATGTATGGGACAGGTATATGTGAGTGCTGTATGTATGGGACAGGTATATGTGAGTGCTGTATGTATGGGACAGGTATATGTGAGTGCTGTATGTATGGGACAGGTATATGAGGGTACTGTATGGATGGGACAGGTATATGTGAGTACCGTATGTATGGGACAGGTATATGAGGTGCTGTACGGATGGGACAGGTTTATGAGGTGATGTACGGATGGGACAGGTATATGAGGTGCGGTACGGATGGGACAGGTATATGAGGTGATGTACGGATGGGACAGGTGTATGAGGTGATGTACGGATGGGACAGGTATATGTGAGTGCTGTACGGATGGGACAGGTATATGAGGTGCTGTACGGATGGGACAGGTATATGTGAGTGCTGTATGGATGGGACAGGTATATGAGGTGCTGTATGGAAGGGACAGGTATATGAGGTGATGTACGGATGGGACAGGTATATGAGGTGCTGTACGGATGGGACAGGTATATGAGGGTACTGTACGGATGGGACAGGGTTATGAGTTGCTATATGGATGGGACAGGTATATGAGGGTACTGTACGAATGGGACAGGTATATGAGGTGCTGTATGGATGGGACAGGTATATGTGAGTGCTGTATGTATGGGACAGGTATATGAGGTGCTGTATGGATGGAACAGGTATATGAGTTGCTGTATGTATGGGACAGGTATATGTGAGTGCCGTATGTATGGGACAGGTATATGTGAGTGCCGTATGTATGGGACAGGTATATGTGAGTGTCGTATGTATGGGACAGGTATATGAGGGTGCCGTATGGATGGGACAGGTATATGTGAGTACCGTATGGATGGGACAGGTATATGAGGTGCTGTATGGATGGGACAGGTATATGAGATGCTGTATGGATGGGACAGGTATATGAGAGTGTTGTATGGATGGGACAGGTATATGAGAGTGCTGTATGGATGGGACAGGTATATGAGGTGCTGTATGGATGGGACAGGTTTATGAGGTGATGTACGGATGGGACTGGTATATTAGGTGCTGTACGGATGGGACAGGTATATGAGGGTACTGTACGAATGGGACAGGTATATGAGGTGCTGTACGGATGGGACAGGTGTATGAGGTGATGTACGGATGGGACAGGTGTATGAGGTGATGTACGGATGGGACAGGTATATGTGGGTGCTGTACGAATGGTACAGGTATATGAGGTGCTGTATGGATGGGACAGGTATATGTGAGTGCTGTATGGATCGGACAGGTATATGAGGTGCTGTATGGATGGGACAGGTGTATGTGAGTGCTGTATGGATGGGATAGGTGTATGAGGTGCTGTACGGATGGGACAGGTGTATGAGGTGCTGTACGGATGGGACAGGTGTATGAGGTGCTGTATGGATGGGATAGGTGTATGAGGTGCTGTATGGATGGAACAGCTATATGTATGGGACAGGTATATGTGAGTGCTGTATGTATGGGACAGGTATATGTGAGTGCTGTATGTATGGGACAGGTATATGTGAGTGCTGTATGTATGGGACAGGTATATGAGCGTACTGTATGGATGGGACAGGTATATGTGAGTACCGTATGTATGGGACAGGTATATGAGGTGCTGTATGGATGGGACAGGTATATGAGGTGCTGTATGGATGGGACAGGTATATGAGGTGATGTACGGATGGGACAGGTATATGAGGTGCTGTACGGATGGGACAGGTATATGAGGTGCTGTACGGATGGGACAGGTATATGAGAGTGCTGTACGGATGGGACAGGTATATGAGGGTGCTGTACGGATGGGACAGGTATATGAGGTGCTGTACGGATGGGACAGGTATATGAGGTGCTGTACGGATGGGACAGGTATATGATTTGCTGTATGGATGGGTCAGGTATAAGGTGCTGTATGGATGGGACAGGTATATGAGGTGCTGTATGGATGGGACAGGTATATGAGGTGTTGTATGGATGGAACAGGTATATGAGAGTGCTGTATGGATGGGACAGGTGTATGAGAGTGCTGTATGGATGGGACAGGTGTATGAGGTGCTGTATGGATGGGACAGGTGTATGAGGTGATGTACGGATGGGACAGGTGTATGAGGTGATGTACGGATGGGACAGGTATATGAGGGTGCTGTACGGATGGGACTGGTATATGTGAGTGCTGTACAGATGGGACAGGTATATGAGGTGCTGTATGGATGGGACAGGTGTATTTGAGTGCTGTATGGATGGGACAGGTGTATGAGGTGCTGTAGGGATGGGACAGGTGTATGAGGTGCTGTACGGATGGGACAGGTGTATGAGGTGCTGTATGGATGGGATAGGTGTATGAGGTGCTGTAGGGATGGGACAGGTGTATGAGGTGCTGTAGGGATGGGACAGGTGTATGAGGTGCTGTACGGATGGGACAGGTGTATGAGGTGCTGTACGGATGGGACAGGTGTATGAGGTGCTGTACGGATGGGACAGGTATATGTGAGTGCTGTACGGATGGGACAGGTATATGAGGTGCTGTATGGATGGGACAGGTTTATGTGAGTGCTGTATGGATGGGACAGGTGTATGAGGTGCTGTAGGGATGGGACAGGTGTATGAGGTGCTGTACGGATGGGACAGGTGTATGAGGTGCTGTATGGATGGGACAGGTGTATGTGAGTGCTGTATGGATGGGATAGGTGTATGAGGTGCTGTAGGGATGGGACAGGTATATGAGAGTGCTGTATGGATGGGACAGGTGTATGAGGTGCTGTACGGATGGGACAGGTGTATGAGGTGCTGTATGGATGGGATAGGTGTATGAGGTGCTGTAGGGATGGGACAGGTGTATGAGGTGCTGTAAGGATGGGACAGGTGTATGAGGTGATGTACGGATGGGACAGGTATATGAGGGTGCTGTACGGATGGGACAGGTATATGTGAGTGCTGTACGGATGGGAAAGGTATATGAGGTGCTGTATGGATGGGACAGGTGTATGTGAGTGCTGTATGGATGGGATAGGTGTATGAGGTGCTGTAGGGATGGGACAGGTGTATGAGGTGCTGTACGGATGGGACAGGTGTATGAGGTGCTGTATGGATGGGATAGGTGTATGAGGTGCTGTAGGGATGGGACAGGTGTATGAGTGCTGTATGTATGGGACAGGTATATGAGGGTACCGTATGGATGGGACAGGTATATGTGAGTACCGTATGTATGGGACAGGTATATGAGGTGCTGTATGGATGGAACAGCTATATGTATGGGACAGGTATATGTGAGTGCTGTATGTATGGGACAGGTATATGTGAGTGCTGTATGTATGGGACAGGTGTATGAGGGTACTGTATGGATGGGACAGGTATATGTGAGTACCGTATGTATGGGACAGGTATATGAGGTGCTGTATGGATGGGACAGGTATATGAGGTGCTGTATGGATGGGACAGGTATATGAGGTGCTGTATGGATGGAACAGGTATATGAGAGTGCTGTACGAATGGGACAGGTATATGAGGGTGCTGTACGGATGGGACAGGTATATGAGGTGCTGTACGGATGGGACAGGTATATGATTTGCTGTATGGATGGGACAGGTATAAGGTGCTGTATGGATGGGACAGGTATATGGTGCTGTATGGATGGGACAGGTATATGAGGTGCTGTATGGATGGGACAGGTTAATGAGGGTGCTGTACGGATGGGACAGGTATATGTGGGTGCTGTACGGATGGGACAGGTATATGAGGTGCTGTATGGATGGGACCGGTGTATGTGAGTGCTGTATGGATGGGACAGGTGTATGAGGTGCTGTAGGGATGGGACAGGTGTATGAGGTGCTGTATGGATGGGATAGGTGTATGAGGTGCTGTAGGGATGGGACAGGGGTATGAGGTGCTGTAGGGATGGGACAGGGGTATGAGGTGCTGTACGGATGGGACAGGTGTATGAGGTGCTGTACGGATGGGATAGGTGTATGAGTTGCTGTACGGATGGGACAGGTATATGTGAGTGCTGTACGGATGGGACAGGTATATGAGGTGCTGTATGGATGGGACAGGTGTATGTGAGTGCTGTATGGATGGGACAGGTGTATGAGGTGCTGTATGGATGGGACAGGTGTATGTGAGTGCTGTATGGATGGTATAGGTGTATGAGGTGCTGTACGGATGGGACAGGTGTATGAGGTGCTGTACGGATGGGACAGGTGTATGAGGTGCTGTATGGATGGGATAGGTGTATGAGGTGCTGTATGGATGGAACAGCTATATGTATGGGACAGGTATATGTGAGTGCTGTATGTATGGGACAGGTATATGTGAGTGCTGTATGTATGGGACAGGTATATGTGAGTGCTGTATGTATGGGACAGGTATATGAGCGTACTGTATGGATGGGACAGGTATATGTGAGTACCGTATGTATGGGACAGGTATATGAGGTGCTGTATGGATGGGACAGGTATATGAGGTGCTGTATGGATGGGACAGGTATATGAGGTGCTGTACGGATGGGACAGGTATATGAGGTGCTGTACGGATGGGACAGGTATATGAGGTGCTGTACGGATGGGACAGGTATATGAGAGTGCTGTACGGATGGGACAGGTATATGAGGGTGCTGTACGGATGGGACAGGTATATGAGGTGCTGTACGGATGGGACAGGTATATGAGGTGCTGTACGGATGGGACAGGTATATGATTTGCTGTATGGATGGGTCAGGTATAAGGTGCTGTATGGATGGGACAGTTATATGAGGTGCTGTATGGATGGGACAGGTATATGAGGTGTTGTATGGATGGAACAGGTATATGAGAGTGCTGTATGGATGGGACAGGTGTATGAGAGTGCTGTATGGATGGGACAGGTGTATGAGGTGCTGTATGGATGGGACAGGTGTATGAGGTGATGTACGGATGGGACAGGTGTATGAGGTGATGTACGGATGGGACAGGTATATGAGGATGCTGTACGGATGGGACTGGTATATGTGAGTGCTGTACAGATGGGACAGGTATATGAGGTGCTGTATGGATGGGACAGGTGTATTTGAGTGCTGTATGGATGGGACAGGTGTATGAGGTGCTGTAGGGATGGGACAGGTGTATGAGGTGCTGTACGGATGGGACAGGTGTATGAGGTGCTGTATGGATGGGATAGGTGTATGAGGTGCTGTAGGGATGGGACAGGTGTATGAGGTGCTGTAGGGATGGAACAGGTGTATGAGGTGCTGTACGGATGGGACAGGTGTATGAGGTGCTGTACGGATGGGACAGGTGTATGAGGTGCTGTACGGATGGGACAGGTATATGTGAGTGCTGTACGGATGGGACAGGTATATGAGGTGCTGTATGGATGGGACAGGTTTATGTGAGTGCTGTATGGATGGGACAGGTGTATGAGGTGCTGTAGGGATGGGACAGGTGTATGAGGTGCTGTACGGATGGGACAGGTGTATGAGGTGCTGTATGGATGGGACAGGTGTATGTGAGTGCTGTATGGATGGGATAGGTGTATGAGGTGCTGTAGGGATGGGACAGGTATATGAGAGTGCTGTATGGATGGGACAGGTGTATGAGGTGCTGTACGGATGGGACAGGTGTATGAGGTGCTGTATGGATGGGATAGGTGTATGAGGTGCTGTAGGGATGGGACAGGTGTATGAGGTGCTGTAGGGATGGGACAGGTGTATGAGGTGATGTACGGATGGGACAGGTATATGAGGGTGCTGTACGGATGGGACAGGTATATGTGAGTGCTGTACGGATGGGAAAGGTATATGAGGTGCTGTATGGATGGGACAGGTATGTGAGTGCTGTATGGATGGGATAGGTGTATGAGGTGCTGTAGGGATGGGACAGGTGTATGAGGTGCTGTACGGATGGGACAGGTGTATGAGGTGCTGTATGGATGGGATAGGTGTATGAGGTGCTGTAGGGATGGGACAGGTGTATGAGTGCTGTATGTATGGGACAGGTATATGAGGGTACCGTATGGATGGGACAGGTATATGTGAGTACCGTATGTATGGGACAGGTATATGAGGTGCTGTATTGATGGAACAGCTATATGTATGGGACAGGTATATGTGAGTGCTGTATGTATGGGACAGGTATATGTGAGTGCTGTATGTATGGGACAGGTGTATGAGGGTACTGTATGGATGGGACAGGTATATGTGAGTACCGTATGTATGGGACAGGTATATGAGGTGCTGTATGGATGGGACAGGTATATGAGGTGCTGTATGGATGGGACAGGTATATGAGGTGCTGTATGGATGGGACAGGTATATGAGGTGCTGTATGGATGGAACAGGTATATGAGAGTGCTGTACGAATGGGACAGGTATATGAGGGTGCTGTACGGATGGGACAGGTATATGAGGTGCTGTACGGATGGGACAGGTATATGATTTGCTGTATGGATGTGACAGGTATAAGGTGCTGTATGGATGGGACAGGTATATGGTGCTGTATGGATGGGACAGGTATATGAGGTGCTGTATGGATGGGACAGGTATATGAGGTGCTGTATGGATGGAACAGGTATATGAGAGTGCTGTATGGATGGGAGAGGTATATGAGAGTGCTGTATGGATGGGACAGGTGTATGAGGTGCTGTATGGATGGGACAGGTGTATGAGGTGATGTACGGATGGGACAGGTTAATGAGGGTGCTGTACGGATGGGACAGGTATATGTGGGTGCTGTACGGATGGGACAGGTATATGAGGTGCTGTATGGATGGGACCGGTGTATGTGAGTGCTGTATGGATGGGACAGGTGTATGAGGTGCTGTAGGGATGGGACAGGTGTATGAGGTGCTGTATGGATGGGATAGGTGTATGAGGTGCTGTAGGGATGGGACAGGGGTATGAGGTGCTGTAGGGATGGGACAGGTGTATGAGGTGCTGTACGGATGGGACAGGTGTATGAGGTGCTGTACGGATGGGATAGGTGTATGAGTTGCTGTACGGATGGGACAGGTATATGTGAGTGCTGTACGGATGGGACAGGTATATGAGGTGCTGTATGGATGGGACAGGTGTATGTGAGTGCTGTATGGATGGGACAGGTGTATGAGGTGCTGTAGGGATGGGACAGGTGTATGAGGTGCTCTACGGATGGGACAGGTATATGAGGTGCTGTATGGATGGGACAGGTGTATGTGAGTGCTGTATGGATGGGATAGGTGTATGAGGTGCTGTAGGGATGGGACAGGTATATGAGAGTGCTGTAGGGATGGGACAGGTATATGTGAGTGCTGTATGGATGGGACAGGTGTATGAGGTGCTGTAGGGATGGGACAGGTGTATGAGGTGCTATACGGATGGGACAGGTGTATGAGGTGCTGTATGGATGGGATAGGTATATATGGGTGCTGTACGGATGGGACAGGTATATGAGGTGCTGTATGGATGGGACAGGTGTATGTGAGTGCTGTATGGATGGGACAGGTGTATGAGGTGCTGTAGGGATGGGACAGGTGTATGAGGTGCTGTACGGATGGGACAGGTGTATGAGGTGCTGTATGGATGGGATAGGTATATGAGGTGCTGTAGGGATGGGACAGGTGTATGAGATGCTGTATGGATGGGACAGGTATATGAGGTGATGTACGGATGGGACAGGTGTATGAGGGTGCTGTACGGATGGGACAGGTATATGTGAGTGCTGTACGGATGGGAAAGGTATATGAGGTGCTGTATGGATGGGACAGGTGTATGTGAGTGCTGTATGGATGGGATAGGTGTATGAGGTGCTGTAGTGATGGGACAGGTGTATGAGGTGCTGTACGGATGGGACAGGTGTATGAGGTGCTGTATGGATGGGATAGGTGTATGAGGTGCTGTAGGGATGGGACAGGTGTATGAGGTGCTGTAGGGATGGGACAGGTGTATGAGGTGCTGTACGGATGGGACAGGTGTATGTGAGTGCTGTACAGATGGGACAGGTATATGAAGTGCTGTATGGATGGGACAGGTGTATGTGAGTGCTGTACGGATGGGACAGGTATATGAAGTGCTGTATGGATGGGACAGTTGTATGTGAGTGCTGTATGGATGGGATAGGTGTATGAGGTGCTGTACGGATGGGACAGGTATATGAGGTGCTGTATGGATGGGACAGGTGTATGTGAGTGCTGTATGGATGGGATAGGTGTATGTGAGTGCTGTATGGATGGGATAGGTGTATGAGGTGCTGTAGGGATGGGACAGGTATATGAGATTGCTGTATGGATGGGACAGGTGTATGAGGTGCTGTACGGATGGGACAGGTGTATTAGGTGCTGTATGGATGGTATAGGTGTATGAGGTGCTGTAGGGATGGGAGAGGTGTATGAGATGTTTTATGGATGGGACAGGTGTATGAGGTGCTGTACGGATGGGACAGGTGTATGAGGTGCTGTACGGATAGGATAGGTGTATGAGGTGCTGTAGGGATGGGACAGGTATATGTGAGTGCTGTATGGATGGGACAGGTGTATGAGGTGCTGTATGGTGGATGTTTTTCAAGTGGCTTCAGATGACTCAAAATTCAACTTATGCCCCTAAGACATAAGACCCGTGAAACACATGGGTACATCTCGGGTCTATCAACCCTGGAATTTCCCAGGTCATAAGTGCGTACACACAATTCAATTTTTGAAACGATATTGCAGTTTTCGATGGATTTGAATGATAAATTGTTTTAAAAGTGGCGTGTCTAGGCACGATAATGATGCCAATGTGCGTTCCCGCTGGTCGTGGTCTGTGATCATGACCAATCTGTCACAATTTAGCACACTTTGTTCCGTGTATACGCACAATGAACGATTTAATGGACGATTTGTCACTGTTTCTGGCCACTCCCCTCCACCATTTTGTGACAGACTGCAGACGACGTCGATGACGGAAAGAGCAGCAGCGTGGAATCGTCTTCTGTGCAGCTTGGGATCGTCTTCTGTGATATGTGAGCATTGTGAGGTTGTTTGCTGCCAAAGGATATATCATTTACATTTTGCAGTCGTTAACGAACCATCTATGTCTTTTGATTATTTGTACAATTGCTCCATATTTCTGCACAATATCGTTTTTCCGGGAGTTTTCAGGAGTTCAAGGGAAATCGTTAATGAGATCGTACCTCCATGTGTACGTAGCTTTGTCTGATAGCCCCATTCACACTACACCAAAACCCCGGAAATTCCAGGGTTGGATACATTCACACTAAACCCGGGTCTACCCTGGAATTTGGTTTGGATTTAAAGGGGATACTTTTTTTCTCTGTTCACAGTAATGACATAATATAAAAATTAGCATTTTTATAGTAAAGGCCACAAAGTTTGTTTCCTATTTTTTTTTTAATTGAAAACCAATAAATGTTTACATTACAATATCAGAAAAGTATGAATATAGCCTCTAGAAAGTTTCAGTCTATACAAAGACCAAATTTTCACATAAAAAAATTAAACATAAAATAATACACATTTAAAAATTTGTTTGCTCCCCAGCATGTGGTCCGGGGGACTGCAGTTGATGCAGGTGCACAGAACAGCCAATGAGAAAGTTTCTTAAAACCCGGGTCTAAAAATCTGGGTTGAATGCATTCACACTAGAGCAGTGATTCCCAACCTCGGTCCTCAATGCACACTAATACCCCTTCTCCACCTAAATTCCGGGTCTGACCCGGAGTTGGAACAAAGTTCCTATCCGGATCAGACCCGGAATTTTGCCGGCGCTGACTCGGGATATTCCCGAGTCAGCGATGCTCACACCGCAGTCGGGTCTGCATAGACCCGGCTTTTGCGGAGTGAAAGTGGACGCTTGGAGATGACGTCATCTCCAAGCGCCACTGAAGCCGGACCAATCGGCCGGCTAGCAGCGCACTCCAGGTCTTCGTGACCCGGAGTTCGCTGTTCCCATAGCAGGGTTTCACGGGCTACGCCCGTGTTAAACCCTGCTAGTTACCTGGGTTGGATTGCCGGGTCACTCGACCCGGCGATCCAACCCTCTGCCCTTTTACACCAGGGAGCTGCCCGGGTTAACCCTTCAAAAACCCGGGTTTTAGCTCCGGTGTAAAAGGGGTATAACAGTCCTGGTTTTAGTGATATCCATGTTTCAGCACAGGTGGTTAAATCAAAATAACTGAGGTACTAATTGAGTCACCTGTGCTCAAGTGTGGCTATCCTTAAAACATGGACCGCTAGTGTGCCTTGAGGACCGTGGTTGGAAACCCCTGCACTAGAGGCTACCAGGGTTGCATCGGGAAAACTCTGGTATAAGCAGGGTCATTTCTGTTCACACTTTGCAAAATCCCGGGTTAATGCATGTTCATAGCCAAAAACCCGGGTTTTGCTGTATGTCTGAAAGGGCTTTTACGGGCATTTTTATGTACATCAAATTTAACTACAGAATTTATTTTAACGGAAAATAAAATTCTATAATTTTTCGCGCAGCCGCGTTAAGTTCTGTGTAGAAAATGTCACAACCAATTGAATATGCCCCTTTGTGTGCTGTGTGCTCGTTCGGACTCACACGGATGCAGTCCAGCATAGAGACAGCCAATGGTGTAAGACGATATTTCTGTTTATCCCTCCGGGGGCAGCAGGAGACTTCACTCTGATCCGGGACGGTAGGTAACCATGCTTTAGCCGCATCTACACACCACCTCGAACCCCAGTCCCAGTGACCTTGGCGCAGCAAGGTGTGTTTACGATCATCTTATGGGAAACCTAATAGTCTGCGATTTGTAAAAATTGTGGACCCCATTTACCAACAAAACATAACCCCTTTAGTGCTCGCTAAAGGGTTTATGTCCTCGTTTCTGCATTTAACAAACAGCGGTAATTTAAGATGGTGAGAGCGATGCGGTCCCCATTGCTGGCAATGGAGACCCGGCGTTGCCTTTCCGGCTTCAGCGTAGCCTTCCAGGCACTGCCGGGTCTCCGTGTAATGCAGATGAGCAGACGGACCATCCCGCATGCGTATATCACCGGAGCCCCATCATTGGCAGCATTAGGCTGCCAGCCCAGCAGAGGATGTCGCCGAGGACGAGGACTTTGTGCGACCTTTGCCGGAGGGGTTAGTGTTCAGTAAATACCAGTGAATTTTTTGTTAGTATCAAAGAGATACTAAACTAAAAATGTTTTAACAATTTAAATAGTCAGAAAACCGTGACTTCAAAACACAAGACCTTTTAAAATAAAAATATGAATACAAGACACCAAATATAATAAGCATTGAGTCTAAAAAAAATAAACTGGTAGCAGTTTTGGGGACTCAAACCCACCATATTTGCAGACAAGTTGCTGCAAGATTTGCGGCCTATTACATTTGCCCTTAGTCAGTGACTAAAAGGTTTCCACATACAGAAACGTACCAAAGAGGGAATAAGAAGAGAACACAATAAAATAGCTCAGTAGAGGATGAGATGACTCCAGTTACTATCTTCCTGAGCTGCCTGTCCCGAATCAGCAAAGTCTGTAAAATATGACCTATTTACAGCCACAAAGGACTGAAACTGGGCACTGATAGGTCTTGTACCTGGTAACCTAGTGTCCTACACTGCCTATACAGCACCACGTTACTGATGTTTGTAAGAGAGAGAGACAGTGTGTATTATTAGTAAATAGCCCCATGTGACCTCTCATTATACAGGAAATGCTTCAGCTGCCTCCCCCATCCCCCCTCCTCCTTTTCTCTCCCGCTGTCCCCACCTCTCTGCTCAGCCATCTCCCCCAGCTCTTGCCTCCCAGCTCCCTGTAGGATAAAATCAATGCATTAAATCTTGCCCACTCCTCTCTGAGCTACAGGCCCTCCTTAATAACTCTCCCCAGTACATAATGTGCTTTAATGACAGTCCTCTCATGGTGACTCCTCTGTTATGGCTCCTCTGAGCCTTTACTATTCTCTATCTGTACTTCAAGTCATCTGATGGTCTTCCATAGCTTACCTCCACCGATTGCCTTCTGAATTGGGCATCATGGGAATGAAGGAGTTAAAAAACCTTTAAGGGGAACTCCATTCTAGGGGGGGGGGGGGGCAAAGTGAGAGTTTTTAGAAGTGGAGATGTTGCCCATAGCAACCAATCAGATTCTAGCTATTATCTTCTAGAATGTGCTAGTTGAATGTTTAGTAGAATCTGACTGGTTACCATGGGCAACATCTCTACTTCTAAAAACTCTCACTTTAGTAAATTTACCCCTAAAGGTGTATTTTCTCAATAAAATCCCCATCACCAACACTAGTAGGGCCACAAGATTCACTTGTCCAGGACACATGTAATGCAGGAGTTACTCATCCCATTTGTACCTATAATGGTAGGTACCATACTTACCTACCCTCCCGATTTGGTTGAGAGCCTCCCGACCTCCCGGGAAAGGCAGGCAAGACTCCCGGCTGCCGCCGACCCCTCCTGGCCCACCCCAATTGTATGAAAAACTCCCGGCAGCGCAGGGGGGCGGTGACGCGATTCGTGTCATTTCGGCACCGCCCCCTGCATCACACTGCCTGTAATATCGGCAGTGTGTAACGTGGGGCGGGGCCGAAATGACGCGCTCGCGTGGCTCCACCCCCGCTCCACCCACAAAACGTGACATCTGGCCGCCCCCGCCCCCGTTTGCTGTCCACTCCCCCCCCAGTAATGCCGATCTGGCTGCTCCCTCCCGGAAGGGGCAGCCAGATAGTCGGCAAGTATGGGTAGGTACCCTACTAACCAGGGGCGGATTTAGACTTTTCATTTAGGGGGGGCGGTTATTAATAATCATGATTCCTCCTCTTTCCTATCCTGGCACCTCCCCTTTCGGGTCCGATGGTAGCACACCTTAGTGCAATTGTGAATAGGTACATGGAAAGGTATGCGTTCATTATCCTGGCGGAGGTGATGCCGACTCTTACAATATCGGCATCAGAATACCGACACCGGTCAGAATACCGGCGCCAGCATCCCGTCCGCCGTGATGCCTAAGGTAAGTAGCGGGGTGGGGGGGACGGTTAGAGTTAGGCAGTAGGGGGAGGGTTAGGTTTAGGGTGCAGGGAGGGGGACGTTAGGTTTAGGCACTGAGGGGAGGTTAGGTTCAGGCACCAGCGAGGGAGGGTTAGGGTAGGGAGAAGGTTAGCATACCGACCAGCAAGTTTCGGTAGGTTAATCCTGTCGGGATCCAGACATCGGGATTCTGACTGCCTGAATCCGTTCCCCATTGAAAGCACCTATTTATATGTATACATACATATATACAGCACACACACATACACATAT
The DNA here is from genome assembly GCA_031769625.1 of Taudactylus pleione. Classification (NCBI taxonomy): domain Eukaryota; kingdom Metazoa; phylum Chordata; class Amphibia; order Anura; family Myobatrachidae; genus Taudactylus; species Taudactylus pleione. The sequence goes on along the minus strand of JAUIMM010000506.1, from coordinate 1,046,725 downwards.
ATATATATATATATATACACACCATACTTGCCAACCCTCCCGATTTGGTCGGGAGCCTCCCGAAAATCGGGTGCCGCTCCCGACCTCCCGGGAAGGCAGGCAAGTCTCCCGGCAGCTGCCGACCCCTCCTGCCCCCCACCGCCATAACAGGAAAATCCTCGGCAGCGGGGGCCTGTGACGCGATTCACTTAGAATCACATAATTTTGGCCCCGCCCCCTGCTTCACGCTGCCTGTAATATCGGCAGCGTGTAGCGGGGGCGGGACCAAAATGACGCAATCGCGTGGCTCCGCCCCTGCTCCACCCACAAACTCTTGTAGTCTGGCCGGCCCCGCCCCTGTTTGCTGGCCACGCCCCCCCAGTCAAGCCGATCTGGCTGCTCCCTCCCGGAAGGGGCAGCCAGATAGTCGGCAAGCATGACACACACACATATATATATATACATATACACACACATACATATATACACACATACATATATACTTCCCCCACACCTCCACAGTTGCTGGTGCCAGCATGCACATCACAGAGTGACACACACAGTCCTTCGTCAAACCCTCCCCAGGGCTGCAGACATTGGTTGCTCCCACATTGTGCGGCACTAATACCAGGGGGGCAGAGTGGGGGAAGGAGGATGAGGGGAGGCTCGGAAGTCTAGCAGGAGGGATAGAGAGGTGATAAACGGGGAAGAGACGCTCTCACTCATGGGTCCTTTTGTGGAGCCTTCTATTACCCCAGAGGCAGAGCTGCTTCCCTTGCTATTGCCTGGCCCCGGAGCCGCATCCGTGTCGTGTTAGACAGCGAGCATCAGCAGTGCATTGTGCCCAGACAGGAGCAGGAGGTGGAGGAGCAGAGCGTTAGGCGGGACCATCAGCCAACACTGCAGCACTGCCACGGAAGTTACAATACTCCTGTGGTCGCTGCTCGCACCTGGACCATGAGGCTGCACACTGTCTGGGGGAGTGTCTGGCGCTTGTGCTAGGGGGAGCGATCGCTCCAATTGCTCCCGCCCCTGGATCCGCCACTGCTACTTATACCCCTTTTACACCGGAGCTAAAACCCGGGTTTTTGAAGGGTTAACCAGGGCAGCTCCCTGGTGTAAAAGGGCAGAGGGTTGGATCGCCGGGTCGAGTGACCCGGCAATCCAACCCAGGTAACTAGCAGGGTTTAACACGGGCATAGCCCGTGAAACCCTGCTATGGGAACAGCGCACTCCGGGTCACGATGACCTGGAGTGCGCTGCTAGCCAGCCGATTGGTCCGGCTTCAGTGGCGCTTGGAGATGACGTCATCTCCAAGCGTCCACTTTCACTCCGCAAAAGCCGGGTCTATGCAGACCCGACTGCGGTGTGAGCGGCGCTGACTCAGGAATATCCCGAGTCAGCGCCTGCAAAATTCCGGGTCTGATCCGGATAGGAACTTTGTTCCAACTCCGGGTCAGACCCGGAATTTAGGTGGAAAAGGGCTATTACATACAGGGTTTTAGGCCTCTGTCTATGGTGCTGATTGGACGGCTCTGGCAGCTATGTCCTGTTTATATTCAGACACAACAATGTCCGTTTTGGATCCATATTGTTTTCCCGTTATGTGATGATCTGCCGAATAGATCAGTTTGTGAGGTAGTTAGATAAGGGCAACAGGGAAGATATCTGTAGTGGTTATAACTTATAGTAAATGTGTCATGTGCATATTAAGGGGTCAATCCAATTAGGTGCAAATTGGCTTGTACGAGCAGTTCTCACACTGCTAATTGCAGTTGCAATCCAATACCAAACTCACTTTTTTTTTCCCAAAGGAAAATCAAATTTGTTTGTACACCCCCCCGTGGATGTGAGATGGTTTATTTGAAGGTAAAAATGTCAGGTCACAGTGCAGAACCCCTTGGACAGCCCCCCTAATGACTAATTAGGCATTTAGAAGTTTTCAATTAGCTTAATTGGCCCAATAATTACATGTAATTTTTGGGTGATTAAAACAATGGCCTCAAATTACCCCCAAATCAACTTTTGCATTAATTTAAAGACCCCAGTATTTTTTAAATGAAATATAAATGCTTTTTTATCAAAACATTTTGAAATAATTTTTTAAGTTAAAGTGGCCTCAAATTAACACAAAATAATTTTTTTACTCCTTTTTTTGGTACTTCAGCATCTTTGCGGCCCCCTGCTGGAGGCACTGGCTACGCTACTTACGTATCTTCACTAGTCAGTGAAGGTACGTAAGTAGCGTAAAGATCAGCCAGTGTCCAACGTCATTCCCTACCATCCAAGTGGGCATGGAGGGGGAGTATATCCTTGTGGCGAGCGAAGCGAGCCACCATGCCCACAGCGTGGCGAGCGAAGTGAGCTCGCAAGGGGCCGAATGGTATTTTCTAATGTTTACGCTACTTATGTATCTTCACTGACTAGTGAAGATACGTAAGTAGCATAACCAGCGCCTAAAGCAGGGGGCCGCAAAGATGAGGAAGTACCCCCCTTTTTTTTTGCATTTTTAAATTTATTCGATTGAGATTAAATGGAAAAAAGTTTAGGTTTTGTTTTTCTAATTTTAAATAAAACCTTCAGTACTTTCCCTATGCCCACTATCAGCCTTCGGTATGAGTCTGCTAACAAAGGTTTCACTTTTTTGGGGTGGTTTCCTCACTTTTTCATGCACTTCCCCAAAGTTGCATGCTATAGAAAATTTGCACACCCTCCCCGCGAGTAGTGCTAATTGGATAGAGTGTTTCTCAGGAGCGAGCATTATACCCCTTTTACACCAGAGCAAAAACCTGGGTTTTTTCTGGGTCTACCCGGGTTGCAGCTCAGTGTAAAAGGGTCCCTGAAAAATAACCTGGGTCAAGTGACCCTGCAATTCAACCCAGGTAGCTACTAGGGTTGGACCCAGGATGGACCCAGGTAATGGTGCAGTGTAAACGGTGCAACCCAGGTTATCTGATCTGGATCATGCCTAAAATGAGCGGATTGGTGGTTGTGGAGCAGTCACCTCCCACTTTTTATGACCTCACAGGTTTAGCAGGGCAGACCTGAGTTCAGTGTGAACAGGGCTGACCTGGGAGTAATCCTGATCAATGGTGCAGTGTAAATGGGTCTGACCTGGGTCTGACCAGGGTTGGAACCATGTCCAAAAACCCAGGTCGGACCTGGGTTTTTGGTGGAAAAGAGGTATTAGTGAGAATTATGCTAGTTCACAGGTTCTCAAACTCGGTCCTCAGGACCAAACAAGCTCCAGTGATACAATTGTCTCTTGATATTCGAATATGTTAAATAACTTCTGATCTAAGACGTTTATTAGGATATACAGTATAGTGCATACTAGGTTAGATTAGAAGTATTCATCCAAGGTATAGGTCACAGGTTCTCAAACTCGGTCCTCAGGACCCCAAACAGTGCATGTTTTGCAGGTCTCCTCACAGAATCACAAGTGCAATAATTAGCTCCAACTGTGGATCTTTTACAATGTGTCAGTGACTAAAGGCCCCCATACATCAGTAATCGATTGTGGCAATTTGCCATCGATTGTGTATAAAAATCTGCAATGTATGGGCTTCACAGATCACAGATTGCAACCAAAAAGTGATTGGAATTGTTAAATCAGATTGTCTAAAGGCCCCCATACATCAGCAATCTGAAAACCACAATTGAACAATTTGAAGATTCAAGCTGCGTACACACACAACGATTTTCAGGACGATTTCACTATAAGGACGTCATTATATTGAAATCGTTTTGGAGATTTAACCAAAAACGATGAACGAAATTCGTTCATGCGCGCGCCCGTTTGTCGTTTTTCGTTTGCATTCATCGTCCATTCTGACCATCCAACAGAACGATTTTCGTTTGGAAAATCGTTCATGTTTGGCAGAATGAACGATAAACGATGGACCCTCCCACAACACTCCCCGCCGGACTACAGTCATTGCCGCGCCTGGACACCTGCAAGACGCCAGCTATCCGCGGAGTCCCCGACCAGCAATTTCTTGCGGTAAGTACACATCTCACCCTCCCCCCACTGTCCACCAATGCTTTAGGGGCTCATGTGGCAGCAGATTAGGTGGCCTATGGCAGCATATAAGGGGGCCTATGGCAGCATATAAGGGGGTCTATGGCAGCATATAAGGGGCCTATGGCAGCATATAAGGGTCCCTATGGCAGCATATAAGGGGGCCTATGGCAGCATATAAGGGGCCTATGGCAGCATATAAGGGGGCCTATGGCAGCATATAAGGGTCATATGGCAGCATATAAGGGTCCCTATGGCAGCATATAAGGGGGCCTATGGCAGCATATAAGGGTTATATGACAGCATATAAGGGGCCTATGGCAGCATATAAGGGCCCTATGGCAGCATATAAGGGGGCTATGGCAGCATATAAGGGGCCTATGGCAGCATATAAGGGGGCCTATGGCAGCATATAAGGGTCCCTATGGCAGCATATAAGGGGGCCTATGGCAGCATATAAGGGTCCCTATGGCAGCATATAAGGGGCCTATGGCAGCATATAAGGTGGCACTATGGCAGCATATAAGGGTCATATGACAGCATATAAGGGTCCCTATGGCAGCATATAAGGGGCCTATGGCAGCATATAAGGGGGCTATGGCAGCATATAAGGGGCCTATGGCAGCATATAAGGGGACTATGGCAGCATATAAGGGGGCCTATGGCAGCATATAAGGGTCCCTATGGCAGCATATAAGGGGGCCTATGGCAGCATATAAGGGTCCCTATGGCAGCATATAAGGGGCCTATGGCAGCATATAAGGGGGCACTATGGCAGCATATGAGGGTCCCTATGGTAGCATATAAGGGGGCCTATGGCAGCATATAAGGGTCCCTATGGCAGCATATAAGGGGCCTATGGCAGCATATAAGGGGCCTATGGCAGCATATAAGGGTCCCTATGGCAGCATATAAAGGGGCCTATGGCAGCATATAAGGGTCCCTATGGCAGCATATAAGGGGCCTATGGCAGCATATAAGGGGGCACTATGGCAGCATATGAGGGTCATATGACAGCATATAAGGGTCCCTATGGCAGCATATAAGGGGGCTATGGCAGCATATAAGGGGCCTATGGCAGCATATAAGGGGCCTATGGCAGCATATAAGGGGGCCTATGGCAGCATATAAGGGTCCCTATGGCAGCATATAAGGGGGCCTATGGCAGCATATAAGGGTCCCTATGGCAGCATATAAGGGGCCTATGGCAGCATATAAGGGGGCACTATGGCAGGCTTCTGGGCCCTGGGGGTTGTTTTGCAATTTAAAAATTGGGTACATAGCGTCTTTGGTCGAACAACTGTGAAATGTTATGTGTGTTTTCCAGGCCAAGTTGGTAATTGGAAGTTGGTAATCTTGGGGGAGTGGGGGAGCCCCCAAAGAAGTGTCCCACCCTCCCCCACCCAAGCACCACAGGCTTCCACTGAAGGCCGGGGCTCTTCCCCGTACCCCTGGAACAGTTGTTAATGGGGTAATGGGGGGGCCAAATAATGACAAACTATTGTATGTTACAGTGGAACTACAACTGCCAGCATGCCTGCCATTTTGCACTTGTGCAAATACAAGTGCCAGCAGACATGCAGTACCTGTAATTTCAGTGTAAAATTTTTTGCTTTTGTATAAAAAACACACACACCGTCACAGTCTAACTTTATTACACACACCTACTCATTCACACATACTTACCTATACCAGAATAATCTGTCCCCTTTACCACTAGAATATCCATGATTGTCATTGTAAAATCAAAACACATACTCACCTATACCCTTGCGCTGATCACAGCAGAACACATACCGCAGAGACGCCATACAAAACAGCTCTGAATATGTGTGTTTACAGACATATTCAAAGCTGGCGACTGGGATCTGACGGGACATGCAGGGATATCCATGTGCCCTCAGCCAATCATGGTTGCGGCTTTCGCAATAACATTCCGCTGATTGGCGCCGGCTACTGACAGTTCCCACGTGTGAGTTCCCACGTGACAGCTGTCATTAGCCGGACCCAAACAACGGTTGATTCTCACAAAGCAGCGCCGCTGATTGGCAGAGGGGACATGGATATCCCTGTATGTCCCGTCAGATCCCAGTCGGCAGCTATGAATATGTGTGTCAACACACATATTCAGAGCTGTTGCGTGTGGCATCTGACCGGTATGGGTTGTGTGGAGACCAGCGCAGGATATTGTTGAGTATGTAAACTTACTGACAGGCCCAGTCATCATGGTTTTATACTGTAGAAGGGGCCCTAAACATCTATTATAGGTAACTATGTGTCAATGGGTAGGTGTGTGTATTAAATTTGAAATGGACACGGTGTGTATTTTTTGTATATTTTTTAAAAGCATTTTTGGAGTTTGAAGTGACAGGTGTGCCATGTCTGCTGGCACTTCTACTTCCACTGTAAAGTAATTTTTTAACACATTATTTAGCACCCCTATTTGGCCAAAAGGTCAACATTTTGAAGACCAACATGTGTAAAGGAAGGCATTTTTCCTGTAATTAGCCCTCCATAAGCATCTTCACATCATTTTGACAAGTTTTGTACCCCTCTATTTTACCAACAGAAATGGCTGCTAACCGTGAGTTTTGGACAGGATTCATTGATATATACAGAGATCATGAGTGCCTGTGGAACCCAAAAATGAAGTCCTTCTTAGATCGGCAAAGGAAGGCAGTAGCATATGAGAAATTGATCACATATGCACAAACCCGGGATTCAAAGGCAAACCTAGCTTCTGTGAAGCAAAAAATCAACAATTTCCGAACCGCTTTTACAAGGGAACACAACAAGTACCTCAGCTCCATGCGTTCCGGAGCTGGGACAGACGAGGTCTATAAACCAACACTATGGTATTATGATCTGTTCACCTTTGTCTTGGATAAAGAGCCGGAGATGCCGTCGGTGGGTACGCTTGACGAGGACGTTCCTTGCCAGGATTTGGAGAGTCAAGACAGCGTATGTTTTTTATTGACTTAATGTGTTTTTCAAAAGGACTGTTTGTTTCACATTTTTAGTTTAAAAAATTCCACCATGTGTAATATGTATTACAATTTTGTCTGTTAACATTTTCAAACCACATCTTACTTTTTTGAGGCAGCAAGTATTGGATGTACCTTTTGTTTTTATCGTGCTTTCAATATGGATGAGGAGAATAGTTTAGTTTTCATTTTGATATTTTGGAAAAACTTTACATTTAGGGTGAAAATGATCGTGTGCCCCCCATAAAGGTGTTTAGACATGTGGTGTAAATGTTTTTTTCAGCCAATTTGAATGTTATTTGGGGTTGATTTTTTTAAATGTTGCCCTCCAGGTGTATATTTCTGTGCAGAATCTTAAAAGTCAAAATGTTTATTTGAAAATGCAAAACTGACAACTTATTATAACAATGTCATTATTGTGCTTCTTTCTCCTAGTTTCGTGCTCCGGAAGTTGTTGTTGGCTCTCCAACCAGCGTACACATCGACCGTGGGGAGAGCAGCATGGTGCAGGCAACATCTGAAGAGCCTGCCCAAGAAGCCTCTCAGCCACCGGCAAAGAGGAGGAGGCCGGGTGGCAAGGCTGCTGCGAAAACCTCACGGTCGGGACGGTCGGAGGAAGAGGATGAGTTTATGAGGCTTGCAAAGGAGGTGTTGAATAGAAACACTGACAGATTTACAGTGTTCGGGCTTAATGTAGCACACGACATGCGGCTAATGATTCCCCAGGCACAGGTGTATTTTGAAAGGGTCATATATGAGGCGTTGCGTCGTGGGTTAGTCAATACTCTCGAAGAACACACGACTGTAACCCCATATAGTCTCCACCAGCTACCACCACCATCATATCCAAACTTTGCTCCCCTTCGTTCGTTTCCACCAAACCCTCCGTATGAATATCATTCCCACTATGCGTCGGGGCCCACTGCTCCCCCTTCCCAACAACCTGGGCCATCCACGAGTACTGTGCAATCACTTTGGCACAGTACTCATGCAGTACTTCATCCTGATGATGAGTATTGATTTTTGGATAATTTTTTTATTAAAATTTGCGAGTTTTTTTTGGTGTAAACTTCATAATTTTATCCCTCCTCTATCTCCAGCTCTTTATTTCAGATAATGAGTGAATAGATCATATTATCATACAGTTGGTTTATTAGCCTCGTTTATCCCTGCTCTGGAATATTGGAGTTGAAGTATTTTGTTGTGATTCCCTTGTATAGTGGTCGGAAATAGGTTTTTTTGGCTTCACAAAGCTAGGTATGTTCTTTGCATTGGGGTTTGTGCCATATGTGACCAATTTCTCATGTGCCTGCTTCCACCGATCTGAGAAGGACGGATGTTAAGGGCACCCATGATCTCTGTATATTTTTATGAATCCTGTCCACAATTTAATTTATTATAATGGCCAGGAATGGCATTATAAAAATCTGAAAAAGTGAAACACTTGTCTGTTTTTTATTCAAATAACAATGTTATTTGTACCAAAACCTCACTTCCAAAGTTTAACAATATTTAGTGGATATTTTATTCTGTTGTAAAAATGTACCAAAACAATGTACATAAAATCCGGGCAAAACTAATGGAAAATTTACACAATGTACATAGCTCAACACGGCACCCAAGGTACGAGGGGAACACATGAAAAAGTACCAAGGTAACACATTGAACGGTGCTAACACATGGTACCAAGGTAACACATGAAACGGTGCTAACACATGGTACCAAGGTAACACATTGAACGGTGCTAACACATGGTACCAAGGTAACACATGAAACGGTGCTAACACATGGTACCAAGGTAACACATGAAACGGTGCTAACACATGGTACCAAGGTAACACATTGAACGGTGCTAACACATGGTACCAAGGTAACACATGAAACGGTGCTAACACATGGTACCAAGGTAACACATTGAACGGTGCTAACACATGGTACCAAAGTAACACATTGAACGGTGCTAACACATGGTACCAAGGTAACACATGAAACGGTGCTAACACATGGTACCAAGGTAACACATTGAACGGTGCTAACACATGGTACCAAGGTAACACATGAAACGGTGCTAACACATGGTACCAAGGTAACACATTGAACGGTGCTAACACATGGTACCAAGGTAACACATGAAACGGTGCTAACACATGGTACCAAGGTAACACATTGAACGGTGCTAACACATGGTACCAAGGTAACACATGAAACGGTGCTAACACATGGTACCAAGGTAACACATGAAACGGTGCTAACACATGGTACCAAGGTAACACATTAAACGGTGCTAACACATGGTACCAAGGTAACACGGTGCTAACACATGGTACCAAGGTAACACATGAAACGGCGCTAACACATGGTACCAAGGTAACACATTAAACGGTGCTAACACATGGTACCAAGGTAACACAGTAAACCTATTTAAATTTGGTTTTTTGTTTGGGATGTGTGTGTGTGATTTGTTCCAACTTTGGTAGTAGTTATCTAAAAAAAGAACAATGTAACTATATATATATATATATATATATATATATTATATAAACACAATATACCTTAAAATAATGACATGACAAGATGTTATATTGTGAAGGGTTCAATATATTTATTTTCATGTGAAATAAACGTGCAATAAAAAATGTCTTAATTTGGGAAAGTCATTAATTAGGCTAAGAAATCTGGGATTCTTGCCACGGAACAGCACCTTCCCCATTAAAGAAAGACACATATTGTTCTCTTATCTGTCTACCACCAGGAGTACTTGATTGTGGAACTGTGGGGCGAGACACAGATATGAGATGTTGGGAAATTTGGTCAGTACCTTCCACTGCAGTAGAAATACTTGCATTTAGTGTCTTGCGCCTTAATAGATTGTGCAATGCACAGGCTGCTAAAACAATGGCATTAATCTTGTCTATGCGGAGGTTTATAGCACTATGAAAAATGCGAAACCGGTTTGTGAGTAGGCCAAAAGCATTTTCAACACATCTGCGTGCCCTGGATAGCCGATAGTTAAAGATTCTCCTATCGTGAGTCAGAGTTCTTTGGGGAAAGGGCTTCAACAAATGGTGGCCTAAGGCAAAGGCCTCATCGACCACAAACACAAAGCCAAGTCCATGTGCGCACTCATCCTGCGGGGGCAGATGGAGGGTGTTATTAGCAAGACGTTCTCCAAACTGTGTTTTTTGTAAGGATCCCCCATCGGAAGACCTTCCGTTTTTCCCAACATCAACAAAGAGAAACTCCAAATGCGCATTGACTGCCGCCATTAAAACAATACTAAAAAAAACCCTTATAATTATAATATAAGGATCCAGATCTGCTTGGGGGGGTTATCCGGATATGTTTCCCATCTATGGCTCCACCGCAATTTGGGAAATTCCATTTCTGGGAAAAATCTAAAGCAACAGCCTGCCAATCCGCTTCCGACCTTGGAAACTGTAATGGTAAAGAAAGACAAGAGAAGTGTCAAAATTAAAAAAAAAAACAATACACACTTGTTAAAGGTGAAAAACACACTATTATATAAACAAGTTAAAAAACATGATGGCAATGTAAATTTTAACTACACAATACAGGACTGTTGCCATTATGGTGTGAAAACATTATTAAATGTCTACAACAAACATAACATATGAAGTAAGGCCCCCTGTTGCAAATAAGGGGGGAGGGGTGGGGCATTTATGCATGGAAGTATTGAAGATTTTTTAAAGTGTTTTGGAAATGTCAAAAACACAATCGACTAAGCAAAACAGTCAATACAGTATTAGGGTGCAAGAGCCACTGGGGACAGCAGGAATGCACACACACAAAAGTACCTTCCAATGTATTATGCCATTTAATACTTAAACATGTACAGCCAAACATCTTTCAACAACAACAGCAACATGCAATGTAATTATGAAATTAACAAAATAAAAAACATGTCATTGTTGTCCCCCAAAGTTGACTAACAATGCTTCCCAATGTAAAAGCAGGGCTCTTCACAGGCTGGTTTCTTTGTCCAGCAAGGTCACCAGAAATAGGTTTGCAAACAACAGTTCACCACCCACACCCCTGGTGTAAGAGGCTGTCCTCTGAAGTTAGCTGAGTCTAAAGAAGCCTCCAATTGCTTCAGTGGCTACTGTTCACCCTCATGCAGTTTGCGTGTGATATCACAAACAACGTCAGGAGGCTGTCCCACACGCATGCTGTATGTACTTACATTGAGGAACAGGAAGGCAGCGGAAGCAGCTCCCAAGTAAAGGTAACTTATTTGCAGGAAGTGGTTCCACAACCAGTCTTGGGGGCGCTGCATACGTGCTGAGTCTGAGAGACTACTTAAGGCTGTGGCCAATACATAGGACCACTAATTGAGGTTGGGGGCAGTGCATAAGGGCAAAGCCAAACAACAGGGGCCAATACATAAAGGGCAAAACTGTAAGGCCCAAAGCATAAAGGGGAAAAGTACAGGGGCCAATACATAATGTGCACTTTTGCAAGAGAGCCAGTGGGGGAGCAGCGTATGACCTGTTGGGATGGAATGGTAAGGGAGATAGGGCTTTGTCCTGTTTACTAAATAATTTAAAATTGACACTTCTGGCTAGTTTTTCTTTACAAGCATTTGTGTCTATAATGAGGTGCGTAAGAATGTTACAAAAACTCACTTGAAAAATGTGTGTTCCTGAAGAAGGTGAAAATCACATCATTGAAAATAAATGAAACACATTACTCCAAACAATACACAAACTAAATCAATTTAATGTTTTTTCTACAAAAGCCAAAAAAAAAAACATGCCTCTTCTATGTTTGCCCCGCATGGTGTTGTGGAACTACATATACAAGGATGCCCTGCCATTTAGCATGTTGTAACTTTAAAATGGTGTAAGGTCATGCTGGGTTGTTTAGTTCCACAGCACCTGGAGCCACAAAAGTTTTGAGACCCCTGAATTATAACGTAATAATGAAGCTTTACACATTTAAAATTGTTACTCTAAATATACAAGTACTTTGCAAATCCAAAAATAACACAATTACCTTAAAATTATCAGGCTTTAAGGCCCTGTGTATAGCCATACAGGTCTCCGGAATAATCAGTCCTAAAGCCTGGGGCGAAATGAGCGTACCAAACTTCAGATCGACCAAGGATCTTCCAGTCGCTAGGTAGCATAGGGTAGCGACAAGCCTCTCCTCAGCAGATATAGACTGCCGCATGGCTGTATCCTGCCTCTGGATGACAGGGGTAACAAGCCGCAGCAAGTCCTGGAAAGTCTGGTCGTCCATACGCAAGAAATTCCTGAAGTCATCAGGGTTATTCTCACGTATCTCCATCAAGAGGGGCATATGCGACATGGTCTCCCGGCGTAACAGCCACTCCTTGGTCCAACAGGAATGAGGCCTTCTCCTCCTCTCAGACCTCCTCCTGCCAGACAACATGATAACTCCAGCATAAGCCACCAGAACACTGTGACTTATGGGATCCATCACAGAAGCACAAAGAACGCACTTTGTTAACAGGCAAGCCAGAAACAAAGCCAAGCACAATAGCTATGCAACAACGTTTTGGAGGTATAAACCACACCAAACTAGCCACAGAGCATAAATGCAGACTTTGGAAATGGCCGACAGCCTTTTTAATCTGTGTGGAAACGCCCTCACACAAAACAACATCCACTTAAAAAATTGCCAATCCTTTTTAAAAAAAAGGACCAATAAAATGAGTTTGGAGGCATGCCTCATTTACATACAAACGATTTCGTTCTTCATTCATCGTTTGCTAAATCGTTTATGGAAATCGTTCATTCTTTCCTTCAAAAAAAATTTCCAAAAACGATTTTCGTTCAACTTTCCTAAACGAAAATCTGAACGAAAATCGTTTACGAAAATCGTTCAGACTGAAAATCGTTGTGTGTGTACGCAGCTATATTGCCCGATTTTAGGATTTCCCAATCGAGCAATCTGCACCCATACACTACAGATCTTTTTCAGTGATTTGCAGATCAATTGCAGCAAACACAGATCTGCCAATCTTGAAAAGCCCATCATTTTCATGGTAACGGTCTTCAAATCTGCTGATCATGTCCATACACCAGCAATCTACAGCCCCAATCCATCTGTGAAATTGAACATGTTGGACAATCTGATTAAACAATTCCAATCACTTTTTGGTTGCAATCTGCGATCTGTGAAGCCCATACATTGCAGATTTTTATACACAATCGATTGCAAATTACACGATTGCTGCAATCAATCTCTGATGTATGGGGGCCTTGATGTATGGGGGCCTTAACATGTTGGATTTCACAGATCGTTTGGGGCTGTATGCCAGTGTATGGACATGATCATCAGATTTGCAGACCGTTACTAGTAAAATGATGGGCCTTTCAAGATTGGCAGATCTGTGTTTGCTGCAATCGATCTGCAAATCACTGAAAAAGATCTGTAATGTATGGGTGCAGATTGCTAGATTGGGAAATTCTAAAATTGGGCAATAATTCTTCAAATTGTTCAATTGTGGTTTTCAGATTGCTGATGTATGGGGGCCTTAATGCCTACACCTGTGCACCTGCGAGGTGATCTGGAAAAAGTGAACTGTGTGGGGTACTGAGGACTGACTTTGAGAACCACTGTGCTAGTTTAATGAAACAAACTCGAACTTCCAAACTTGCACCTAATTGGCTTGACCCCTAACGAACATTCTGGGAGGACTGGGAGGTTCTGGATGATCCAGTGAAGTTCCTGGCTCAATATTATTACACATATATAGGTTACTGGAGTAGGAAATATATTTGCATGTTATCATATCCTTTTGAACGTCCACACTTCCCTAGTACCCGTTGGTAAGAGTAAGGGTGTTATCACTTCCAAAAAAGTGGCCCAATACTCCTCACAAATTGAGGTGTAAGGTTACTTGATAAACAACAAAATTACAACGAAATTTCTTAATAATTTGGTTACGGATCACCATGGTGCTTCTTCCGAACAAGTTCAGCACTGGGGGTCAGCAATCCTCAAAATGCTCAGATGGTTCAAGAGTCCTTCATACCACAGTCCAGCAATGTAGACAAAGCCACCAGTGTTCTCATTATTGTATGAGGCCACTATTGTAACATCCTCTTCTCTGGACGACATTTACATAATGTCATCTCCGGTATGTCCTGATTTGTGACACACAACCCATTCACCTCGCCAAAACTAAACTTAAACCGAAGCTCCACTCAAAATAGCAAATAGCAAATTTTACAATACATTATGACAGACACTACACTAACAACACCTGTTCCGCTCTGCCAGTCTTTACACTTGTGCTCCTACAGAATGGCATCTCTTGATATATATACATACATATTGAAAACCTTCCACCAAAACTGAGACAAATGCTGATAGATCTTCGTCATGCATGTTTGTTCGCCCATTATTGAAGATTTCATAGCACTTTCTCCTATCGCCAGGTATCACTTTCTGCACAATGAAGAATCGTATAACATGCCACACTTTACAGTCATAGGGATTTTTTATCGTAGGATTCATTTTAACAATGCACAGCACCACCAAACACAACCATAACAGCATTACACTCACAGTGCACTTAGAAAACAGGCTAAGGAGACTGCCTGACCATGAATTGGGCTGGGTGAAAGACCTGCATGGCGGTAATGCGCAAACGGTCTTTACTTTCTGGATTGCTCTTATATATATATATGCCACTGCTGTATCTGGCACCAGCTGACATACTTACCTGTAATGCCTTTGCACAACTCCTGGTCACTCGTGAATACAGGCGTGTACATGTGGCTTGCAAAACTTTATTGATTGAAATCAGGTGAATTTTCAATAACAAAACAGTAACATTAAGGAGTCTATGTACTAAGCAGTGATAAGTGACAGAATGAAAAGTAATAAGTCTGTGATAAGGTGCCAGCCAATCAGCTCCCAACTGTCATTTTTCAAACACAGCCTGTGACATGACAGTTGGAAGCTGATTGGCTGGCACTTATCACAGACTTATCACTATTCACTCTGTCACTTATCACTGCTTAGTACATAGACCCCTAAGAAACAGTTAGCCTTTAGGTCAGGGATGGGGAACCTCAGGCCCGGGGCTGTATAAGGGCCGCGGATTAATTTGGTCTGACCTTCTGAGCTATTATCTGCTAGCCTCATCTGGCTAGCAGGGTGCCTAGAATGGCACCCTGCAGCCAGAATCTATGCAGCAGTGCCGCCTAGAGCGTCCTTAGGACACTTCAGATGGTCACACCGCTGCCCTTACAGCTCTAGATGCTCTGGGCATTGCTGTAATCACCAGCGAGTGTGGATCCATCCCCGTGTGATGTCACATGGAGGGGGCGTGGCCTGCACCAGGCCCTCAAATAATGTTATATATATCAAAATGGCTCTCGGCAGAAAAAGGCTCCCATTTTGGATCCAGAAGAGAGGGAAAGGGAGTGAGAAAAAAAAATCAGGCAATGTTGGGGAGGATAGCTAGTGACATTATATACAGAGACAATCCTTCATTATTTTATAATATACAGAAACATCTTCTACCATGAAGTATTTTTTGTCCCCAAGAGAAATATTATATAGACAAGAGCAAGGGACACATCAAAATACTTTTTAGTATAAGGCAGGGATGGGGAACCTCATGCCCAGGGGCCATATAAGACCCCAGGAATAATTTGGTCTGGCCCTCTGAGCTTTATTCTGCTAGCCTCATATGGATAGCAGGGTGCCTATAATGGCACCCTGCGGCCAGAATCTATGCAGTAGTGCCACCTGGAGCGTCCTTAGCAGGGGCGTCTTAAGAGAGGAGGGGGCCCGTGTGCACTCCCTGTGTGGGGCCCCCTCCTCTTTCCCCGTTGGCCGGCAGCTGACTGACGCGGCTAGCCAGCCACTGGAGCATTAGTAGATTCTGGGTACTGGAGTGTGCCTGGAGTCTACTGTGCATGCGTAGAATGCAGGAAAATGTCCGCGGCAGCCATTTTCCGGTGTTCTGGGCAGCGCTGACACCTGACGCGGGACCACGGACAGGTGAGTTTAAAATAATATTTGTGCAGAATGAGCGGTGCGGGGTCCCCCGTGCCCCACACACACTGCACCCATTATAGATACACCACTGGTCCTTAGGATGCTGCAGCTGCCCCTACAGCTCCCCAAAGCATCCTCAGGATGCTCCAGGCATTGCTGTAATCACTGGCGATTGTGGCCCATCCCCATGTGACATCACACAGAGGAGGCGTTGCCTACACCAGGCCCACGAATAATGTTATATATATCAAAATGGCCTTAGGCAGAAAAAAGGTTCCCCACCCCTGGTATAGGGGAAGAGAGACATCTATTCCAGTGTGGGGTTTAAACCCCTCCCCTGAAAGACCAAAGTATTTGCACCCCGGGGGCATTCCCATAAGTAATGTTAGTAAAATGTCCGCTCCACCATCTGCAACACGGTGTGTAATAAACCCTAGAATTTATTTTTGCTGCGATATGACCAAATTTGTGCTAGAAATGTTTCAACTTTATTTTTTCTAAGTTGCAGTTTACGCTATGATATCTCCTGTCGCTAATTCACCCCACGCACTTCCTATCAGCCATCTACAACAGGCAGCACAACGTGGAGAGTGAAAGCCAAAGGGGTTACTTAATATGTAGGATTTGGGGGGGGTTTGGTATACTGTAATCCAGGTATAACACTGTTCTCATATAACATTTAGGGTACATGCCCTGTTGTCTCTGCAGAATGCATCAGTTCCTGAAATGACACATATTCAACAAACAGTAATGAAAGTGTTTGTAATACTATCAGTTTTGCTTGATGTGTGAGAAAGGGGACATACTGTGTTTTAGGGGTGTGCTGATTGTTGTAACGAGTGTGCCCCTACGCTGCTCCTAGTATATGAGGCACCAGTGCTACCACCCACAGGTGTATTTACCGCAATCACACCAGGCACACCTGTGATATCCCTGTGTCATTGCTACTTGTTGTTATACCTGATTCAATACATTTAAGAACTGGTTAAGCTGTACCACGTGTGGACTAACCTGCCACCAGCACCAACTACTGCGTTACATATTCACCACCACATGGACCTTGGACAAAGTGCATTATACTCTGGTTTAATTTATCTCTGGAGAACTACTGTTCCCAGCATGTCCACTAACATTTCCTGTTTATAGCCAGAATAACCCTAACAGGCTGCGTCACCCAGGATGCTATCACCTCTTACTCTGCTAATAATGATATGGGAGAGAGAGTGTGTGCTGCACTTTTGGGGGGGGGGGCGTGGGGAGGAGTGGGAGGAGGCTGGGTAGTGATGTGGGAGAGAGGGTGTCCTGTGATTTGGATGATGTAGGGAGAAGGTTGTAATGCGTTTAGGGGAATTGACTACAATAACATGAGTGAGTTTTAAAAGGGACGGGAGGTACCAAGAGACTGTACAGTACTAAATAAATATGCACCTTACTCCTGACATCTACAGTGCCTCCAATCAGGTCTGTCTTCAGATCTTCTCTTTGCACAACAGGGTCGGCCCCAGCTCTACTAGCCGCAAGCATTCTGGAGTCTGGACACTCTCTGGCCGGTTCCACTCGGCAGCAGACAGTAGCAGTGACAGCTGAGCACACTGACTCCCCCTGCACCCATTATAGAGTCGCCCCTGACTGTATTATAGTCAATCAATTCCAACAAGTACCTCTCCAAATGCTGCACTCCCTTCTGCAGTTCATTCATTATCATCCAATGTCTCAGAGAACATTGGGACCTCCCCAAAATAAGATGCATGAGTCCAATTGTACAAATGCAGACTTGTATTTCTTTGTTTCCACATATAAAATAACAGACTATGGGCCGTATTCAATTAGAAGCGAAAACTCGAGTTCCGCGAAAAAGTATCCCCGATTGCGACTTTTCGCCTGTCAGAAACTTATCTCCATATTCAATTCCATCCACTTTTCGCGTACGCGGAAATTCAATGCAATGTAATAGGCGTAAAAGATTCATCTCTGAATAGCAGGAGAAAAGAAGTGCAACATGTTTATTTTGGGGTGAAAAGGTGGGGAAACCACTCAGAACCCTGGGGACAGCCCCCCAATGGACAACTGTGTCAAAACATTCCAAGAAAAAAACTTAAGAGCACCCCAAAAAAGTACTTTGAATTTGGGGTCGAAAAAGCACAAAATGGGGGGACAAGTTCGCAAACTAGTAAAATACGGTTCTGGGGGTGCTCTAAGAAGGGGCCTAAGTGTTTTTGGGATTGCTGGTGCTTTTATGAGGGAGGAATTTCACTTTTATTAAAACTTCACTTTAGAGACATTAAAAGATACTTGCACCCATTTTCAGGTACCCCAAATTTACCAGGACTACTGCTTTATGCCATCCTTCACCACTTGTGCAAAGACGCTAATTAGAGGTAATTGTACCAACTTAAGTACCCCAAACAGTTTTATTAGGGCTAATCAGGCACTACTACATTGATCCCCAATGTTTCTGCATCTTTTTGGGGGTTCAGGCTGATTTCCCCGATTCTGACACCACTTTTCGGCTGTTCTGACTTCGCGTGGCGCCATTTTCACGTCTTTTGGAATTGAATAGGGCGAATAGCGGGTAGACGCACGATAAGTTTCCGCGACTAAAATACCCGATGTACGCAAAAAGTCCGGCATGCAAAACTTTATCGCGGGTGCAAAACTAATTGATTACCACCCTATACTGTAGAAATATACCTATGCAAGAATTTATGGCTATGTAATTGTATCCTACTATGCAAAAGCTTTCACCACATTGGGGGGTATATCTAGCTGAGCGAATGTAAAATATGCTGTTCCTTATTATTCATCATACCTATGAAGTCTTTATGTAGAGAGACACGTACAGTACCTTATTTCCCTGTACACTCTGTAACTTAGAGGCCTGTAACATGATAGTGTGTAATGTAGAAGTGTGATCTCTGATAGGGGAAGTGTGCCTGAGATCAATGTAAGCATGAAGTGACAAGGCATACAATAACAATGATACAATATGTTGTGGGAAAAGATTAACTTAACAAAGACTCTGGATAACGACATTTAAAAGAAACAATCTACTACGACAATATCTGATAACAGCACTCAATAAGAGCAGTAGTAAAACTGGATACACACTAAGTCGATGGGTTGGCCTTTCGGCTGACCCGCCGACCTATCTGACGATTGGTAAGTGTATACGCACTTGCCAATCGTCTGCCCGATGTGCCGGGCTTGACAGCTCAACTGGGTGGGCATTTAAATTTGCCTGCCCAGTTGAGCTGTCTATCACCGTCCCTGCAGCATGTGTACGTGCGTTCGGGTGGGTCGCCTGTACACACCAGCAGATGACAGATACAGTATATCGATCAGATTTATTGTCCATCTGCTGTTCTGCAGAGCTGATTAAATATGTCTGTGAACGACGTTGTTCACAGATGGAATCAGTATGATTTACCGCTAGACCCATGCCCGATATTTGGAATCCGGACAGCGGCGTCCCGGCAGAGGAGGAAATCACGATCGTCCAAAATAAGTATTCTCTAACCTAATTCTACCCCCTAACCCTCCCTTAGGGGTGCCTAACCGTCCCCCCAAGTGCCTAACCCTATTCCCCCCTCTAAGTACCTAAACCTAACCCCCCTTCACGCCACCTAAACCTAAGACCCCCCCGGGGGGTGCCTAATTCTAACCCCCGCTTCCCCTAGCCTAAACCTAACCTCCCAGGGGGGTGCCTAACCCTAAGTCCCCTAAACCTAACCACCCCCCCCCCGCAGCTATCTGCGCTCAGCGTCCCTTTGATCGGCATGCCAGGCGCCGGTCTCCCGGCGTCGGTAAAATGACAGGCGTCTAGATTTAGACTCCTGTCATTTAACCCTCGCCGGGATCAAGCAGTCGAGAAGCCGGCTGTCGGGATTAGGTCCGCCGGCTTCCTGATTGCATACCTTCACGGACATGTCCACTGTACACCCCCAGCGAAGCACTATAGATATATCGCCCGATAAGTGGAACGGGTGATATATCTATCAGTGTGTACCCAGCTTAAGAGTTGTGAAGTAGCAGTGTTAATGAGGCAATAGCTGGAAAGCCGATGTACAGTAGTGTCTTGTATAGTGTTGCAATCAATTCCTCCACAATATCGACAGTACAGGTTTACGGTTAGGAAGCCTGATTCAGAGCTGTACGCTGTACACTAAAACCATCAAAGCCTCAAATTTGTACACAGCGGCTGTGCGGTAATATAAAAATGTTGCAGCTGCCCGGATTTGTACTGAGACGCCCCCCAGCGGCTTTGCAAATCTAAACAACTGCGTAGAAAGATGCAACTCGGTCACGCAGAATGACTGTGGGAACTCAGACGCTGGAACCATTTTTGCTGCGCCCACCAATGGTCCCTGCCTGTCAACCACTTTTCAAATTAAGGGCCGTGTTCAATTAGACGCGAAAAGCCATTTTTTTGTTAAAAAGAATCGCGGATGACGTCACTTCGCCAGGCGGAAACTTTCGCCGTATTCAATTCCAAATAGTTTTCGTGTATGCGAAAACGCTATGCAGTGTAATAGGCAAAAAAGATTCGCCTATGAATAGATAGTGATAAAAAGAGCAGAATTGCGGTTTTGGGGTGCAAACATCGGGAAACCACTGAGCACCCATGGGACAGCCCCCAAAGCATAACTGCGTACACATCGGCACAGTGTACATCTCTGTAAAAGGCCCAGACTGAAATAGAAAAATGTTAGGGTTAGGTTTAGGCTGCGCATAGAGTTACGTTTAGGGTTAGGCTGCGGTTAGGGTTAGGAATCTAACACTAGAAAAAGGATATGTTGACAAGCCGACTGTCGACACGCACAATTTTGACATTATGACAGTGTTAACATTGTGCATGCTGACATGTCACACATCTTTGTAATGGCCATGTCGGCATTCGGAACACGTTGACATGAATGTCGACATGACATACCACACCCCCCAGAGGTAGACGAGAGAGAGCGGTATGCAGTCGGGAAGCCGGCGGACCTAATCCCGACAGCTGGCTTCCTGAGTGTCATATCCCGGCAAGGGTCTAAAGACAGATGCCTGTCATTAGACATACGCTGGGAGCCCGACACCTGGCATCCCGATCGAAGGGACGCCGAGCGCGGTGAGTCGACATTACAGATCACCAGTCAGTGATATATGAGGATAGCGGTGCATATACAGTACAAGCAACAAGTTTGCATGTGCACAAGACCAAAATTGCAGCCATTTTGGTACAGGAAGATAATTCCCCAAAGGAGCATCATTGAGGCAGTGCAGTAGTGCATGCCATATTTCAACATATAAATGGTAGTGTAGTAGTAGTAGTATTAGCAATAGCATAAGCAGGAACAATGGACAGGGAACAGGATGCTTTGCAAGCAACTAGAACAATTCTGGGTTCTCCTTTAACCTGTGGCTGGACATAGAATGTATGTGTTCCTCTTGGCTGCACCTGGACCATGCCTAAAATCTGGATCTAGATCCCCTTGTTAATTCAGGCAGCTTATACAGGATCCTCAACAAATTACTCTCTGGCTATGAAAGACTCCCCTCTAGAATTGTCAGTTTACAACACTTACGTTGATTGATAGAAATGTCTCAGCAGGTTGTACTGGAAGAAACAATGTTTCAGCAGGTTAAACCTAACTTGAAGTTCTTCAGATTGTAATGTCGACATTCTCAGAATGCAGATGGCTAGGGTTAGGCGCTGCCGGGAGGGTTAGGGGTAGGGATTAGGGTTAGGGATACTTACCGGAATACGGCTCCTCAGACGCCTGAGCTGGAACTCCACATCACATGACTGCTGAGACCTGTAAGAAGATGCTGGAGCCGCTGGGACCAGGGAAGTGACTGCTGAGCCACCAGGGCCGTTAGATGGACATTCTACTATGTTGACGTCATCCGTGCAGACATTCTCTAGTCGACCTGATGCACATCGACCTGTTAAATGTTGAGCTAACATACCACACCCATTTCAACGACTATTGTACCTTGTTTTAGGAAGGGTATACCTCAGTGTTGGATTTTGCCTAGGGGTTTGCGAGGCTGCAGCCACTCCCCCTGGGACTGCCAGTCCGGGCTGCTATTAGCAGAGAGTGGCTTCCAGTAGGAAGCCACTACTCTGCCTTTTCGCCAGCCCTTACCGGCTCCTAGGGGCTGCAGGCGATGCAGCCCTTTGGAAGCCGGTTACATGCGCGTGCGCGGCTCCCAGCCGCTAGTGTGCATGTGCCTGTCCTGGCGCCTGACAGATGAACGCCGGGATCCGGCACGTAGAAGTGAGTGACCCTCTCGTTTTCAGCGGCGTTAGCTCCCTCATCTAAGAGGGTAGGAGCCGATGCTGGTATACCTGTTCATCTAATGACTACTCCCAACATCAGAACATTCTCTATGAATGTATCGTCGCTAAACTTCTTCAGCATATACAAGAGGCCCCTTCACCAGTTCTTTATTACGCTGTATTTTAAAGTTCCAACTCATTCAGGGGCCTGTTTTTTTTTTTTTTTTAAAGAAGAGAGTCCCCCGAAAATCACGTGGAAATGGTAGGAATGGTAATTTGGGGTGTTTATAGTAATAATAATAAATAGACCCTTCACTAATTATGTAAACAAGGGTATACAGCTATATACCATACATATATAAATATGTACAGTGAAAAAGGAATGATTACCCTTACAATCCGAGACTAGAATAACATGTGTATTGCCCCCCATGGTATATGAGTTGTGAGTTCTGCTGCCGAGTTCTGTCAGTTCAGAGTCCAGCTTTAAATTGGATCAAGTTTAGTGGAATAAGAGAGAGAGAGATGTTCGGAGGTCCGTGCGAGTCGAGAGGTCGGAGAGACATGGCAAGAAAAAGAGATAGGAACTTGCGAGGATCTTAAATCTAAAACAGATGCAGAAAGATAAGTTAATTATTATAACAGAGAAGGTGTTGACTACTGATAGTGCTGAGTACAGCAAACTGATATAAGTAACAGTCAGACGCCAAGAGCGTGGGTGTACGCTAAAGTGAAGATTAAATGTTAGTCAGAATAGAGGTTCCAAGTTACTTAAATCAGTAGGCTCAACCAGGTCTAGTTGCATTGAGTAGTTCTGTAAGCGGAGTTATGATGAAGCAGTAGTCAGTTACGACAATACTTACAGTGCACAAATAGGCAGATGTACTAAGCCCTAGAAAGTGATAAATTGGAGACTATTCACTTGTAATAAATTAATAATTGTAGTGTACACTTTGGCTATGTTGGAATAAAACCAGTGCTTTTTTTGTGGTGCTACTCAGACGTACCCAGTACCCGCAACTTTTTATATATTTTTTTAATCTGTCTAATTTTTAATTTTTATAACTAGTTCCAGCAACAAAAAGAAAACAGTGAAATAATTTGTGAAATTAATAAATAATATCTCATTTATTAATAAATAGGTATCTGCATTATCAGCCACAGTAGTGTGGAAACTACTATAAATCTTGGATTAACTTGTAATGTTAGGTGAGTACTGGCAGGAAACAAAGCACTGAATAAAATGACTTATGTAGGAGAACTTCTCCACGTCGGACTGATTTGCGGCTTCTAGATTCTTTTTATATAGCTTATACTAAAATGTCACCAAAGACAATATTGTAAAGGAATGATCTCGATTTCAATGACATCATTATAAGGGATGAGACCACCCACTGCGATATCTGTAGCCCCCTGTGTGTGGCTAGGAGCGCAGAGAGGGATGGGGGCAGTTACTCTTTACCCAGGCTCAGGTCTGTTGGAGGGGCCAAGGAGCACCTCCAAGAAAGCCACCTCACGCGGTAAAACTTGTATGTCACAGCCACGTACCTGTGATACGGAGGCCTCGTATGGTTAATGATCTGGAAGTGGCAGAACTGGATTTTCCAGATTTTCTTGTCAGGCTTAGAAACTCATGTCTTTCTGTTGTTGTGACATATAGAAATGCTGGGTCTGTTGCAGTATGTTACCTCTTAAGCCCCCACACATGAGGGGGGTGACTTGCCGTTGCAATGTCGTGTAAATGTTGGCAACAGCATCGGAACTCGACCCCCCTCAGAGCCTTTTCTTCACCCTAAGGCACCCGGAATCATTTGTTCTGGCCCTCAGAGCTTTTTGCTGCTAGCCTCATTTGGCTAGCAGGGTGCCTAGAATAGCACCCTGCAGCCAGAATTTATGCAGCATTGCCGCCTGGAGCGTCCTTAGGACGCTTCAGATGGTCACACCGCTGCCCTTACAGCTCCCCGGAGCATCCTGAGGATGCTCCGTGCATTGCTGTAATCACTGGCAATTGTGGCCCTGCCCCCTATGTGACATCACACACAGGGGGCGTGGCCTGCATCCGGCCCGCAAATAATGTTATATATCAAAATTGCCCTCGGCAGAAAAAACGTTCCCCACCCCTACCCTATGGGGCTACAAATAAAGATCCATAATGCCGCACTTACCCATACCTGTGAGAAAATCACGTGTGATTGGATTGAGCCTTTAGTGTCCATAAAATGTTTTATTACATGGTTATTGCTTATGTACAACAAGTTCACCTCTTCACACAGAGAAGTATACAATAGTGTATACTGTATCGCAAAGTGTAGATTAGGTTGTGTCAGACTTCAGCGCAAAAAAGGTGTACCAACTTGTGTATAAGAGCAACATGAAAATGGTCGCATAGCTCATCTTACTTGTGCGCCTCATCTGATTCCCAATTGGGTGATAACATCTTACTTAGGGGTCTATTTACTAAGCAGTGTTAGGAGACAGAGGCCCTGATTCAGAGCCGGACGCTCTGACAGAGCGCTCGCTCTGAATCAGGGCCGTCCCTCTTACTTTTTGGAGCGGCCTCCTGGCCGCTCGCATAGCTGTGGGTGACCACAGCTACCTTGCGGTAGGGTCTCGTTGTCGCAAGCCCTGGAGTGCTTTTGGCTCTATCAGAGCCTAAAGCACTTCCACTGACATCACTAGTGATGTCAGTGGGGCCGGCCCCAGACGGTAGGCGTTCCCATGGGAACGGCTCCGTCTGGGCAGCCACGCCCCCGGCACGCCCACCAAAGGGAGCACGCCCCGTTTGGTGCGAGACCCATAATGACGGCTTGGCCGTCGTTAATCGGGTCTCGCGCATGCGCACTTGGGCAACATCGACCCGCTTGCGAGCACTCAGCGCTCGCGAGC
Source organism: Taudactylus pleione (assembly GCA_031769625.1). Lineage (NCBI taxonomy): Eukaryota > Metazoa > Chordata > Amphibia > Anura > Myobatrachidae > Taudactylus > Taudactylus pleione. The sequence goes on along the minus strand of JAUIMM010000506.1, from coordinate 1,021,590 downwards.
AGGTCTGAATCAGGCCCAGAGTGAAAAGTGATAAGGTGCCAGCCAATCAGCTCCCAACTGTCATCTCACAGGCTGTGTTTGAAAAATGACAGTTGGGAGCTGATTGGCTGGCACCTTATCACTTTCTTATCACTTTTCACTCTGTCTCCTAACACTGCTTAGTAAATAGACCCCTAAATCTCAGGACAGAGAATAGACCCCGTATTCAATTTCAAAGACTTTTCGCAGGGTTGAAAAGTCTTTGAAAAAAAAACAGGGATGTTTTCGCCATGTTTTACATGGCGAAAAAAATTGCAGAATTGGGGTTTAGGGGTGCAGGCTTAATAAAATTAGCCTGTACCCCTGGGAATGTCATTTAAAAATAAACTGTGTCAAAAAAAGTAAAAAAAAAAAAATAGGGACACCCAAAAAAAATTACTTAAAAATTTGGGGTGAAAAAAAGAAAAAGTGGAAACAGTGTTTAAAAATAGGGAAATAGGTTCGGGGGTGTTCTGCAAGTATGTGGCAGGTGTTTTCTAGAATAGGCTATTAGCGACAGGTGCATTTTTGCTGAATTTTTTAAAAATTACTTTAGGGACTTAAAAATATGCTAGTACCCATTTTCATGTACCTCAAATTTGATGGTACCACTGAAAAAAAATGAAAAAAAAAAACCTAAATGCTCTTCTGCATCACTTCTTCAATGTTGGGAAAAAACACATGCCGCAGCTATTTAAAACCCCGACTTTCTTTTGCAGACAAAAACAGGAGTACCCATAGTTACCCTCCATGTCTGGACATCTTTAGGGGGTTCCTAAAATGATTCCCGAAAATTCCCATTTTTTTTCGTAGCTCTAAATTCGCCGGGTCCCGTATTCGCTGGTTTTAAATTGAATACGGGGATAAAGCGGGCGCGGGCCCCATACTATATCCCAGGAAAATCTCCGATGTGGAGCGAAAAGTCCAGCACAGACTTTTCGCTCTAAATTGAATACGGGCCTTAGAGTGAAAGTGGACCTGGATCCAGAACAAAAGAGAGGGAGGGGCATACTCTTCCAGAAGGTGCTGGAGACTAGATTTTTCGGGTAGTACCCTTAACCCATGGAAGAGAGGACAGGATGGGGAAATAATACCGTCAATTGCGGCTCTGTTGGGGGGGATGGGGCTAAAATGAAATTGCCTCTCCCTCCTCAATTTGCGGCATTTTACAGTGAAGGGGCAGGGCCTAATGATGTAAAGACCCCCGGCCTGCCCCCACAGTGTTTATTTGCATCTCCTCTCTGGACTTCTCCTGAAGAGGAGATTTAAAATGTAGCAAGTTTGGGGAGGGGGGAGAGCCATAACCCAATCAAACCACACTCAAACATAGAGGACACAACAATTAACAGGGGATAAATCGGTCGAATGCCGGATCGGGGAGTATCTGTTATCTTTCTAATAAAATTCTTACCAGGACTTTATATGCAGGGAGTCTTCCATTTGGGGAGAAAAAAAAGTGGAGCCAAAATTGAATGTCATCTTGCTGCCTCTTTGCCTGTACAGTATATATGTATTTATTTTATTTCATCAGCACAATAAAAGAAAAATCCAACTAAAACGGAATCTATGAAGAAAAAAGGAGACCTACCAATATCTCATAACGCCTGGTGCAGATTCTCCCTTTAGTGCTTCTCAGCAAACATTTGCTGCTTTACTGCTATTGTCAGAGGTCCCACACTATGAGACAACTGACAAAGATGGAATCCGTCACCATCTAAAAATACAAGAGACCTCTCGTATGTGTCAGAGAGAGTTACTACTATTACTGCCTCAGGTATTGTGGATGTTCTAAGTAAACTGTTCAGTAGAGCACTGGAACATGAACCAGATACTCAGATTGTCTTTGACCGTACTAGAGGTCTACATCCAGACAGACGGCGAGATGGCGTTTCTAGATTACAGTTTTATAATGTCAGAGATCAAAAAAGTCTATTCTCCTAGAGCAGGGGTGGGCAATAAGCAGCCCTCCAGCTGTTGTTGAACTACAAATCCCAGCATGCATTGAAACATTTTTTAACATGGCCAAAGAGCAACACTGTGGCAGGACATTCTGGGATGTGCAGTTTTACAACATTTGGGGCTTATTGCCCACCCTTATCCTAGAGGGAATAGACTTTGAATGCCAATGAATTCAAGTCTTTCAGGATATTTCGTGGCATATCTTCCAACACAGACATTCATTAAAGTCTCTCACAGATGCCCTCAGAAACTGCGGATGGGCTATTCCAGTAAGTGTCCATGTCCAACGCAATTAAAAAAGCTGTTATAAAAAGATCCTGAAGATTGGAACAATTTCATGCTAGACCTTGAAAAGATGACAGATTGGGAGATTGGCAATATGACGTTTCTTGGCTAGATCCACCAACTGCACCACATAGGGAAAGTGGCAGACAGCCAGCCGAAATAAAAAAATACTCAAGGCCAAAACAAGCTCCAGTGATACAATTGTCTCTTGATATTCGAATATGTTCAATAACTTCAGATCTAACATGTTTATTAGGATATACTGTATAGTGCATACTAGGTTAGATTAGAAGTACACATCCAAGTTGTAGGTCACATGTTCTCAAACTCGGTCCTCAGGACCCCAAACAGAGCATGTTTTCCAGGTCTCACAGAATCACAGGTGAAATAAATAGCTCCACCTGTGGATATTTTAAAACGTGTCAGTGACTAATGACTACACCTGTGCCCCTGCTGGGTGACCTGGAAAATGTGAACTTTGTGGGGTCCAGAGGACCAAGTTTGAGAACCCCTGTTACAGATGAATGGGAAACTATAAGAATACTAAATGTTATACTTACTGAGGATATTATTAAAGTATAGAGCAATCACAATTTATTGGTAAAGAACATGTGTTCTTAAACCCATGTTACATAAAGGCCCCCATACATCAGCGATGTATTGCCACGATGTAGCGATCCTGCAACCCGGCTTTGCTGGATCGCTGAAATCCAACATGTTGGATGTCACAGATATGCTGATCACGATCCAAAAATGATTGTGATTGGCAGATTGGTAAAATTTAACATGTAGAATTTCACTGACCCTGCGACAGATCACGGAACATCGATGGGGTCGCCGGTCGGCATTTCTGACTGGCGGTTCGGTGTTTCCGATCCCATCGCAACTTTGACCAACATATTAAATTCAGATACATGGTTGGGGGTTGTTTTGGAAGGGCTTTTTAAGTGTAAAATGTTCATTTTCTCATACTTGTATCCATATAAAGTTATATGCATAGCCTTGACTTGTGCAACCTTTCATGTGAAGAGGTAGAATGGTGAAAGGGAAGGAGGGTCTCCACACTGGGCAGTAAAGGTGTGTTCACATACTTTCTGTATCTGATAACAGTGCTCAACTCTATCAGCACGATCATCATCAACAGCAGAGACTTTGCTTGTGTAATAAATAAAAAAAGCTTACAGAAATAAATAACAAAAAGTGATTCTACTCACCTTAAGTTAAATGTAGTCCCAAACTGGGAAACAGTTGAACTTCCTTCAACAGCAACCCTGATGCAAAGTAGCCATCTAAAGCTGGGTACACACTGACAGATACATTGGCCGATCAATTGATTGGCCAATGTATCTGCTGCCTGTCGGGCAGTGTGTACCCACGATATGTCTATGAACGCCGGCGTTCACCGACATATTCCATTGGCTATGCAGCACAGCCCATGGACAGATATGTCTGCAGACATGTCTGTCCATCAGCAGGTTTGTACAGGCGACCGGCACACAGCGGCAGCCGCGAGGAGGGGGGCGGGACAAATCCCCCCGCCTGCCAGGGCACATGCCCCGACATGCCCCCTGGTTGCCGGAACCTGCGGGCAGACACAGATGATGGTTGTTCAGTGTGTACAAACAACCATCATCTGCAGATATATCTGTATAGTGTGTACCCACCATAAGGCCCAGATTTATCAACGAGTGATATCCTTGTTATCACTTGGTACTAATCTTACATGCTGCTCCAACCAATCAGCTCCTAACTGTCATTTTTTTAAATACATGACAGTTAGGAGCTGATTGCCTGGAGCACCATTTAAGATTAGTAATGAGTAATAACAAGAATATCACTCATGAATCTGGGCCCCATCCACATGTTACCTACATATGTACCCCCTTTAGAAGACAGCAGAGGCCTATTAGCCAAGGATAAGGTTTTTTTGTAACCAAAATCTTCACCTTTGCTAATACGGGATGTAGTCATAATCAGAATCCCAGTGTCGGCATCCCGACAGTAAGTAGTGGGGTTAAGGGGAAGGTTAGGGTTAAACATTAAGGTGGGGTTAGGGTTAGGCACTGGTGGGGAGGGTTAGGTTTAGGCTGCGGGGGGTAGTTTAAGTTTGGGCACTGGCTGGGGAGTGTTAGGGTGCAGTGAGGGAAGCGCCGCCATCCCATACCCAACCTGCTAATACACATGTTCCCAGAGTAAGGTGTTCTCTATTCCCCAATACTAAAAAATCCAGATGCATCTTGATAGTTGTCTGAAACTTCAGTTGGGTAAGGATCCCATATAAGATTCCTCTAACAAATCTCTTCGATGTCCTTACAAAGAATATTGGCAGGTAAGAAGCACACTGCATGACCTTCAGCTGGTAGACACGTGGAGTCTCCAACACGCTATAGAATGAGACTACACCTGCTAATCACACCCACACGTTGTTTACTCCTGAATCCACTAATTTTCATTAGTCACAGACACTTACACCTAATAGGAGAGTCTGATATAGGACAGACTTCTTGGTCAGATCAAGCACAGATCTTATCAACCAATCCTGTAAATTGTTCTACTCTCAGACAATGGTCCTATCACTTAAAATGAAGTTATGCTACAAGATATGGGGCCTATGTTTCAAAGCTTGATGAGAGATAAAATCATGAGAGAAAAAGTATTAACCAATCAGCTCCTGTCATTTTTCAAACACATCCTATAAAATGTAAGTTATAAGCTGCTTGGTTGGTGATTTATATCTCAGAATTTTAACTCTCATCAAACTTTGATACATAGGCCCCCAAATGTAAATCCCAAATTGAAATGTCCTCGTGGAATATATTTCCCTAAATGGTAACACAAATACCGCTAAAACTATCATTTGGGAAGGACATAAAAATGTGTTGTTAGAGGGAAGTGGTTTCAATTGGGTTCCCTCTTAAGGAAACAAAACATTTACATTCTTGAAAATAACCGTAAGCAGCCCCCCCCCTCTAAAGTGCGTCTTACTGAGTTACCTAAAAATATTAGATGACAAAAAAATTAAGCTGTTAGTAAATGTAGCAAACAATACATATAAGTTTAAGCATTATTTGCAGATGGATATGTGGTTATAATAACAAGCTCTGTGAGTGCTATGTCGAATTTGTTGGGGAAATTTCAAATTGAGACAATTTACCAATTGAAAAATGAATTATTCCAAGTTAATATGATTCAATAGTAATACTCAGGATTTGGTTGTAGCTAGGTGGTCTACAACACACTCACCTGGCATCCTTCTCAAACTAGATATCTGGTGGTCAATACAACCAAAGATTGTAAGCTTAAGGTGCGTATCCACTTATAGACATACAAAGGAGAGCACGATTACGACATTGCAATCATGCTGTCGTTTCCATGTCTAGTCATGTGCCTAGGCTGAACGTTCACTCGTTCAGTCCAGGCACATCCATCATCCCTGTACATGCTGAACCTGATGTGATCGTCAGGTTGACCAGCATGTACGGGCGATGATAGATGGCAAAAATGACCAGCGGGCACACGCATCGCTGGTCGTCTTTGTCATTTACATGCCCGATACTGTATCTCTTACAAATTATTCTAATCCTCATATGAATTAATTTCTTAATGGAACTTTAGATGGTGATTAGAGACTTTGAGGTTTATGTACTAAGGACCATTCAGCCCGGATCGCAAGTCTGCAATCGCACGCACCCGGCCGCTGTGAAAATATGCTAATGAATGTATACGTACTGCCACCGCTGTAACCAGTGTGTTAAATAGTTAATTTCTACATAGGCATAAGTAGTAACACACATATACCCTTGCTAGGTCTCATTGAGGTTTGGAAAGAGATGGTATTCATGCAGTCTATGGACAGAATGGTTAGATATAATCTTTTGGGGTCAAACAAGCCATAACTTGAGGGGCCTAGCTTGTACCTGTCATTATTATTAGAGAAGTATAATGAGCCATTCATAGCTTACATGGTCTTATCAGTAGACAGTGAGCCACATTCCATTAGAATGACCATTGTGAGATGTGTAGAGATGCTAAGCATTATGGGTAATCTGAGACTCTACACAAAGGAGTTCTGAAAGAGTTTATCTCCAGACATACTAGGATACATCATTACTGTATTTCTTTGTCTGAATATATCTTAGTGCTTATAGAGCATGTGCAAGAGAGATAAGTTTGGTCAATGCTATGTTCTACCAATCAGTGGATACCTAGTTTGTAACTAATATGGGCTTAATATCCGGAACGCCAACACCCCATACTAGGGTATATAAATCAAGAGCTAGACAAAGGTTCTCAGCTGGTGCATGGATCTGAGACTGCAGAAAGATGCCTGCAATGTAAATTGAACTACCTGGGCGTTGTGAAACGAGTACATCTTATGTTGAAGATGATGAATTACCGGTGTCATCTGAATACATAGACAAAAGTTGAGTATACTGTATACTTTGTATGTTGTTTGTTAATTGTTTGTTTGTTACTTGTAAATAAAGTGTGGTCATTTGTACATCACTCATTTTGGTCACATGTGTACTATTTGTTTCGATCAGAACGAAACCCACCGTTATGCAACCACACCAGAATATGAAGACGCCCAGCACTTCATAAAGACGCCCCCTTACCTTCACTCACATCCGTAATAATGTGTAAGATAGCGAAAACAGTACAGTTGAGAACCATTGGACCGATACACAGAATAGTTGTTGACCTGATCCTCCCGCAGGAAATGCTAAACTTCCTACAAGCAGTGAGTACTCAGGCTGTGTATGGGCTCACTGTGGATAATTTATGCACGCCCCTGCAACGGCGTTCAAACGCAACGACATTCCTGCGTTCGCATTAACACTCCCCATCACCACCCACAAATGGCACTTCCTGTCAATCACTGAGTAATGGGTTTGCGTACAGCCTGTGATCAAATACCCGATGGCAGCGCCTGGTTTGTGTACATGCGCTGCGCAGATCACAAAAATCGGCCAAGTGCTTGCGTCTTAGCACTTGCGATCCCTGCTGAATCAGGTCCTAAGCCTTGGATGGAAATAAAGTGAATGGAGATTAAGCACCAGCCATCAGCTCCTAACTGCCATGTCACAGGCTGTATTTGAAAAATGACAGTTAAGAGCTGGTTGGTTGGTACTTTGACTCCGTTCACTTCATCTCCATCCAAGGCTTAGTACGAGGACTGATTGAAAAGTAATGAGACTGATTTTTTTTTATTCAGAATCAGATGACTCCACGGGATCTGAACATTTTTATTTTTCAAAGTAGCGTCCTTCACATTCAGTACATTTTTTGCAGCATTTCAACAACGATTGAAAGACGTGTAGTATATTGTTTTGTGACATCACTTTTAGTAGCATATTCTTTTTATTTCTGAAAATTATATTTATTGAATATGAACACAAAATACAGATAGTGCAGCATATTATAAAATAAAAATGAAATAATAAGAATGATGAGACAAAGCAGAACAAATATGACATAAGCTTAAACAAATCCCATCATTCAGTCAGTATATGTTTGTGAAAATAAGTCAAAACTTTTGAAAAAAAAAAAAAAATTAATAGAAAGGTGAGAAAAAGAAAAAGGAAACCTCGGTTCCAGGGTTGATAATAAGACTTACATAGTCAAATAAAATATATAAGATTATAACCAAAAATCTCTCTCTCTGAGGAGCATATTCAATTAGACGCGAAAAGCAGTTTTCCGCAGAAAAGTATCACGGATGACGTCATTTCACCAGGTGAAAACTTATCTCCATATTCAATTCCAAAGACTTTTCGCGTACGCGGAAAGTCAATGCAATGGAATAGGCGACAAAGATTTGCCTATGAAAGCAGGCGGAAAAAATTGCAGAATTGAGGTTTTGGGGTGCAAAGGTTGGGAAACCACTTTGCACCCTTGGGACAGTCCCCCAAAGGTTAACTGCGTAAAAAAAAATTTTTTTTAAAAAGGGGCGAAAAAATACAAAGTTGGAGTTCAAACTTAAAGAAATAGACTTTTTGGGGGGTCTGCAATTATGGGGGAGGTGTTTTTTTTATTGCAGGTGTTTACTGAAGGTGTGTTTTTTTAAAACGTAACTTTTGCAAATTTTAATAATGCTAGCACCCATTTTCATGTACCCCAAATTTGCTGGGACTACTTATTTTCTCCATAAAAACGGGTAAATGCTATTGTTCACCACTTGTGCAAATACGCAAATTAGCAGCTAATGAGAGCATTTAAGTACCCAAAATAGCTTTAGTAGGGCTATTCGGCATCTACAATGATCCCCAATGTTAGTGCATCTTTTGGGGGGTGTCAGGCTGATTTTCCCAAATCTGACAGCACTTTTCGCCTGTTTGAGTTTCGCCTGGTTCCGTTTTTGCATCCTTTGGAATTGAATAGAGCGAATAGCGGGGCCGCGCACAAAAAGTGTTTGCGTCCAAAACACGCGAAGTTGGCGAAAAGTACGACAGGCAAAACCTTTCTGACTTGGCGTCTAATTGAATATGCCCCTTAGTGTTGCAGCTGTGGCATTTCTCACTTCATCATCTGTCGAGAACTTCTTTCCGCAGCAGTTTTTTTTCTCAGGGTTGGGAATACCCAAAAATCAAAGGCTACATGGAGGGTGTTCCAGTGGTATGTAGTCAGGAAGCCGGCGGTCGAAATGCCGACTGCCGGCTACCCCACTGTGAAATCCCGGCATGGGACTAATTATAGGCATTGAAATACCGACGCCTGTCATAATCCAGACGCCGAAATCCCAACACATGACATACCGAACGAAGGTAAGCCGAGCGTCGGGACCCGGTAGGGGGGGTTAGATTTAGGGACTCCCGGGGGGACTTAGGCTAGGGGAAGGGGGGGTTAGGGTTAGGCCCCCCTGGGGGGGAGGTTAGAGTCAAGCACCCCCCGGAACTGTTCGGTACAGGCACCTCTGGGGGGAGGGTTAGGCACTAGGTAGGGAGGTTAGGGTTAGGCACTCCTAAGGGAGGGTTAGGGTTAGAACTTACCTTAGTCAGGATTTTCAGCTTTCTGGCTTCCGGCTTAAGTCCGGCGGTATGTCATACTGATTCCGTTCCACTGCTGTTGCATTAATTTCAGTCAGTGCTGCCAATGCAACAGAACCATATCACATAGCCCAGAGGTTCCCAATCACGGTCCTCAAGGCTCCCCAACAGTTCAGATTTTAGAGATATACAGGGTGGAGCACAGGTGATTTAATTAGTACCTCAGTCAATTTGATTTAACCACCTGTGCTTAACCATGGATATCTCTAAAACCTGAACTGTTGGGGAGCCTTGAGGACCGCGTTTGGGAACCTCTGGCATAGCCTATGGTTGCTCAGAATGTTCATCAGAATATGGCTGTTGGGGGGAGAAGATCTGTGTGTTCCGACGCAGCCCCTAACACCGGAAAGCCTGCCATCTCCGCAGGCGGTGACCACCAGGAAGCATGCACAGTTCGTGTTGGATGCATGCGCATAGATAAAACATTGGGCTCTTGTGTCTGGGTCTGTATCAGGCCCTATGTTATTGCAGGGATAGAGGGAACCTGAGCAAAAAGTTCAACTCACCAGCTGCTCTCCTTGAAGAATCTCCCACAGGTAGCAAAATGAATCTAAAGCCAGAGAATGCTGGGATACTAGATCCCTTTTCTTGCCCAAAACACAGACGGTGCTCATCCCAAGAGTCCCACTGCTTTTGGCAGACTTACCTTATGAAGCTCAAGTGAAAGGATATAGGAAAGCTGGCGCTGTCATTCGACCACCCTGATGCCGAAAAAGAGGTTTATAAATATATAATTATATTACAAAGTGACATAAAAAAAATAAAATAACAAAAATACTGTGCACACTAATGCTGCTGTTTCAAATCAAGTCGTTACGTTACCTGTGTGAGATTTCATAAAGGTGAAACTTATTGATACATTATAGTAAGCACGAGGTTCTAGTTTAAAAGACAATTAAAAAAATTCAACTCAAAACATTGTTGTACAATTGTACATAAAAGGCCTGAGCTGGTTGCTATGTACATAAATAAAAAATTGTAAAAGTCACTAATATAAAAATGCAAAGTTCCTGGCTGAGAATTGAAGGGTTAATTACCCACAAGAACAGTCCAACTTGTAAAAGCGATGAGTTACCAGGAGATGGATAATAATCCTGCAGCTCTGTTCAGCCCCTCTGAAATGGTAGCTCCTTCAGCGCGCCACAAGTTCAGACGTAGGACTTTTATGAAGCCGGATGATGTAGTCCTTCCAGTGACAATGAAATCCAAGTAATAGGAATGTCCTCAGCAAATGGGTATGTATAAATTGAGAATATCAGCAAGTAACAGTTCAGGTTGAGATCCGCCTAACGTGTTACCCTGTGTATCACAGCTTCGACAGCAAACCAGCCCAGGTATGAACTTTTATGTATAATTGTACAATAATTTTTGAGTTTAATTTTTTGAATTGTCTTTTAAGCTAGAACCATGTGTTTACTTTATGTAATCTCACACAGTTTATTTCATTTTTCTATTGCACCGTTTCCTTTTTGTTCTGCACGTACACTATGAAGCTCAGACAGTTTCCTCACTTTATACTATTTATCAAAGCTTCTAAAAATGAAAAACGGAGGTGTTTCCCATAGCAACCAATGAGATCAAGCTATCATTTCTCTATTGCATCCTAGAAAATGAAAGAATCTGATTGGTTGCTATGGACAACACTACCACTTCATACTTGCCTACAGTAATTAGCTCCTCTCCGGGAGAAGCCCTGAGAGGAGATGCAGCTGACAACTTCGGGGGGAGGAGCCGGGCACTCCTAGTTATTAGGCCTCACCCCCATCACGCAAAATGCGGTGATTCGCTGGTCCGCGAAGAGGGTGGCGGTGCTAAATGACGTGATTTGCATAATGTTAGCCCTCCCCATGCTGCCCGTTTCACTAGGCAGTGGGTGGGATGAGGGAGATCCGCCTACTGTTCCGGGGGTGCAGGGGACAACTCAAAATATCGTAATCTTCCCACAAATTCCGAGGGAGAGTAGGCAAGAATGCACCACTTTTCATTATTAGGGCGGTATTCAACTGTTTAGCCCCTTTATGTGCCTGGCAGGAGCTATTCAATTGTTGCTCCTGTCGGGCGCAAACAGCTGCCAGCGCGCCATTTCAGGTCGCAGTCCCAGGGTGGTGTGAGCTGAAAATGTCGAAAAGTTACTTGTTTGGGCACCCAAACAGTACTTTTTGCGATCACGTCCAGCACTTTGGTCGGGGGTAGCCATTTTATGCGGCTAAACCTGACCACTTTTGGCGCGATCAGCTTGAAAAACAGCAACAATTGAATACCGCCCTGTGATCTCGCATCACTTTAGACGGGAGATCGGGCACGCTATAACAATACCGCCCTTAGAAACGTTAGTTGACTACCGTATGGATTTCTCAAACCAGCCACAGGATTGAGAAGCAACAAGAAACTCTTCGAGCTATACAATCACTGCTGGCCTTCTGCCTACGCTGAATCCAGGGGTGTATTTATGGGTGCAGGGTGTGCAGGGCCAGCACCGCACACCCTGCACCCATAAAACGTACCTCTCCGAAGTCCCACGTCGGCTCTGGTGTCTGCGTCTGTAAAAAACGGCTGGAAAATGGCTACAGCTGCACAGTACAGGGAAAATACAGTACAGTACAGGGAAATTGGCCGCCGTAGACTCTGGGCACACTCTACTTCAGTTCACTCTGGGCTCAGTGCACAGCCGGCCGCCGGACAGAGAGGAGGGGGCCCGTGACGGAGACTGCACACGGGCCCCCTCCTCTCTAGAAACGCCCCTGGCTGAATTACATCACAGGAGAGATGACCAGGCTGCATACACAGGTTCAGGCAGTGTGTAAAGGCTTCTTAAGTCTACATATAGAAAAGTCTCTTTGGAAGAATTCTGAATAACAATAGGGAAAGACACTCCATACAAAGGGAATGCTAAACAGGGCACAGGAGGTGCAGGCACCATAAAACTAACCCCCTACATGGAAACAAAAGAATGCACGATTTCAAAATGACACATACAGTACACTTCAGGTAGCTGTGGGATTTACATCTAACACATAAATAATCATGGTTTGGCCCTGGCACAAACACCCAAAAAAAAGTTCTCTGGGGAACATGGGACTAAACTTCAAGGTATGTAGACATAAATGTTGACATTTAGGATGTTGACATTCTCGCAACATGTGAAATGCCAATATTCTGCACGGACCGGCAGTGCAGGGTTAGCGCTACGCTACAGGAGGGGAGGGTTAGGGTTAGGCACTAGGGGGTGGGCCAGAGCCGGATTAAGGGGGGAGCACAGGGGGTAAGTGCCCCCGGGCCCCACTCTCTTAGGGACCCCCTCTCTCAGAAGCCCCTCCAGCCTTTGATCGCAGCTACAATGTTTAGTAAAGAGCTGCGATCTGAAAAGATTGAGGAGAGGAATGATGGAGGCGGAGTTCGATTAGGGGGCTGGGTACACAGCACTGCCTGAAGTCAGGGCCAGGAGGAGCAGCATGGATGGAAGAACTGAGGGGAGGAGCAGCAGCTGCAGAGTTTAAGGTAAGTGAAGGGAGGACACTATTGTCTGTATTATATCTGTGACAAGTGTGTAACCGTATATCATAGTTGCCTACCTTTGCTGTCTCTTCCCTGGGAGAAGCCCTGGGAGGAGAGGCAGGTGGGTGGCGATGGGGGCGGGGCCTGATGATTTGCATCATTAAGCCCCACCCCCTTGTGGGTAAATGCCTGCGATATGGGGCAGAGCCAAATGATGTGAATCGTGACATTAAGCTCCGCCCCCTGCGCGGACACCCACAATCTCCTAATTCTACCCACTTCACTAGGAAGTGGGCAGAATGCGGGAGAAATGCCTACCCTTCCGGGGGTGCGGGGGGTTACCCGAAAAATCGTGAACCTCCCGCGAAAACCGGGAGGGTAGGCATGTATGCCGTACGTATGTATGACACTATGTGATGACAGTATGTATTTATGTGTAGGACTATGGGTTCTATTTACTAAGCAGTATTAGGAGACAGAGTAAAAAGTGATAAGGTGCCAGCCAATCAGCTCCCAACTGCCATCTCACAGGCTGTGTTTGAAAAATGACAGTTGGGAGCTGATTGGCTGGCACCTTATCACTCTGTCTCCTACCACTGCTTAGTAAATAGACCCCAATGTGTATATGACTTTGTGTCTGTATATATGTAAGTATATATGTGTGTGACTACATATGTATGTGTATAAGTGTGGCTATGTGTACAACAGTACGTATGTAAGTGTATACTGTATATGGGTAAAACAGTACATATGCAGTGTATATGTGCATACCCCCCAACCATCACAACTAAGGTGCGACAGTCCTGTTTTTTGGGTGCTGTCACACCTGTGGGCTGGAGGAAAGGAAGGGACGGTAGCCCAGCATTTAGGAAAGTGATGTGCATGCCCCCAGCGTGAAATGAATTGGGGACGTGCTATGTGGCCATAACCCATTTTCATTAGCGTGTCCCAGGCTTGCACACAAGGACTTGATCCCCATTTCCCAAATGTTGCCCTCTAGGGCCCCTCAGCCTTAAGTGGACCGGGTCCCATAGGGGAGGTTAGGGTTAGGCACTAGGGAGAGGGTTAGGGTCAGTCATACTGCCGGAAGGGACGCAGGAACTGGCGGAAGTCATCCTGATGTCACATTGCCAAGTTGAGCTGTGTTAGGTTAATGCACCTCCTGCCAAACTCACCCCAGCCTGAAGCCATACTAGCCATAATAATGTTCAACCAGGGTAGCTAAGCTTATTTGTACATGATTCTGACCATACCACGATATTAGTTACTTGATTAATAAAGCACCATACCTGTGAGGAAGCCCTTGCATTAAATATGGCTGGTGTACCTCATCTTCATTTCAGCACATCACATGGGTGATATCTAGCATAAATTCTGGCATCCCGGGACACCCCTGGAGAATTGCATACAGCCCTGAAGCCTGCGTAGAAGCATCCCTGCAACCTAGTGATTGGTTAAGAATATTGATCTTACAATACGAGAATAAGGGCCCCGATCAAGAGATGTATGCTATCCTGATATTATGTCCATTCACTGCTATTCTAAAGTGAATGCGTGCCACATGCATCTGCCACCAGTACGTGTGGCAAAGAATGGGTGGTTGGAGCAGGACAGCAGACGGTGCATGGGCAGTCCCCCTGTTCCGATAAGCTCATCTAAAGACTGTGGTTGTACACAATACTTGGTACATACTTGCCGAATTTTTATATGTCCTCTCCAGGAGAAGTCCGGAGAGGAGAAACATTTGCCCACTTCAGGGGGCAGGGGCCGGGCTCCTATGTCATTAGGCTGCGAATCGCAAGACCGCAATGAGGGGTAGGGGCTAAATGACGCTATCCAACTTATGTCAAACAATTCCTGAGATGTCTGTAGCCAATGCTTGGTACTTTAAAGGTAAAGGGTACCCCAAGCACTGGCACCAGACATAGGGGCATATTTATTATTTTTTGTTTTTTTTATCTGATAAGTATTTGTTATCGCAGCAAAAATAAATGTGCTGCTAGGCGTCCGGACGTCAGATGTAGAGACAGGTAGTGGCTGAGTATTCTGCCCAGGGTCTACTAGAGCCTTCACGCGTGCGTCCTGGTTAAGGTCCTGGGTGCCGCCATGTTGGTTCATGTCATCTGATCAGTATCCTCCTATGGTAGTCCTGCAGTCGGTCAGCTGCTGTCCTTGGCCAATGACCAGCTATCTAAGGGTATTTCAGTGTACGTCCGGCAACAGGAAGTTGCCAGTACAACTTCGCTCCTTCAGAGGTTTTCTACTGTGACAGCGCCTCATGCTCCACCGTGTTCCTTCCAGTGTGCTCAGTCCGTGACTTCCAGACCCCTTCCCGTTTCCAGCAAGAGTCGTTGTTCATCAGCGTCTCATTTCACATGTGCCGACTACCATCAGTATTTAGCGTCTCATTTCACATGTGCTGACTACCATCAGTATTTAGGGTCTCATATCACATGTACTGACTACCATCGCTATATAGCGTCTCATATCACATGTACTGACTACCATCGCTATATAGGGTCTCACATCACCCAGCACTGACTACCATTGCTATACAGCATCTCATATCACATGTGCTGACTACCATCGCTATATAGCGTCTCATATCACATGTCAGGGCCGAAACTAGGATTTTTGTCACCAGGGGCAAGACAGTAATTTGGCGCCCCTCATGTAATTCCCCCTGCAGTAGTGCCCATATTGTAATGCCCCCATAGTAATGCCCATATGTTAATACCCCCATAGTAATGCCCCTGTAGTGCCCACCATACAGTAATGCCCCTGTAGTGCCCATGCTCCCATATTAATGCCCCTGTAGTGCCCATGCTTTCATAGTAATGCCCCTGTAGTGCCCATGCTCTCATAGTAATGCCCCTGTATTGCCCATGCCCCATAGTAATGCCCCTGTAGTGCTCATGCCCCCACAGTAATGCCCCTGTGGTAATGCCCCTGTAGTGCCCATGCCCCAATAGTAATGCCCCTGTAGTGCTCATGCCCCATTAGTAATGCCCCTTATTGCCTATGCCCCCATAGTAATGCCCCTGTGGTAATGCCCCTGCCCCCATAATAATGCCCCTGTAGTGCAGCTTATTAAAAAAAAAAATACTTACCTTGAACCCCGCTCCTGCATCCAGCGTCGCGTCCGGTCCGCCGGCTGCTCCTTGGAACTATGGGGGAGATGTCATGACGTCTCCCCCATAGTGCCCGTGGGGAGAGCCGGAAGCTGGAGTTCGGGAGAGAACTCCAGCCTCCGGCTCCACCGCGTCGCTGCAGAGAAGGAGCCGGGCGCCCGCTGGTAATAAATATTACCAGCGGACGTCCGGCTTGGAGCCTCTCTGCAGCGCCGGGCTGGAGGTCACTGGCACCAGGTACAGCGGCTCACCCAGTGCACGTGCACCTCCAGCCCCCCCCTAGTTGCGGCCCTGCACATGTGCTGACTACCATCGGTATTTAGCGTCTCATATCACATGTGCTGACTACCATCGCTATATAGGGTCTCACATCACCCAGCACTGACTACCATCGCTATACAGCATCTCATATCACATGTACTGACTACCATCGCTATACAGCATCTCATATCACATGTGCTGACTACCATCGCTATACAGCATCTCATATCACATGTGCTGACTACCATCGGTATTTAGCGTCTCATATCACATGTACTGACTACCATCGCTATATAGGGTCTCACATCACCCAGCACTGACTACCATCGCAATACAGCATCTCATATCACATGTGCTGACTACCATCGCTATACAGCGTCTCATATCACATCTGCTGACTACCATCAGTATTTAGCGTCTCATATCACATGTACTGACTACCATCGCTATATAGGGTCTCACATCACCCAGCAGTGACTACCATCGCTATACAGCATCTCATATCACATGTGCTGACTACCATCGCTATATAGGGTCTCACATCACCCAGCGCTGACTACCATCGCTATATAGCATCTCATATCACATGTGCTGACTACCATCGCTATACAGCGTCCCATATCATGTGCTGACTACCATCGCTATATAGCGTCTCATATCACACTTGCTGACTACCATCTCTATACAGCGTCTCATATCACATGTGCTGACTACCATCGCTATATAGCGTCTCATATCACACTTGCTGACTACCATCGCTATATAGGGTCTCACATCACCCAGCCCTGACTACCACCACTATATAGCGTCTCATATCACACTTGCTGACTACCATCGCTATATAGCGTCTCATATCACATGTGCTGACTACCATCGCTATACAGCATCTCATATCACATGTGCTGACTACCATCGCTATATAGCGTCTCATATCACATGTGCTGACTACCATCGCTATACAGCGTCTCATATCACATGTGCTGACTACCATCGCTATACAGCGTCTCATATCACATGTGCTTACTACCATCGCTATACAGCGTCTCATATCACATGTGCTGACTACCATCGCTATATAGCGTCTCATATCACACTTGCTGACTACCATCGCTATATAGGGTCTCACATCACCCAGCGCTGACTACCACCGCTATACAGTGTCTCACACCACCCAGAGCTGACTTTCACCACTACTAGTATCTCAGTCTCCAGAGTTATCACCCACCACTCATCTGCCTCTGGGTCTCCAGCATTTACATCCTTTCGGATCTCCTTGTCAGTCTTTACGACTGAAACTTCAGTGACATCAGCCGGGATGCACTAAACGGAAAATGCGGTAAAAACCCGTTTACCGCATTTTCCGTATACATCAATCAGCTGGCCACCGGGCTCCGATGCGGAGGGTAATGCCAGTTATTGCTGGCGTTACCCTATAGAAGCCTATGGGCTTCTACCGCATCGCGCTGCTATGAGGGATCCTATTGGATCCCTCCCAGCATGCCCCGGGACCGCAGCGTCACTCTGTGCATGAGCAGATGGACTCCCGAGTCATAAACTCGGAAGTCCACAAGGCGGCAGGGATCGCAAAGGACAGCTCTTATCGGAAGAGCTGTCCTTTGCTGTACAGATCGCATATGTTAGTGCATATGCGATCTGTACAATTGCGGTATCCGGCGGTAAGTTTTGCACTCTGTTAGTGCATCCCGCCCATCATCTCTTACCGGAACACTTAAAGCCTCGTCAGTGTATTATATAATCCTCCCATATCTATCTCTGTGTTTTCTCCAGCTACCTAGCCCGAGGGCCGCGACCTGTTCACTTGGTGCAGCGAAACCCACATCCCGCTTGGAGTGGTCACTGGTGAATACCATCAGGTGAACTAGACTCCGCACCTTGGGGTAGGTCTTGCCAAAACCTGGGAGAGACATATAAAGAGGACATATATTTTGCCTTCCCATTTCTTGTCTCCAGCTCCCCCTAGCCCTCCGGTCCTAGTTCCTACAGTTGAAGCCACTTGGGCTTGACACTGTGTGTTATTGGACCATGCCCGATGAGCCCCCACTGCCGGTAAATTGTGCAGAAAGAGGATGGCGTTAGCTACAGAGGCCAAGCTCCGGAATGCTCAATAAATCTCACAAATTGCAGCCCCCATAGGAACCTTTCGGGGTTGTTTGTGGGATCAATATGAGGGACCGCAGCAGATAGCTCCAATATCTGCTGCTGTCCCCCCTATATACACCTATGAGATATTTGAAATTTGCAATATCGCCTAAAACTGTTTTTTGGGGGGGATATTCCGCAAATTTCTTTTGATAAATATACCAATGTGATGTCTGTCATTTCAGAAAAGGAGGAAAATGTGTGAAATTATGTCTGTGCATCAGCAGGTGAGAGGTCTGTGTATTAGGAGGAGGTGAGAGATCTGTGTCCTGATGTCTGTGTATTAGGAGGTGAGAGGTCTGTATCCTGATGTCTGTGTATTAGGAGGAGGTGAGAGATCTGTGTCCTGATATCTGTGTATTAGGAGGTGAGAGGTCTGTATCCTGATGTCTGTGTATTAGGAGGAGGTGAGAGGTCTGTGTCCTGATGTCTGTGTATTAGGAGAAGGTGAGAGATCTGTATCCTGATGTCTGTGTATTAGGAGGAGGTGAGAGGTCTATGTCCTGATGTCTGTGTATTAGGAGAAGGTGAGAGGTTTTTGTCCTGATATCTGTGTATTAGGAAGAGATGAGAGGTCTGTATCCTGATGTCTGTGTATTAGGAGGAGGTGACAGGTCTGTGTATTAGGAGGAGGTGAGAGATCTGTGTCCTGATGTCTGTGAATTAGGAGGTGAGAAGTCTGTGTCCTGATGTCTGTGTATTAGGAGGAGGTAAGAGATCTGTGTCCTGATGTCTGTGTATTAGGAGGGGATATGTCTGTGTATTAAGAGGAGAAGAGAGGTCTGTGTCCTGATATCTGTGTATTAGGAGGGGAGATGTCTGTGTATTAGGAGGAGAAGAGAGGTCTGTGTCCTGATATCTGTTTATTAGGAGGAGGTGAGAGGGAATCGGTATGAAATACTGATTTACGGGATGCCAGCTGTCAGTACACTGTGAGTAATGTTCCCCTGTCCTGTTTACCCCCTAACCTTCCTTTCCTGTACCCTAATACTAACCCTCCCTACCCTTCACCCTAACTCCCCCGGTAAGTGCCTAAACCTAACCCTCTCCCCTTAGTATACAAAACAAAAAAACTTTTGCTATCGGCGCTAACAATAATATACTGCAAATTTATGTGTGTGCAGCAAATAAAACAAATGGGATTTTGTCATGATTTGATCAAAGCATTTAAGCCTGCAGCCAAGCATCAAGGGACCCCATTTTTCTGCAGGTCCCTAACACTAGCATATATGCCTAGCACATCATTACATTGCAGTTAAATGTACTCACCTCCTAGATACAGAGGGACACATCTATACAGGGATGGCTGTTAGCCACACCCAACTAGGCCTTTTACGGCCTTAATCGAAAGCTGCCATGATAGCACAAGGCAAAATTTTGAAACAAAACAGAAAAGAAATATGCCCGCGCTCGGTTTTACCCATATCATACATGGTACCAGCAGCATGGCAATATTAATGCCATATATGTATACAAAACAGAAAAACTTTTGCTATCGGCGCTAACAATAATATACTGCAAATTTATGTGTGTGCAGCAAATAAAACAAAGGGGATTTTGTCATGATTTGATCAAAGCATTTAAGCCTGCAGCCCAGCATCAAGGGACCCCTTTTCTGTTTTGTTTCAAAATTTTGCCTTGTGCTATCATGGCAGCTTTCAATTAAGGCTATAAAAAGCCTAGTTGGGTGTGGCTAACAGCCAGCCCTGTATAGATGTGTCCCTGGGTCTGATCCGGATTAGAACCCTGTTCCAACCCCCGGGTCAGACCCAGAACTTTGGTATAAAAATATGAGATATGGTAAGAACTTACCCTTGTTATCTCTATTTCTACGAAGTCCATAGGGTTCCACAGGATACCTTGGGGTATAGGTGTGACGTCAGTCGCAGGGCACCAAACAGTTAAGCTTTCAGCCTCCCAGGATGCACTAAGTCCCCCTCCTATACCCCGCCCCCGGGCCAAGGCACCTCAGTTAGTTACCAAGCCATAGGCCGGAGGAGGAGAAGGAAGAGAGAGAACAAAGATCTGGACACATACAAGAATCACATTCTCACCAGAGGGAGATGGAAAACCGGTGACCAGAGCAAAGCCCATCTGCAGCACAGGTGCGACAGGGCGGGAGTCCTGTGGAACCCTATGGACTTCGTAGAAATAGAGATAACAAGGGTAAGTTCTTACCATATCTCATATTTTCTACTTCAGGGTCCATAGGGTATCCACAGGATACCTTGGGGATGTCCCAAAGCAGTATCCTTTAAGGGTGGGGACGCTCCTGTGCAGAAAGGAGAATCCGCCGCCCGAAGGAAGCATCCTGAGAGGCGAAGGTGTCAAACCTGTAGTACCTCACGAAGGTATGGACAGAAGACCACGTAGCAGCCTTGCAGATCTGAACTGCCGAGGCACCACGTCGAGCTGCCCACGAAGGACCCACAGACCTAGTGGAATGAGCCTTCAGAGAAGGAGGGACCGGTAGGCCTTCATGAAGATAAGCTTCAGAAATAGCCATACGGATCCAGGCTGCCAAAGTTTGCTTTGAAGCAGGCCAACCCTTTTTACGGAAGCCATAGAGGACAAACAAAGCGTCCGACTTCCTAAACGAAGAAGTGCGGTCAACATAAGTCCTTAAGGCCCGCACAACATCCAAAGAGGCCTCACCCACGGAAAGACCCGGTGAGTTAAAGGCCGGAACAACTATTTCCTCGTTAACATGAAACTGGGAAACAACTTTGGGAAGAAACTCGGGCCGAGTGCGGAGTACTGCCCTGTTCCCATAAAAAACCAAGAAAGGGGGTCTACAAGAAAGAGCCCCTAACTCAGAAACACGTCTGGCCGAAGCAATGGCCAGAAGGAAAACAGTCTTAGCTGTTAGCCATTTAAGATCCACTGAGCCCAGTGGTTCAAACGGCGGTCCTTGGAGAGCCCTCAGGACCACAGCCAAATCCCAAGGCGCCACAGGTGGAACAAAGGGCGGCTGAATGCGGAGAACACCCTGCATAAAGGTGCGCACATCCGGGATTGTAGCAATCCTACGGTGAAACCAGACAGATAGGGCCGAAATCTGTACCTTCAAAGAAGCAAGGCGAAGCCCATGATCTAGTCCCGCTTGCAGGAAGGCGAGAATCCGAGACAGACGAAACTCCCGCGGTGCATAACCTCTCGGTCGACACCACTGGAAGAACGTATGCCACACGCGATGGTATATCCTCGCGGAAGACGGTTTCCGAGCTCGTAACATGGTACGCACCACAGAGCTGGAAAACCCCCGGGACCTCAGCATGGCCGTCTCAACAGCCACGCCGTCAAAGACAGCCGAGTCAGGTCCGGGTGAAGGCAAGGACCCTGAGACAGAAGGTCCGGTCATAGCGGCAACCGCAGAGGACTGTCCACGGACAGACCCTGAAGGTCTGAGAACCAGTGCCGTCTGGGCCACGCGGGAGCTATCAACAGGAGCGTCCCTCCTTCCTGTTTGAATTTCCGGATTACCCGTGGAAGAAGGGAGACCGGAGGGAACAGGTATGCGAACCGGAACGTCCACCGGACGGACAGAGCATCCACCAGAGACGCCCCTTCGTCTCTTGTGCGAGACCCGTACACCGGCAACTTGTTGTTGTGCCGGGACGCCATGAGGTCGATTTCTGGAAGACCCCACCTGTCCACCAGTAGTTGAAAAACGTCCGGGTGCAGGGACCATTCCCCCGGATGAACGTCCTGGCGACTTAGAAAGTCCGCCTCCCAATTGAGCACTCCCGGGATGAAGACCGCTGATATGGCCGGAAGATTGCGCTCCGCCCAAACCAGGATCCGAGAGACCTCTACGAGAGCCGCCCGACTGCGAGTTCCTCCTTGCCTGTTTATGTAGGCCACGGTGGTAGCGTTGTCCGACTGGACCTGCACCGGGCGACCCTGGAGAAACCGCTGTGCCTGCTGGAGAGCATTGAAGACCGCACGGAGTTCCAAGATATTTATTGGAAGCTCCGCTTCTGTCGGCGTCCACCTGCCCTGGAACAAGTGTGGACCCGAAACTGCTCCCCAGCCCCGAAGACTGGCGTCCGTTGTCAACAGGACCCAATTTGGAACCCAGAACGGACGTCCCTTGTTGAGGTGGGTCATCTGTAACCACCACGTAAGGGACAGGCGAACCTCCTGGGTGAGCACAATCGTCTGGGACTTCAGAGACTGAGTCAGCCCGTTCCACTTGGACAGGATCAGGTGCTGCAGAGGTCTGGAGTGAAACTGGGCGTATTCCACCATGTCGAACACCGACACCATGGAGCCCAGTAACCTCATCGCCGAGTGTAAGGACACCCGGCGGCTGTGCAGGCAACTGCGCACCCTTGACTGTAAAGCAGAGATCTTGTCCTCCGTCACGAAGATCCTTTGCTGTCCCGAGTCCAATAAGGCTCCAAGATGCAGAATCCTCCGAGACGGGATTAGAGTGGACTTCTGCCATTTGATTAGCCAGCCGTGCCGCTGCAGCAGTGCAATGGTCAGGTCCAAGTGGCGTAACAGGAGCTCTGGAGATCCTGCCACCAATAACAGGTCGTCCAAATACGGTAACATGCGGACTCCCTGCAGCCGCAGAGAAGCCGCCATGACCGCCATCACCTTGGTGAAAACACGTGGTGCTGTTGCCAGGCCAAAAGATAACGCCCGAAACTGGAAGTGGTCGCTGCGGATTGCAAACCTGAGGAACTGTTGATGGCGCAAAAGAATAGGGACATGCAGGTAAGCGTCCTGTATGTCCAATGACACCAAGTAGTCCCCAGGTTCCAGCGCCAGAATGATGGACCGTAGGGTCTCCATCCGAAACTTCGGGACCCGCAAAGACTTGTTGAGTGCTTTGAGGTTGAGAATCGGACGATATGACCCATTGGGTTTCTGTACCAAAAATAGATTTGAATAGAAACCCTGGCCCCTCTGGGAGAATGGAACAGGCACTATAACTCCAGCCTGGAGCATAGTGTGCAATACCTTCCGCAGCTCCGTAGCCTTGTTCCGGTCTGATGGGAGACCCGTGGTGAAGAAGCGAGCCGGGGGTCTGTGCCGGAAGAAGAGGGCGTATCCGTGGGAAACCACCTCCAGAACCCAAGTGTCTGTCGTAGTGGTCAACCAACACTGGGCGAACTGTAGCAGGCGGCCTCCCACCCTGGGATCCCCCAAAGGGAGGCCCGGACCGTCAGGCCGCAGGCTTGTCATCTGGCTTGGGGGCCGGACGTCTGGTACTCCATGCCTGCTTCCGGGGCTTGACCGATTTCTTAGGGCCAGCCTGTCGAGGAAACGATTGTGGTTTGGGCCTGCCCTGGGCCCTAGATGACCGAAAGGACGATGGTCCCGAACCAGAAGGAGCAGCGGCCGACGGGAGACAAGCAGATTTGGCTGCTGCCAGCGTGGCCACAATCTTATCCAGATCCGGACCGAAGAGAACTTCTCCGGTAAACGGCAACGCTTCCAGACCTTTCTTGGAATCTGCGTCCGCCTTCCAGGATCGCAGCCACAAGGTGCGACGAGCAGCTACCGCTGCTGAAGAAATTCTAGACACCAGAGTACTAATGTCTAGAGCCGCCTCGTTGATGTAGGTGGCCGAATCACGGAGATTGCCAATCAACTCCGCCTGTTCAGCCGGACAGTCGGATTCAAAAGAAGCCTCTAATGAATCCGCCCAGCGCTCCATCGCTCTGGCAACCCAGCAAATGGCCATAGCCGGCCGTGCTGCCCCCCCTGCAAGGGAATAAGCGGACTTCAGGCAGATTTCTACCTTGCGGTCCGTAGCATCCTTAAGGGAGGACATGGATGGCATCGGCAATGTGGCACTACGGACAAGACGGGTCACGTGAGAATCCACCTGTGGAGGGGATTCCCACTTAGCAAAATAATTATCCGCGAACGGATAAGCCACCGCCAGGCGTCTCTGCGGCTGGTATCTTTTGCCAGGTTGTTTCCACGCCTCCTCTAAATGGTCCACCAACTGACCCGAAAGAGGAAAGACTGTGGCATCGCCCTTCACATCTTTGAAAAAGGCATACTTAGATTTAGCCGCTGGGGGAACTTCGTCCTCAATCACCAAGGCTGTGCGGACCGCCCGAATAAGTCCAGGAATATATACTTTGGACTTAGCATCAGCGTCCTTAGTATGGAGAGGTTCCTGATCGTAAGGATCCAGAATCTCCCCATCATCAGACGTCCCTTCGTCATCCTCATAAGGAGCGGACAGAGACGCCACCGGCCTTTTATGAGGCCGCATCACAGACTCCCCTTGCAACACATCCGACAAGTGCTGTACAGAACTCGTCAGGGAGTTAACCCACGCTGGCTCCTGAGAACCCGGGAGCGGGGAAATAGGGAGACTGTGGGGTACCACCAATTTTCGTGGGAACCCCTGCATGGGTGACGACACCACAGACTGCTGGGACAAACCCATCGGAGTAAACGCGGGCTGCGGAGCTAACTGGCCCACTAAAGCTGTTAACGCCTGAGCGAAACAAGCCCAGGGCGGCTCCTGTACCGGTGCTGTAACCGTAATAGGCCGCGCCATGGACAAACACTGCCGGCAAAGGCCCTCCGCGCTACCCTCCCCCTCCGCTAACGGTACTTTGCACGTGGTACACTGTAGCCGGAGGGGAAAATCACTTTCAGACATGATGGCACCACGTATGTGACCTCTCTCACCAATTAAGTATTAAATAGGCGAGAGACCACCCTGCAGCACCGCACCGCAAGGGCTTTAGCAGAAGAACAGGGACAGTAATAAAGCTGACAGTTTAGAGAAGAAAAGTTACAGGCAGCGCTAGCACAGTCACATACAATGCAGAGAAATAACAATTCCTGCACTAACAGCGCTGATTACTCAACTACACAGACACAGGGCCTGGTAGGACACAGCGCTGCATACACAGACCTGAGCCACAGCGGAGGAGAGGTATGCGGGGGGACCCAGACCACGATGCTTCCGTACAGCGCTTCCAGCAGCGTTCACCATGCGTTCTGGAGAAGATGGCCGCCGAGGAGCAGAGAGGAGGCTGGCCTGGGGGAGGAGCGCTGCCACAGGACCAGTCGGCAGCATGCAGAGAGGGCTGTGTGCAGCGGGGGAGGCGCCGGCTGTGAGACAGGGAAGGCGCGCTCCCCTGGCATGCATTTAACCCCTGGGACGCCGCAGCGCTACCGCTCTGCTGCGGTCCGCTGTCCCAGGGGGTAGTGGAAGCGCAGGTTGGTCGCCTGGCTCCACGCTGCAGCCAGTCCCCAGGGAGCCCCCTGCCTGGGGACTTAGGACCATGTGATCAGCGGGGACCCACCGTGGGACCCCGCTGCTTACCTCTGTCCCCCTTGAATCCGGCCATGGTCCGGAGCATCTGGGGTCACCGCTAGCTGTGACCCCAGACGCCCACCAGCATCCCCGGATCAGTACCGGCGTTCTGGTACCGGCGGGGTGTAGGGAAGACAGCATGGACGTCAGGACTGACTGTCCATGCTGTTCATCCAGATGTGCAGCCACAGCTGCATGAAGAAAAAGCTTCAGGGGCTCTTCTAGCCCCCACTCCAACAGGTGCACCCGACTCCGGCCGGGCACCAAACTAAACTGAGGTGCCTTGGCCCGGGGGCGGGGTATAGGAGGGGGACCTAGTGCATCCTGGGAGGCTGAAAGCTTAACTCTTTGGTGCCCTGCGACTGACGTCACACCTATACCCCAAGGTATCCTGTGGATACCCTATGGACCCTGAAGTAGAAAGTGGTATTATAGTCATCTGACGTATGGGTATGCGATCTGGTACCTCCAAAAGATATTATTCCCATATATTACTTTATAGCAGCAATTGTCCTTAATACTGTAATACACAGGTTCTCAAACTCGGTCCTCAGGACCCGAAACAGTGCATGTTTTCCAGGTTTCCTCACAGATTCACAAGTGATATAATTTGCACCTGTGGATCTTGTAAAATGTGTCAGTGAGTAATGAATACACCTGTGCGCCTGCTGGGTGACCTAGAAAACGTGACCTGTGTGGGGTCCTGAGGACCGAGTTGAGAACCACTGCTGTAATAGATCACTGGAAAAGGAGTTACTCACTGTCCAGGTGCCAATCAATATATACACACCATCCACAGGATCTCGTCCCTGTATCCAGTTGCCAATCACTGTGTACGCAAAGTATATCGGTACACTAAAGAACAACCTTTATGTTGTGGGTATGTAATGGTAGGAATCCGTCTCATAGGTAATCAATCCCCAGGATTCTAATACATTGAGCTTGGTCTGCTGTTATACTCAGGCACAGGTATCATCCAGCCACAGGGTACCGTGCATACATACAGTGGGTGCCGATGCACTAGTCTCTGTATGTTCGGATATTTTTCTACATTCTTTGCATCTTTTATTATCTAGTAAATATACAGATTCTATACATATAAGATACAAAGCTAATATAAAAAGTATATTTATATACATAATATTAAATAATCATGAGTGAGTAGTCACATATATAACATGTAACTTCAATAATGTACATTGACAATGAGTAATTAAAAGATGCATA
Organism: Taudactylus pleione; assembly: GCA_031769625.1. NCBI lineage: Eukaryota > Metazoa > Chordata > Amphibia > Anura > Myobatrachidae > Taudactylus > Taudactylus pleione. The sequence continues at coordinate 994,708 of JAUIMM010000506.1, read as the reverse complement.
TTCAGCTCATGTATTATATAGTCATACTTTAGATTGTTCTATATTCAAATAGATGTATCGAAAATAATAAATGTATAAAAAAATGTGTGTATAGAATATGTATATTTATAAAGGTATTAACAGGTAACAAGTATATAGAAAACTATATGGATCTTAATAAAACATTTAGATAAAATAAATATATAAGTAACAATGTCTGCTTACAAAAAAACATAAAAAAAGCAGAGTCCTATAGATGGTTTCTAGTTGTTTATTATTTTCTATATTTCATTCAACCAAATAGTGAAATACTAATAACATGTTACCCATTGAAGAAAGCATTTCTCAACTGCTGTTAATAGCATTAATTTGAAAGGCGCTTCTTTCTTGAGGATAAATGCAGCGCTTACCAGTTTGCTGGCAGTTTTGGAAAAAAGCCTCTGTGATTGAGACGAAACCCGGTTGACGTCATCAGCTGTAAAAATCCTCTTGCTGTAGCTGGATACCTGTTTGACGGTCTGCCCGGAGAAACTTAGCAGTAAGCTGACCGCTGCATCCAGCCAGTGCCATATATACGAAAACCTATCTACCACCTACCCGCAGTGGCAACGCTTCTCACAACCGCATCTGCAACCTAATAAGTAAGATTGCGACCCTAACCCCTAAACCCCAATACTGGTGCCGGTGATTTTACACACCTACGGAATACCCAAAAACTTACCCGGAGGTCCTGTTATTGTCTCTTCCAAGTGTGGCTGAACAGAACAAACCATCTGTGCTGGGGCGACAGCACAGAGAACCAGTGGCGTAAGTTCATCCCAGACGCCCGGAGGCAAGTTATAATTTGGTGCCCCGCCATCACAGCCGCTGGCACTGTAATGTAGTAATTCGCATGCAGACAGGCTGTAGATAGACAAAGGCAGCAGCTGTTGCTCTGACATGGAGCTCTCCACTAGTGTATGGTGGCTTCTCAGGTGCCGGAAAAGGGTGCCATGTATTGGGAGGCCGTAATAGTACATTCCGGGTACATAGTTACAGCCCTAAGTGGGGTGAATATATTGTGGACAATGGAGGAGGTGCCCCTTCAGTGCTGGAGCCCGGCGGCAGGCGCCTCCATTGTCTCCCATAGTTCTGCCCCTGCAGAGAACAGAATTTGTCTACTTTACAGGTATCGATTTAAAGAACGCTACATTTTTTTCTTGTTACATGGATCCATGAAGTGTACTTCTTTATAAGAATACTGGACATCATATACTAAAGCTGCATACACACTCAACGATTTTGTTACCAACGATTGTATGAACGATTTTATGAACGATTATCTGTCAGATTTTTTAAAGTGTAATGAACGATTTTTGCATATTAACTTAATGAAAATCTTTGAGTTGACAAGTCTGACTGAACTACAAACTACAATCGTGAACGAGCATGAACGATAATTGTTCATCGTTTGACTCAGAAAGTGAACGATTTTGTTAAACTATATAGTTTAACGATAATCGTTCAAAAAATCGTTGTGTATGCAACTTTAAAACTAAGCATATCCAGGTAGGATTTATTACAAACATCAATACCGTATTTTCATCCAGCTGCTCTTTCTAATTAGCAATACTGTATGTATATATTTAATTATTTTATATGTTACAACTACTGTACTAATTATTTTGTGTCCATTTTTTTAAGTAAAATCATTTATATATTGAACCAGCTGTGTATAGACACTTTTTCTATTTACTCCCAACTCAGGCCCTTAATAAATGCAGTACTACAGGCAGTTTGGACAGGTTGAGTATGGGATCCTGGCGATCAGGTTAGAATACCGACAGCGGCTTCCCAACAGTCAGAATCCCGGCAGAAATCTGTAAGTATTACAACCCTAACCCTCCCCTCCTGCAGCCTAACCCTAATACTCACCATCGCAATTCCGGCGCTGGGATTCCGACTTCCTACATCCTGACCGTCGGGATGCTGACTACATCCCGTTTGGACTTAGAGGATAATATTGAGTCAGTCTTTCCCACTATCCATGAAGTTAGAATAATTTGGAATGTTAAACATGAGCATAGTTTGTTGTCCTCACTATGGGCCTCATTCACGCTATGCAGACAATATCGCAGTTGGCTGATGATTTTATTACAGCGCATGCATCCTGGTGCCCCTGCAACGTTCCTCGCAGAGAAGATTTAGATGCAGAGTGATTGACAATTAGGGACCATTTGTGGGTGGTAACGAAAGGGTGGTTAGAAAAACGAGGGCGTGTCACAGCCAAATCATAGGCGTCGGATGCAGCGACTGCGCCTTTGTACTCAGTTTCATTGGTGCCAACACCTTAGTTCCGTCGCCCATTATGCGGGACCATAGGCTTAATCAGGGCTACGATAATCGAATGATCTGCGACCAAATGCTGCATCTTTGAATGCAGAGGTTTCGACATTTTACCCAGATGATTGGATTTGGAAAGCAGCAGGTGGTCAACTCAATACCTCTCCTGCCGACTGGGACATTTGCATTTCTTCACATAGCAGCTGCGTAAAAAATTGCAGTCGCAACAGGATTAGCGTACATCTAAGACTCAGGCCCTAGGAGGACCATAGCCTTATAAACAATGAATGACCATAGAATGAATAGTTTGCCTCTGAACATTCCCTAGAAGTATGGTTTTCCAGATAGGTGAGTAACATCTAGGTGAGGTACCTGGCTCTAGAGTATAAAGTCAAGATTGCCAATTACAAACACTGGGTCCTCTACAGGTTCCTGAGGAAGTCATGTTTCCTGCAGAGAGCTTTCAGGAAACGTAGGCGTAAAGAATGTGCAATACATTATACTCGCTGTTTATAAGTTACCGGAGGAATAGTGATGGTCAAGAGTATCCACAACAGGTGGTGGTGTAATATGTGCTCATAACTGTGTATAAGGGGTTTTGTGCTGCTGTCTTTCAAGGTAAATATATGTATTTGGAAGAGGCAAATAGTCTGATGTATGTAAAATTAGAGAGGGCAGTTGTGCCCTAATGTCTGTTTATAAGGAGCATGTGAGGTCTGTGCCCTGATACCAGTGTATTAGGAGATGGTAAACATCTGTAACCTGCTGTCTGTGCATTAGGAGAAGGTGGGAGGTATGTGTCCTGATGTCTGTGTATTAAGAGGTGAGAGGTATGTGTCCTGATGTCTGTATTTGGAGGAGGTGAGAGGTATGTGTCCTGATGTCTGTGTATTAGGAGGTGAGAGGTCTGTATCCTGATGTCTGTGCATTAGGAGGAGGTGAGAGGTCTTTGTCCTGATGTCTGTGCATTAGGAGGAGATGAGAGGTCTGTATCCTGATGTCTGTGTATTAGGAGATGAGAGGTCTGTATCCTGATGTCTATTAGTTGAGATGTCTGTGTATTAGGAGGAGGTGAGAGGTATGTATCCTGATGTCTGTGCATTAGGAGGTGAGAGGTCTGTGTCCTGATGTCTGTGTATTAGGAGATGAGAGGTCTGTATCCTGATGTCTGTGCATTAGGAGGAGGTGAGAGGTCTTTGTCCTGATGTCTGTGCATTAGGAGGAGATGAGAGGTCTGTATCCTGATGTCTGTGTATTAGGAGATGAGAGGTCTGTATCCTGATGTCTATTAGTTTAGATGTCTGTGTATTAGGAGGAGGTGAGAGGTATGTGTCCTGATATCTGTGTATTAGGAGAAGGTGAGAGGTCTGTGTCCTGATGTCTGTGTATTAGGAGAAGGTGAGAGATCTGTGTCCTGATGTCTGTGTATTAAAAGGTGAGAGATCTGTGTCCTGATGTCTGTGTATTAGGAGGATGTGAGAGGTCTGTGTCTTGTTGTCTGTGCATTAGGAGGATGTGAGAGGTCTGTGTCCTGATGTCTGTGTATTAGGAGGAGGTGAGAGGTCTGTGTCCTGATGTCTGTGTATTAGGAGGTGAGAGGTCTGTGTCCTGATATCTGTGCATTAGGAGGATGTGAGAGGTCTGTGTCCTGATGTCTGTGCATTAGGAGGATGTGAGAGGTCTGTGTCCTGATGTCTGTGTATTAGGAGGATGTGAGAGGTCTGTGTCCTGATGTCTGTGTATTAGGAGGATGTGAGAAGTCTGCGTCTTACCTGTGCATTAGGAGACGGTGAGAGGTCTGTATCCTGGGATGTCCGGAGGTTAACCCTCACTATGTCCTCAGCGAGTATGTTGACCTGACAATGCCACAGGTGTAATGCTACTTACAACATGTTAACAGTGCGTGTGTTAAACATGATGCTCTCTGGCATGTTATAACACCTGCACGGTTATAATTACCAAAGTAGCATTATACCTGTCGGGATTCCAGTGCCGGCATAGTCAGGTTAACATACTCACTGTGGACATAGTGAGTGTCGACCTCTTGCACTGAACCCTGTATCTGGATACCCTTGTACAGTATTATGAGGAGGGGAGAGGTTTATATCCTGATATCTGTGTACTAGAAGCAGGTGAGAGGTCTGTATATTACAGAAGAGGTTACAGGTCTTTGGCTTGCGGTGTACTAGTGGTTAGAGATAAGAGGCAAGCACACCCATCAGCCATAACATTAAAACTTTGTGCCTGATGTTGTGTAGGTCCCACTCGTGCCAAAACAGCTCTGACCCGTCGAGGCATGGACACCCCCAGACCTCTGAAGGTGTCCTGGGTTATCTGTCACTAAAGCTGTAAAGATTTTCTGTCCAACCATCCAACTAGTTGATTGGTTGGAATGAAAATCTGGTAAGGTATGAAAGTAAATGACAATCAGCATTTTGCTCCCAAACGCCGGAAAATGCATAAAAACTGTTGTTTGAACAAATTGTTTAGATCAAACATTTAACAAACTTGTCTGAACGACCATTTTCATCTGTTTTCTGGCATTTAGGAGCAAATTGCTGATCATCAGTTACTCCCATACATTACCAGATTTTCATTCCAACCAATCAACTAGTTGGATGGTTGGACAGAAATTCTTTACGTGTGTACCCAGCTTTAGACGTTCGCAGCAGATCCTTTAAGGCAAGCCCTGTACGTTACGAGATGAGGCCTCCATGGCTCAGACTTATTTTGCCAGCACATCCTACAGACGCTTTATTGGATTGAGATCTGGAGGCCACGTGAACACCTTGAACTCTTTGTCATATTTCTCAAACCATTTCTGAGCAATTGTTGCAGGATGCAATGTCCTGCTGAAAGAGGCCACTGCCATCAGAGAATACGGTTGTCATGAAGGGGTGTACTCGGTCTGCAACAATGTATAGGTAGGTGGTAAGTGTCAAAGTAACATCTACATAAATGCCAGGACCCAAGGTTTCCCAGCAGAACAGTGCCAAGAGCATCACACTGCCAGTGGTTTGCTTTCTTCCCATTGTGCATCCTGGTGCCATTTCTTCCTCAGGTAAGTGACGCACACACCAAGCTGTCCACATAGTGCAAAAGAAAATGTGATTCATCAGACCAGGACATCTTCCATTCCTCCATTGTCTGCGCTTTCGGTGGTGGTCAGTGTAAGAGATCCCCGCCCTGCTCCCACCTGCTGCCGTAATTAAGCTCAGTGGGAGGGCGCAGTGAAGGAATGAGTGGAGGGAGAGCATGGGACGGCGCTGGGTGCCGAGACACCTAACGCCGGCACTGAGCATGGATGCTCTGACCGGGCTGCAGCTACGCAGCCAGTTGAGATGCACGGTGTGTTCTGACACCCTTCTATCAAAGCCAGCATTAACTTTTTGAGCAATTTGTACTACAGTAGTTCTTCTGTGGGATCGGACCAGACGGGCTAGCCTTTGCTCTATATACCCATCAATGAGCCTTGGACGCCCATAAACAAGTAGCCAGTTCACCAGTTGTCCTTTCTTGAACCAATTTTGGTAGGTGCTAACTACTGCATAGTGGGAACACCCCACAACACCTGCTATTACAGAAATGATCTGACCAGGCAAGTCGTCTAGCCATTACAATCTGGCCCTTGTTAAAGTCACTCAGGTACTTGCAAATTTATCCTTCTTCCAACACCTTAACTTCAAGAACTGACTGTTTACTTGCTGCCTAATATATACCAACTCTTGACAGCTGCCACTGTAACGAGATAATCAATGTTATTCACTTCACCTGTCAGGTAATGGCTGATGGGTGCATATAGATATTTGATTAGTAGGATCAGCTGAAAGGTCTGTAATCTGATATTTGTATTTCACAAAGCAGGTGAAAGGTCTGTGGCCTGGGGGCACTGACGCGATTATTACCACCCTGTTTAGCGCCGGATATTTTCATTTTGAATAAAAATATTCTTCTATGTACTAGTTGCTATGTACAATTAGTCACTTCCCTGGTATATTGGAGGAGTCTTTCATTTGTGAAAGACCAATGCGGGGGAATCTGACACTGCACATGCACACAGCGTAAGTCTCCGGACCCAACCGGATGCTGCAGGAGAGGGATGGTAAGATCTCTCTAATGCGAGTAGAACCCCCATAGGCTTAAAGCGGTTTACATCCGTGACATGCGGTGAGGTCAATGGCTGGGAAGGCACACACGAAGAAGGGTCTGAGTGCTGGGAGCCTGTCTCACACTAAAGGTGCCCACACACATAGCGATATTTTATCCGATTTGGCTGATTTCAACGAGTTGTGACGACAAATCGTGTAAAATATGGCCAAATCGTGAGTGTCCACTCACGGTCACGATGCCAATGCGCGTCCCCGCTGGTCTCACATCGCTTCTACAGATCTGCCGTGCTGTAAGGCAGATTTGCCAATCTGGGACACAGGCCCTGATTCAGAGCCGGACGCTCTGACAGAGCGCTCGCTCTGAATCAGGGCCGTCCCTCTTACTGTTTGGAGCGGCCTCCTGGTCGCTCGCATAGCTGTGGGTGACCACCCACAGCTATAGCGAGCGGCCAAAATGATGGTCGCGATGGTCAAGACCATCGCGACCATCGGGCTTGCGACAAGCCCCTTGCGGTAGGGTCTCGCTGCCGCAAGCCCTGGAGTGCTTTTGGCTCTATCAGAGCCAAAAGCACTCCCACTGACATCACTGTCAGTGGGCAGCCACGCCCCGGCACGCCCACCAAAGGGCGTGTGCTGTCAATCTCCATCGACAGCACGCCCCCTTTGGTGCGAGACCCATAACGACGGCTTGGCCGTCATTATTCGGGTCTCGCGCATGCGCACGACTGAGCCGCCTCCGTCGTGCGCACTTGGGCACCATCGGTCTGAATCAGGCCCACAGTGCACTGAATGCACGCTAGATCTTAAGTCAGATTGGACATTTTTTACTCCAAATCGTGAGTAGGATTGCCGGGGAGCTGCCAGGGGAGAGTTCAGAGGAAGTCGCACACATCGTGGGATCGTGTGCAGATCGCTATGTATGTGGGCACCTTAACTCTCCCCTCACTACACTAAAGGTACATTTCCACTGCACAAGAGTGGAACGATATGTCGTTCAGTGCAGGCAACCTCCCTCATCCCCAGACATGCACTACCTGTTGATATCGGCAGGTTGGCCTGCATGTTCAGGTGAGGACAGTTGTCAAACAACCAGCGGGAGTGCGCATCGTTGATTGTTCAACATTTTACTGCCCGAATTTATGAACGATTAAACGATGACAATGTCGTAATCGCTCATTTTAATAATTTAGTGGATACGCACCTTAAGCTTCAATATCCATTGATTCTCCTACCTGCGTCACTGACTTCGCTTGCTGCTGCTGACTGAGTTCCAACCTCTAAACACTGCAGTGCACTTCCTGGTCACATGACACATCCAAGGTGTCAATCAGTGCTCAAGACACGCCCCCCCATAGTCAGAGGCATGCCTCTATTAGCTCTCTTTCTGTGCAACTTACTGCCCGTGGTGTGGCCCCACCTCCAGTTCTGCAAGCTGTGTTTGACCATACAGAAGCGAGGCTTAGCTGTTGCTTCCTCATCTCCTCAAAACTGGTGAATGTAAACTCTAAAAATTATTACAATAAAACAAAGAAGATATTTTTTTTTATTTTTTAAATCCAATAAATTTTTATTGTAGATTTTTCTTTTTGTACATGAAAAGTTACAACATTGAAGCAATTGTAAACATTACAAAATTGCTATTAATTAAAATACTTAACATACATGTGTGGTTTCTCTTCTGTCTGTATCAGTAGCATTACATACAACACATTCCTCCGCATATGAACAATGCAGGAACCAAGTTTAACTGACTCTAACACATATAATAATGTCAACACATACATCTCTGCATTTAAAGTAGTGACCGACTAGTATAATACTTGGAGCTATCCAAATCATGGGCAAAGAGAACTCACACCCGACCGACCAAATGGAGAGTCCAACCATCTATCCCATACTTTATAATATTATATTATATATATATAGTATGGGCAGCACAGATGGTGTAATGGTTAGCGTTACTGCCTCACAGCACTGAGGTCATGGGTTCAATTCCCACCATGGCCTTAACTGTGTGGAGTTTGTATATTCTCCCTGTGCTTGCGTGGGTTTCCTCCGGGTACTCCGGTTTCCTCCCACACTCCAAAAATATACTGGTAGGTTAATTGGCTCCAAACATAAAATTAACCCGAGTGTGTATGTGTGTGATCATGTGATAGGGAACATAGATTGTAAGCTCCACTGGGGCAGGGACTGATGTGAATGGTCAACTATTCTCTGTACAGCGTTGCGGAATATGTGTGCGCTATATAAATAACTGGTAATAATAATAATAATAATAATACCCCTAGCAGTGTAAACATATTTTTCATGTGCGGCAACAGCTCCAACCAAAGATATCCAGGACTCAAGGCTAGGCCCAGAGGATGCCATCCATTCTCTTGCTATACACACTTTAGCAAGCGTGCAAAGGTTATTAGTGTATCTCACAACAGGCTTGTCAATAATGTCTACATCTAAAGCGGCCAGAACACATGCCGCAGGGGTAAAAATGTCCTGAGGCACACCTGTAGAGACAATAATTCTGATCACACTCTGCCAAAACGAATTCACTATAGGACATAGCCATAACATATGCCAGAAGGTACCTTCTGAGGAATTGCATTTGGGACACTTTGAGTCCGTTCTACCCCCAATTCTCAATAACCGGACAGGTGTCACATATACCCTATGTAATATAAAATATTGTATCTGCTGATACCTCACAGACATAGTGGCAAGGCGAGGACTGGCAAGGGCTATGCTCCAATCATCATCCGACAGTACCCCAATGTCATTTTCCCATTGTTGTTTTATGGATACCAAATCAGACTTGTGATGCTTGCGCAATGTTATTATAAATCACAGATATCAAGCGACCAGAACTGACCGATAATAATAGAGTTTTAATAGGAGATTCCTGTATGGATAAAGGAACCTCAGAGAATTGGGCATTAATAGCATGCCGGAGCTGTAGATAACGAAAGAAAAAATGGTTAGGGACCCCGAACTCTAGCTGCAATTGATAAAAAGATTTTAAGACACCCGCCTGAAATAACTGTCCCAGAGATACTACTTTCCACTGATCCCAAGCCTCTCCAACCTGGATAGCATGAAGTTCCTTAGCACTTAGCATGAGCTAGCGGGGTATCTGGATCTATGCCTTCTGCTTGCACTATACGTGAAACAAGTCTCCAAATAGTGATGGCCTGCCTAACTAAAGGGATATCCACTATATGTATATTATCACTCAGTAGTAGGCTTAATGGCGTTAATCCTGTTTTGGACTGTGCCATTACAAGGGCAGGCAGGGATTCAGAACTTTTATCATTTAACCATTCCCATATATGAGATAGTTGTGCACCGTGGTAGTATAATTTAAAAAGGGGTAATGCCAGGCCACCACTGTCACGGGATCTGGTCAGAGTGTCTAATTTAATCCTAACTCTCTTACTGACCCATAGTAGTGAGGACAATAGACCATCAATCTGTTTTAAAAATTTCTGGGGAATATATACTGGAGAGTCAAAATATACAGAATTTTAGGTTGGAGGACCATTTTGACTATGTTTACTCTATCCGTTAGAGTTAATGGCAATTTACCCCATACCGGGACGCGGGACCTAAGGTATTCAATCTGCGGTTGTACATTCAAAGATAAATATTTTGTGGTGTATTAGAAATCCAAATACCCAAGTATTTAAACGAGTCCACCCACTTCAGGGGAAGATCTATAGTAGGGTTTTTGGGGCAGGTTCCCCTGAATGGAAGGATACAAGATTTGTCCCAATTAATTAGTAAACCTGAGTATTTCCCATATAAGTCGATAATTTCAAGGACCGTGGGCATAGAGATCTCATAGCGCGAAATAAATAGTAATATGTCGTCAGCATACAATGCAATTTTATCTACCCTAGGACCCCAAAGAAGATATTTTTAAGTTAGAAATATCTTCTTTGTATTATTCTAATCATTTTTATATCAAATCTCAGGAGCATGACAGGGGAGGCTCTGCCTACCCTGACTGCATATCTCTGGTTTACAGCATCTGAAGATGGTGTTAACTAATGGGGCCAAATCCAAAAATCAAAGTTTGGTACATGGGGTTTCAACTCATAGTCAACATTGATAATAGTGGGGACTGCGATCTAGAGTGCTAATTAGCCTTCTGTAGATTTATGTGAAATCTCCTGCATTTGTTTTTTTTAGTACATAGCAACAAAATAATAATAATAATAATAATAATAATAATAATAAAAAAAAAGCTTGATAAATAGGCCCCCTGATGTATTTGTATTAGGAGTAGGTGAGAGATCTGTGTCCTGATGTCTGTGTATTAGGAGGAGTGGATAGGTCTGTATCCTGATGTCTGTGTATTAGGAGGAGGTGAGAGATCTGTGTCCTGATGTCTGTGTATTAGGAGTGGATAGGTCTGTATCCTGATGTCTGTGTATTAGGAGGAGGTGAGAGGTCTGTATCCTGATGTCTGTGTATTAGGAGGAGGTGAGAGGTCTGTATCCTGAAGTCTATGTATTAGGAGGAGGTGAGAGGTCTGTATCCTGATGTCTGTGTATTAGGAGGAGGTGAGAGATCTGTGTCCTGATGTCTGTGTATTAGGAGGAGGTGAGAGACCTGTGTCCTGATGTCTGTGTATTAGGAGGAGTGGATAGGTCTGTATCCTGATGTCTGTGTATTAGGAGGAGGTGAGAGGTCAGTGTCCTGATGTCTGTGTATTAGGAGGTGAGAGGTCTGTATCCTGATGTCTGTGTATTAGGAGGAGGTGAGAGGTCTGTATCCTGATGTCTGTGTATAAGGAGGAGGTGAGAGATCTGTGTCCTGATGTCTGTGTATTAGGAGGAGGTGAGAGATCTGTGTCCTGATGTATTTGTATTAGGAGGAGGTGAGAGATCTGTGTCCTGATGTCTGTGTATTAGGAGGAGTGGATAGGTCTGTATCCTGATGTCTGTGTATTAGGAGGAGGTGAGAGATCTGTTGCCTGATGTATTTGTATTAGGAGGAGGTGAGAGATATGTGTCCTGATGTCTGTGTATTAGGAGGAGTGGAGAGGTCTGTATCCTGATGTCTGTGTATTAGGAGGAGTGGATAGGTCTGTATCCTGATGTCAGTGTATTAGGAGGAGGTGAGAGATCTGTTGCCTGATGTATTTGTATTAGGAGGAGGTGAGAGATCTGTTGCCTGATGTATTTGTATTAGGAGGAGATGAGAGGTCTGTGTCCTGATGTCTGTGTATCTGGAAGAGGTGAGAGGTCTGTATCCTGATGTCTGTGTATTAGGAGGAGGTGAGAGATCTGTGTCCTGATGTCTGTGTATTAGGAGGAGGTGAGAGCTGTGTACTGATGTCTGTGTATTAGGAGGAGGTGAGAGATCTGTGTCCTGATGTCTGTGTATTAGGAGGTGAGAGCTCTGTGTCCTGATGTCTGTGTATTAGGAGGAGGTGAGAGCTGTGTACTGATGTCTGTGTATTAGGAAGAGGTGAAAGCTGTGTACTGATGTCTGTGTATAAAGTGAGTGACAAGTAGTCAGCGTTTGGGGGAGGTAACAGAGTGGTTAGAAAAACGCAGGTGTGTCGGACCGTTTAAATACCGTTTTCTGGGCTTGCATAATTTAGCCATAGCATCCTTGCTTGCAGCAGGAGAGGCCTCTGCGTGTCTGGAGACCCGCCTTGACTTTGGCATCTTAGACCTACTCAGAAGGCTGATGGCCGTCTGATCTATGTTCAATGTTTCCGGCTTTGTTCGTGAGCAGAAGATGCGAGATGCTTTCAGTGGGCGTCTCTAAGCACTGGATTTGCGAGTAATTAGCATATTTTCGCAATTGCGATTCGTGAGATTGCAGCTGCTGTGGAATTTGCGTACATCTCTGAATCAGGCCCTGTGTCCTGATATTTGTGTATTTGGAGGAGGTGAGATGTATTTGTATTAAGATGAGGTGAGAGGTCTGTATCCTGATGTCTGTGTATTAGGAGGAGGTGAGAGGTCTGTATCCTGAAGTCTATGTATTAGGAGGAGGTGAGAGGTCTGTATCCTGATGTCTGTGTATTATTAGGAGGGCAGAGGTCTGTGTCCTGATGTCTGTGTATTAGGAGGAGGTGAGAGGTCTGTTTCCTGATGTCTGTGTATTAGGAGGTGAGAGGTCTGTATCCTGATGTCTGTGTATTAGGAGGAGGGCAGAGGTCTGTGTCCTGATGTCTGTGTATTAGGAGGAGGGCAGAGGTCTGTGTCCTGATGTCTGTGTATTAGGAGGAGGGCAGAGGTCTGTGTCCTGATGTCTGTGCATTAGGAGGTGAGAGATCTGTGTCCTGATGTCTGTGCATTAGGAGGTGAGAGGTCTGTTTCCTGATGTCTGTGTATTAGGAGGTGAGAGGTCTGTATCCTGATGTCTGTGTATTAGGAGGAGGGCAGAGGTCTGTGTCCTGATGTCTGTGTATTAGGAGGAGGTGAGAGGTCTGTTTCCTGATGTCTGTGTATTAGGAGGTGAGAGGTCTGTGTCTAGTTGGGCCAGGTAAGAATGTGTGTCATATTTATGTATTATAACAGGGGTGGGGAACCTTTTTTCTGCCATTTTGATAAATATAACAGTATTTGAGGTCCCGATGCAGACCACGCCCCCTCCACGTGATGTCACACAAGGGTGGGGCCACAATCGCTGGTGATTACAGCAGTGTCCGGACCATCCTGAGGATGCTCCAGGGAGCTGTAAGGGCGGCTGGATGACAGTCTGAAGCATCCTAAGGACGCTCCAGGCGGCATTGCTGCATAGATTCTGGCTAGCAGAAAAAAGCTCAGAGGGCCACACCAAATGATTCCGAGGGCCTTATACGGCCCCTGGGCCTGAGGTTCCCCATCCCTATTATAGAAGTGAGTGGTCCATGTACTGTCTGTGCATTTAGAATGAAGTGAATATATGTATAAATATATATCTCTGTATTAAAGATCAGTAGTATTATTACTGGTGTCTGTTACTTGGGAGATAGAGTACCTACCCTGACATCTGAGGAAGTGGCTACTGGGTACCCTGGAATGAGACCTGTAGGAAGGTGCAATGCAGGAGAAAGTTATGAGAGGTTGCAGTAAAATGTCCAACTCCCTTCCATGTCAGTGTACATGCTGGCCACAGCAGACTCTCTGAGTCCTGCATAGTAAGGACACAGCGATAAGGAGGTGAGGGGGGACTCTCCACCCCACCCCCTCCACGTTCTGCTTCTCAGTGCAATAGTAAAGGCAAAGGAGCAGCAGCTGAGGTGAGGGAGGGACAATGCAGCCTCCACCAATCAGCTGCCGGGATTGACATGCCAGGCTCCAGTGCCAGCCAATGGCGGTGTAGGGGAGAAAGAGGAGTGGGCTGGGTATGTTTGTGTGAGTGCAGCACAGATCCTAAGTGTACAGTATGATTCCTGGGGGGGAACACTCACTCTCTGCCCGTTGGGGAGGCTGCTGAGCACTGGAACCCCGTGCACCCGCCAGGCGACAGAGGAAGGTATGTACCCTGGGCTCCTCAGGCAGGGGTGGGGGCACATATGGGGTATTGTTATTGCAATTGTCTCGGCAAGTGATGCAGCTGCGGGTGGTACTTGAGTGCAAGCTCTTTAACCCAGCCATTGAGAGGTCTTGCAGTAAAGACTGCTGAGGGAGTGACCCTGGGGCCAGGGCAATTGTTACCTGGGGTTAAGCATTAGTTGATCTCCATTAGGGGTAGCAGGGTCTCTAGGTGCCGTGCATTACTGCTACCCCCCTTGTCACGGACCTGGCTTCAGTCCCTGGCAGCGCCCTATGTACTGGATGCATGACTGTGGCTGCGGGACACCCCCGGCTAACACTGCCCACCTCATCCCTATACGTCTCCGTTCACTTTAATTTAAAAGCCAAACACATTACATACATTCGTTTCATCAAGTTGCATTCGAGGACATTCTGCGCAGGCGCCGTAGCGCCGCACGCTGTTGCTCTATGGGAAGTGTAGTTCTCAGGGCCATGGACGCCTATTGGTCGCTGCGCGCACAGCCAGTCAGCGACACTACAGCTCCCGTCGGGCATTGCGTGGGTGGGCGGGGACCGATTGAGCTCTAGATGCTAAACTTAAATGCAGCGGCGGGAATTTAGGGATAGAATCATAGAACGTCGGGAGATGAGTGATACATTGTAGCAGTTCCATCCTATGCCGCGGCACCCGGAGTACTGTAAGTATATAGCTGCTGTGTGGGTGGTCTGTGCCTACTGTAGATATGCCGCTCTGTGTACGTGGGTCCATACAGTGATCTGTGCAGTGTGTCGGTGCTTGTTATCTGAATGTGATGCTGGGTGAGCAATCTATGTTCTATGTGTCGATGTATTGTTTTTTTTATTTTACTATAATACGTGTGTGTGTCCTTTCAATTATTCAGTGTATGGTACCGTTGCCTGTGTGATAATTCTGTGAGCGCATACAAAACTTTCCTCAATGTACAGTTTTGATAAATAATGTATTGCATGGTAATCTCTTGGTGTGTATGCATACAGAGTATTTCCAGGTTGCTGCATAGTTTGTGTATATGGTGCTGGATGCAGAGTCCTGTTACATTGTATACAGTGTGTGTTCAGGAGTCACCTGTGTATATACTATCTAAATCCTATGATTATTACACCTTACTCAGAATAACTGCAGGTCTACTGCAATGTTAAGTATATGTACACTTGTAAATGATCCAGGTATATAATGTATATTGTAAGGGCACATTTTAGTCCAAGAGAATGCAGAGCTACTGTAGGCATCTAATATAGTGCAAGGTAACTGTGTAGTGTAGAGTATTGGACTCTTCAGTGTCAGGGTTGGGTCTTCCCATCCTCACATAGCTCCTCTCTCACACACAAGTCTGAGTAAGTATTATCATTATTGTACCCATGTTGCTATCATCCTTAAAATGTTGTTGGTATTTTCCAAGATGGTAGTATGTATGGTTGTTTTCCAGGACCTGGGTAAGGAGGAGTCTGCTATAGATGAGGGGGGAGGGTGGGCTCTCTCACTGGGGTGGGGGAGGATTAGGGATGAGCCTTTTCTTGTAATAGGATCTCTCTACAGCTCTACACTTCTATTAGATCCTAGCATCTTGGCTTTGTTCACTTTTCTGACTACACAAAATGTTTAAAATTCATAATAAATAAGAATATATTCTTGGAACTTCCCTATAGTTATAGTTTGCGACACTGTTAATTGCATTTTTATTTTGTTAAAGAATCATATTTATAGCGTTACAATAATCTTCATTAGAACTAAACACAGGTTGTATAAAATGGAATGGGGTTAATTTTGTTTTAATTTTAGATGGAAATATAAAACCAAATAAGACAGTAAAGTTGCTTGGCCCAGTGATTCCTCTGTAATTGGACTTATGGAAGACTTTGAATAAAAATATAAATTGTTTTATGATATTGCTCTATAGTGCGTTTACAAATTAAGGGGGGATTCAATTGTTAGCACCCGTGGGTGCCAAATGGAGCGATTAAATTTTTTGCTCCGAATAGCCGCAGGAGCCCACGTTTCTGCTGACACCCTCATGAAGTAGCAAGCAGAAATATGCGCTAAGTCTGTGGTTTGATCACGCAGGACTTTAGACGGGTTTAGCAGTATTATGCGACTGAACCGGGTCTAATTGTGCGCAATAATTAATGGGCACCCAAAAAAATTTAATTGCTCAGTCAGGCGCCCATTAATTGAGGCGGCGCTAAAAACAATTTTATCGTCCCCTTTATGTAGAGTGGTCTTAGCGACCAGCGTTTGTTTTGGATACCTGCGTTTGGAAAGTGTTATGAGACCAGCCTATTTTCCTTCTGTTAAATGTACACAGCAATTTGGCATCTTATTTTACTTTTAGGAATTGTTTGACTTTTGTTTGGACCTGGAACAGGTCTGAGGAGGAGTGGCTGCTATTATTATAATTTGGACTTCTCTAGACAGAGATTTATAATGTTTGTTTATGTTGCTATAATCTGTATCTATCCATATACACAAATAAGCAACTTACTTAATAATTGTGCATGATATTATTTCACCATAAGCACCACACTAGTGACTTAATCTGTTTACTTTAAAAATGTTTGAGATACTAAATGTTTTTTTTTTGGTTTCCCCTCTCTTTTCCAGTCTGAAATGCCTACCAGGGGTCTCAAAAGAAAATATCCTGAATGGGAGGAATCCGTACTGGACGGACACCTGTCCTTTCAGACAGACAGCTACTCTTTCTTCCGTCAGTCTCTACTGAACATTTCGCTTGAGAAGTTCAATAAGGGACGTGCGATGATAGAGCCTAGTCTGCGGCGTTATGTTCTCATTGCCAACACCTTGAGAGTTATCCAGGAGGAGATTTGTCACGAGAATCCCTGTCCTTTTCCAGATGCTGGGCTGTCTCGGGCATGCGATCCATCGTTAGGGAGTGACATAGGCCCCTGTCTCCCTCAGGATATGGAAAATACCCCCTTGACTTCCGCTGAAGATGATTTCACTGTGTCTGCTGCCATTGCTTCCATTCTAAGAGAGCTAGAAAGTGTGTTGGACGAAGGTTGCCCACAAGGCCCTCACCGTGCCTTTGGCATGCTTGAGCCTGTAGCCAAGGTAGAATCCCAGAGCGGTTCACAAACTCTTTCACCTGCTCAGCCACCAAGTGATCCCGTTGCGACTATGAAGGAACAGATACTTAATTTCAACTCTGGATCTTTGGGCGACAGCACGGAAATTGCATTAATAAAAGAACTAGTGCTGGCTGCAGCCTCTTCGGAAGACCTGTCTGAACTCCCGGTAGCCATGGACACATCACTGTTAATGGAGGCGCCTGCCGAGGCCTCTTCACCATCTAACTTTCCAGTAGGAACAATTGCTATGGACACTTTCAGCCCCGAAGGCGTGGCTTTAGAGGCACCGCTGGAGCAGAGTATTTCAGCAGTGCCTACTAAAGAACTGAAGTCTTCAGAGGCAGTCTTTGGTAGTTTTGAGATCATGAATTCCAGCTATCTTAATGGTGTCTCCTTTGATGACCCCTTTTCAGACATAGATACCTCTGTGTTTGAAAAAGAAATCCCAACCTTGGGGGCTATTCCAAACAGCCGATTATCGTCTTCAGAAGAACCCTGGTTTGCCCCCTGTTGTAATTCTCCAACCTATACCACCAGTCACGG
The DNA here is from genome assembly GCA_031769625.1 of Taudactylus pleione. Classification (NCBI taxonomy): domain Eukaryota; kingdom Metazoa; phylum Chordata; class Amphibia; order Anura; family Myobatrachidae; genus Taudactylus; species Taudactylus pleione. The sequence goes on along the minus strand of JAUIMM010000506.1, from coordinate 977,154 downwards.
GAATCGGGATTCAAATGAACTTGATAACATCATTGAAATATTAGTGGGGTCTTAGTGTTTTGAGTTGGCAATAAGACCTACATTCATTTTATGACTGGCCAGTATATTGTTTTTAAGCTGGAAAGACTGAGAAAATGCAAAATTTGCACACAAACTGTATATTATCCATTGCTGGTTATTTTGCGGTTAAAGCAGAAGCTGTGCCTCCGACTAGTAACCAGGGATATTGTTTACATAAGCAATGCAGTAATATATATTTTATATCCTCCTGCAATAGACTTGTCATGGCTGATCGAGTGGCGCACATTGCCTCCTTTTTGTTTATGACAAGTCTTAATACCAGAATGTATTATGGGGTGGAGTTTGCCAATGGCTCGCAGGGCAGGCAACCCACCTTGTCTTCTATGAAGATCCTATTTTTATGTATTTTATTTTTAATGCTCAGATGTATTTTTACAGCAGAGGCTGTTTTTGTTTTGTTTTTGTTTTTTACAGAATTTGAAGCTGTGGAGGGTCAAACATTGGGTGCTACATGGTCACTTTATTAGGGTTGGGATTGCAAATAGTCTTCCACAATCTATTGTGTGCTAACGTTTCTTGTATTTCAGACCTGCAATTCCAATCTGTTTTTGTTTTTTTTTTTGTTTTTTTTACTGTTCTCAAGTTTTTTACAATTTTTTTTTTTTTTTTTTTTTTTTCTTTGCCTACTTCTATTTTGAGGTCTTGTCAGGATGTATGAAGATCTGCTGCTTTTTGTGCTAAATGGGTGAATACTGTCATATACACAACATGACTTATACACCCATTAACTCTGTATTGCCTTTGGATTTCCCAGAGTATGATACCCCTAATGCAGAGCATTGTACTCTTAAATGAGAGTAACAGATGGGCACATTTATGACTTAAGACTTCAGCAAAGTTGAAAAAGGTGGGTGTTGTCCAAAGCACTCTTATGTTTTATAGTACATTTTTGGAAATGTAAGCCAACATTTAGGGGCAGATTCAGTTAGCCACCTTTTGAGCTTTAGTTACAGAAGACTGATGTCTGCTTGCAGCCTATGGATCTGCAAGCAGATTGCGCCTACCGTAATGTGCAGGAAAATATGCAACTGGGATGCCAACTTTATGGGGTGTGTTTTTTTTTTTTTTTCCCTAACTTTGCTTCAGTTTTTAGTTGTGGAGATCTAAGTGGGTACAGAACACAATAACTTAAAGCCATGTTAGGTCTGTCACTCGTCTGGAGCTACTTTAAGCCATTTAAACCTGTGATTTCTGCTGCTTGTTTTAGGGGTATTTTTTTTTTTTTTTTTTATGACGGTAGAACCTACTTCTGAAGTCTCTATTTAAAATACATACTGGGGACACCCCATGGGGTGTAAATAATGTGAAATCTTAAGTGACCTCATAAGCAATAGCTTTCAATCACACATAAATAGCCATATCTACAGGTTGAAAATTATTGTACCTTTTGCTAGCACACAGTGTAAGGTGAGCCAGTATTCTTAGTAATGCAGCTTATTTGTACGCTAGGAACTAGTGGCACCTTCCAAGGAATAAGGAAGTCTTGTGGCACGTGCCTTGTAAATGGATTGGCTAAGCCCAAACGATGGCTGCCTCTGTGGTGTATAATTGAGATATACATTCAAACTGTGTTCCTCAGGCACTCTCAACAGGTCACATTTTTCAGGATTTCCTTATTTGTTTGTATTGTCCCTTCTGTCCCATCAGAAGAAAATGTGCAAAATATGACTTGATGGTGTCTCCCAAGGACTGGAGTCGAGAAAAAGTTATCACCTGTTTGGTGTTTGATACTAGTGCTCTGGGTTTAGATTTTGGTTCTGTTAACTCAATACTTGCCAGTTGATATGGGACTAAGGGGTGTATGTACTTAGCCTTGGATGGAGATAAAGTACCAACCAATCAGCTAACTGTCACTTTACAGACTGTTTGAGAAATGACAATTAGGAGCTGATTGGTTGCTACTTTTGGCTCCCTCCAAGGCTTAGTACATAGGGGGCCTTATTGTTCAACAACTGCTTACAACTCCTAGGCTGACACACTATTACCACTGCAGCTTGTGTGAATTTTACAGTCGTTTCTCTACACTGCAGTGGCCTCTGTAATGAGAGCGATTTTCATTTCGCCCAGAAAGTGCACAGGTATACAATAAATGTGTATTTTTGCCATGCAGTATAAAACTGTAGTACTTGTAAAGGATGCAGTCTGTTTCCTTGTCGGAAGTAAAATGTGGGTCGTCTGTTGCATCCAGGTTTACAATCCTATTATTCACCTGTAAAGACACATTTCATACAAGTTCTACATTTTGGTTTTAATTGGAAAAAGCACGCCGTGGTGCAAAATAATGAGTACTGGTGTGTACAGCCAACTCTGCCTGTTGCCCATACATAGCGGTGGCAGATATTTTGTGAGCTGAACCAATATTTATATTTAAAATGCGTTCTCTAATGTTCTAATGTCACAAAACGGCTGCCTTCACTGTGTGTGGCAAAAGGTTCACTGCAGCAGGTTTTTTTTTTTTTTGGTTTTTTTTTCACCTGGGAAACCAGGTTAAAAAAAAAAACTTCCAGAGATGTAATGTTTCATGTGTTTAAAAGGAGCGGTTTCTTTTTGCGCATTTCTTGTTTTGAAGAAAACATGTTATTTAATGTATGTCCTGTTTAACATGAATCTATGCAATATGTACATGTGAGAGAAATATATTCCTTTTTTTTATTAACTTAAAAAAATAAATTGTGATACAAAAATAAAAAAATTGGTTGTGTTTTGTTAATAATTAGATCTGTGTATAATGGCTGTATAGTGAAGCTGTTCTTATGTTCTTATTCCCCATAAATTCAATGTGTAGGTGTGAACCGTTAAGGTAGAATACATGTTTGTGTTAACCTCACAGCAGATACATACATACATACATACATAGGCACTCAATGTGTAATGGTCCAAAATTCAAACAGCCGGGGTGCACTAAATCCTCAGAGAGCCTGGCACAGGGGCAAGACCCTAAATACAAATTTGGTTAGGCAGCACTCCACGGACAAAACAGGGGAAATCAGCTAGTTAGAGCAACATTTCAGATGTTTATTGCATCTTTCTTCAAGGCTTAACAAGTAAGCCTTGAAGAAAGATGCAATAAACATCTGAAATGTTGCTCTAACTAGCTGATTTCCCCTGTTTTGTCTGTGGTTGCTGCCTAACCCCCCAAAAAAAATTAGAGACAATATATCTATCTCTCACAAAATTGGAAAATGCTGTCAGTGAAGCTGCTGTGACATCACTCTCCCTATGAAATAAGAGACTGCTTGGAAGACATTTACAAGTGAACAAAACAGCCAAGCCACACTACTTCTTTATTCGCATAAGGGCATGCATTCACCTCTCGTGATTTGTGGAGAGTAGGACTATTATATTTAAAATTATTAAGATTTGACTTCTCCTGAATCTACGTGTATGTAAATAATCTCCCAGGTATTTTCCTGACTTTTATAAATGCATTTACGGTAATTGTCCCTTTTGTAAAAGCTGCCGTGCTCTTGATTTCCACTATGAATTGGGCATCCTTTCTCTCCAAGTTACAGGGATTTGCCCTAATAACATTGTCAGGTGATAATGATTGAGACTTGTGGGTTATTTTTACTCTGAAATGATTGTATTTAAATTCTATGGTGAGTGTGTTCTAATCATGCCACAAAAGTCTAACACTGCTTGTTTTAAAAACACAGAGATAACAACAAAGTTTTGGGAATATCTAATTGTATGTAAAGCCAATCTATGGCTAACCTTAATGAGACTGCAAATTGTCTAAACACGTGTTAATTTAATTACAACTCTTGGGGAGACAGACTGACTGGTCATCTGACAATAGCGTAGTAAATGCCATAATCTGAGGTATGTCACATCTAAGTGATGTGACGGAAGTAGAATGGAGTTACAGGTTTATGGATACAGCACAAAAGTTATTAGACAAGGTAAAAAAAAAAAAAATGGGAATAGATTCCATGGTTCAGTTATGAATTGGAAACCATTTACGGTTATCTTAAGCATATTGTTTTATGAAACGTTAGCTTTTGGGTACCTGTACTAAATGTTAATGAAATCTTCCTTATGTAGTACTGTAGATGTGCGTCACTTTAACTGCGGTGACTCCTTCCATAACTCGATAAAGAGTTGCTAACTGTGGATACAGTGGGGGACTGTGTTCTTCTCCAATGTAGCAAGCTCCAAAAAACCTTTTGCTTTTCAGAGCTTGTCTCTCATTGTTAAATCCATCTTCAGAAGGCGTTAGCGGTTCTTTACTAGGGATAGTGCTGTCCCAGAGTAGCTGTCCCAGAACTAATACCACATTTCCCCCGAAAATACATCCGTTATCGATTGCAATTATCAACTATAAGAGATGTTGGCCTCAGGACAAATCTGCAGATATTAATAAATAAATATGCCCCTTACCTGTTAGAGGGTTGAAACAAACAGCAAAGACTTAAAGGAGACGCCACACAAACAATGCTGGATTTTTACAAGAGACTATCAGGAAAGTGTGGCCCCAGATTACCACAAATGATGCCGTAGTTTCCCCTGCATTTGGGGAAATTGCAGAGTGCAAAGTATGAATCTTGCCCTGGGAGAACTGCATTTGTGATCATGGTATCTCCTCTTAAATGTAAGAGGTTTAGGGGTCTATTTACTAAGCTGTGTTAGGTGATTTAAGTGAATAGTTAAGGTACCAGCCAATCACCTCTTAACTGCCATGTCACAGGCTGTTTTTGAAAAATGGCAGTTAGGAGCTGATTGGCTGGTACTTTATCACCGTTCACTTTATCTCCTAACACAGCTTAGTAAATAGACCCCCTTAGGCTGCTAATCGAATTACAATATTTGTTGAATGCGGGCTCATAAGATGTGGCAGGGTGCTTTTATTTTTATATATCTCATACCTACAATAATCTTTTAGTGTAAGAAGTAATGTAAAAACTTGAAGTCTAAATACCATGAACAAATAACCTTGTTCTGTAAGATGTGGATTTGATCTTGATCCCTTGTATGTCTAGTGATGTACAGACATGGGCCGAAAGTGGTGCTAATGTGCAAAAAAGTGACAGAGCTTTGTCTGGTCATGTTTTGTGTTGTAAGCCATCACTTTGACCGAAGCTGAAGGGGTGACGTATAGGACTTTAAGGTCACTTGAAAATTGAGAGCCTATCCAAACAAAGTTGAGAACAGACCATAGGTAGGGCCAGTCCATGCTATCAACTGCTTTCTCCTTACCCCAAGATCAGAATGGCTGGTGAAACCGGTGTTGGCTACAGAAATTATTACCCGCCCTTGTCGTGGTATATAGCCCACCTGATCGTAATGCATTAATTCAGGAAGACCGTCTATTTTCTAAGAACTTCACTAGTGTTTACTACAGAAATAGGACTCTGGCTACAGCATCACTCACAAGGTTTATTTATTCATTGTGAAGCACATATTCACTACCATACGCAACTGCGATTACACACGCAGTTCAACTGCGCTGGTTATGCTAATTCATTGCGATTGCTAACCCGTTGCAGCACACCCACTTTACTCAGCACACACATACGTACTGTTTAGCAAGACTATTGTACCGATGGTTTCCCAGAGTACCATCGCAGCCTCACGCTCACTTGCACAAGCCCTGACCTTGCTAAATTGCTAACATCTACGGATGCTATGAGACCTCACACTGCGTAGGGCATCACAGTGGATAATTTACGCAGGCCCCTGGCACGCATGCGTTTCGTAGACCCAATCAAGCACAGGGAGAATATACAAACTCTAACCATTACACGGTACACCATCTGTGCTGCTGTAGTTTGTTTTACATTGGTTTAGGGCTTACTATTGGCATGTTATAAAGCCATATGGCTTAAAGTTGATGGGTCCACACAGCCTTTTGGGGCTGCTAACATTTGTATACAGTTTACTTTGCCTCAACCAGAAGTAATTTTTCTAAACAAATTTCATGATTAAATATATTTTGATTTTTTTTTTTAAGTTCTATTAGTTGGGTTTGCAGGGCCACCATCTCAAGTCCTGTCTTCTTTCTACACGTATGCAGCTATACTAATTGATCGCCCTCTAATAACTGCATTATGGGCTGGGTACTCATTACAGCGATATATCAATATATCTCCTCACTGTACACAATCCACCATGCACAGCGGCGGATTGGTCGTTAAAGTCACTGGGAGGCTGACCGAACTGTTGGGTCGAATGCCATCATGTGGTTCTGCCCCCATTAGTGTGTCACGCTATTCTTTCTGACACACTGGCAGCCGGCCGGCACCTGTCAGAGGCCCTTAGCTTGGAGGAGCTCTGTGCTTATGAAACTGCGTGAATAAGCTGATTTCTTGCGAGGCAGAGCTCCTCCATTCATCACAGCGACATATGCAGAAGAGCAGCAGCTGTCCACTTATACAACAGAGTAGGCTTCATAGAACCTATATAATGGCCCCTCTTCAGATCCTGTTAAGGTGCGTACACACTTGCTGATATTTTGGACGACTGAACGATATCGTTATTGTTCACTATATTGTCCAGTTTGTACGCAAAAAATGATGAGCGATAACGACCAATGATACGCACTCCTGCAGGTCGTTGGTCTTTGTCGTTCAGCGCCCAAACATGCATGCTAACCTGATGCTATTTGTCAGGTTGTTGCATGTTCGGGGATGAGGGAGGGAGCCCGGCACTGAACGATAACGTGCATGATATCGATCAGTGTTTGTGTTCAAAGTCGTTAATGACATTGAGCACACCCCTGCCGGGACACACTAGACAATGTTGCTCAAGAAGCGAATCGTCTAGTGTGTATGCCCTTTTAGTCTCTGCATATCCCGTTACTCTCTGCCATCTTCTTTCCTCCCCTCTCCATTTGCGACATCCCTCCCCCACATAGGTTCCCCTCTTCTCTTTCCTCACAGATCCAAACCCCCCCGACTTACCCAAACCCCGAGGTTCCCCTCTTCTGCTCTCTCCCCTCACAGATCTGACCCATCTGTGGCACCCCCCTCCCCCCAAAAGGTTCTGTTCCTCACTCCCCCATCCACGACACCCCTGATCTTGCTTTCCCACACAGATCCACCTTCTCTGTGCCCACTACTCCAACCCCCCCCCCCCCCCCACCACATTCATGGCACGCCCCTTCCCCACTCCGGTTCAAATCCAGCAGAAAATGACCCTAAAAGAGGGAAGAGCTGAGAGTCATTCTGATCTTATAGACACTGACACCGCCTCGTCCTGGGTGGGAGCTACAGTACCAGTGAATACTGATTCTCCACCTTGAAGGTAAGTCACTTAATGTACCTGTTAAATCATAATTGTAACAATGGGCCATATTTATCAACTAGTAATATTCTTATCACTCATTACTAATCCTAAATTGTGCTCCAACCAATCAGCTCCTAACATGTTTTTGAAAAATAACCAGAGCTGATTGGTTGGAGCACCATTTAAGATTAATAAAGAGTGATAATAATGTCACACATTGATAAATGAGGCCCTTTATATTAGAAATGAAGAGTACCGGAGGTTATGTAGTCATGTTGACAATTAGGACGTCAACACCATAATGTCGACATTCAGGATGTCAACATGTTCACAATGTCAACATTGTCATAACTGTGAATGTCCGCACATGAATTTAGGGTTAGGCGGCCATTAGGGTAAGGCTGCAGTTACGGTAGGCTTAGGATTACGCTGCGGTTAGGCTTATCCTGTAGTGAAAGTGAGGTTAGGGTTAGGCTGTGGGGGATACAGTCAGTATCCCGGTGGCTGCGATGCCGGCATTTATATCACCGGCGCCTATCACAATCCTGACAGCCGACATCCTGACCACCAGGATACCGAAGGTAAGTAGCGGGGTTAAGGTTAGACACTAAGGGGGAGGTTTAGGGTGCGGGGAGGTTAGGTTCAGGCACTAGGGGGGAGGTTAGGCACCAAAGAAGGAGGGTTAGCATACCAAACAACAAGTGTCAGTATGCTAGCCCTATTGGGATCCCATACTGATTCCGGCTGTGGTTAGGGTTAGGCTGCAGTTAGGGTAAGGTTGCCTTTAGGTTTGGATTAGGGTGCAGTTAAGGTGAGGCTGCAGCAAGGGTAGGGATATGATTAGGCTGCAGTTAGGGTTAGCAGTGCCGTAACTAGGGCAGTGCGACCTGTGCCATGGTACAGGGCACCGCATGGCAGGGGGCGCAGTTTGGACCTGTCAATTTTCCTGTTTATTATCATTATCACTTGTAGCTTCCTCCTTCTTTTATCCCCAGCATCTCCTGGCCTCCCCTATCTCTTCCCTGGCCCTTCCCCATGAAGCCATGGCTCTTTTTCAAGTGCACTATCTTATGTACCTATTTAAAAGATGGGGGGCGGGGGTGTTAATGCTTTCTCTGGCACAGGGTACCAAAAAGTCTAGTTACAGCTCTGAGGGTTACGCTGTAGTTAGGGTTGGGTTAGGACTAGGCAGGCCACTCCCGGGATTTGAGCCCAAAATTCGCTGGGATTGGAGCCTACAATCCCGGAATTTGTATAGTAGTATTGAATTTTGGGGGGGGCCGGGCAGCGCTACTGAGCACTAGCCCTCGGCTCAGCATCAGATGCTGTCCGGCTGTGTGCGGCCCATGTAGCTCCTGTCACCTTGGACGGGAGTTACAGATGCCCAAAAGCAAATGTATTCCCCACTGTGAGTTTATCATATAGTCAAAATGGGATTGTGTGGCTAAATCGTAAAAAGTTGCAATTTCTGTCCTTGCCAAGTACATATCATTATGTTTTTGTGTATTAAGCTCTGATATATTTGTTGTCAAAGAACCATCTATAAATCCATATTAGAATTTTATTAAGATAACCTTCCACGATCAAAGGCTGCTTATATTGTATATATGTAGTGGAATAGGTCTGATAATAAGTTAGAGATGTACTGTAGTAGAAGTTGAGTTGGGAGCTTATATATTTTAATAATGTCACTAAATTCTTAATATATCTAACCATGGAAGAGAAGAAACCTTCCATCTGCAATCTGGCGAGATAACATATAGTTATTTGTGACGTCACTTAATTACATTTTGATCTGTCCAGTTGCATTAAACTGCACTGTGGATTTTGTGGGACCCTGAAGGAGAGGGTTATTGAGGGCTACAATTTAAAATTCACTGTTTTAATGAATTTGTGGTAGCTTAAGGTACTGCCGTGGTATGAATGTGAGAACCGATCGCAGTTTGTGCCTAGACTCGGACCTCAACCAACCAACCAACAATAAGTTTGAGCTGCAAAGAAGATACCAGCTGATAGCATGAACTGCACCTGCCAGTCAGTGGTTAGGGGGCAATTCATTACTGAGCAATGCGCGTGGGGTGCACTTGAACAGTCAGGTGAAGGCACTCCATGCCCAATACCTGCGCTAATTATATTCATACCCCATACAGGTGCGCATGACAATGAGCAAAGATTGTTTGTTGTTCTAAGTGGGCTATAAGTGGCCCTCCAGCTGTTGTTGAACTACACATCCCAGCATGCCCTGCCACAGTTTTAGCATGACCTAATAGCAATATTGTTGCATGGCATGCTGCGATGTCTAGCCCCACAGCAGTTGGAGGGTTTCTTATTGCCCACCCCAAAACTAAACGGGAATGTACGCAACTGGACATAGTGGTGATATCCAGCAGTACATTGCTCAAGGGCCAGATTAAGGGGGGGGGCGACAGGGGCGGTCATCCCTGCGCCCCCACACACGGAGGGGCCCCCACTAGCAGCAGTGCGCTGTCTGTGCCCACCGCTAGTGTCTCCTCCGTTAGTGTAGTGTAGACCGCGCAGTGAGCACGGCCATGCATTGCTCAGAATTTAATTCTAAAAAGCAGGTGAAAGTGTACATTAAGATCATCAGGCAATTCATCAAGAAAGTAAAGCAGGAGATATCACAGATATCTCCTGCTAGTAAAGCAGGAGATATTACAGATATCTCCTGCTTACCTTCCTCTTGCAGAATGGCCCGTGGTCCCCATGCACTGGTATCACAGATATCTCCTACTTACCTTCCTCTGGAGGAATGGCCCGCTGTCCCCATACACTAGTATCACAGATATCTCCTACTTACCTTCCTCTTGTGGAATGGCCCGCTGTCACCATACACTAGTATCACAGATATCTCCCACTTACCTTCCCCTTGTGGAATGGCCCGCTGTCCCCATACACTAGAATGGGGACACAATTCATTAAGCTCCGAAAATACAATATTTTCAGAGCTTGACTGTGGGAGCATTCGCCATCTTCAGATCTTGCGAAGAGGGTTCCCAGCACCTGTCTGGCGCCTTCTCCTGGACAACATCTATCTTGCCTCCGGGCGACTGGGATGAAGTCACATCACGGATATAATATGGCACCCTAAGATCTTCATAAAACAGGGAGTGGCACCCCTAGACATAATAGAGGATTATGTCCAACTGATTCATCCAGTCCATAGGTGAAAGAAAAGAGACTACCCTAGATGCATAACGCTGCGCCTGTAAAAAGGACAGGTTATGAGCGTGTAAAAAGGACCTGAGCTTGAGAAAAAGATAATGGGTGGTGTTTAGACAAATCTGTAAGCTGATGAATTGTATTAAGACCATCAGAGGCCTAGAACAAAAATGGGAAGAAGGCCAGACTGTGTTACCCAACAGAGGGAGAAATAGGGAATATGAAGTATTTAGGTGCCATTTATTATGCATAGTGAGCCCGGCTGACCACGCAGACATTAATAGCGGGTTGTCTAGCACATCCGCAGGTATGGCAAACTTTTCTAAATGGAGAAAGCACATTAAGTCCATAGTAGGAAGAAAGGATTTCTCTATCAAATAATTAGTATACAGGTTGGAATGTGAAATCCAATCTTTGATGTGAATAGGGCTGCATAATTATACGATGCCACATTTGGGAAATTGATAACCCCTTCTAATCTATTGCGCTGCAGCAATTGCAGACGAAGAGGCATATTCAATTGGGGCGTGAGGAAAAACCTTGTGCCCAATTTTGGATTACTGCGGGTATGCGCGCTCCCAATAGCAACGGTATCCAATTAAAAAAAAAAAAAGTGGTCTTTTCTTTTTTATTTTTTTTACATGGCGCAGGGTTTTCAGAGCTGAAAACCCTGCGCCATGTAAAAAAAAAAAAATAATCTGCACTTAAAGTGGCCATACATGGCACAATATACGTTCCGATCCGACGGATCGGAACGATACAGGTGCTATATCGTGCCATGTATGGGCACGATATCGTACCTGATATCGTGCTGCGCGTCCCGCGGGGTAGTACATCGCATCCCCAGGTCTTCCTCCAAAACCATCTGACCTGGGATGCGATGTACGATCCCATTCAAATGGAGGAGGGGGGAGCCGGCGTATCGTGCGGTCTGCAGGGACCACACGAATGCCTGCAGTGACAGCACGATCCGTCTGCTGACTGATCGGCAGTCGCCCTACACGGTGCATCACACCGTGTATGGCCAGCATTACCTGCCCGGGGGTCTCCGCTCTATCTTCTCACTGGAGAGGGGGCTGCTGGGAGACTGGTGGGAGGGTCAAAGCCCGCCTGCGAGATGTAGTTCTCATATACACACACACTTACTCATACACACTTACATACAGCACACACACTGACATACTCACCCTGATGCAGAAGACAGCGCTGCAGAAGGTGAGTAATTATGGACTAATTAAGCTAATTGGAAACTTCCAATTGCTTAATTAGTCCTCAGGGGGGAATGCCGACGGGGTCCCAGAGCAAATCCTGCTGATTTTGCCTAAAATTAACACTTGCTCTGGAGGTGCAAGAATAAACAGCTTCTGGAGTACAAAAGAAAAGAAAAAAAACGCACCTAATTGAATATCAAAAAACCTGCACCTGCAGGAAAACCTCGCAGGTGTGGGTTTTTTTGCTTTTCTTGTCCCCAATTGAATATGCCCCCATGTGGAGGTTTCTTCTTTTTCAAAATAAACTGCCGAAAGACTATCAATACACTTGACATCTGTTTTTGTAAGAACTATGGGTAAAACCTTCAAGAGATATAATAGTTTAGGAAAAGTAATTAATTTAAGGAGGTTTTCTCTACATAAATAAGATAACTGCAAATGTTGACAGTCATCCAATTCATTAAGAGCCACGTCTAGAACATTTTTGATTTTTATTGTATACAAATCATGGATATTCTTAGGAAGATGAATTTCCAAATAAGGATTATCAGACTCCACCCACTGCAAACAACCTATATTTAGACTGTCTGTATGAATTGAAGTACTCAGGGCCATAGCAAGTGATTTCATGTGGTTTATTGTAAAACACACAATAGAGAAGTTTGTTGCTAATACCATTGGTCCTAAAGGAGAGGGCATATGTTACAAGGCATTTAACAGGTTGGTTCAAATAGACACAATCCAGCCTCTAACAACTGGTGGTCTCTGGTTTCCCGCCTCATGCAAATCCTAACAGTTGTTCATATAATGTACATTTTGTTGCTTGAAGTCTCTGCGGTCCATAAGTTGAGAATGCATGTTGCGATCTCTCCATCGATATTACCGGAATACTGTTGAGAGAGTACGCATCAGTACAATACCAAACATGACTTACTTATCACGTATAAAACCTTAGTTACGAAATAATCTTTATTTCCTAACAATTATAATAAATGTGCATACTTGAATCTTATACCTTAAAGCTTATGGAACCTTGTATGTGAATATGTAATATGTGAGTATGTGGGGTGAGATGTAAAGACGCTAGTTAACTTGGGGCAGATGCGTGTGCATGAAGCTAATATTTGGTGTTTTCATACAGAATCTTATGCATTCGCTAATATGCGACTAGTTAACAGCGCAATTGTGCGTATTAATGTGTGTATGAGAAATGGTGTAAGATGCAATCGCATGATGCTAATAGTAATATCGCCACATGTACTAAAGTGTGAGTTTATCTAAAATGGCGCTTAGGCGGCCATTTGCAAAATGGCATCTTGCGATCTCATTTCCAAGATGGCGTCTTGCGGCCAATAGCAAGATGGCGTCGCTGCAATCCAATTTTAACTGATCTTGTCTCAGCCAATTATCCAGCTTCGACAGGGGATAAGGAACATCCTTCTCTGGTTCCTCTAAACATCTGGATAGGGTCACTCAGAAGACCATTTGCTAGCAGCTTTGTATGAGGAGATTTGTAAAAATATTTAATTAGTGAAGGAGGAACTAAAGTCTTGCAATTGTAATACAGAATAAAGGTGGGGCTATAAGATTTTATCAAAGGCCTTTTCGGCATCTAAACTTAATAACATATTAGAAGAATGTTATCCCGATAATTAACAAATCATGAATAGACCCTTAAGAGAGGAAGGTTGCCACAGTTGCAATGAAGCATGAAGCTCTGCCAAAAAAAGAGAAGTAAAAAGGTGGGAGTGAGGGAAACTAGAGGCGGAGGGGATAAGTTGGCAAGAGAGAGGAAGATATACAAGCAGAGGTCGAATAAGCAATATTATGAAATAGAACAGGTGAAAAAAGAAATGCCTTCAGGACGCAACACCAGTGTCAGGTTGCGGCCTGGGATCGCCCATTACTCACAACACCGCCGGCTTTCCCTGATCTCCCGGACGGTCAGATGTCAGGTGCAGCGGCGAGTGACTTGCTAAGGATTACTCCTAGGGTCTGCTAGGACTTTCTTGGGTTGTGTTGTGACTTGGTTCATGCGGTTGCCATTGTGGATGCAGCCATGACAGTCCATATCACCTGACTACCTTTGGCCTGTGGTAACGTCGTTAACTGCCAGCTGACGTGATTACATCAATGGACTACTTCTGTTGGGTATTTAACCGGGCTCCAGTGTTGGTTCACTGTGGTTTCATTCCAGGCTCCATATTGGTTCATGCTGAGTTCATTCGCAGTATCCTCAAGTGTGTCTTCCAGTGTTACCCATGTCCTGACTTCTGAGTGTGGTACATTTCCTCTCGAGTTTATTTTTTCTTTTGTTCCAGTCTCTCCCTGCTTGTGGCTACTATATACACCACCCTGTACCAGAGACCAGCGATTTGGATTAAAGCTCTATCTGCATCTGGATCCCGAGTGCACTTACTAACCTGCGTCCAGGTCCCCAGTGCACCAATGACTGATATCTGCGTCTGGATCCTCAGTGCATCTATTACTGATATCTGCGTCTGGATCCCTAGTGCACTTACTAACACGCGTCCAGGTCCCCAGTGCACCAATAACTGATATCTGCGTCTGGATCCTCAGTGTATCTATTACTGATATCTGCATCTGGATCCCCAGTCCATCTATTACTGATATCTGCATCTTGATCCCCAGTCCATCTTTTACTGATATCTGCATCTGGATCCCCAGTGCATCTGTTACTGATATCTGCGTCTGGATCCTCAGTGCATCTATTACTGATATCTGCGTCTGGATTCCCAGTCCATACATTACTGATATCTGCATCTGGATCCCCAGTCCATCTATTACTGATATCTGCATCTGGATCCCCAGTGCATCTGTTACTGATATCTGCATGTGGATCCCCAGTGCATCTGTTACTGATATCTGCGTCTGGATTCCCAGTGCATCTATTACTGATATATGCGTCTGGATCTAGAGGGCATCTATTACTGATATCTGCATCTGGATCCCCAGTGCATCTGTTACTGATATCTGCGTCTGGATCCCCAGTGCATCTTTTACTGATATCTGCATCTGGATCCCCAGTGTATCTATTACTGATATATGCGCCTGGATTCCCAGTGTATCTATTACTGATATATGCGTCTGGATTCCCAGTCCATATATTACTGATATCTGCATCTGGATCCCCAGTCCATCTATTACTGATATCTGCATCTGGATCCCCAGTGCATCTGTTACTGATATATGCGTCTGGATCCCCAGTGCATCTGTTACTGATATCTGCATCTGGATTCCCAGTGCATTTATTACTGATATCTGCATCTGGATCCCCAGTGCATCTATTACTGATATCTGCGTCTGCATCTAGAGGGCATCTATTACTGATATCTGCATTTGGATCCCCAGTGCATCTGTTACTGATATCTGCGTCTGGATCCCCAGTGCATCTATTACTGATATCTGCATCTGGATCCCCAGTGCATCTATTACTGATATCTGCGTCTGGATCTCCAGTGCATCTGTTACTGATATCTGCATCTGGATCCACAGTGCCCCTATAACTGATATCTGCTTCTGGATCCCAGTACACTAGTTTGTTGCCTGTGTCTGTGACGCTCCCTGAGTATTAGAGTTGCTATACTCTCCCAGCACCCCTCCTGCATCTTCTTGTGTTTTTTGTTTCTTTCCCACTAGTACCAGATACCTGACCAAAGGGCCACAACCTGCTTGCCAGGTGCAGCTAAGCTCAAATCCCCGTTGGAGGGGTCACTGGCGAACACCTCCCGGTAAGTTAGACTTCACGTCTTTGGTCTGGTTTCATCAACATCCGTTGCTAGTGGACGAGGAAGATAAATATACAAGCTTCCCGTCTCCTGCTATCTTCTTTCTCCTTTCCCCAGGGCCCAGGCTCCAAGCCCTCTGGCTGAGGATCCCGAGAACGTTAGCGTGACAACCAGGTCCTGGAACAAGACTTCTGCAAAGTGCAAGAGCTCAGGACGGTTTGAGAACAATTCTGCAGAGTTATATGATAAAGAAACGGGTTGCAGAACTCTGCAAGCAGACAAGCTACTTAGACCCTGAATAGCCAAGTGATCTTCAGGGACTAATATGAACCAG
Organism: Taudactylus pleione; assembly: GCA_031769625.1. NCBI lineage: Eukaryota > Metazoa > Chordata > Amphibia > Anura > Myobatrachidae > Taudactylus > Taudactylus pleione. Next base: position 961,375 of record JAUIMM010000506.1, on the reverse strand, counting down.
TGGCAGAATTTGCCTAGGGGCTGAAGGGCAGCAGCCCCCCAGTAAAGTCTGCCACTCCCCTGTGATTCCCCAGTTCCCCTGCATGAGAATTAGCAGCACAGCAGTGGCTTCTCATTGGAAGCGCTTTCCGCTAATAACACGTCAGACAGGCAATCCCAGTAAGAGGTGTTCCCTCCGCTTGGGACTGCCAGTCCGACTGCCATTAGCAGAAAGCGCTTCCAGTGGGAAGTCACTTGTGCTTTTATTACGGCAGCCTTATTCGGCTTCTTGGGGCTGCAGCAGATGCAGCCCTAGACTATGCCGTTTTGTGCGCATGCTCTTTTTTTATGCGCATTGAATGAAGACCACCGCCGCACAGGGGATTTGAACTTCAGGCCGGGCAGCCCCCCCCCCACACACACAGACACACACACACTGAATATGACCATTTAGTAATTAGATTTTATTCGTAAGGTTTCACAATTTTGGCAGAATACTGTACAAGGGGAATAAAATGGACATTATGGAGTGATTCCATGCAGCGCAATGGCCTTAATGTGTTTGCTCCAGAACAGCAATCATTGCCATGAGCACTGCTAATTTTTTAGCTAGACCCCAGTGAAACAGGCGATGTACAGCCCACCTAACTGGCTATGTGTGCAGTAAAGCATTACAGCCATGCTACTGTAGGCAGAACTTTGCATTGAGTTGAGACTTTAAACAAATAAGTTAACAATGACTATTATAACGGATATTAAGATTGTGGGGCCTATTTATCAACACTAAATGACCTGGTAACCATGTGGAAAAGCTAGTTGCCGCATATTTTAGTTACCGGGTCGTTCATCAGGGCACGGTAGGACCACCTGATATTCAGCAAACTCCGAAAACTGAGCCAACTTCTCGGATCCCTGCTCCTTCCTATGGCAAGAGGGATCCCTCCACCACCTCCTCACTACTTCCCCGGTGACTGTGCACATGCTTGACCTCAGGTCACACATGTGTAGCCGGGATGACGGGGAGGAGGTAAGTAACACAGCTACTTTTGTAGCTGCGATACTAACCATGGGGACAGCTGCTTTTTGGAGCAGCTGTCCCCACACCGGAGCAATGATGAATCCGTTGTCAAGTTTCCCCCGCTGCGAGTTGGATACTTAAGTATCCCTCGCAGCGAAATGATAACATAGTCATCGGGGGCCATACGACCTCCTATGATGAATAGGCCCCCGTGTATCTTTAAGTTGGGTACACACCTGAAAGATTTTACAAATGAAATGACGGTTCTTCCATTTTCACTAGCAATGATACAATCCCAGAACACACCCTGCAATTATCACTCCAGTGATGATATATCATGTCCGATGATCGTAAGCAATTCATTGTTGCTCCTGTACACATTGTCCAATCATCATGCAGAACAGTGTAAAATTTAAATAATATTCAAAGTATCATCTACCCGCCTCCCAGACTCCTGTGTAACTAGCCAATAGTTGTCTGGGGGTGGGCAGATACAGGGGGGAGGTGCTTATTGCCATGTCCCGGCTGCAACGGCTGGGGGGAAGGTCCTAAAGGCCCCATACATGTGCAATGTATTGGGCCAATTCTCCAATACCCAGATCACTGATTTGCCAATCCCGACCAATATAGGGGTGCTGTATGGATCGGACTGGTGTTTTAAACATTGCAAGTGGGAGTTACAGGTGTTTTGTTTTTAATTCAAGTGGCTTCAAAGGACTACAAAATCAATTTGCATGCATTTTTATGCACCCCAAATTTAACTACAGTATTTATTTTAATGAAAAAAATTTGCTTTCTATAAGCACATATGTGCCACATGAACCATTTTAAAAGCGCTAAATATTTTTCTTGGGGACAGTAATAGACATCTATAACTTTTTATACAATATATGTTCTCCCCATTTTTATCTATTTTTCATGCGTTTTTGCTGAAAGAATTATCATGCCTACATTTGTTCAGATGGATAACCTGAGAATCGGGAGCATCTAATGCTATTCTTTCCTGATTCCAGGAAGCAATAGCTTTGGCTTTCCAATGATAAGATGCAATAAACACAGTTCCACTTGCAATATATCCCAATTATCTTCAGCACTGCACAGTAGCAATAACTTATTCCCAATGTGCTATTTAACTCAACTCAGTATTCACATAAAATGGCTGCTGCTCTTTACATTGACAAACTCAGACACTGTTTCTCTAGTAGCTCAAACACAAAGAAAATCACACTGTTTACTTAAACTCATTCTCTTACACAAGTCAGGATTACACAGTACTTTAAATATAACAGATCTCAGTATCTGTTGATAATTCACAGTATCTTTTTTTGTGCAATCTGTTTTTATTGGAAATAAGAAAAATGATATCAGCAGAAAATATAGCAAAAGAAAATTTTAGATCATACAAATGGGCAACAAGAACATCAAAACATAAGTGATTCAGAGAATTCCAACTGATAACGTATAATAATAACTGCTTAGCCTAGAACAATTGTACAGTAGATATGACATTTACAGGCCTATAAATGAACATACAAATAAAAAGCAGAGCACAGAAATGGAATGTAAATAGTAAAGAAAGTTGGAAAACAAAGGAGGAGCGAGTAGGAAGGGAAGGGGGGTGCAGTTGCTACTGTGTTTACTGAGATAAAGTAGGGGAAGGAGATGGGGAGTAGCATAAAGTGGCAGTAAAGACGGAAGATGCCAGGTTGGAAGAAGACCTGATGTCCTCCATAGTCATGTAGAGGTCGATCCTCTGGAACCACTAAGAGAGAGAGAGGGCCGGACTGTGGACCTCCAAAAACAGGGGATAACTGCTCTCGCCGCATTTATGAGATGGCAGAGTAAGGTTTTTTTAAACTGAGAGATGCCCATTAAATTGAGAAGCCTGAACTCAGGTGTATCGGGAGTGGGAGACCAGTGTTCTTTTCTGAGATCTCAATTGACTGCACCTCCAGCATAGATCAGAGACACCAGAGTACTGAGTCTCGAGCACCTGTATCGAGGATGAACTAGCAAATGTGTAGCTAAACATCCGAGACCACTGGTCGTCTGTCATTTCTTTGGACAGCTCTTTATGCCATGCAGAAACATAACTCGGCATAGGATCAGTGAGGCCAGCCAGACAAGTTTGATGCAAATTAGGTACTAAATGTCTAGACAGAGTTTGTGAGAGACATAGTGATTCAAAAGGTGCCAGTTCCCACCCTACTGTATGGACAGGCAACGAGGCAAGGTAATGTTTAACCTCAAGGTAGAACCAAAATTAATCTTTGCAGTTCTTGTAACCCCGCAGCACCTACCAATTGAACCAAATGCAAAATACCCTGTAGGGGCCAAACTTAGTGTGGGGAGGCAATGGCAGTCCAGGGTGGAATTCTGGATTATGGGTCAGGGGTGTAAGCAATGAGGCACCTGGGTTAAAAGATGGGCTGTGTATTAGTTCTTACCAGCACTTGAGAGTAAGATCCAATGTAGGATGATGAAAACTATGGAATTTTTGGAGCCATGGAATATCAGAAGGAGAGGATTTAACTGAGTGACCCTCAATAAATCAGGCCATACATAAGATGACATTGTTCCAACCAGCCAACTAGGAACAATAATTGAGCAGTGTGTGGGGGCAAATGATAGTCATTCATTTGTCTCACATGCCTAAACGGTTGTTCCAACTAGTTGGGAATATCAAACTTGTTTGATTTTGCCCAACTTATCATTCTAGTGTAGGGGGAATGTTTCCAACTTTTCCACCAACTGAACGATAAGTAGGTGGACACTAGTCTGTAGTTACAGTCAAATACTCACCTCTGAGAGCCGGTATTGCTGCTTCCTCTCTGCATCCTCCTGGCTCGGTGTTGAGAGCTCCCAGCCCACCAGTCTGGAGTGGCGATGCGGCGGTGGCTGGCTGGGGAAATCGTGCCTGGGCTCTGATGCCACTGAACCGCTACTGCAGAGGGGGAGAGACAGCATAAGCAGCAGTTCAGCTTATGCCTCATCTGTACCCCCCTTCCAGAACAGCTGGTACCTCCAACTTGTAATGGCAGCATTACACCCCCATCCTCACAATACAAGCAGCACACAACCCTTCACAGTACAAGGAACACTGGGCAGCGCACTCATCAGCTCCGGCAGACTAGCAGAAACAGTACAAGGAACACCGGGCCAGGGACATAACTAGGGTAGTGCTGCCGGTGTGCCTGCACAGAGCGCACATGCCCTGAACCGGCCGCCTCCACCCGCGATCACCCCCACATCTGCTGTGGCCACCTGCTGCAATGTATAATGGTAGTGGTCCCAGAGTGCCCTGCACAGAGGAGCCGTTCCTTCGACATTTGGCTGCCTGCAGCCTAGTGCAGACTGCACTGCAGAAAGGAGGCGGCACAAGAAAGGAGAGAGACTGCGCCTTACCCCGGCTCCCACAGTGACATGCTCAGGAGCTGGAGCTATACAGGTAAGTGCAGAGAAATGGGGGGGGGGGCTTTGAACTGCGTGGCATAACGTATAAGGAGAGGGCTGCAATTTGAACTGTGTGGCATAATGTGTAAGGGGGGGCTTTGTACTGTGCGGCATAATGTGTAAGGGGGGGCTGGGCTTTGTACTGTGTGACATAATGTGTAAGGGGGGTTGGGCTTTGCATGTGTGGCATAATGTGTAAGGTGAAGCTGGGCTTTGTACTGTGTGGCATAATGTGTAAGGGGGGCTGGGCTTTGTACTTTGTGGCATAATGTGTAAGGAGGACTGGACTTTGTACTGTGTGGCATAATGTGTAAGATGAAGCTGGGCTTTGTACTGAGTGGCATAATGTGTAAGGGGATCTGGGCTTTGTACTGTGTGGCATAATGTGTAAGGGTGTCTGGGCTTTGTACTGTGTGGCATTATGTTTAAGGGGAGCTGGGCTTTGTACTTTGTGGCATAATGTGTAAGGGGGTCTGGGCTTTGTACTGTGTGGCATAAAGTGTAAGGGGGGGCTGGGCTTTGTACTGTGTGGCATAAAGTGTAAGGGGGGCTGGGCTTTGTACTGTGTGGCATAATGTGTAAGGGGGGCTGGGCTTTGTACTTTGCGGCATAATGTGTAAAGGGGACTGGGCTTTGTACTGTGTGGCATAATGTGTAAGGGGGGCTGGGCTTTGTACTGTGTGGCATAATGTGTAAGATGGCTTGGTTTTGTACTGTGTGGCATAATGTGTAAGTGGGTCTGGGCTTTGTACTTTGTGGCATAATGTGTAAGGGGGGCTGGACTTTGTACTGTGTGGCATAATGTGTAAGGTGAAGCTGGGCTTTGTACTGTGTGGCATAATGTGTAAGGGGGCTGGACTTTGTACTGTGTGGCATAATGTGTAAGGTGGTCTGGGCTTTGTACTGTGTGGCATAATGTGTAAGGGGGGCTGGACTTTGTACTGTGTGGCATAATGTGTAAGGGGGGCTGGGCTTTGTACTGTGTGGCATAATGTGTAAGGGGGGCTGGGCTTTGTACTGTGTGGCATAATGTGTAAGGGGTCTGGGCTTTGTACTGTGTGGCATAATGTGTAGGGTGGCTGGTCTTTGTACTGTGTGGCATAATGTGTAAGGGGGGCTTGGTTTTGTACTGTGTGGCATAATGTGTAAGGGGGGTTGGGGTTTGTACTGTGTGGCATAATGTGTAGGGGGGCTGGTCTTTGTACTGTGTGGCATAATGTGTAAGGGGGGCTTGGTTTTGTACTGTGTGGCATAATGTGTAAGGGGAGGCTGGGCTTTTTTCTGGGTGGCATAATGTGTAGGGAGATTTGTACTGTGTGCGTAATGTGTAATGGGGGGAATTTCTACTGTGGGCATAATGTGTAAGGGGCACTACTACAGTTTAGCGTAACGTGTATAAGGGATAGTACTATGTAGTGTAATGTGAATAAGGGACACTACTTGTGGCATAATGTGAATTGGGGGTACTATATACTATATTGTGGCCATGCCCTTTCCCTATGAAATCACGCCCCTTTTTTGGCCCACGTGCCTGCAGCACACACTGTCCCTGTTTACGATAGGGGGGGCACCAAAGCGCTTTCTTGCTCAGGGCACCAAAATGTCTAGTTATGGCTCTGCACTGGGCAGCTCTGTCATCAGCACTGGCAGACTAGCAGCCCGCAGTACAAGGAACACTGGGCAGCACTGTCATCAGAGCCGGGAGACTAGCAGCCCGCAGTACAAGGAACACTGGGTAACGCTGTCAGCAGCGCCGGGAGACTAGCAGCCCGCAGTACAAGGAACACTGGGCAACGCTGTCAACAGCGGCGGGAGACTAGCAGCCCGCAATACAAGGAAAACTGGGCAACTCTGTCATCAGTGCCGGGAGACTAGCAGTACAGGGAGAACTGGGCAACTCTGTCATCAGTGCCGGGAGACTAGCAGCCCGCAGTACAAGAAACACTGGGCAACGCTGTCATCAGTGCCAGGAGACTAGCAGCCCGCAGTACAAGGAACACTGGGCTACTCTGTCATTAGCGCCGGGAGACTAGCAGCCTGCAGTACAAGGAACATTGAGCAACTCTGTCATCAGCGCCGGGAGACTAGCAGCCCGCAGTACAAGGAACACTGGGCAATGCTGTCATCAGTGCCGGGAGACTAGCAGCCCGTAGTACAAGGAATACTGGGCAATGCTGTCATCAGTGCCGGGAGACTAGCAGCCCGTAGTACAAGGAACACTGGGCAATGCTGTCATCAGTGCCGGGAGACTAGCAGCCCGCAGTACAAGGAACATTGGGCAACTCTGTCATCAGCACCGGGAGACTAGCAGCCAGCAGTACAAGGAACACTGGGCAATGCTGTCATCAGTGCCGGGTGACTAGCAGCCCGTAGTACAAGGAAAACTGGGCAACTCTGTCATCAGCGCCGGTAGACTAGCAGCCCACAGTACAAGGAACACTGGGCAATGCTGTCATCAGCGCCAGGAGACTAGCAGCCCGCAGTACAAGGAATACTGGGCAATGCTGTCATCAGTGCCGGCAGGCTAGCAGCCCGCAGTACAAGGAACACCGGGCAATGCTGTCATCAGCGCCGGGAGACTAGCAGCCCGCAGTACAAGGAAAACTGGGCAATGCTGTCATCAGTGCCGGCAGGCTAGCAGCCCGCAGTACAAGGAACACCAGGCAATGCTGTCATCAGCACCGGGAGACTAGCAGCCCGCAGTACAAGGAACATTGGGCAACTCTGTCATCAGCGTCGGGAGACTAGCAGCCCGCAGTACAAGGAACACTGGGCAATGCTGTCATCAGTGCTGGGAGACTAGCAGCCCGTAGTACAAGGAAAACTGGGCAACTCTGTCATCAGTGCTGGGAGACTAGCAGCCCGTAGTACAAGGAAAACTGGGCAACTCTGTCATCAGCACCGGTAGACTAGCAGCCCGCAGTACAAGGAACACTGGGCAATGCTGTCATCAGTGCCGGCAGGCAACAGCTTTGCCTCCAGACAGGATAACTTTCAAAAGGCATAGAATAGCTGGAAAGATCTTCCTCTGTGTTCCCTAATTCAGAACAGCTGTGTAAAACATACAGATTTGTATTAGGTAGGTTGGCATACACTGTAAGATTTATTATCTAGTTTATATACTTATTTTTTCTCAATCCATTGTGGTGCTTATCTTTCAATCACAGTATATTGGAAGAAAAACAATAATCTAGTCAGATGTTTGTGCAATGCTGCCAATTAAGTGTTTGAAACAAACATTACCGAAAGTTTTGCTATTTTGCATTGTGGGCCCGATTCAGACCCGTTCGCTAGGCTGCGTTCGCATGTAGCCTGCCGATGTTTGCCGGTCCATGCGATCACGAAGCGATCGCCCCTTATACAAAGATGCCTCGCTAGATTGAATGACAGGGTGAGCCGTTTGTGGGTGGTGACAAGGGTTGGTCGATGGAAATGGGGGTGTGGTGGTGCGAATGCAGGTGTGTGTGAGCCATTTCAGAGGCGTGCATAATATAGATGCAGCATCATAGTACACATCACATGGTTGAATTTCACACTGAAGCAATCGCAATGCTTGTGGTAGGATATGGTCAGCCACAAGTGCTGTGTACGGATCAGATGGTACTCGATGTTACCGATTGTTGCATACACTTCCTGGGGACAGGGCCGGTTCTATGGTTACGCATGGTACGCGGCCGCGTAAGGCGCCACGTAGTGAAGGGCGCCGCGGCCATGCAGAATTACCGCGGTGCAGACTGTGTCTCTGTGACACAGCTGCACCGCGCGTGTAGCGCTGACCGGACGGAGTTCGGTCAGCGCTACACAGTGCCAAACACACAGCCGCCGGAGCCGGCAACTGTGTGTTTGTTTCAGCAGCTGATGAGAGTCTGTCAGACTCTCATCGGCTGCTGTAGCTCCCACTGCGGGAGCCATCTTCCGGCTCCGCAGTGGGTAATGGGAGAGACGTCGTCATGACGACGTCTCTCCCATAATGCAAAGCGGCCCTGGAGAATGGTCGGGAGTAGCTGATAGCGGCGGCGGGAGCAGGAGCGGGGGGTTCAGGTAAGTGTTTTTTTTTTGTTTTTTTTTATAACGTGTGTCTCTACTGGGGGGGGCTACAAGGGGGGATTACTACTGGGGGCACTTGAAGGGGGGATTACTACTGGGGGCACTTGAAGGGGGGGATTACTACTGGGGGCACTTGAAGGGGGATTACTACTGGGGCACTTGAAGGGGGGATTACTACTGGGGGTACTTGAAGGGGGGATTACTACTGGGGGAACTTGAAGGGGGATTACAGGGGGCACTAGAAGGGAGGATTACTACTGGGGCACTTGAAGGGGGATTACTACTGGGGGCACTTGAAGGGGGGGATTACTACTGGGGGCACTTGAAGGGGGGGATTACTACTGGGGGTACTTGAAGGGGGGACTACTGGGGGCACTTGAAGGGGGGATTACTATTGGGGGCACTACTACTGGGGGCACTTGAAGGGGGCTACTACTGGGGGCACTTGAAGGAAGGATTACTACTGGGGGGGACTACTACTGGGGGCACTACATGGGGGGGAAACCTCCACTGGGGGCACAACAATGGGGGGACTACTACAAGGGGGGACTACTAGGGGCACTACAAGAGGGGGGACTACTACTGGGGGCACTGTATAAGCTTACTAATGGGGGCACAGGGGGGACCACTACCGCGGGCACTGCATAGGGGGGGCGCCAAAAAACCTACTCGCTTACCAAAAAATTTGGGCTAGGGCCGGCCCTGCCTGGGGATGACGTGTATCACTAAGGGAAAGTGGGCATTTTAAGACAGGCTGGTGGGCATCTAAATACACACCGCGACCGCACGCCAAAACATAGTGGGTGTGCTTTTGCCTTGCCGTGCGATCACAGGATTATGCATACTTTGGCTGCGTGCGAATGCATCTAGCGAGCGGGTCTGAATCAGGCCCTGTGTTCGTTCCTAAAGTACTCCATGTTTAGCATTTTTCCTATTGCCATTTTAAATCTTGGTTAAAGCTGTCAATGATCGGCTGCTTTGACACACTGCAACAAGTGTATGGTAGAAACCTCCCCATCTGCTCCACTGTGTCATTTTGTGGGATGAGAATTCCTATGGCCTTGTACAGGAGAGGATCGGCAGCTAGGATGCAGAGATAGAGATATGTAATGAAAACATGCACAAGTAGGCAAACACTGTCCGTCTACTTCTGTGAGATCACAAGTTGGAGAAAAGTTGGCTGGTCTGATGAAAAGTTAGGTCATGGTTGCCTACCTTCCCGATTCGGCTGGGAGCCTCCTGATAATCGGGTGCAGCTTCCGGCCCCCGGAAAGGCAGGCAAGCCTGAATCACGGCACCCTAGAGTATCAGCACTGTTTTCACGGCACCCCTAAGTCAAAAGTTTGTTATTGAGAAAAAAATGATTAAGTAAATTGCACTCACTTGTCATCTTCAGGTTCAGTTATATAGTGGTGGACAGGTTTGCGCTTCTGTTTGTCCACATATTTACATTACATTGACCATAAATAATTTGATTTGGTGCTGGACCACCAACCTAAGGCACCCCTGCAAGTGCCCCGAGGCACCCCAGGGTGCCACGGCGCACAGTTTGGGAACCACTGTCCTAAACAATTCTCAATAGCTCTGCAGCTCAGTAGGGACATCTCCCATTTTTTACAGGTCTTTTACTCACACGGATCTCAGCTGCGGATCCCAGCGCCCACACACAGTCTCCGGCTGTCAGTCTCAGCTGGCGAAATCAGGGACAGTTATTGTGAGGTATGCAGGCAGGTTCAGAGAACGTGCTGGCCTGGAGGAATCCTTAGTAGATAAGCAGCTAGGTATCACTTTGATAGCTCTTGATCCATTCCTGGCTACATGGATGATTGGCTATAGATATTATCAATTAATTAGTGATTAGAAGTAGCTTTTGTACACATAACGTCATAACGATACGTGACAGATCCTTCAGAATAATATGTAAAGCATCAGTAAAAAGAAAGACTGCAGTTCCTACAATAAACCAAACCCAAAAAATTATATATCCCATTATATTAGTTGTATTTGAAAATTTTAAAAAATATTTATTTATTTATTTATTTTACATGTTAAACTTTTTTTTGTGCGGTTAGTGACTCTGTGTCGGTCGGTCGAGAGAGAAAGAGAGAGAGCGAGAGATTGTTAGTAACCAGCATTGTATCCCAGTGCTCTGATCGTGTGCATGGAGCATATTAAACAATGGTCAGAGATGATGACTAGGCTCAGGCTGGGAGGGGGCTGGGCATGTGGGAAGGTGTAGAGCTGGTGACTCTGTACAGAATGAAGACGCCTCTGCAGACGATATACTGACTCATCCACGTCTTGCTGCTAGGATGTGCCTTTTGTGTCTTGATCACAGTCGGTGACCCCCCCCCCCCTGCATATTTATACCAAATTCACAATCTGTTAGTTGTATTTCGGTCTGGTTCCTCAGTAATATTACCCTAACAGTGAGCTACAGACTTTCCCTGGTCTTCTTTACCTGTAAGGGAGTTACAGTCCTTATGCACCTCTGTGGGTAACAGGATCAAACATGAAAAACAGAAAAAAAAAGTATTCAGTTGTCTCAGGTTTTTTTTTTTTTTAATAATTAATATTTTGAGAAAATGTGTATAGCCTATACAGTTAAACACAATGAGAAAATATGTATATACATCAGCTCCTCTCTATAACACTCCCCCACAATAAGCCAGGGTTCCCGGAAACAGAGTAACTTCACATTCCATAGAAAAAGGAAGCAGCAACTCTCAGGAAAAGACATAAAAGGTCATACAGAAAATACTACGTGATCACAAGGTCTATAAGGGGTTTACGCGTACAGGTGAATTAAATGTATCTCATTGTGCATGCCCTACTGCAACTGTTATTAAATATATCACACTCTCTTTCTGTCTTCCTTCTGGTCTTTTCTTACATGTATTATATCAGGGTTTAGACAACTCGTGGCACTCCAGCTGCTGAGGAACTACGTCTCCCAGCATGGCCTGCCACAATTTTAGCAAGACTTAACAGCAAAATTGTTTCAGAGCATGCTGGGAGGTGAAGTTCCACAACAACTGGAGTTCCACATATTGCCTACCCCTATATTAAATCATCCTGCAGGTTCTTAGTTTTTATTGTTGCCTTGGGTTTTTACTCAGGTTTACACTGCTCTTCGCATTACACAGACAGCACGGCAGATCTATGTCTATTTCTGTGCAATGATGATAAATCGCTCTGTTGATATGAAACAAGGATGAAAAGCACAGAAAAAAGGTAGTGTATACAGTAAACATTTAAGCTTCATGTAGCCCGCCAAGCCTTTACCTGTGACCTCTTATTACATAAGGGAATGGGAACGGTGAGGCGTGCATTAGGGCAAGTGCTGAGAAAAACAGGGTTCTTAGGGCAAGTGCAGGGGCAACACAGGATTTCTAGAGAGGGTTTTCCAAATGCTTGATTTGATAGCGAGTGTGGCCAGCCCACGAAGAGGGCAGAATTAGCACTTAACAAGCTATTGTCTGCCCCATACACATTGCAGCGTATGTAATGCTTCAGACATATATAAAGCTAGTGATCGCAGTAAGCTGTTAGAAGCTATTGTAGGGCCAGTCCACCTAAGCTGTTTTTTCTTCTGGATTTGGACACCTTCCACATTCCATGTCACCTACTCTTTGAAACATTGGAGCACACCTGGGAGTCTTGACAGAAGAACTTTCCAATTTGTTCAGAATGTGGTATTATGCAGGCCATAGACCTTACGACACAGAAGACGATCCAACCAAACGGATGAGGGGCTGGATGATGGTCTGATTATTGGCGTTCCCCCATACACTGCACAATGTAAGGGCATGATCTTCCCTTCTCTGCATAGAATTGACTAAACAATGGTTGGGTTGGTTGGACATGTTTGATAATCAATTCAAACAATCCCAACTGGTTTTCAGGTGTACAATGATTATCATTTATATTAAATTAGCTGAAGTGTCCGGCGTTGCCCATGTTTATATCTTCAAGTTATTAAGTTTTGTTATGTGAAGTCGTCCAAATCCATCCAGTGGAAGGCCCAGGACAGGCTCCCTGGGTCAAAGTTCTGCCTGGCGCACTCCGCCGTGAGGTCCGACTGGGACTCTAACCACTCCATTAGGCATCCCAGACCAATTACCACCCCTCTGTGAAATTTTCATCAAAATCCATCCAGTGGAAGGCCCAGAACAGGCTCCCCGGGTCAAAGTTCTGCCCAGCGTCCCTGGGCCAAAGTTCTGCCCAGCGTCCTCCAACAGAAGGTCCAACTGGGACTTCAAACCCCTAGTATGTCTTTTGGGATCCAATGTTACCACTCTGTGAAGTTTTCGTCCAAATCCATACAGTGGAAGGCTCAGAACAGGCTCCCTGGGTCATAGTTTTGCCCAGCGTACACCAACAGGAGGGCTGACCGGAACCCTAACCCCCCTAAAACCTTGCCAGGACCCAACTGGACCACCTGACGTTGGTTTCATCCCAATCGATGCAGGTGTGTCTGAATGCATAACCGGACAGTCAAACAAACAAACAGACCAATGAATTTTATATTTAAGATTTGTCGCTTTGTCGCATTGTCACTATGTGGTCTAATAGCTCACTTTTTCGATATTAAATAACTATGTAAGATTTGGCAGCTTTACCTTGAGAGCTGGGGGAGATATTCTCCAACAAACAAACAAACAAACTTCTTATATATATATATTAGGGGTGAGCGGGTTCGGATTTCTGAAATCCGAACCCCCCCGATCCGAGGCCGATCCGAGTCAGGCTTGACTTTTCCCGCCTGACTCGGATCTGAAATCGAGGCAAACCGTCATCATCCCGCCTTCCGGGTCTCGCGGGTTTTGGATCCTATATAAGGTGCCCGCGTCGGCGCCATTTTCTCACTCGGCTGTGGACAGTGAAGAGGGAGGGTGGGAGTTAGGGCTGGCTGGGCTGTGTAGTGTAGTGTAGTGTAGTGCAGTGTAGTGTTGTGCTGTGCTGTGCTGTGCTGCTGTTGTCCATAGGGGCTGTGTCCACTACTTCAAAGTCCATAGGGGCTGTGCAGTGTCCCAGTCCTAAAGGGGTGCTGTTGTGTTGTCCAGGGGGTGCTCTGTCCGTCAGGGGTGCTCCCCCCAAGTGCTAAAAAAATATATTTTTTTTCTGTGTTTGTGAATTGTGTGCACTGTGGCTGCACGTGCATCAACAAAGGAGCAGCGCCAAGCGTGCGCCTGTGTCCCATTAGTAAAGGGCCGGCTGGCTTGTCCGTTAAAGGGTGCTGTAACCCCCAAAGTACACTCCAAACAAAAAAAATATATATTTTCTGTGTTTGTGAATTGCGTGCGCAGTAGCCGCACGTGCATCAACAAAGTAGTGCCAAGCGTGCACCTGTGTCATAAGTAAAGGGCCGGCTGGATTGACCGCTAAAGGGTGCTGTAACCCCCAAAGGGCACTCCAAACCAAATAAAAAAATATTTTCTGTGTTTGTGAATTGTACGCCGCCTGCAAGTGCTGAAAGGAGCACCCACAGTCCACTTGCTGATATGCAAATTGAAGATGTCACTGTTGAAGTACAACAGGATGAGGATACTGGTGTAGCTGGCACTGAGGAGGAAGTTGGCGAGGAGGATTCTGATGGTGATGTGGTTTGTTTAAATCAGGCTCCGGGGGAGACAGTTGTTGTCCGTGGGATGAAAAAGCCCATCACGGTCATGCCTGGGCAGAAGACCAAACATTCCACCTCTTTGGTCTGGCAATATTTCTATCCAAATCCGGACAACAACTGTCTTGCCACATGTACCATATGTAAAGGTGAAATAAGTAGGGGTAGGGACGTTAACCACCTAGGAACATCCTCCCTTATATGGCACCTGCAGCGCGTTCATAAAAAGTTACTGTCAAGTTCAGAAACTTTGGCTAAGACTGTAAGCAGTCCAGGGACACCTAAATCCCTTTTTCCTGTTTTATCCAAGGAATCGGTGGATGAGGAGGATGAGGACGACATCTTGCCTCCGTAGAGCCAGTTTGTGCAGGGACACATTAATTGCCAGCTTGTTTTGTGGGGGCCCAAACGAACCAATCATTTCAGCCACAGTCATGTGGCAGACCCTGGCGCTGAAATGATTGGTTTGTTAAAGTGTGCATGTCCTATTTATACAACATAAGGGTGGGTGGGAGGGCCCAAGGACAATTCCATCTTGCACCTCTTTTTTTTCTTTGCGGTATTTACTGTTTGGGGCCTAGTTTTTCAAACTGCCATCCTGTCTGCCACTGCAGTGTCACTCCTAGATGGGCCACGTGTTTGTGCCGCCCACTCGTGTCGCTTAGCATAGTCATCCAGCTACCTTGGTGCAATCTTTTGGCCATAAAAACAATATTGTGAGGTGTGAGGTGTTCAGAATAGAATGGAAATTAGTGGAAATGAAGGTTATTGAGGTTAATTATTGCATAGGAGCAGAAAAACCCACAAATTCTGTGATTTAAGCTGTTTTTATGCTTTTTTTTCAAAAAAATACAGATCCAAAACACAAAACCCAGAACCCAAAACACGGAAGGGTGGTTTTGGCAAAACCAATCCAGATCCAAAACACGAAGAAAGATCCAGATCCAAAACCATAACACAAAACACGAAAAGTGGCCGGTGCACACCCCTAATATATATATATATATATATATATATATATATATATATATATATATATATATATAGTAGATAAACAGTAATCATTCAGAACGGTTGTGCATCAGCTGGAGATCTGGAGGATTATCATTCAGACAACTTTAGTCTAGTTCTCTTATTTATGTATTTGATCATTTGTAAATTTTATCACTTGACATATTTTACACATATATTATATTCTATTATTTATAAAGCACCAACATTTGACCCAGCACCAAACTTTTGAGAGGACCATGATATAAACAGATGACATACAGAGACATGCTCTCCCTCTCCTCCTGGATCCTGGCAGAGGAAGCCTGATGAAGCAGACCTGTCTGTGAAACGCGTTGCAACTATAACATTTTTAAGATAATTTTATTTAAAGTTTTATTTTTATTGGCCATTCCTAAAGTTTTTATATCTACATCTACAGTAGTTTTTATGATTGTATATTATGACATTTTTTTTCTATGAACTGTGAAATTAAATGTCATTTATTGTGTGTCTATTCTAGGAATTAATATATCTCCAGGACACTGCGGTATTATATGTATTTATAATGGTATTATATGTATTTATAATAAAACCACTTGGTATGATGATCTCTATACTGAATGGACAAACTCTTATTTATAAATAACTCACTATCGAGTAAGGAGGGTTGCCCAACAAAGCTATTATAAATTTATATTGTGATTTCAAAACACCCTAGTTGGTGCTGGAGAAATAACTTATTGCCATCCCCATATAATATGTCACAATAAATGGCCTCTCATTATCCCTACACCGGGAGCCCTACGCCTGGCATACCGAACGAAGGTAAGCCGGGCAGCAGGCGCGTACAGCCGCCGTGGGGGAGGGTTAGGATAGGGGCTCCTGAGGGGACTTAGGGTTAGACACCCCCCCCCCCCCGGGAGGGTTAGGCTAGGGGAAGGGGGGGGTTTGGGTTAGGCACCCCCAGGGGGAGGTTAGGGTTAGGCACCCCCCGGGAGGGTTGTTTAGACTGCAGGGACGGGGGGGTTAGGGTTAGGCACCCCTAAGGGAGGGTTAGGGTGAGGGGGGAGAGGGTTAGGTATAGTACAAATACTTACCCTGTCGGGATCTTCTAGTACCGGTCTTTCGGCGTCAGGATTCATACCGATCCCTGCTATATACCACATTATTTTCCATAGTTGATATTTTCTATGATTTTTTTTTTGTGTGCCTAATATTGAGCCTACCTCTTTATGCTCAAGGCTTGTAACAATCAGATATCTAGTGCGGATTCAACTTTCCTGCTTTTTTCAAGCTAGTGTTATAAACCAACCCGGACACCCTATCTCTAAAGAACAGATTCAATAAGAAGCTGTGCTTACCGCAGGCTTGTAGCAGTGTTTCAGTTAGAAGCTGTGCTTACCGCAGGCTTGTAGCAGTGTTTCAGTTAGAAGCTGTGCTTACCGCAGGCTTGTAGCAGTGTTTCAGTTAGAAGCTGTGCTTGCCGCAGGCTTGTAGCAGTGTTTCAGTTAGAAGCTGTGCTTACCGCAGGCTTGTAGCAGTGTTTCAGTTAGACGCTGTGCTTACCGCAGGCTTGTAGCAGTGTTTCAGTTAGACGCTGTGCTTACCGCAGACTTGTAGCAGTGTTTCAGTTAGAAGCTGTGCTTACCGCAGGCTTGTAGCAGTGTTTCAGTGTTTCAGTTAGAAGCTGTGCTTACTGCAGGCTTGTAGCAGTGTTTCAGTTAGAAGCTGTGCTTACCGCAGGCTTGTAGCAGTGTTCCAGTTAGAAGCTGTGCTTACCGCAGGCTTGTAGCAGTGTTTCAGTTAGAAGCTGTGCTTACCGCAGGCTTGTAGCAGTGTTTCAGTTAGAAGCTGTGCTTACCGCAGGCTTGTAGCAGTGTTTCAGTTAGAAGCTGTGCTTACCGCAGGCTTGTAGCAGTGTTTCAGTTAGAAGCTGTGCTTACCGCAGACTTGTAGCAGTGTTTCAGTTAGAAGCTGTGCTTACCGCAGGCTTGTAGCAGTGTTTCAGTTAGAAGCTGTGCTTACCGCAGGCTTGTAGCAGTGTTTCAGTTAGAAGCTGTGCTTACCGCAGGCTTGTAGCAGTGTTTCAGTTAGAAGCTGTGCTTGCCGCAGGCTTGTAGCAGTGTTTCAGTTAGAAGCTGTGCTTACTGCAGGCTTGTAGCAGTGTTTCAGTTAGACGCTGTGCTTACCGCAGGCTTGTAGCAGTGTTTCAGTTAGACGCTGTGCTTACCGCAGACTTGTAGCAGTGTTTCAGTTAGAAGCTGTGCTTACCGCAGGCTTGTAGCAGTGTTTCAGTGTTTCAGTTAGAAGCTGTGCTTACCGCAGGCTTGTAGCAGTGTTTCAGTTAGAAGCTGTGCTTACCGCAGGCTTGTAGCAGTGTTCCAGTTAGAAGCTGTGCTTACCGCAGGCTTGTAGCAGTGTTTCAGTTAGAAGCTGTGCTTACCGCAGGCTTGTAGCAGTGTTTCAGTTAGAAGCTGTGCTTACCGCAGGCTTGTAGCAGTGTTTCAGTTAGAAGCTGTGCTTACCGCAGGCTTGTAGCAGTGTTTCAGTTAGAAGCTGTGCTTACCGCAGGCTTGTAGCAGTGTTTCAGTTAGAAGCTGTGCTTACCGCAGGCTTGTAGCAGTGTTTCAGTTAGAAGCTGTGCTTACCGCAGGCTTGTAGCAGTGTTTCAGTTAGACGCTGTGCTTACCGCAGGCTTGTAGCAGTGTTTCAGTTAGACGCTGTGCTTACCGCAGACTTGTAGCAGTGTTTCAGTTAGAAGCTGTGCTTACCGCAGGCTTGTAGCAGTGTTTCAGTGTTTCAGTTAGAAGCTGTGCTTACCGCAGGCTTGTAGCAGTGTTTCAGTTAGAAGCTGTGCTTACCGCAGGCTTGTAGCAGTGTTCCAGTTAGAAGCTGTGCTTACCGCAGGCTTGTAGCAGTGTTTCAGTTAGAAGCAGTGCTTACCGCAGGCTTGTAGCAGTGTTTCAGTTAGAAGCTGTGCTTACCGCAGGCTTGTAGCAGTGTTTCAGTTAGAAGCTGTGCTTACCGCAGGCTTGTAGCAGTGTTTCAGTTAGAAGCTGTGCTTACCGCAGGCTTGTAGCAGTGTTTCAGTTAGAAGCTGTGCTTACCGCAGGCTTGTAGCAGTGTTTCAGTTAGAAGCTGTGCTTGCCGCAGGCTTGTAGCAGTGTTTCAGTTAGAAGCTGTGCTTACCGCAGGCTTGTAGCAGTGTTTCAGTTAGACGCTGTGCTTACCGCAGGCTTGTAGCAGTGTTTCAGTTAGACGCTGTGCTTACCGCAGACTTGTAGCAGTGTTTCAGTTAGAAGCTGTGCTTACCGCAGGCTTGTAGCAGTGTTTCAGTGTTTCAGTTAGAAGCTGTGCTTACCGCAGGCTTGTAGCAGTGTTTCAGTTAGAAGCTGTGCTTACCGCAGGCTTGTAGCAGTGTTTCAGTTAGAAGTTGTGCTTACGGCAGGCTTGTAGCAGTGTTTCAGTTAGAAGCTGTGCTTACCGCAGGCTTGTAGCAGTGTTTCAGTTAGAAGCTGTGCTTACCGCAGGCTTGTAGCAGTGTTTCAGTTAGAAGTTGTGCTTACGGCAGGCTTGTAGCAGTGTTTCAGTTAGAAGCTGTGCTTACCGCAGGCTTGTAGCAGTGTTTCAGTTAGAAGCTGTGCTTACCGCAGGCTTGTAGCAGTGTTTTAGTGTTTCAGTTAGAAGCTGTGCTTACCGCAGGCTTGTAGCAGTGTTTCAGTTAGAAGCTGTGCTTACCGCAGGCTTGCAGCAGTGTTTCATTTAGGGCTGTGCTTACTGCAGGCTTGTAGCAGTGTTTCAGTTAGGAGCTATGCTTGCCGCAGGCTTGTAGCAGTGTTTTAGTTAGAAGCTGTGCTTACCGCAGGCTTGTAGCAGTGTTTCAGTTAGGAGCTGTGCTTACCGCAGGCTTGTAGCAGTGTTTCAGTTAGAAGCTGTGCTTACCGCAGGCTTATAGCAGTGTTTCAGTTAGAAGCTGTGCTTACCGCAGGCTTGTAGCAGTGTTTCAGTTAGAAGCTGTGCTTACCGCAGGCTTATAGCAGTGTTTCAGTTAGAAGCTGTGCTTACCGCAGGCTTGTAGCAGTGTTTCAGTTAGAAGCTGTGCTTACCGCAGGCTTGTAGCAGTGTTTCAGTTAGAAGCTGTGCTTACCGCAGGCTTGTAGCAGTGTTTCAGTTAGAAGCTGTGCTTACCGCAGGCTTATAGCAGTGTTTCAGTTAGAAGCTGTGCTTACCGCAGGCTTATAGCAGTGCCTAGAGATACTCAATTGTAGTCTACGGTAACCCCGCTGGCTGCACTTACCGCAGAATTTTGTTTTCTCCAGAGGTGCGAACAGAAATCAGCGGTATGTAGGGCTTTCTGGCCTTACCGTGGCTGCCACGAGCATGTTAACCCATGGCTCTGGGTACTTTACCCGGAATCTATGGGTTAACAGACGTTAGCCAGGGGTTTACTGTGGGAGAAAATGGGCTTATAATGTAATAGCTCTGGGTGTAAAAGCTTGAGGTGATCTGCCTGCAGTAAGCATCACGGCTAATTGAATCTGCCGCATAGTCTGCAGACCGTTCAGAGGATTAAAGCATTTATATAAAAATATAAAACTTCGGAACAATTTCTTCATATTTCATGATTTGGGAAATCTCGGCACCAATTTATGTTCAGGGACAAGAAATGGATTGAGTGTGCGAATTAGGGAAGTGTAGGGAACATTGGCAGATCTATAATGGGTGCAGGGTGTGTGGTACACACTGGCCCCTTGGTCCAGAGGGGCCTACACCGTACACCATGCACCAATGTTTAATACTTACCCCTCCCAAAAATCGTGTGGTGTTCCTGGCCCCCCCGCAAGAGAAGGCAACTCTCCCGGATTGTCCGCTGACCCCCGCACCCGGTCGCACCCACTTATCAAGTGAAAGTGGGCCGTCCGAGTGGGGGGGCAATGATGCGATTTGCGCTGAATTGCGTAACCATAGCCCTGCCCCCTGCTGTACAATGCCTGTAATAATGCAACATGCCCCCGCATCGACCACTTACGCCACCGCCACGCCCCCTGCTGCACCGACTTGGTTGCCCCCTCCGTTAAGTATGCCTCTCCGGAGTCCCGCGTCGCGTTGCTGTAGAAGCACAAAACACTGCCAATATGGTGTGGCATTCATTTTCCTGGAGATTTGCTAATGTGCAGTACATAGTGTCTCCTCTACCAAGGAGCGGATGTCATGTTACTGGAGACTGCGCATGCGCAGTAGAGGTGTCCCCTGTGCCATGGCGCGGGCGCCATGATACCGAAGACTTGAGCATGTGCAGTACTCTGCAGTAGATAGTCTACTGCATCACAGAGAGGAGGGGGCCAGCAAGGAGTAGTCTGCACACGGGCCCCCTCCTCTTTTAAACCGCCCCTGGAAGGGAACCTAAGGTTGTTGCATAATTAACTGAATAAGTCTCATTTATGCCATAATAATATAGCTTTATTATATGAAAATGTCCGGGAGGTTATGCCATATTTATTGGTGGGGGATTTATGTCTGTGGGTCCATATAGTAGGGAATATAGATTCTGGGGCTGGTATGTGAATGATTCTCTGTAAAGCGCAGCGTATTATGGACCTCATTCAGACCCGCTCGCAAGCGGGTCGATGGTGAGGGCCTGCGCACGCGCAGCGCTCGCACTGTGCGTGCGCAATCCCCGAAGCGAGTGACAACTGCACTCGCTCCGGGGCTCGCTACAAAAGGGGCGGCTGTCGATGTTGAAGGAACATCTGCCATTTGTAGGCAGCCCTACTGACATCACCAGTGATGTCAGTAGGGAGCTTCCTGCTCTGTTAGAGCAGGAAGCTACCTGGGGCTTGCGGTAGACGAGACCCTACCGCAAGGTTCTGGTCGCAAGCCCCGATGGTCGCGATGGTCTCGACCTTCACCTAGTCACTCGCTAAAGCTATGGGTGGTAACCCACAGCTTAGCGAGCGGCCAGGAGGCCGCCTTTCAAAAGAAAAGTGGCCACCCTCATTCAGAGTGAGCGCTCGCTTTTTGCGAGCGGCTCTGAATGAGGTCCTATATGCACACTAGGGGCCCGCTTCAGAGATGGATGCAGTACTCACAGCAGCTGCGTCTTGTGTGAATAGACGCATCCTGCAAGCTTCGGTGATCCGCTGTGGCGTCCGAGAACGCAACATCAGACCAAATGCGAAAATGTTGTCCATCTGAGTATCCTTTAGGTTACGCAGGATCAGAGCTGGTCCTAGGCATAGGCATTACAGGCAAATGCCTAGGACATTTGTAACGCCTTAGGGGCATCATGCGGCTCGGCGACTGCGGCAGGGGCCGCGGAACTATCAGCGGTGCATTGCATCGGGGGTCACGAAATAAAGGCAGTACTAATAATGAGTCAAACTGGCTCATTAGTATAGTACTTTGCGCTGCGGCCAGCCACGGGCTGTACCGCAGGAGGCGGGCTGTCTGCAGGAGGCGGGCTGTCCGGAGGAGGAGGGGGTATTAATTTATTGTGTATATCTGTGTGAGAGGCTCTGTTTATATTATCTGTGTTACAACTTATATGTGGGTCACTGATGTTCTCTGCATTTTTATGGTGCTAATTGCAACAGTCTGCATTATATGGTGCTCACTGAGATGCTCTGCATTATATGGGGCTCACTGAGATGCTCTGCATTATATGGCACACATTGCAACACTCTGCATTATATGGTGCTCACTGAGACACTCTGCATTATATGGGGCTCACTGACATTATATGGCGCTCATTGCAACACTCTGGATTATATGGTGCTCACTGCCACGTTCTCTGCAATATATGTCGCCTCTGCATTATATGGCCCTCACTGTGATGCACTCTGCATTATATGGCGCTACTGATACCCTATGTGCTGTGAGGCAACGCCCCTTCTCCACGCATCCACGTCTATTTTTTGACTGCGCGCCTACAGTGTGCGTAGATAGTTCCTTACTTGCTATCTACACCTGGGCCAACTACTCACTAGTTCCGACACTGGGCTGTGGCAAGTAAAATGGCCAAGAGAGGGAATGCTACGCATGCCCAGCCACAGCTACTCCTCACCCCTCATGGCTCTACCTCCATCAGCCGTCCAGCTCCCACCAAGTCCAGCAAAGACGGTCAATGAACTGGAAAAATAAGCAGGGGTGGCCACGACTGCTGTGACTGCCTCCCTTGAAGCTAAACACCAGCCACTTTTATTGAAGCTAAACACCAGCCACATTTATTGAAGCTAAACACCAGCCACATTTATTGAAGCTAAACACCAGCCACAGTTATTGAAGCTAAACACCAGCCACAGTTATTGAAGCTAAACACCAGCCACTTCTATTGAAGCTAAACACCAGCCACATTTATTGAAGCTAAACACCAGCCACATTTATTGAAGCTAAACACAAGCCACATTTACTGAAGCTAAACAACAGCCACATTTATTGAAGCTAAACACCAGCCACTTTTATTGAAGCTAAACACCAGCCACATTTATTGAAGCTAAACACCAGCCACATTTATTGAAGCTAAACACCAGCCACTTCTATTGAAGCTAAACACCAGCCACATTTATTGAAGCTAAACACCAGCCACATTTATTGAAGCTAAACATCAGCCACATTTATTGAAGCTAAACACCAGCCACATTTATTGAAGCTAAACACCAGCCACATTTATTGAAGCTAAACACCAGCCACATTTATTGAAGCTAAACACCAGCCACAGTTATTGAAGCTAAACACCAGCCACATTTATTGAAGCTAAACACCAGCCACAGTTATTGAAGCTAAACACCACCCACTTTTATTGAAGCTAAACACCAGCCACATTTATTGAAGCTAAACACCAGCCACAGTTATTGAAGCTAAACACCAGCCACTTTTATTGAAGCTAAACACCAGCCACATTTATTGAAGCTAAACACCAGCCACAGTCATTGAAGCTAAACACCAGCCACATTTATTGAAGCTAAACACCAGCCACATTTATTGAAGCTAAACACCAGCCACATTTATTGAAGCTAAACACCAGCCACATTTATTGAAGCTAAACACCAGCCACAGTTATTGAAGCTAAACACCAGCCACATTTATTGAAGCTAAACACCAGCCACAGTTATTGAAGCTAAACACCAGCCACAGTTATTGAAGCTAAACACCAGCCACAGTTATTGAAGCTAAACACCAGCCACAGTTATTGAAGCTAAACACCAGTGTCATTTATTGAAGCTAAGCACCAGCCACATTTATTGAAGCTAAGCATCAGCCACATTTATTGAAGCTAAACACCAGCCACTTTTATTGAAGCTAAACACCAGCCACATTTATTGAAGCTAAACACCAGCCACTTTTATTGACGCTAAACACCAGCCACTTTTATTGGAGCTAAACACCAGCCACATTTATTGAAGCTAAACACCAGCCACATTTATTGAAGCTAAACACCAGCCACATTTATTGAAGCTAAACACCAGCCACATTTATTGAAGCTAAACACCAGCCACATTTATTGAAGCTAAACACCAGACACTTTTATTGAAGCTAAACACCAGCCACATTTATTGAAGCTAAACACCAGCCACATTTATTGAAGCTAAACACCAGCCACATTTATTGAAGCTAAACACCAGCCACTTTTATTGAAGCTAAACACCAGCCACATTTATTGAAGCTAAACACCAGACACTTTTATTGAAGCTAAACACCAGCCACATTTATTGAAGCTAAACACCAGCCACAGTTATTGAAGCTAAACACCAGCTACAGTTATTGAAGCTAAACACCAGCCACATTTTTTGAAGCTAAACACCAGCCACATTTATTGAAGCTAAACACCAGCCACATTTATTGAAGCTAAACACCAGCCACATTTATTGAAGCTAAACACCAGCCACTTTTATTGAAGCTAAACACCAGCCACATTTATTGAAGCTAAACACCAGACACTTTTATTGAAGCTAAACACCAGCCACATTTATTGAAGCTAAACACCAGACACTTTTATTGAAGCTAAACACCAGCCACATTTATTGAAGCTAAACACCAGCCACATTTATTGAAGCTAAACACCAGCCACAGTTATTGAAGCTAAACACCAGCCACATTTATTGAAGCTAAACACCAGCCACTTTTATTGAAGCTAAACACCAGCCACATTTATTGAAGCTAAACACCAGCCACAGTTATTGAAGCTAAACACCAGCCACATTTATTGAAGCTAAACACCAGCCACATTTATTGAAGCTAAACACCAGCCACATTTATTGAAGCTAAACACCAGCCACATTTATTGAAGCTAAACACCAGCCACATTTATTGAAGCTAAACACCAGCCACAGTTATTGAAGCTAAACACCAGCCACATTTATTGAAGCTAAACACCAGCCACATTTATTGAAGTTAAACACCAGCCACATTTATTGAAGCTAAACACCAGCCACATTTATTGAAGTTAAACACCAGTGTCATTTTTCATTTAGTATCGTAGTGATACAAACGAAAACTGTCACTGATGTTTATCTATACTTACCCCTCCGGCAAAGTCCAGCAAAGTCCTCGTAGTCGGCGAGGCCCTCCGCTCAGCTGCTGGCAGCCTAAAGCTGCCAGCGATGGGCTTCTATGTAATGCGCATGTGCAACGGTCCATCTGCGCATGTGCATGGCACTTAACCCAACGGGGACCCGGCAGTGCAATGGGGACCGCACCACTCTTGCCATCTAAAGATGGTTAGAACGATGCTGTGACAAACAGCAGCAATCTTAGATTACCACTATTTGTTTAATACAGAAAGGATGATATAAGCCATTAAGGAGTGCATAATATGGCCAAGGGTGCTGTGCTGGGAAAGGGGTGCTGTTTTGGATGAGAGGTGCTGGATGAGGCCAGGGGTGCTGTGCTGAGAGGGAAGAAGGGTGCTGTGCTGAGAGGGAAGAGGGGTGCTGTGCTGAGAGGGGAGCTGTGCTGAGAAGGAAGAGGGGTGCTGTGCTGAGAGGGGTGCTGTTCTGTGAGGTTGGCAGTGAAGGGGGCAGTATGTGGTGCTGTGAGGCTATATGTAGCTAGATATTGAGAGAGAGATGTAACAGATATCTTAAAATGGAGGCAAATTAATCACAATTATGAAGATAGAAAGAAAGAGAGAAAGAAAGAAAGAGAGAGAGAGAAAGAAAGAGAGAAAGAAAGAGAGAGAGAGAGAAAGAGAGAGAGAGAAAGAAAGAAAGAAAGAAAGAAAGAAAGAAAGAAAGAAAGAAAGAAAGAAAGAAAGAAAGAAAGAAAGAAAGAAAGAAAGAGAAAGAACGAACACTTGAGGTAAGTGAAAATTGGGTATCATGTATGAAGAGGTGCCGTGGGAGACTATCTGAAGAGTGCAGTCTGGTGGGAGAATCTGCTAGGGGGCACCAGCCAAAATCTTGCCTAAGGCACCACATTGGTTAGGGCACGCTCTGCGCAGGATGGCTGGTGTTTTCACTCTGCTGAGACCAGGAAATGTATATCTTCCGACGCAGAGCCTGCCCTTGGCACTCCTAGAAAATTTTATTCTGCCTTGTCCCAGGCATACAGACTATAGGCCTGATTCAGAGCTGTGCGCAATGCCAATATTTATGGATTTTTACGATTATTGGTAAACTGTACATGTGCCTAAGTCATACTGCGCAGGGTACATTACCGATGTTGCTCACAGTGTTGCAAAGGCATTGACAATCCAGGTGTGTTTGGGGAAGTTAACGGGGTAGTGACAGCAAAAAACAGGCATGTCACGAGGGGCCCACCGGGGGAATGTAGTATGGGCCCATTCTTAAGGAGTGAGGTCAGCCCCCATAGAAGGTGTGGCCAGCCACCACAGTGGCTTGTCTAACCATAAGAGTGCATGGCCTGGGCCCATTTATAAATTTATATGCATGATAATGTTCCAGATTGATATCAGCAATGCACTGTAGTGAATACACCATAGTGCCGGGAATGAGGTATAATGTAACATATGTATAATAATTAAGCACAACAAAGTAACAATGTAAAATATGAGAACACAGACTGGAAACTGAGTCTAGAGGAGGGGATAGGCCCTCAGGTAGCAGGGCCCACTGGGGATTTCCCCTGTATCCCTGTGGGCCAGTGCGACCCTGGTCGCGACCCATTCGGGGGGGTGCTACAGGCTACATTTGTGATCCCTTACGCAGTAAACATGGCTCCGGCATCTCAGTACAAGCGCCCATTCTGCACGACTATAGGGTTACTCAGGATTAGGACCATTACAGATCATATATATACAGGTTGAGTCTCCCATATTAAATTATTCCAAAATACAGAATATTCCGAAATACGGAATATTTTCAGCATGACTGAGATAGTGAAACCTTTGCTTTTTGATGACTCAGTGTATACAAACTTTGTTTAAGGCACAAAATGATTACAAATAAAGTATAAAATGACCTATAGGCTTGTGTATAATGTGTATATGAAACATAAATTAATTTCATGTATGTACACAAACTTTCTTTGAACCACAAAATTATTGAAAATATTGTATAAAATTACCTGCAGGCTGTGTGTATACGGTGTATATAAATCATAAATGTATTCTGTGTTTAGATTTGGGCCCTATTCCTAAGACATTTCAATATGGTATGTAATTACTTATTAGAGGTATTAATAGCTTTTTGCCTCTTTTGTTTTTTTCAGTGTTGAATCTTGTTCTTGGGAGTGCAGTAATCCCTGGACAACAACTGTAATCACTTACAAAATATATATTTTAGCCCCTTGAAGTCTTCAAACTATTCCACAGAGGAAAAGGCTCAGTGTGGATTATGGGTTTAAAGCGATCCCAAATATGTGGGGTTAGAGTACCTCCCAGTGCACTTTTATTACCGTAACAGCAGAGAGTCTCTCCAACTCGTCATGATAGCAAATATTTTTAGGAGCTGATTTAAGCTAAAATACTTTGGGGCCCATTTATTAATTACTGGATTAAACAGAATAATTAGAATTTTTTATCATTGCTATTTGCGGCAATCATAAACTCATTACCGCCCGGATGTGTTATAAATATCCTATAGGAGCACCTTCCTGCGATGTGCAAAGCAAAGTGATCGCATCAGCAATTACTTTATGCTGCAGGATCTACTGTTTATGCATACTTGCCGACTATCTGATGCTCCTTCCGGGAGGGAGCAGCCAGATCGGCAGAACAGGAGGCGTGGCCGGGCGGGCTGAGGGCAGTTTGCGGGTGTGACAGGGGGCGGGGCCATGCGATTGTGCCATTTTGGCTCCGCCCCCGCTACACAATGCTGAAAAAACAGGCATTTCCGGGGCGGCGGGAGCTGCGCCCGTTTATCGGGAGGCTCCCGCCCGAATCGGGAGGGTAGGCAACCCTGTGTGTATGAGTGGTCATCAGAGAGTGTTCATCAGAGAGCGTTCATCAGAGAGCGTTCATCAGAGAGCTTTCATCAGAGAGCATTCATCAGAGAGCGTCCATCAGAGAGCGTTTATCAGAGAGCGTTTATCAGAGAGCGTCCATCAGAGAGCGTCCATCAGAGAGCGTTCATCAGAGAGCGTCCATCAGAGAGCGTTCATCAGAGAGCATCCATCAGAGAGCTCATGTGCAAGTGCCCATAATGTCAATTATGCGATATGTAGCCACCTATGGAGAAACCTAAGGAGCTACTAATGCGTTCGGAAACAGGGAACCGCAGCAGATATTGGAGATATCTGCTGGGGAACCCCTGTAATACATTCAGGGCACACTTGCATTTTGCAGGTATCCCCTGAAAACATCCCCAAAATGATTTCCCCAAAAGGTGTTTCATAAATATGCCCCCTGGAGTAAAAGTGAATGCTTACATCTCAATACCTTGGTTGGAACACAACCCTCATTTACACCAACTTACTCCTATTTTTTTTTATTTTTTTTAAACATGTATTTTATTGATTCAAAAGCATCTTCTGACAAAAAAAAAAATCAATATTAATACAATGTAAAGTATCATAAAAATACGAGCAGGAATATAAGTATCATAGAAAAGACAAGACAAATGACAGGATATATCATTAAATCAATCAAACATAAAACTAAAATAAAACAATGTAGAAATAAACAAAAATAAAATCACAATTAATAGGACATAATAGTGTCATGCGGACTAGAGTTCCACAATTAGTGTTATAGGAGGATCATTATCTATTAAGCGCCTCAGATACCACGAGGTCGATGAAAAGCATTTGACAACCAACCGTTGGGTTTGCGAAGGGAGTGTAGCTATATAACTTTCCCAAATGTTAAAAAATGTAGACACCCTACATTCTTTACACAGAGAAGCCTCCACCCTAAACAAATCAAATAGTTTTTCCCTAAATAAAGAAAGGGGAGACATCCCCGATTGAATCCATACCTGTAATATGTTTTTTTTAGCAGCCACACTCAAAGCAAGCAAGAATTTACGACTCCCAGGAGACACTCTTTGGCCTAGAGGGAGTATCCCTAATATGGCCCATTCAGGGGGTCAAGGGAACAAAATTTACCAAATGGCCCAGGCCCAGGCAGCAGTCTCTTTGCTGAGCCCATCACATTCTGCTGCGGAGGATCCAAGGAGGCTGTTGCCGCTGAGCAGCAGTGGTCTTCTCTCTCTCTCTCTGCAAGTGTTACGGGGGGATGGGTGGCTGATCGCACTAGGCCATAGAGAGAGAATACGGACCACGGTACTGAGAAGGGGCATGGTCAGTCTGAGGCGGTATGGGCACAGCCCCTCTTAAAAAAAATGGTATGTGCGGTGCCGTACACTGCATAGGGGGTGTTGGCGGCCACATAATTTGTCCCCCTCAGCAGCTGGGCGTGTGCACTCAGAAGGAAATCTCTCCCTATAGACTGGGCTGGATTAAACGCCACATGGGCCTGGAGTTGAGAAGGGGAGGAGCTTGCTGTGGGTGTGGCCAGTGCTGTGAGGGTGTGGCCAGAGCCACGTGGGCGTGTACAATCTCTATACTATCAACCCCACTGTCTACCTAAATACACAAAAATTTAAAAAATTGCATAACTTTAATAGAAAACTAGAAAAACTATTTTAATACTTATGATTTCTGGCCGACTGTGTGGTCAGTTAGGCAGCTGGTCATCGTCATGCTTTCATGATTAGATAACTATAAATACATAATTTGAATACTTATGATGATGGACCTATTTTTATGTGAAGGCCTGGAGCTGGAGCTCCATCCGCCCCGATGTTAATCTGGCCCTGCCTATAGGTGACGGCTGCTGTGAACAGGGCTATGTGATCTGTAGGAGGCACCATGCCTCCTGCAGATCACATAGCCACGCCCACAGAGGATGGCACCTATGGGAAGAGACTCCTACTGAATGCACAAGCCCCCCATATTTATGTCCCCTCCTTCTTGCCGCTGTAGAGGGGGCGCCAGCGGCAAGAAGGAGGGGACATAAATAGCAGTTTAACCGGACTGGGCCCCCGCCAGGCCCCTCTGCATTGCAGCTCATGCACACTGCGGCCCCAACACATGCACAGTCCATACACCATCGGATTTGTACGCTCGGGTTTCCGTCCAAATCTGAGTCAGGCCCACTATGTGCAAATAGTACACCTGGAAACGTGTATTTATATATATTTGTTTACGTCCAATTCCACATAGCACACTGGGCCTGATTCAGAGCCGCTCGTAAGCGGCCGCTCGTTCGCTCCGAGCGATGTTCACACATCTGCGCATGCGTATGGGTTTTAGTACGCATGCGCGAACCAGTCAGTGCGGCCGAAAATCGTGTGCTCGCAAAATAGCGAATGCCAGCTAATTTGAGTGACAGGATGAGGCGTTTGTGGGTGGTAACAGGGGAAGGTGCTTGAAAACGGGGAGTGGAGAACCGGACGCAGGCGTGCCAAAAGGTCAAAACGGGCGTTTTAAGGGTGTGCATAATTAACAAAGCAGCGTCATCGACCACGTCAGTTGGGTGTCTTTTAGCCAGAACTGCTCGCATGATTGCGATAGGAAAATGCAACCACATGAATAGCGAGCAGTTCATTTGCCTTTCGATGTATTTGATTAATCTAATAAATAGCGGAGATGACGTATGATGCGAGCGGCCAGGGGGCGTTTTTTACAAAAAAAGTCTGCATGTTTTGTTCGCTCGTTCAGATATAGAGGCGTCAACAGACCACAAAGAGCGAACGGTCAATTTAAATAGCCGGCCCCTTTTTCTGGACGAGCGAGCGCAAATAGCGTCCGGCTCTGAATCAGGCCCACAGTTCCGATAACACTTCCTCACTGGGTTTTGCCTAGGTGAGAACGCCCCCTAACAGTAGTAGGTGTGAATGCAATCGAAATGCACACGACTCTGCATTGACCCACTTCCGCAGCAGGCAGGCATACTGCGAAAACATAAATAAATAATAATGTTATGTTGCTCGATGTGCATGCTTGCAGAATCTCTATAAATATCAGTTTCCCAATGAAAACAGGATAATAGTCTGATACTTTCTGTTGATCTGAGCACAATGAGGAGAGTAGTACTGGAGACACCCTGCTGCTGTCTGTGTTATAGCACAGCTATAGATTTTGTCTGTGTCCCATGATAAGAAAAATAGCACAGCATCCGAGTTTCTGTATAGATCTCTGCTGCGCAATGAGAAGACTATGGGCCTGATTCATTACAGATCGCAACTGCGATTGCAATATCAATTACACACGCAGATCAACTGTGATAGTATGCTAATCCATTGCGATCGCTATGCCGTCGCAGCACAACATAAGGATGCCCACTTTACCTTACACACATCGTAATCCTTAGCAAGACTGCAAAACCATCGGTAACATCAAGTACCATCGCAGCCTCACGCACACTTGCACAAGCTCTGACCTTACTCAGAAATTGCTAACCCCATTGCATGCTATAAGTACTCAAGCTGTGCACGACATCGCAGTTGATAATTCATGAACGCCCATGCAACGGCGTTCAAATGCACTGGCGCGCCTGCGTTTCGCCGACCACCCCACCGTCACCTCCCACAAATGGCACTCTGCGATGGGTCTGGGTAGTCACTGCGATGCATATACAACAATTAGCCGTTTGCGTGCGTTATTCGCAGACTAGTGCCTCACTCTTGTGCTATAGGCTAAGGAGTACAGTAGTATAGGCTCACTGCTGATTTCTATTATGCTGTTTGAGGGACTGGAACAGGTGCTCGTGGATTGACCTTGAAGCAGCTGAGAAGCCAGGGCACTGGTTGTGTTCTGGTTCTTTAGCTTACACTGTCCCGCAGTCTATGAAGAGTGGCTATATAAAATGGTGTGTCTTTGTTTTCTATCAACCTGTCATATTTCCTTAAGAAATTAATTATCACTAATGGGTCCGTTACACTTACGAAAACACTAGAACCGAACCCACCCGAACTTCGGGGATCCGGGGCGATCCGAGCCCAAGCTCGGATCTCCCTGTCTGCCCCGGATCCCTCTCCCGAGGCAAAACCTCGAGATCTGCTGTCGGATCTTGAGGTTTTGCCTCGAGCGGCCATTTAAAAAAAATGCCTTTGCCTTTAATGGAGAAAGTGCTGATTGGCTGACAGAGCCGTCTGTCACGGCTCTCGGCCAATCAGCATTATGGTGCTCATTTGCATGTAGCACGGACTCTTGAGATCCGTGCTACATGCATCTGTGTGATTGACAGTGACACAGAGCACAGATGGGTCAGTGAGACCCGTCTGTGCTGCTGTGTATTTCAATGACACAGATGCACGCACGGACCAGGAGATCCGTGCTACTTGCATCTGTGTCATTGACACAGAGCACTGACGGGTCCGTGAGACCCGTCTGTGCTGCTGTGGTAAAAAAAAAAAAAACCTGTGTAAAAAAAGAAAAAAATGGCGTGCATCCCCCCAAAAAAGAGCAACCAGCCCCGGGCATTAGTGACCCAGTGCTGGGTGTGCTTAAATACAGGGGACAAACGATGTAGGGGTCCCCTGTACCCTGTACTTAAGCACAACCAGCACCGGGCTAGCCAGAACCAGCGCTGGTTGCCAAAATACGGGGGACAAATGACGTAGGGGTCCCCCGTATTCTGCGCAACCAGCTCTGGGCTCTGATCCGGTCCTGGTTCTGGAAATACAGGGGAAAAAAATTTGTAGGGTTCCCCTGTATGTTCCAGAACCAGCGCTGGACTTTTTCTAGCGGGGGGCTGATGCCACAGCCAGGGGAGCCCTTTCACCGGGCCCCCCAGCCACAGCATCAGCCCTGACCGCTAGTCAGCCCAGGCCGGGGATCCCTGGAGAGCTGGGGACCCCCCAATAAAGGGGTCACCCTCTCCAGGGCACCCCAGGCCCAGCTGATAGCCCGGGGCTATCCCCGCCACCCCTGGTGGCGGTGGGTGGCAGGTTGATAGTGTGGTGTGGTGTAAATAAAGAATATCAAACATTGTCTACAAGGAGAACTGCAAGTCCCAGCAAGCCTGCCCCGCATGCTGGTACTTGGAGAACCACAAGTACCAGCATGCAGGGCATTAAGGGCCCACTAGTACCTGTAGTTCACCTGTAAACAAATGTTTAAAAAAAACACAGGACACACACACCGTGACAGTATAAGTTTATTAAACATACATACACACACACACACATGTACACATACTCACTATGTAACCCTGTAGCATCGGTCCACTTGTCCGGTAAAGTATCCCTAGGGGACCTGTGAAAAAAAACATACTCACCATCTCCTATGCGAGGTTCTGTCCTCTTTTCGTTCCAAAGTAGGCATCCCCGGACTTGGCAAAAAAAAAAAAACGAAAATCCGATCCACGAACTTAGTACCGTTCTATAGAGAGGTCATCTCCCGACTCTCAGCCAATGAACGGCTCCCACCATTGTAATCAATGGTGGGAACCGCAGGGTAAACTTTAATAACCTTGCGTAGGAACAAAAAAAGGCCCATTTTATGTGATTTTAGTGGTTTTTTTTTTTTTTTTAAGAAAAAATCCAGATCCAAAACACAAAACCCAGAACCCAAAACACGGAAGGGTGGTTTTGGGAAAACCAATCCAGATCCAAAACACGAAGAAAGATCCAGATCCAAAACCAAAACACAAAACACGAAAAGTGGCTGGTGTACACCCCTAGTTTAAGTAATGGGCGCAGTTATCATTAGCACTCAGCAAACTCAGAAAACTGACAGTTTTCGGAGTTTGTCTGCGGGAACCAATACCATCTTCAGATGGCTGATTCCCGTAGCCACGCTCCTTCCTATGGGAAGGAGGTCCAGCGTTGCATCCACCACCTATGCAGTGAATGCCCAGGACATGCGCATTCATGACCCCAGATTACACATGCACACAACAAGGCCGGCACGGTAAATATCAGTGCTACTTCGGTAGCAGTGTTAGGGATCGTGGGTACAGCTGCTTTTCGGAGCAGCTGTCTCCACACCAGAGCAATGCTGAATTGCTTCGGTAATTAAGCATCCACTGCTGAAACTCGTGGCAAGCTGGAAACAAAATAATTAGGGGCCATCCAACCCACAATGATGTAAAGGCCCCATAGAGGTCTATTTACTAAAGGCTGAAAGCCCTGAATCCAGCGAAAATGGGATGTTTTCACAGGATTTAGGGCTCTTGTCTACAATTACCCCCTTCCTCCCCCTTTGCTGGTGAAGTATATCCAGACTACTGCAAGTGATAGCATTCACTAGCATTCTGCAATGCTCCCCCATGCACGGCGTGGGGGGGTCTTATTTATCACATATAGCTGTTTTCCTGAGATAGCTTACACAATCTCAGGAATCTGATCACATTAGCTGGGAGCGCCCACAGGAAAAAATGTTTATTATTAAAATAAATAATTGTTACTGTTGCTGTTGTTTTTTAATAATATTTTTTTCCTATTTTTTATTTGTTAATTTATTTCTTTTTTACAAAATTTACCTTTGTAATTTTTGTTGAATCTGGAAGCCCGAGTACAAGCTTCTAGTTCCAGTGTGTATGGATGAACACATAAAGGTGTCTATTTATTACGTATCGTGATTTTTGCTTGTGGATTGTCATCTATTATCTCCTTTTTTTGAATAGATTAATTACCAGAGATACTTAATGGTATGCTTTCGGAATTCTGGCGGTCTGGATGCCGACGCTTCTATTACCGTGCCAAAATCCTGGCGCCGGTGAGAAGCCCGGCTCCAGCATCCCGACCGCCAGGATCCCGAAGGTAAGTATCGGAGAGTTGGGGGGGGGTTAGGGTTAGGGGTTAGGCACTAGAGGGAGGGTTAGTGTCAGGCACTAAGGGGGGAGGGTTAGGGTTAGGCACCGGGGAGGGAGAGGTTAGGGTTAGGCACCAAAGAGGGGGGCGGTAGGGTTAGGGTAGGGAGAGGGGGAGGGTTAGCATACCGACCAACAAGTGTCAGTATGTTAACCCTTTCAGGATGCCGCCATCTGGATTCTAACAGCTGGGATCCTGAGCGCCAGCATCTCATACCGATTCCTATTTAACAATACCTTCTTGCCAGTACAGCGCATCCAATAAGGCTTTTCCACTATACTGCTGGGTTCTGTGCTGCTCACCCACTGCACATGTGCGGCCATCATATAAACCTGGGACACCGGATGGAGGGGAGCAGCGTCCTTACTGCCAGGGAGGGATCAGAAGATCCCTCTCCAGCTTGTTAAATAGCCCCATTTTGCCGTGCTCACAAATAATTATAGAGAGGATGGTACATTAGTGAACGCGTTTCTAATATTACAGCAGTAATAAATATACCAGATACTTCATTTTGCCATAACTCCATGAAAATATCACTTTTTCACATGTTTTATAGCTTAAAATTATTTAATAAAATGACCCCAAAATCTGAAATTGGTCTGTGCATATTACTAAGCAATCCTGACATGTACAAATCAAGAAAAAAAGAGACAGCCACTGAGAGCTGCATGCAGTACACAAGACAGCCACTGAGAGCTGCATGCAGTACACAAGACAGCCACTGAGAGCTGCATGCAGTACACAAGACAGCCACTGAGAGCTGCATGCAGTACACAAGACAGCCACTGAGAGCTGCATGCAGTACACAAGACAGCCACTGAGAGCTGCATGCAGTTGCGAACGCAGGCATGTCAGGTAGACAAAACGTCGTTTAAAGGGCGTGCATGATTAGCAAAGTAGCATCATTGTACACGTCACCTGCATGTATTTCAGCCAGCACTGATCGCAGTGCTTGCGGCGGGGTAAGGCTACCTCAAGGGCTGCGAGTAGCTCCGATGGCTCTCGATGTTACCGATTAATCCTTCAATTCCAGGAGATGACGTGTGTTACGAGTGGAAAGGGGGCGTCTTTATACACTAGTGAGTGATCAGTGCCGTAGCTCGCTAAGAAATAGAGGGCGTCCTTGCGCCACGCAGTGCGAGCATTTAATTTAAAAATCCGGACCCTTTTTGCCAGCGAGCGGCCGCATCTTGCGAGGTCTGAATGAGCTCCTATGCGCACTCCCACTGCATCTTCAGATCTTTTGTACATGCAAAAAGATCTGTGAATCTCGTTAAAGATTGTGCAGTGTGTGTGTGCACTACTGGAGGATCAGGCGATATGGTTACATGATATAGTTAACAATGTAACCACCAAACGATGCAAGATATAGTGTTTGGCCGCTTGTTATATTGCAGTGTGTATGATTGATTGCCCGGGAGTTCAGGGGAAATTGTTGACGACATTGCATCGTTTGCAAGTCATCTAGTGTGTACCTAGCTTTACACTGAACTGGGAAAATACTATGGGGCCTATTAAATAATATTTGCAGGATATTCCACGAAAACAGAGACGTTTTTGGGGGATACCTGCAAAAATTAAGTATCCCTCCTCACTCATATCTCCAACTGTCTCTCTGCCATTTCCTCTTGGATGTCCCAGCACTTTCTTAAACTTAACAGCTGTCTTGGAGTTATGCTTGACTCCTCCCCCTCCTTCAAACCACACATCCAGTATCTTTCACAGTCCTGCCGTTTCTATTTTAGAAATATCTCCAGGATCAGACCCTTTCTCACCCAGGAGGCAACCAAGACCCTTATCCACTCACTGGTCATCTCCCTACTGGACTACTGTAACCTCCTCTTATCTGGCCTCCCTGACTTCTACCTCTTTCCACTCCAATCTGTCCTCAGTGCTGCAGCTCGGTGCATCTTCCTCTCCAAATGTACCACATCTGCCCCCCTCACTCTTTTAAACTCCTCACTCTTACTTACAAAGCCCTAAATCAATCCTTTCCCATTTTCATCTAGGATCTTATCTTCCTTTATACCCCCGCCCACTTTGATCCACAAATAAATGTCACCTTTCCACCCAAATGATTACTTAATCCCACTCTTGCCTCCAAGACTTTGTTAGCGCAGCTCCTTTCCTCTGGAACTCTCTCCCTCTCCTCATCAGACTCTCCACCCAGGGCCGGATTATAGGAGGGGCGGATGGGGCAGTTGCCTAGGGGCCCCCACACCTTACCAGGGCCCTCTTGTTTTATGTGCTTTGCCTTCCCTCATTTATATCATCATCTCCTCCCTACTGCTTATAATGGCACCTTTCCCTTGGATATTATGACTGCTGTTGCAGCAATGTTTCTAAACCATGTCCTGCAGTGTTCTGTACTGTGATTTTGTTCTTGTTTTGTTCATACTGTCTATGTAGCTAGTAAGGCGCTGTGGACCCCTTGTGTCGCCAATGACTCGCCATATAAATAAAGGGTGATAATAATAATAATAACTCCCTAAATGTACCATGGAGGGACCACAGCAGATATCAGATCTGCTTTGATATCTGCCACGGTCCCTCCATTTCCAACAGTAGCTACAGCCCCCATAGGTTTTTATGGGGGCTGCAAAACTTTCAGATTTTCCAAGCTCTGGAATGCGAAGCATTCAGGAGCTTGCCCGATAGGATAACGCCATCCCCAGATGGCATTATCCTATACTAGCCTATGGGCTACTAATTCGCTAATTTTTACTGAGGGAGCAAAAGGTTCGAAACAGGGAGCAGTGTGATAGCGTTACGCTACCCTATCATACTACTTCCAGCTCTTCGCCAGGGCCGGCTTTTATCGGAGTCCATCGCTGGTAGGAGATTGTTAGTAAATTTGCTTCAAAATATTCAGATCATGGACGACTGCTTGGAAATAGATGCCACCTCAAAGCAGCGTCACAATAAAATCTTAATCTCAGGTAGAGGGGAAGATTTTAGCTGGAGACCCTTAATTTGTAGCCATTCCCATACAGGGCGGACTCTAGGGGTGTTCAACCAGTGCGTTCGAACAGGGGCGCCACCCATAGAGGGCACAACCCTCCCCAACATCCCGATTTCAGTCGGACAGTAGTGTCCCGCTGTTCCACATGTGGGCCGAAGTGGCCCGCGGGTGGTCAAATCGGGAGGTTGGAGACCCCCACCGTCGCAGCTGTGCGGCGGTGCCGGAGTCTGAATGGATGCTGCACACATGTGTGCGGCATCCATACAGTGACGGGAGGGGGCTAGGAGAAGCCCAGCTAGTGAGGCTCCCCCCAGCCTGACGTTATTTGGAGGCATGCCATGCGGGCACGCCTTCAAATAACGTCCCGTTGGGGGTGTGACCTATGATAATTAGGCCAGGCCCCCATTCTCGTAGCCTGCGGCAATGCGCGATGTTGGGGCGCACTGTAGAGAGCCAGCACAGGGTGCTCCGACCCCTGGAGTTGGCCCTGTTCCCACTTATCAATATAATATATTAATAATATATTAATGATAACTTCAAATTCACTGCACAGCTCCCTTCTCCTCCTCTAAAGGTGCCTATCCACTAGACCACAGGTTCTCAAACTTGGTTCTTAGGACCACAATCAGTGCATGTTTTCCAGGTCTCCTCACAGAATCACAAGTGAAATAATTAGCTCCACCTGTGGATCTTTTAAAATGTGTTAGTGAGTAATGACTACACCTGTGCACCTGCTAGGTGACCTGCAAAACATGAACTGTGTGGGGTCCTGAGGACCTAGTTTGAGAACCACTGCACTAGACGATTAAAATGAGCGATTGAATAACGATATCGGTATTGTTTGATAATCGTTTGCAGATTGTTTAAAAAATTGGTCTTTTATACATCTATCATTGTGCAAACATGCTGGTCAACCTGACAATAAAGTCAGGTTCAGCAGGTTTGCAGATGATTGATTGTTCCTACACTGAACGACTGCTCATTCAGTGTAGGCACATCACAGACTGACAAACGACTGCATGATTACAATATCGTAATCGTGCAGTCTTTTGCCTGTCTTCTAGTGGATAGGCACCTTTAGACCGCCTGCCTCCTCTATCCACCTGTGTACTCCTCCCGGCTCCCCCACCAGTCTATCTAACTCCTCTTCTCAATTTGCCTCCCTCCTCTTCCTGGACTGCCTCTGTCCTCCTCTCAGCTCTAACTCCCCCTCCTTTGGCCCGCCTACCTCCACTTTCCAGAGCAGCATGTTTGAATGACGATTGATCATCACCCTTCTTTTCGTCTGATCACGGCACATCGGCTCCCCCGGTGACAATCCTATTCCTCTGTCACCCGGGACAGTGCCGTGCCTGACCCTCTCCCCCCCCCCCCCCCCCCCCACACACACAGCTGCATCCCACCTCAGAGTGCCCCCTCTGGAGCTATACCTACGATATGCCCAGGGCCGGTCTTGCTGTAGGTAGATTGTAAACTTGCATGCAAGGCTATCTTATCTGCTGGTCTGCTAATACCCAGTCTTGTTTGTATTACTATTACCACTGCAACATTTTTACCATTGTTCAAAATGTTTACCTTGTTTTGTAGCTTTACTATGTACAGCACTGCTTAAACTTGGGGCATTTTATAAATAAGTGCTAATAAGAATAATAATAAAAATTAAATGCTAATAAGAATATTAAAACAAGAAAAGTTATGGGAGATGGTGCAAATGCATGTGCAATTACTCCTACTGACTTTTGGAAGGCTGATTATTGGAAGGGTGGTGACAGGAAGGGACTGGGGCTGTAATTCTGCCCGGGTATCCCTTACTTGGGGGCGCATTGAGAGTTATGGGGGCCAGGCTTTAAAGCAAGCCGGACTGGCCCATTTGACCATGAGCCCTTCTGGCCAGTCCAGCCCTGGGTGGTGATATCCTGCAGAAATTATTTAGTGATGAAGCTGAAAATACTAAAAGCTCAATTTAATTATACTATATACAGACAGCATAGTTTGCTTAGTATCACAGTGATACATACGAATATGCCACAGGTATTTAACATTACTCATCTGTCCGGCGAGGTCTATTGGTGTCCTGCCCCTTGGCAGTGTCCTCTGCCGAACTCTTGCCACCCTATCACTGCCAGCGGCGGGTTGTTAACAATGCGCATGCACGAAGGCCGTCCGTGCATTGAGCTTCCAGCCAGCAGGGACACAACAAAGCCTATAGATGGCACAAACGGTACAATTACAAGCAGCAGATAGGTAAGCTTACCGCTGTTTGCTAAATGCAGAACGGAGGTCTTAACATTTAGCGAGTGTTTAAGGTATTGTGTCTTGTTCTTAAATAGGGCCCTGAGATAGTTCATTGTCACTGTACAGTTAAGATGGGTACACAGGGCCTGATTCAGACCCGGCCGCAAGGCTGCGTTCGCACGCAGTCTGTCGATGCGAAAATATACTATAGTCCGCATACGCAATGTAACCGCAGCACAATAAGTAGACACCCAACACTACATAATGCCGCCTACTTCCCTTCACTTATGTTCTCGCAAGACAGCGAAAACATCGGTAACCATCGGACCTACACGCACAAGTTGTGGCTGACCTGACCCTACCGCAGACATTGCTAATGTTTGTGTGTGTAACTAGACGTTAGGAATGGATGCGTATGCCGTCGCTGGGGCCTAATTATGCGTCTAGACACCCAGGCAGGGGCGTTTCTAGAGATTAGGGGGCCCGTGTGCAGTCTCCGACCATGAAATGTGCGCGACCAGCGCCAGAGTTATAGTCTGGGCACTAGAGTGTGCCCAGAGTCTATAGTGTATGCACAGGTCACCGGGAAAATGAGCGCAGCCATTTTCCCTGTACTGCGCATGCGCAAATGACGGGAAAATGGCCACAGCGGACATTTTCCAGCGCATCACAGTGCGCGTGTGCAAACTCTTCACTGCGATCGGGATGGCGCAGACCCATCGCAGAGTGATTGACAGGAAGTACCGTTTGGGGGGGTGGTCGGTGAAACGCAGACGTGCCAGTGAATTTGAACGCCATTGCAGGGGCGTACATTAATTAGCCACTGCGGTGCCATATGCAGCTTGGGCTTTCACTGATTGCGATGAAGTTAGCAATTCTGAGTAAGGTCAGACCTTATGCAAGTGTGCGTGAGACTGCGATTGTACTTGACGTTACCGATTGTTTCGCAGTCTTGCTAAGTATTACGGATGTGTCTAAGGTAAAGTGGACATCCTTATGTTAGGCTGCGTATGGGCTGCGTATGGCATTGCAATCATCAGCATATCTTCGCAGTGAGACTGCATGCGTAATCGCTATTGCGATCACAGTTGCGATCCGTACTGAGGGCCTGATTCACTACCGATTGCAACTGCATTTGCAATATCGATTACACACGCAGTTCCACTGCGATAGTATGCTAATTCTTTGCGATCGCTTTGCCATTGCAGCACTACATAAGGACGCCCACTTTACCTTACACACATCCGTAATGTTTAGCAAGACTGCGAAACCATCGTTACAATCGCAGCCTCACGCACACTTGTGCAAGGTCTGACCTTACTCAGAAATTGCTAACTTCAGCGCACGCTATAAGTCCTCAGGCTGCGTACGGTATTGCAGTGGATAATTTATGCACGCCCGTGCAACGGCATTCAAACGCACTGGCACGCCTGCATTTCGCCGACCACCCCCCCGTCACCTCCCACAAACGGCACTTCCCGTCAATCACCCTGCGATGGGTCTGCGTGGTCTCTGCGATCGCAGTGACCGGTTCTCGTATGCACACTACGATGCATGCGCAGAACGCAACAGTCGCCCGTAATCGCAGTTGCGGACGTTGATCAGGCCTATTTCCCCGAGAGGGGCTGAGCTTGTAAAGAAATGTGTGGAGCCTTCTTCCAAGTTGTCCCCATTTCCCAAATGCTGGGACATGTGTGCTACTAGTATTAAGGTTTATAATATATTAAATGAGACCTTTTAGACACAGCTGTGTACAGGGAGATTTTCCATTGCCAAAAATGTCCCTGTCCCACATGACATAGCCATGGGGTGGGGATCACAGGAGGGTAATAGGGATAGTGTATGTAACATGCTGCGGGGAGATTTAGCACGACGACTGACGTGTTATTATTCTCTGGCACTGATGATGATGATGATGGTGACTAGAGAGGCCCCTGCTGCTGAGGTGTTACCCTGACAACGCATCCCGGGCCGTCCCTGACTCCCTGTCAATCTCCCCAGGCCCCGCCCCATCCCAGGCGCCCATCATGACGTGTCCACGTGAATCACCCTCTCCCCTCTCCCCAGCCCACGCCCGCTTAATCACTCAGAGACAGAGAGGGGCGGGGGCGGCACGCGCTGCTCACCGGGCGACGCCTCGGACAGCTTATTGGCGAACTCCCGTCGAAGCCGAGCCAATAGGAGGAGCGGGGGGGCGTGGATGACGGGAGGCAGCGCTCCGGCAGGCAGAGCGTTGAAGCAGACACTGACAGCTCTGCGGTGAGAGCGGCTGTGCTGCTGCCGGGCTCCTGTGCAGGGCCGGGGGGTGGGATGCTGCGCTCTGATTGGTCGCTGATCGCCGCACGAAGGACGCTGATTAGCTGCTGAGCAGCTGGGCAGGTATGTGCGTAGGCGGAGGGAGGGTAATGGCGGCCGGAGGCTGCGGGGAGGGGGGCTCTGTGTCCGGAGTTACAGGGTCTCTGCGCTCTTACACTAACTCCCCTGCCCGGGACTGGGAGATCATGGTCCCCGAACTGCATATAACCAGATCCATCTCTGTGACTATCCCAGGTGTAGAGACCCAGTGAGGGGGAGACAT
This sequence comes from Taudactylus pleione, assembly GCA_031769625.1. NCBI lineage: Eukaryota > Metazoa > Chordata > Amphibia > Anura > Myobatrachidae > Taudactylus > Taudactylus pleione. The sequence goes on along the minus strand of JAUIMM010000506.1, from coordinate 919,271 downwards.
GTCTCCCAGCACAGTGCACACAGTCCGGATACTTTCCTGTCAGAACCCCCTACTCTATAACTTACCCGCTATGACAGACCTACCCCTATAACTTACAAACTCGGAGCAGACCCACTCCTGTTTCTACAGTATATCTCTATAACCACTGTTGGGGCAGATCACTCCTCTCTACAACCACCGACGGGACAAATCGTCTCCTCTCTACAACTTACCGACTGGGGATAAATTCACTCCTCTACATTCTATAACCAAGAGTGAGCAAACCCACTCCTCTACCCTCTGGCAGGGGACAGATCCCCTCCTCTCTGTAGCCACTGGCAGTGCCCAGGGACAGATCCACTCCTCTCTGTAGCCACTGGCAGTAGTCAGATCCCCTCCTCTCTGTAACCACTGGCAGTGCCCAGGGACAGATCCCCTCCTCTCTGTAGCCACTGGCAGGGGACAGATCCCCTCCTCTCTGTAGCCACTGGCAGGGGACAGATCCCCTCCTCTCTGTAGCCACTGGCAGGGGACAGATCCCCTCCACTCTGCAGCCACTGGCAGGGGACAGATCCCCTCCACTCTGCAGCCACTGGCAGGGGACAGATCCCCTCCTCTCTGCAGCCACTGGCAGGGGACAGATCCCCTCCTCTCTGCAGCCACTGGCAGGGGACAGATCCCCTCCTCTCTGCAGCCACTGGCAGGGGACAGATCCCCTCCTCTCTGCAGCCACTGGCAGGGGACAGATCCCCTCCTCTCTGCAGCCACTGGCAGGGGACAGATCCCCTCCTCTCTGCAGCCACTGGCAGGGGACAGATCCCCTCCTCTCTGCAGCCACTGGCAGGGGACAGATCCCCTCCTCTCTGCAGCCACTGGCAGGGGACAGACCCCTCCTCTCTGCAGCCACTGGCAGTGCACAGGGACAGATCCCCTCCTCTCTGTAGCCACTGGCAGGGGACAGATCCCCTCCTCTCTGTAGCCACTGGCAGTGCACAGGGACAAATCCCCTCCTCTCTGTAGCCACTGGCAGGGGACAGATCCCCTCCTCTCTGCAGCCACTGGCAGGGGACAGATCCCCTCCTCTCTGCAGCCACTGGCAGGGGACAGATCCCCTCCTCTCTGCAGCCATTGGCAGGGGACAGATCCCCTCCTCTCTGCAGCCATTGGCAGGGGACAGATCCCCTCCTCTCTGCAGCCATTGGCAGGGGACAGATCCCCTCCTCTCTGCAGCCATTGGCAGGGGACAGATCCCCTCCTCTCTGCAGCCATTGGCAGGGGACAGATCCCCTCCTCTCTGCAGCCATTGGCAGGGGACAGATCCCCTCCGCTCTGTAGCCATTGGCAAGGGACAGATCCCCTCCTCTCTGCAGCCATTGGCAGGGGACAGATCCCCTCCTCTCTGTAACCACTGGCAGGGGACAGAGACACTCCTCTCTGTAACCACTGGCAGGGGACAGACACACTCCTCTCTATGACCACTGTCAGGGGGACAGATCCCCTCTTTTCTGTAACCACTGTCGGGGACAGATCCCCTCTTTTCTGTAACCACTGTCAGGGGGACAGATCCCCTCCTCTCTGTAACCACTAGCAGGGGACAGAGACACTCCTCTCTATGACCACTGGCAGGGGACAGATCACCTCCTCTCTGTAACCACTGACATTGGGTAGACCTATTCCTCTCTATAACCATTGACAGTGAGCACACCCACTCCTCTCTATACCCACTGGCAGGGGATAGATCTGCTCCTGTCAATACCTACTGGTAGGTGACATACCCACTCCTTCCTATACGACTGACTTTGTGCAGACCCACTCGCAGGGGACTAAACCCACTGCTCTGTAACAACCACTCGCAGGAGGCTAGACCCACTCCCCTGTAATTACCATTCACAGGGGGCTAGACCCACTCCTCTGTAAATGAGCACTCGCAGGGGGGTGAAACCCACTCCTTTGTAATAACCACTCGCAGGGGGATAGACCCACTAGCTCTCTATAACCCACTAGATGGGGTTGGCACTTGCTCCTTCCCTAGTGGGTATGTCAGCAGGTGATCCTGCGTTGGTTCTATAAGTCAGAGGACTCCAAATCCATCCTCTAATTGTTATACAGTTATTGCAAATTGCGTTAGGAAGACATCAGGCTGCATTAGACAATCCCCTTTTGTCTGCTAATGTATATTTAATGTGTTTCTACCTGCAGTCAGATTCGTGCACATATACGGTACTAAGATTTCCAGTAAACGAAGCAGCTTTTTATTCTGTACAGGCTTCTGGAGATGAGTAATGAGCATAGCCTGTGTGTGGTGGTCTTGCTGGTTAGGGAGGGGGAGATGTGGTGGAGCTTTCAGCTAGCAGCAAATGTGAAGTGTATCTGTCTTCCCTGTGTGTCTGATCAGCATGTGCACTCGGAGGTCTAATGATGACCTGTATCATTACGTTTGGCTCCTGAAATACAAAAATACTAAATTGTGTTTTTTGTTTGTGATAGTATCACTGTGGGTAACCTTCAGGAATAGCAGTGGTCGCTGGTTATGAATGGTCATTTTTCATTTTAAAATATTCAGCGATTTTGCTAATTTGCAATATATAAATTACTCTCTGATTTTACCAGCTTTGGAGGCAAAGGGTTACTTGGGTAATTCAGGCTCCAATGGGTTTCCAGAAGTTACTTGGCATAAGATGACTGTAATGAATTACTTAGTTATTATAGATTCTCAGTCATGTTGGTGATCTCAGATTGATGCTAAATATTGAGAGTTTGAGTTTACCATCGTTAATGACGGTTTTAATTCCCTTATAGTGATATGTTAACCTGGCACTGGTCTGGAACCAGGGTAAAGGGCAGAAAATAAATTATTTGGAATAATGAAAAGAGGGGACATAAAGATTCCATGTATTTGTAGCATACGTTTCATGATTATAAAAATATATACTCTAATTGATAGTTGGATTTCTTACTTGGCTTCTTATGGTAAATATTGTTGGTGCCACCGAATTTGTAACATTTGGCTCAGATCTAAATACATTTTAGAATATTGACACATTATTCATGGTTTTCTTTTCTTTGACAAAACCATTTCTGAACTATTTTATCAGTAAGAAATGCATGCTGGGTACGTTACTCTAGTTTGAAAATGCTAAGTGTAAATTTTATGTTGATTAACAAAGCACACAATGCAATTGCTACATGTAGTTTACATAATAATTTGCTAGAATTATTTTCCTTTTCCCTAATCAAGTCAGTTTCCAATTTGCCAAACTACTGCTCAGCTCCAGATGACATGATCACCAAGTGCATAAAAAATAAGATAGCAGTCAATAGTATTACTAACAGCGATCAGAATGCTGGGTACACACTATACAATTATCGGGCAATCAGCGGATAATTGTATGATCGGCCCAATAATTGTATAGTTTGCATGCAGGAGCATTAGCCAATAAACGGCTTGAAAAGCTCCTGCAATGGTCAGATCGGAAGGTCGGGATCTGATGGCCTGCATAAGCTCATTCCCGGCCTCCCAATCCCGTTGAAGATGTCACACACTTAATAAAAAATTGCTCAGTTTGTACGGGTGCACACTGATACAATAATTGCTCTGTCAGGACAGAATAGTTTTCGGTCCTGCAAGACCTACAAGCAGAATGTGACTCAGGAGGCAACCCCCATGGAGTCATCCTTAAACTTTAGGACCTGTTAGCTCCAAAATAATAAAGAAAACATATAGGGGGCAATTAAATTCTTTTATCAGGTGCCTTAACTAACGGACACCTGATAGAGCAATTCAATTGTTGCTCCGTTCGGGCGAGAATAACCGCGGGTAGACACGTTTCTGGGATGTATAGTTCCACAGCACCTGGTGTGCCACACATTGCCTACCCCTGCTGTAGTGTATAATTATGTATAAACATTTTGGTGACAAGTCTTTGAAGCACACAATAGTGTGAGGTAGCTCTGGATATTGTTTTCATAGGCAGCTTCTTGATTCAGGGACATGGAATCTGGCTGCCCTATTTGTGTGGTTTGAAGCATTGCAAAGCCCAGCCCTAGACCAAAATAGATGTATAGACCCATATTTTAACTTATCCTTGCTGTTTGTGGTGGTCACCAACTACCTCTAGGTGATCCTGTTTGAATCCACCTTAATGTTTTGTCATTGTATGGAGATGATTATAGAGTGGTTGCTTGGCACTCAGTATAGGTCCCTTTAGCAACAGAAGGATGGCAACTGTAGTGAATGTGCATTTAAGTCTCACTTTCATGTTTCTGGAAGACTTGGCTTTGTTTGACTTTGATCCTGTAGTCAGGGCACATACATATATTTCTTCCTGTTCTTATACAGAAAACGAAAGAGGACTGAAACCTTGTCATCAATGAGTCATATAGCCAGACCTACACACAGGAGTGAAGTGTTTTGTAACGTGTTTAGATCTCTGTATAGAAGAATGTGTTTACTACACGATCTGACTCCCATAATTTTTCAGCACTAACCTCAGTCTGGAGTGAGCTATGAGACGTAGCTAATCACAATGTATTTTCATTTTGTTTTGTAGACCCATGTTGGCCAAAGGGATCAAGCGTAAATTTTCAGAGGTGGAGGAGGAGATGGGAAGTGGTTCTGAGCCAGAGATGGCAGCTCGGTGCCAGAGCTCGCTGCCTGCAGTGCAGTCCCACTGCTTGATGAACATATCTCTTGTGAAGCTTCATCGCAGCTTGCATCATGTGGAGCCCAACCTGAGGCATCTCGTGCTGGTGGCCAACACTTTGCGTCGCCTTCAGGATAACATGCAGACAGAGTCCACTGCTCCAGGAGTGTGGAAAACCGTGGAGGACAGCTCAAGGAAGGACTACTCCCAAACATTTGTCAATGAGAGCAGAAAACCAGCCCCGGAAATCCAGGGTGAAGACACCCTACTCTCCACCATGGATGCATCTTTATACTCTTCTATTTCCACCATTCTTGAGGATTTAAACAACTTTGAGGGTTTGAGCTGTTCTCCACTTCCCCAGTCAGACGATGATCCGCTTTGCTGCCCAAAGGACATCAGTAGGGAAGTGAGCCGAGAGGAATCTAGTAAGCTGAGTGGAACGTCCAGCCTCCTAAGCTCCTCGACCTACCTCCTTGGTGATAACCTAGAAGACATTTTTGAAGACATTGACACTTCTATGTATGATAGTGACCCCTGGTCGAACAGCAATCTCTTAAACTTCAAAACATTGTCTAATCTGAATGATGCTGAGGAGAAGACCTTGTCAGATGGACAGGACTCTATGCTGGAACTTAGTGACTTGGACTATTTGATGGATGTTCTGGTGGGAACCCAAAACTGCTGATAATCCCCAATAAGACATTAACGGACACAGTGATGTATCTTGTAACAAGACACTATTGTAAATAATAAGTAAACTTCATTTTAATTTATTTTTTGAACAGATTGACTCAACGGTTATCTTTCAGGGCGGGGAGAGGGCATTATTCTCAGTTTCACCTGCCAGATAACAATCTGGAAAATAAGTGTTACCTGCAGATGTAAAAAAATTCAGATGTACAACACTGAGAGGTCTAAAGGACATTATTGACCATGAGCTAATGAATGATGCACACATCTGCCTATCTATGCCATATAAACCCAGTGTACGCAGGCCTTTGCAGTATGAGATTCAGTTTCAAATTATTTTTTAAACCTTCCACAAATTTCTAAACAAGTTGTTAAATCATTTTGTAAATCCTGCTTTACAAACAAACTTTGATATGAAATCAATAGAGGTAGCCATTGGGACCGTTTACTATATAAAACATATATATAGATATATAAATCTTCTATATTTTCAGATAACTCTTTTAAGCTTAAACGCCTTAATCATGCCACATTTCTATACAGCCTTCAGGGGTTTTCTCAAATTTTGTCACCAAAATGGTGTAGGTTTGCATTTGTTTTTATTTTTTTTATTGGTAAGACCAATGAAAGAAGATAAATTATTTATTATAATATTTGGTAAATGTAATGGTGATTAGCAGAGGTAATTTTACACATTTATGTAACAAAATTTTTAAATTGCAGGTTTTCTTAAATTATTTTAGCTTTTTTTCTATAAAAAAAAAATAAAATAAAAAAATATCTCATTTTAAAATCTTAGAAGTGAAGCAATATCATATGTATGTTTCTATAATTTTTATTAAAGTAATTTAAGCTGAAGTGGTATTTTGGGTTTATAAGCCATAGCAATCCACTGTCCGCTTGCATTCAGGGAGAAATAGTCCTAAATTTAATGCCAGATTCCTATAGGCCCTCTTCCAGAACAGAAACTACTCCTGCTTTAAAGGCCAGTTCTGTTACCTAACCTTGACATTTGTTTTCCTATATTTATTTTTTTTTAAAGTACCTTCTTTTCCAGTGTTATTAATAAGGTATGTTTCCCTGTATGATACAGGGGATTCTATAACTCCAGAATTTTGGAGAATTTTTATCATCATTTCAGCTGTATAAAAAAAGGTCTGGTGATAGTATTTATTGACATTTTGTGCTCGTTCAGAATTGATTTATTCTCTATTTTAACACTTGGATTATCCTATTTATCCTTTGTGAATATTTATGATTGTAATAAAGCAGATTTTCATAAATGGATGTACTGGTTTTATTTGCTTTCTATACTAAACCTGTACACCAATCTTCTTTTTTTTTTTTTTCTTTTTTTTTATCAAATTGCAAACTGATATCAAGAATTATTCTAATGTAGGTTGCAAAATGTCCTGCCACCCTCCAGTAGCATGACAATTATTTTTAGTGGCTATTACGAATGTCCTGTCCGAAAAAAAGAAGGTGATGTTCTTGTTATGACACACACCATGCAGCTGTGGGGCATCGCAGGTTGGCTGAGAGAGGACGCTCTGTTGATGTCATCAATATGCTGTGGATATCCTAGTCTTTCAATAGTCGTGAGCAGCAGTATAGTGTGTGATACCAGGGGCATCTACCCCCCACTCACCTCTTGGCTTGGAAGTAGGGGGGTTTTCCAGGGGTAATGAGTTATGGGAGGGGGGGTTTAAGAAATAATTAAATGGGAGTGAATGGTGGTGGGGGGAATTTTGCGGTAAGATGGCTGGGATCAAATAAAGGGAGGAGGATATTGGTGGAAGAGAAATGAGATACAGGTGACTGGTTCCAGTGGTGGGAAATTAAGTATAGGGAATGGTCATGGTGGGAAAATTGTTTACAGTATATATTTATTTATCAGGGCTAATATCGGCAATAGTTTCTGACATAAGTCGCTATGTACCATGAGATGGGGGTAAGGCACCAACTTACATTCAGTGGAACATATATTAACTACCCAGAAAATGACCCGGTGTAATGGCCATGATACCATTCTACTTAGAACAGTTCTGTATCCACATTGATGACTTACCAGAACAACTAAACATCGTGGTCTTGCTAATATCAAACTGTCTTACCACAAACATTCTACCAATCGTATCTTTTTGCTGAACATTCAATTCAGAGTTAAATCATATTTATTCCCATTTTGTATTGACCTGTTAGAACGGAGAGTGTAATATCAAAACCATGACTTCTAGATGGACACAGGACAACCACAGACTCCGATGTCTCTGCCTGTAGGAGCCTATGTATTAAGCAGTCACAGCTGTCTGTTCACAGCCGGTAAGAGGAAATGCTATTTTAAGAACCCCTGCTCAGAAATATGCATTCCCCTGTATTCTTTCTACCGAGAGGCAAATGAATTCATACATACCCTTATGGGCCAGATTCAATAAGCCTCATACGTAGCCAGAACGGCTTCTGGCGGCTTTGTGCGTTTTGTCATGGAAGGATGAAAATATGCCAAAGGCGGCTCACGTTTAGTGGAATCTGGCGCTATGTATCATCTGTTCCACACACCAGGGGTAGGCAATGTCTAGCACTCCAGCTGCTGTGGAACTACACATCCCAGCATTCCATGACCGTTTTAGCATTCCCTAACAGCCAGGGCTGTAACTAGGGGTTTGCGACTGGGGCCGCAGCTCAGGGCCCTGTGGGCGGCACCGTCGATGCCCCACGGCCCTTGCTTCTGGTTAGTAGGGGTGTCTGGAATGGCATTTTGCAGCCAATATCACTGCGGCAGTGACGTCTGGACCGTCTTTTGGACGCTTCGAGCATGCCATGCACCCTGCCGCCTGTAAGGACACTCCGGGCAGTGTTGTACACAGAATGCTTAGAGGCATATTACAGCACTACTAACGGCAAAGCCACCAGTGCATTCTGGGATGTGTAGTTCCGCAGTAGCTGGTGTATTACACGTTGCATACCCCTGTCTTATGGTGCGTACACATGCAGCGATTTAAATTATCTATTTGAACAATATCGTTATCATTAGTTATCATTCAAATCGGTCATTTAAATTGTCCCTACCAACTTACCATCGACCAGCGATGCACGGCCACGTATAGACTATATCGGCCGTGCATGCCGGTCAACTTGCTTGATAGCGAGCAGGTTTACTATAGGGACCCACGATCGCGGGTCGCTATAGTCGTCGGTAAGTATGTGGTGTGCTAGGTGATCAATATAGATCATCCAGCAACCAGGGAGAGTGCATGCACCATAAGATCATTTGGGCAGGATCATCTTTACCTTTTGCCTCATGTCATTGTATTTCTGTGTATCCCTAAAATGTATTATGCTGCCTAGTATGTTTGCATTTTATGAGTAGATGATAACAATATATTACATTTAGGTGGTGATTTATCACACCTTCTAAAGAGGACAAGTTGAGGTGGTGCCCATAGCAACCAATCAGCTGGTAGCTATCATTTATAAAGTACAGTCAATAAAATGCTAGCTACAGTATGATTGGTTGCTGTCACCAATACCTCCACATGTCCTTTTCAGAAGATTTTGATAAATCTTCCCTAGGGATAGCCATCGGTAGGTTACCCATTGATGGACTCCATTGATGGTACAATTAGTGGATGACATCGATGGTATGAAACCATTAGCTGTTAACCATCGATGGTTTCAATACTTGCAGGGCATCGGGCCAGTCAGGGAGTGGGGGTGGGGATTTGTGGGTTGTCAGGGGGTGGAGCTATGCTCCGTGTTCTGGCACATGTAGGGGGGGAACCATAATTTGGCTCTCTGCCATCGATGGCGGTGAGCTATTGGATTACTGCCATCAATAGCAAAACCATCGGTGGTTAACTATTGGTGTTTGTTAATCATCGACCATCAATGGCCTTCCCTATGTTCTCCTTAGAACCCAATACGTCCACAGCTTTCCCATGGGCCACCTTCTCCAGTATATCCGGATGGAAGGAGTCCCAGTCTCCAGTTAATTTCGGCAATTCAAAGGTAAGGAAGTTGAATGAAGGAGATCCTGCCTTCTATAGCACTGCATGTCAACAAAACAATAAAGCTGATGTGTAATGCAGCGTGAGTATACTATGGGCTTTTTTTTTTTTTTTTTCTTCAACTTGAAAATGTATTTACATGAATTTTATGGAGTATGGAACTGGTTCAGGAAGTTTGAAGGACAAAGAGACCAGTGTTGCTTTCTCAGTGACTATAAGGGGGAGCGTTGTAAGTAAGGTTTAAGAAATGGAAGGGGGGGGGTTAAAGAAAAATAAACATCAAAACCATGTCACCGACAGTAGAATAATAAACAATACAAATATCAAATACCTTTGCGCAATCAAAAATAAAATTGAATTGGTTAAAAAAACAAAAACAAAATATAAATCAATCTATTAGTGGTGACATCGGATATAAATTGACAACCAAATTATCAGTACAAATAAGTACTTAAATATAAGACAACAATCATAAGACAGAAGTCATAGGGGGGAGAAGTGGGGGGAAGGGGTTGGGGAGGGAAAGGGAAGGGGAAAACGAACACCTGAATAAATGGAATAAAAAATTTCAGATTAAACTGAGAAAAACAAATACAAAATAAGTATATAACAGTGATGGGAAGAAAAAAATAAAAAAAGTGGGGAGGGAAAATCTGCGCTTACCCCCCATGGGTCTCCACACTCGTTCATCTCCCAGAGGAAGTTGGGGGCAGATGTCTATGTTCAGCAGAGAGCCAGGGAGCCCATACTTGGGCAAATATATGTCCTCTATCATGGAGGTAGTAAGTTATCTCCTCCATAGCGGCTATATGCCAAATCTGGCGTTTAAGCGCAGAAAGAGACGGTGGGGAAATATTTTTCCAATTGAGAGCTATCAGAGATTTGGCTGCTGAGAGGATATGCATAAGTAATTTCTTTGAAAATGTGTGAAGATTTGGTGGTGAGCAGCATAACAAAAATACCCAGGGGTCCTTTGTCACTGGGGATTCCAAGAGAAAGTTCAAAAGGTCATTAACCAAATCCCAGAAGGGGATAATATTTGGACATGTCCACCAGATATGTAGCATAGTGCCTCTATGGCCGCAACCTCGCCAACAGTCAGGTGACGAGGAGGGAAACATCTTATGCAGTTGTACAGGGGTATAGTACCATCGATAGTAGATTTTATATGAGGTTTCCTTAACTTTAGTGGAGATGGAGCATTTAGCGATACAGAGTCGCACATTTACTCGAATGTTTCCTCCTCCTCCGGAGGGCCTATATCTGTCTCCCATTCAACCTCATGAGATCTTGGGGAGGGAAGAGTTATTTCAAGAAAAATAGAATAAAGTTGTGAAATCAGGCCTTTGGTTAGCGGACAATATTTACAAAGGTGTTCAAAGGGTGTAAGTTCTCTAAGTACCGATGTAGAAGGTAAAGAACGCAGAAAATGACTAATTTGAAAAAACTCAAAGGGGCTTAATATTTGGGATGGACATTGTAAATGGTGTTCTGGTAGGAACAACTATTGGCCCTGTGTGGAGAAATCTACAGGAAACTTAAGGCCCACTTTGGACCATCAGTATGCTTTTTTGATGGAGGACCCAGGGGGAAACAAGGGACTGAACCAAATAGGAGTTAGGGGGGAAGTTGGGGAGGTAAGATTCATTTGAATGAATGTTGATCCCAAAGGGAGATATTAAATTTAAGGGCAGGAAGTTGTTTAAAGGTGACAGGGCGTTGCGCGGGGGATAGGCCCCAAATGGAGGTAAGGTCAGGAAGGGTAACATAGGCAGCTTCTAGGTCTAGCCAGGAAGTGGACCCTGGAAGCGAAAAATCGGTGACAATTTGCGAGAAATTGGAGGCTAGGTAATGGAGTTTAATATCTGGGAGGCCTCTGCCACCAGCATCAACTGGTCTCTTCAAAACATTGGCTGATATTCGGGGGGGTCTGTGGTTCCAGATAAAGTGGACCAAAGCCTTCTGAATATCTCAGAGGAGGTACAGCAACAGGAAGTGTTTGGAACAAATAAAGCCTTTTGGGTATGTTGTTCATTTTAACGGATATGATCCTGCCCAGCCAGGAAATAATGAGACGTTTCCAAGAATGTAGGTCAGCTTGCATTTTGGAAAAAAGAGGTGGAAAGTTCTCATGATAGAGAAGATCATAACGAGAGGTGAGATAAATCCCCAAATATCGAATCCGTTTGGGTTGCCTGAAGAGTCACAGTAATTGGGGGGGGGGGCACGTGGAGCAGCATGGCCTCTGATTTTGAGTAATTAATTTTATAATTAGAGATAGCACTATAGGATCGTAGAACAGTGAAATGGTTGGGAAGGGAAATCAGTGGTTGGGTTAGGGAAAGCAGGATATTGTCCGCAAAGAGAGAAATCTTGGAATGAGTGCGCCCCACCTGCACTCCCCATATATTCGGGTGAGATCTGATCTGACAGGCAAGCGGTTCTATCACGAGGGCAAATATAAGGCAGGATAGGGGGCAACCCTGCCGGGTACCATTGGTAATGGAAAATGAATTAGTGGGGGGTACCATGGATATGAACCTTGGCAGAAGGAGCAGAATACAAAGCTAATACCCCCGTGAGAAAATCGCCCGTGAAGCCAAACGCCTCGAGGCCGGCTTTCATGAAACCCCAGAAGATCCTATCAAATGCTTTTTCGGCATCGAGAGAGAGCATGATAGTAGGCGATCTCCTGGAGTTCGTTATGTGAATAAGGTCAATGGCACGTCTGGTGTTGTCCCTAGCTTGATGACCTGGGACAAACCCGACCTGGTCATAGTGGATCAGGGAGGGAAGGAGGGTGTTCAGTCGATTTGCCTGAATCTTAGCATACTGTATATATTTAGATCTAATTTAAGGAGGGAGATGGGTCTATAGCTGGTGCAATTAAGCGGGTCTTTGCCCTCCTTAGGGATCACAATGATTCTGGCTTCCAACATTTCAGTATTGAAATAAGTACCTCGGAAAGCATTATTAAAGAGGATGTGCAGGTGGGGGGCAAGTAGATCCAAGAACTTCTTATAATATGTTACCGTGAACCCGTCAGGGCCGGGGGACTTACCGGATTTTTGGGAACGTATAGTTTGTTCAATTTCATCGGATGAAATCTCAGCATTAAGATGTTCGAGAGCGCTAGTGGACAAGCGTGGCAATTGGGACTTGGCAAGAAAATCAGAGATTAACTGGGAAGTAGGGATGATTGGCGGTGCATCTGAGGGGGGCGCGAGGTTGTAGAGATTAGAGTAATAGGATCGGAAGGCAGTTCGAATGCTTACTGGGTCGTGAATCAGTTGACCATGGGAGTTACGCATAGAAATAATATTTTTGTGGGTTCTAGCCGTACGAAGACGAGCCGCAAGAATTTTATCTGCTTTATCACCTTTCTCATAAAAAGTCTGGCGAAGCCATCGAAGGCGTTTGGCCACCTGTTCAGAGAGAAGGAGATCAAGCTTGGATTTGGTCTCCTGGAGGGCAGTTAAGTTAGCAGAAGTGGGAGCGGCTTTGTGCAGAGATTCTAAGGTGTGTAGTTGAATAGAGAGTTCATTGATCCGAGTAAGGTATTCTTTTTTTTCCTGGAAGCCAAGCTGATCAGTTGTCCCCGTAGGACTGCTTTGTGTGCCATCCAAAGAGTAGCTCTAGAAATATTCGGGTGATCATTAAGGTCAAAATAATCTTTAATATGAGATTTAATTTTCCCCCTATTTTTAAAACCAGCACTGGCCCTACAGCCAGTTGCTGATTCCTAAATTATGGGGGAACCCTACTCGTTTTGATCCCTGTAATTTAAGGAATCAGGACTAGCTGATTGGTTATGCTTTTGGGATGGGGGACCCTATGTCATTTTGAAATAGCTGACTGATATGTGCAGGCTGCTAGCTGGGGAGAGGTTTGCAGAGAGAAAACACTGCAATCACGGGTGAGTAATCTCATCTAAACTTGCAACTCGATCTGCTTCACCATTGGAAAACTCACTTTCAGCTAAACTGACTTCGTAGTAAATTTGTGAGTTTAAAAACGGGAAAATCACCCGGGATTCGCCGATGCAAATCGAGTTTAAAAAGAAAAAAATAACTCGACCAAACTCGAATCTTAGTAAATTTAGCCCTTAGACTCTTCAGGGAGTCAGGGAGATTGCTGCTATTTCAGGGAGTCCCCCTGACAATCAGGGAGAGTTGGCAAGTGTGGTTTATGTATAGGTGGATGCATGTGTGCTGGTCAAACGACAGACACATGAAAGTGTATTTACAGAGCATATGTTGAGTCAGATACGTTTTAACAGCTATTAATTAACTTACAAGTGTGTACATCATAGTGGCCTGACAGTGGCCCTGATTCAGAGCCGGACGCTCTGAAAGAGCGCTCGCTCTGAATCAGGGCATTCTTTTTTTTTTTTGTGCGGCCTCTTGGCCGCTCGCATAGCTATGGGTGACCTTGTGGTAGGGTCTCGTGGCCGCAAGCCCCAGAGAGATTTCGGCTCTAACAGAGCCGGAATCTCTCCACTGACATCACTTGGGAACGCCTCCGTTTGGGCAGCCACCCCCCCAGCCCGCCCACCAAAGGAGGCAAGCTGTCACGCAACATCGACAGCTCCCCCCTTTTGGTGCGAGACCCGGAGCGATGGAGTGCCCGAGTCTTGCGCATGCGCATGACGGAGCCGGCTTTGTCGTGCGCATGCGCTGTGGACCACCATCGACCCGGTTGCGAACGCTCAGCGCTTGCGACCGGGTCTGAATCAGGCCCAGTGTGAGTAGTAGGATTGGCCATCAGTGGGGTGTCCATCGGTGGTCACCATAGATGGCACACAAAGCATCTATGGTGAACCATCAATGGTTTACACACCTTGAAGGCCACCGCTGCGGGGGACAACATTAAGCCGCGGGTCAATAAAAAAAACAGGGGCAAGGCTTAGCGGGGGTCGGGGCTAACCTGCATCCCGTTAGGGGGAAAAAAACATTGGCTCCTACTCGTTCATCGATGGCTAAGAACCATTGGCTCTTAGCCATGAATGGTAAAAATATTCAACATTGTCAATAAACCATCGATGATTTCAAATCATCAATGGTCGTTGGCCATCCCTAGTGAGTAGTGAACAGGAAATTTGCAATTGTGCTCCATGTAATAATGTAATGAAATGTCATATAGACAACAGAGAATAGTGGGCCTGATTCAGCAAGGAACCAGATGCTAATACGCAAGCAATCAGTCGATGTTTATGCTCTGCACATGCGTATGAATCGCAGTGCGCGAACTAGCAATTGCGATGGGAACTGCGATTGCTGAGGCTACGCTGACCCGGTGCACAGTGATTGACAGGAAGTGCAGTTCGTGGGTGGTGACGGGGGGGGGGGGTCGGGCAAATGCAGGCATGCCAGTGCTTTTCAATGTCGTTGCAGGGGTGTGTATAAATTAGACACTGCGCGGCCATACACGGCCATAGCACTGATAGTGTGCGTGGCTGGTAGCAATTTCTGAGTAAGGTCTGGGCTTGTGCAAGTGTGCCTATGGGTCCAATGTTACTCGATGTTACCGATGGTTTTGCTATGTTCCCCATGTATACGGATGTGAGTAAGGGGAAGTGGGCGTCCTTATGTCAGCACCGCTGATATTAGCAACTGCGGTGCGTGCGTATAAGCAGAATAGCCATCCATAGTGAATCACACCCAGTGTCTGGGTAGTAGTATTATTAATAAATGCATAAATCACTTATTCCATAGATAATGTAATTAAACACAGACAAAAAATACAAGTAGACATTCAATAGAACACTAACATGGCTTGTTTTCTCCTCTAGGAGTAAAATGAGAACTTTATTTTCTGTTATAGACTAAATGGAAATAAATAGCTGTGACTTTATATAATACTTGTAATATGGACCAAGCATATACCAGGTCATCCCAGCCCCCCCCCCCCCCCCACACTCCTGTTCCTGTAATACTTAACCCTGTGTCTGCTGCACTGCACTGCAGGGTTCTCCTCACACTGGTCTGCGTAGCTGGCAGCAGTGGCATAACTAGGGCAGGGAAAGCGGGGCGCGCCGGGGGGGGGGGGGGCGCCACCGGCCACGGTATCGGCCCGCCCTAGTTAGCCAGTGTAGCGCTGACCGCAGTGTGTGCGCTACACATTTACACAGGACCGGCGCTAGGCTTCACAGCGCCGGTCCTGTGCTGCACAGCTGAGCCCCTTCCCTCCCCCTGAGCCTTGCCCAATAGCGCCAGGAGGAGGGTGGCAGGCGGGCAAGCTCAGGCTGTGCTAACACACACATCGCCGCCAGCACTGGCGGCGATGTGTGTGTTAACCAGCAGCCAATGAGAGTCAGACAACTCTCATTGGCTGCTGCTGCTACTGCACACACATCACCGCCGAGCGGCAGCGGTGTGTGTGTGAATCAGCAGTCAATGAGGTCAGACAGACTCTCATTGACTGCTGCTACTGCTGTACACACATCACTGCTACCGCTGGCGGCGATGTGTGTGTTACACAGCAGCCAATGAGAGTCAGATAGACTCCCATTGACTGCTGCAGCCGCAGCGCCCACTGCAAGAGCCGTCTCCTTTCCGGCTCCTGCAGTGGGTAATGGGAGAGACATCATGACGTCTCTCCCATAATGCAGAGCGCGCTAGCCCGGGAGGATTGACATGCGGACGGCGGCGGGAGCCGGAGCGTGGATTCAGGTAAGTATTTAACTTTTATTTATTGATTAATGTCTGTGTATTTATTGGGGGGGGACTACTACTGGGGACCACTACTGGGAGGGCACTATTACTAAGGAGGGGACTACTACTGAGGGCACTGCTTCTGGGGGGGAATCTACTGGGGCACTGCATTGGGGGGGGGACCACTACTGGGGACTACTACAGGGGGCACTGCATCAAGGGGGACTCCTACTGGGGCCACTATATAAAGGGCACTGTATAGGGGGAACTACTACTGGGGGCACTGCATTGGGGGGGACTACTACTGGGGGGGCACTACTGTGGGGGGGACTACTACTGGGGGCACTGCATCAAGGGGGACTACTACTGGGGCATTATATAAGAGGCTTACTACTGGGGGCACTGCACAGGGGGGACCACTACAGGGGGCACTGAAATGGGAGAACCACTACAGGGGGCACTGCATAGGGGGGATAACTACTGGGGGCCTGCATAAGGGGGGATCACTTGTGGGGGCTGCATATGGGAGATCACTACTGGGGGAACTGTGTAAGGGGCACTACTGGGGGCCTGCATAAGAGGGACCACTACTGGGGGCATTGTATACTGGGGTACTATATAAGGGATACTATTGGGGGCACTGCATAGGGGGGAATGTATAAGGGGCACTGCATTATGGTGCAAATGGAAAGAAATGTTCCCAGTGACAAGAAAGGGCCACGCCCCTTGTGACCACGCCCATTTTTCGCCGTGCGCCTGAGGCGCGTGCACATTGGGGGTCTTCCATTTACAAATTTGCCCTCAGCTCCAAATACCCTAGTTGCGCCACTGGCTGGCAGTGGAGGTTGTTGGGGAGAAAGGGGACACACTGGAGCTCCCAATGCACATGACAGACCTGGTAAAATTATTATAACGATAGATGCCACATGAATGTTGTACTGTCAGTGGGAGGGGTTGAGATGTAGTCAGCCAATTCTGCAGCTTGTGCTCATCATTATTATCAGTGCATCTTAGTGCACCAGCTTTCCAGCATTTGCAACAGATGTGCCTCCAGACCAGGGCCGCCATCAGGAGGGGACTGTGGGGACTACAGTCCCGGGCCCGGGCACTCCAACAGGGAAGGGGGGCCCGGCCAACTCCAACCACCCGCCCGCCGCTACTGCCAATGCAATCTAAAGGGGCCTCCTGTCCTACGCCCCCAACCTGCCGCTGCTGCTGCTTCAGCAGCCGATGCTTGGATCTGTGAACTGGGAACGCTGGCCTCTGAAACACGAATGCTTCAGAGGCCAGCATTCTCAGTGATGCCCTGCGCGGGTGACATCATGACATCACCTGCGATGTGAGGAGCGAACCTGCCCTGCACGCCATCAGATCGACTCAGAGGCAGCGGCGGTGCGGCAGCGGGAGCGTGATGAGGTAAGTACTGGGCTGTGGGCCTGCTTATGGGGCAAAACCACAGGGGGCACTACTTTAGTCAGCACTGCATAAGGGGCACTATTTTAGGGGGTACTACATAAGGGGTATTACTTTAGTGGGCACTGCATAAGGGGTACTACTTTAGGGGGCCTTGCATAAGGGGCACTACTTAAGTAGGCACTGCAGAAGGGGCTCTACTTTAGGGGGCACTGCACAAGGGACACTACTTTAGGGGGCACTGCATATAACCGGCAGCAGCAAACCAGACACATATGCTGCATGTGCAGGTGCATATCGATATACAGGGCCATAAGGAGTGGTTTGCGGCCACACATGGCGGGATCGCCTGGGGGTGGTACTGGCCGTACCTGCCATTCACTGCAGTCCGCGCCCTCTTCCGGCTTACAGTTTCTGTACTGTATGGGGGGGGGGCCCTGCCTATTTTGTCAGTCCCGGGCCCCACAATTTCTGATGGCAGCCCTGCTCCAGACTGTATATGTGTATGCACTATGCACCCAGGTCTACCTTAGTCACAATTACGTTAGCACGGCCTACGCCCACTCAGCCTCTTTATGCCCCTCCAGCCATATGGATCTGTAGGATCGGTGAAAGTGATTGCTGAATGAGAATACTGTAATCCGATAAAGAGGTGGAAAGGTCTAGGAGTGTTCCTTGCTATTGGGATGGATAAACACAAGGCCAGATGGAGCTACAGCCCCAGACCTCCACATGGCAGAATGATGATGACCAGCTGCCTAGATGGCTACAAAGTTGGCTATAAATCATAAGTATTAAAATAGTTTTTCTAGTTTCTCACAAAATTTTGCAATTTCTCAATTTTTATTTATTTAGGGAGACAGTGTGGCTGTGGTCACACTCACACAGTACTGGTTCCAGCTACTCCCCTTCTCAGTATAGGCCTGCGGAGGCTCCTTACCTGTCCAGGAGGTTGGTAATTGTGTGCATGTGCACAAATTAGCGAACTGGCCGGCTTCCAGCATCGGCTGCTGCTCTGAGAAGCTGGTAAGGGCTGCCGTAATAGGGTAGTGATTTCCCATGGGAAGTGCTTTCTGCTACCGCAATCTGATCTGGCAGTCCCGGGGGGAGAAGACACCTCCCCCTGGGACTGCCTGTTAGGCTGTGATTAGCAGAGAGCTCTTCCAATGGGAAGTCTCTGCCACTGCTAGGTAGTCCCTGTGAGCAGAGGCGCCGAGAGGGAGGGGGAGCGGGTACTAATTACCCGTGCCCGGGCTTGCTGGAGGAGCTCGGCGGGAGCCCGGGTCCGGCACCGCCCCCCCCCCTTATTACATCACAGCAGCCCAGCACACGCTGCAGTGTGCTGGGCTGCACTGGGAGACTGCTCGCAGCTACTAAGAAGCAGCCACAGCAGTATCCTATGCCTGTGGGGGGAGCGGTCAAGCTAATCACGCCCCCCACTGGTTATGCGTCGGGCTGAGGGGGCTCACTGCGACCCCCCTCATCCTGTAAAACTTTTTTTTAACCTAAGGGGGCGTGGCCACGCCTCCCACGATAAGGCCACACTCCTTTTTTACTGGGGCCCGCCGCGGCTCTTGGCGGGCCTGCCTGTGAGTGGCAGATTTTACTGAGGCCCTTCAGCCCCTAGGTAAAATCCACCACTGGTATAGGCCCTTGACTATATTCATCCACGGATCATATGGCCCTTAATCTGGCCCTAGATATACTGGTCATGGCCACTACACAAGATTTAAATTTTGCATCAGCTCAGAGCTGGCAGACCTCTGCTTTTGTCTTACACTTAATGCAATGTGTTTTGAACCTGACGTCTGATTAATGTTATAGAGGTAGTCCTGATTTTCTCATTTTTTGTATGTTTCTATGGCATCTTATATTAACCTATTGTTACTATTGTGTATATTATATATATTTTTTTTTTTTTCATGTCCAGTTTGTTTCTGTAAGCGATATAACACAGCTCTTCATAATACTACGGGCCTGATTCAGCAAGGACCGCAATTGCAAAGCTGCACGCAGGCTATAGATATGATGTATGCACGCAGGCTATAGATATGATGTATGCACGCAGGCAGCTTTGCAATTGCGATTCTTGCAATTATGGTAATGCAGCCAGAGGCATCACGCCTCCTACTGCATTACGTATCCTAGCTGCGTTGTCCAACGCAGCATCGGATACTCTGCAGACCATCGGCCGGCTGTGTGACCCATGGGAACAGAACAGGTCATGCACCTGCGCAGATTCCCAATCACTTGCGTGCACTGCTGAATTAGGCCCTATAATGCATGACTCTATATATGGATGCATTGTTATTTTGTATACTGTTTTGGCTTCAATACAAACAAAAAGGAAAGTTAGAAGCAAAGTGGGCCGAGGTTGGTCTTTGATGCTACGTTGACCTTTTGCACAGTGCGCCTCTGACCTCTGGAGGAGTTTCCAGGCTCTCTGCGCACATAGACACACTACTAGAGTGCGTAGAGGAGATTTGGAGAGCATTATTGGCCCATCCAGGCAAGTCCAAGGAGCTTTCCTCTGCGCATCGAGGGTGCTTCATAAATTACTTCCTTTGAGTGTGAGGACTTGTCAGCCTTTTGTATAGATCCCAAGACAGGTGTGACACAAAAGGTCGACAATAACAAAGGTCGACAATGATTTGGTGCAGAAGGTCAACTGGTACAAAAGGTCGGCACTTTCAAAAGGTCGACATGGAAATAGTCGACACAGAAATGCCTGGCACCTTTTTTTTACCTTATTTTCGCCCTAACCCTCCTCTTGGTGCCTAACCCTAACCGTCCCTCCTAGTGCCTAACCATAACCGTATGGGTAAGTGCCTAACTAACGCCAACCCTAAAAATTAAAAAAAATTTATCGACCATTGCTGTCGACCATTTCCATGTTGACCTTCTTTACTGTCAACCATTTGCCATGTCGACTCCTTTCCCATGTCGACCTTCTGGTGTGAGCCTTTTCATTGTCGACCTTTTGTATGGAACCCAGGACTTGTTTCTTTAAGAAACGTGAATCCATTTTTGCTATTGTGACATGGAAAGTAGTGAGCTGTTCGCCCAGATTTGACAAGATAAGCTGAATATAGCGAGTGACCATGGATGCATGTGACTGACCTGGTCTCTGCATTGCTCCTGTCACAGAAACCACAAAATGGACACACGCTATTCCTACAGTGAATTGGTTTTCATCTAACTTCTCCCACATAGGAGAGGAGAGAGTGTGTTATATTGAGCGTACATTACGTTTAAACGATCATTTAATGATAATTGACCTCAGCAAACAGCTGGCCATAATGGATATTATCATAAGATATATAAGTGAGGTAGCAGGGGATATGAAATGTGTATACACGGGTCATCACACACACACACAGACACACTGCAGCCTGTTGGGGATATATAACCCGTGGCTGAATATTAGTTCCAGAGAGAGCTTGTTTCCTGCTGCTGGTTGTGAAATGTGCAGAGGCCTCCCCCACCCTTGCTGGCTCAGGATATCACTGCTGCTGCCTTTTATGGCTCCAGATTGCTGGAGCAGAGGCGTGGCCCCGGCCTGGGCTCCCTGACAGACACAAACGTGCTTCGAATTCTTCATGGGAGACTTTTTTTTTTTATATCCTCTGATGGCCCCTGATGTCATCCTTGGTACATTTTCTTTTTGTGTGTGTGTGTGTGTTGAGGATTTATTCTTTCTGAAGGACGCGTTTGGAAAAGTCCAGATTGTGCCTCTTGTCTACATTTGATAAATCCAGGAGGAAACACATTGTATTATGTATAAGTGCAATTTATCCAATATATATTTAAAATAAAATTTGTTGACAATCAATGCTACCACATATTATTATTATTATTATTATTATTATTATTATTATTATCATTTATTTATATGGCGCCACAAGTGTTTCGCAGCGCCTTACAAAGTACATAAACAAATTGTAGACAAGCGACTTACAGAACAATACAATACAGGACCAGGACATGGATAATATATATTGCTACATTAGCGATCATAACATAGAGCTTAAAAAGACTATGTGGGATATCTAGCCTTGCCAAAAGAATTTATAAGAATAATAAAATTTGTACATATATCCTTAAATTGTACATGTCATCTACAAACAGTGGAGGAAGCCATTTTGTAAGTTGAACCAATATTCAGTTTATCCTTTCGCTATGAAATTAGTGGTAGCCATGAGGCTGGAGGTACTTGTGCTTGGGAATCGGTATGATTTACCGCCAGACCCATGCCCGGCGGTTGGAATCCCGTCAGCGGAGAAATTCCCGATCGTCCAAGGTAAGTATTGTCTAATCTAATTCTACCCCCTAACCCTCCCTTAGAGGTGCCTAACCCTAACCTTCCCCCCAAGTGCCTAACCCTAAACCCCCTCTAAGTGCCTAAACCTAACCCCCCCCTTCCCTGCCGCCTAAACCTAAGCCCTCACCCTAAGTCCCCCCCGCGGGGTGCCTAACGCTAACCCCCCTTCTCCTAGCCTAAACCTAACCTCCCGGGGGAATGCCTAACCCTAAATCCCCACCGGGAACCCTAAACCTAACCCTCCCCCCCTCACGGCTATCCACGCTCAGCGCCTGGTGTCCCTTCGATCAGGATGCCGGGCGCCGGTCTCCCGGCGTCGGTAAAATGACAGGCGTCTACATTTAGACGCCTGTCATTTAACCCTCGCCGGGATTAAGCAGTCGGGAAGCCGGCTGTCGGTATTAGGTACAACGGCTTCCCGACTGCATACCTGTGCTTGATGAGTAGCATCAGACTCTCCAAAATGATCCATTCCACCCAGCCCTGTAGCAGGACAGCAGTGGGCCCTGATGCCTCCGTCTCCCCCGTCCCCTGAGCACATGCCATCATAAAATTGCACCCCAGGGTAGGCCAATCGCCAGAAACTACAGCACTGCCCATCTCCAGGATGCTCAAGGCGCAAGGCGCTGGCTGCACCGCATTCCCTCTGGCCCTACTTCCACCACATGCAAAATGCTCTGTTCCTGCACTTTCCACTTAATTTAGGATTGCTGTTACCTTTGATGAACTAGTTAATTGATGAGCAGGGTGCTTCAACACAGGTGACTGCAAACATAAATTAAGTGGGAAGTCCAGGAGCAAAGTATGTTGCACCTGGTGGAAGGGGTTATGCTGGAGGGGTATGCAGCATTGTCATGATGAATATTATTTTGTCACATAAAGGCTTCCACCGCCGTCAATAGGCGATGGGTAGACTAAGGGGGTGATTCAATTGCCCGGGATGCTAATAGCGCCAGGATGTTGGTCCCAGAGCATTTCAATTCTAGTCCGACTATAATCACTTAAGTCGGAGAATGCCGGTTCTCACGACTAAAGCAGGGTGTTTAGTCATGAGAACCAGCATTTTCGACTAAAGTGCCAGCCGCGAGGCTGTTAGTGCCGCACTAAGCCAGAAAACAGCCTCGTGGCCGGCACTTTAGTCAGATTTCTCCTTGCAGCGCGCTGAATTTAATAGCTCCGGGAGCTCTCTCCCAGCGCTATCAATAGTGCAATAGAGTTAAAAAAAAGTTTCAACTCTATTGTAAATGAAGTAAATTATTTGATAGCCTCTTCATGTGTAGTATATTGCGTCACATAACCTGTCTCTTATCCAGCCCAAACTTTTCTGAGGACCAGACCCAATACTAGGAGCTCCCACTGTAATGTGTATAAAGGCGAGTTTTTCTGCACAACGTGAATTTGCTGATGAATAGTTTTTTTATTCGTTTATAATCAATATTTCAATATACGACAAAAATTTTTCTTACAAAACAATATACTTCCATACAATTTTACACAACATGAACATTGCATTTGGTACAAATAATGGTGGTAGCGATATATGTGTTAGGTACCACTATCACTCATTAGTCTAAATATAACTAGCAAGATGTGTTACAAAACTTGTTCTAAACTCAACTCACCATCTTACCGCACGAGAAGAGCAGTTACTGTTTCCGCTATTCACTGTTTCCGGTTATCCGTAGGCAGGAGACAATCAGTGGGAAGGGGGATCAGAAAAGAGTTGTCGACCCACATGTAGGATTTATGCAATGCTATTCATCGGCTGCTTTGCATTGTGCATAAAACAAATTCCTGCAAAATGACATAGTTGTACAGATGAGTCCTCTTACATCTAGCATCCTTGCACATTAAACAACCCTTCTAGTCGCGCCATGACGTGGCGGGACTCGGTAGCACTGAGCGCCTTTTGTGCGACTTTTTACCTTAAAATTCATCTAATTTACACAATGATGCGAATAGATAGCACAAGCAGCTTCTGCTGATTAAAATGATATGCAGGATGCCTAATTTCTGTGTACGTCTGCGGGTATCTGCATGCAAAACGATATGTTACAGTGTCAGCGGCTGTAACACTGTAAGTTAGTGTTTTGCATGCAGATACACCCGCAGACACACACAGAATATAGGCATCCTGCATATCATTTTAATCAGCAGAAGCTGCTTGTGCTATTTATTCACATCATTGTGTGAATACGATGCATTTGAAGGTAAAAAGCTCCTGCGTGGAGGGTAGATGTATGTGGACACATCTGTAGGTACATCTAAAACTGTACATTTATCTTTTAGTTGCTGCAAGGTTTAGTTCATTCCCCTGGAATGGATCAAATTTTACATTTCCATTCAAGAAATAGTTTTCTAATCCCAGTTTAAACACTGGGGAGAAGTGATTTTGTTCTAGAAGCCAACCTCAAATGTACCTAAACAGCCTACTTGCTTAATTTTTGGACATTATCAGTGGTGCAAATAGATTTTTAAATTACAGGTACTTCCTGCGGCCACGTGTCATGGGGCAAGGTCACGCGTCACAGCCCGTTTCTCATCACTCTGTGGGCATAACCAGCACTCTGGGAGCTGCTGGACGGCCCTCAGTCACTCACGGTGTCCGTCACACCGTTATGTTTCGACGGTAAGATGATAGGGGATATGGCTTACCTGCTACCAATTTCTTCATGGTACACCATTCTGGCCCGTACCACCTTACGTGCACCACTGGACATTATACCCATAAGGTCCAAGATGCAAGCGTGGGGGGCAAAAACACAGTTCTGCCCTCTGCTGTACAATAAAAGCAGGGGGCCTGATGACACAAATTATGTCACCAAGGCCTCGCCCAATCCACTTAATTAAAAAGAGATGCAGGGTCCAAGAATGTGTCCTGCCCCTTGGGAAGACCCTGAAATTCAGAAGTCGCCTGGACACTCTGTCAAAGTAGGCCTTTATGGTAAACAGGTCTCAATGTGTGAATGCTGCACTGTATGGAAATTCTGTACCTTATTGGAGTTAGCTGCAAGTTATACTTGGCTTTTTTTTTTGTGTCACAGAAAGCCTGTAAGTTGTTTAATACACTTGTATGATTCCGATTAGGATAGACGTTATGCAGTCGGGAAGCCGGCGGACGTAATCCCGACAGCCGACTTCCCGACTGCTTTATCCCGGCGAGGGTTAAATGACAGGCGTCTGAATCTAGACTCCTGTCATTTTACCGATGCCGGGAGACCGGCGCCCGGCATCCCGATCAAAGTGATGCCGGGCTCCACTGCGGACAGCCGCTCGGGGAGGGGAGGGTTAGGTTTAGGGCTCCCGGGGGGACTTAGGGTTAGGCACCCCCCCGGGAGGTTAGGGTTAGGCTAGGGGAAGGGAGGGTTAGGGTTAGGCACCCCTGGGGGTGACTTAGGGTTAGGCCACCCCCCGGGGGACTTAGGTTTAGGCGGCGGGGAAGGGGTGTTTGGTTTAGCCACTTAGAGGGGGGATTAGGGTTAGGCACTGGGGGGAAGGTTAGGGTTAGGCACCCCTAAGGAGGGTTGGGTTAAGGGGGGGGAGGTTAGGTTAGTTAATACTTACCTTGGGACGATCGGGATTTTCAGCCATGTCGGCCGCTGTCGGGATTTGAATATTCATACCGATTCCGGATAGACTGATTGTGAGCATTTGCATTGAGCAAATTAGTTTTGGGCTGTCCACTGTATAGATGTCTGCATTCCTGCGCAAAACAGACAAGTCCAAATATTTAAAGTTCTCAAGGAAAGTTGCTGTTATTTAAAACATACCTATATTTACATTTATTTTAGTGCTGTAGTCAGAGGCAATTTAAGAGCTCTCACCAGATTATGCATTGCGTATTCTCTGGCACTGTGCTACTTGAGAAAGGGGATCCTATACTGCACACCCTGAATATATATAATGGGAGGTGCTACCTGTTGCTAACTGTTAATGCAGACACAAAAAACAAAATCACAGATGCACAACTCCAGTTGCTAATTATTTATATAAATACATTTTGCAATAACATTTTGCAATAAATAGAGGTTTTTACTAGCATAATCATGGCCAAGGTTATGGGCCTACCCACCATATCCAGGTAACCTCTGTAGGGTAGGTCCCTAACATACAGGGGTTCAAATCCAGGGCGCAGGACCCCAAAACTAGCCCAGCTAAGCCACCCCAGGGCATCACTCTAATGAGAAAGGTGAAGTGGAACGTAAGATAGATAAGAGCAGCTACAGCTGCATGTATAGAGCATACTTGCCTACCCTCCCGATTTGGTCGGGAACCTCCCGAAAATCGGGTGCCGCTCCCAGCCTCCCAGAAAGGCAGGCAAGTCTCCCACAAGCTGCCGACCCCACCTGTCCCAACCTGCGATCAGTGAGAATCCCCAGGAAGCGGGGGGCCTGTGACGCGATTCATACCGAATTGCGTCATTTTGGCCCCGCTCCCTGCTTCACAATGCCGGGATTATCGGCATTGTGTAGCCAGGGTGGGGCCAAAATGACGTGAGCGCATGGCCACGGCCCCGCTCCGCCCACAGCACCTGGCCATTCCCTCCAATTTTGCCGCTCTGGCTGCCCCCCTCCCGGGCAGCCAGAATGTTGGCATGTCTGGTATAGAGTAGAAAGGTGAAATTACATATATAATAAACAAACAGTAACAGTGTTAAAATTGCAAAAAAGGGAAATGTGTTATAATGCGATGCCCTGATGCAGACCAACCAAAGCAATCCAGGGGACCCAAACCCCAAAAATCAACCTAAAGCTGCACTACAGTATATAAATTGTAGGACTTCCCTATATTGTGCCTAATACAAGTGTGCATTTACAATGCCAGACTCCATTCTCTAAACCAATAGGGGTGGGGTGCTAGTCCAGGCTGAAGGTGTCTTGTACCTTCATGTGTGCAAAGAAGCACACTAAATAGAATATATGGGAAAGGGGATCCTAGACTGCACACCCTGAATATATATAATGGGAGGTGCTACCTGTTGAGACTGTTAATGCAGACACAAAAAAAAGTAATCACAGATGCACAACTCCAATTACTAATTATATATATAAATACATTTTGCAATAAAATGTTGCAAAAAATAGAGGTTTTTAGCATAATCATGGCCCAGGTTATGGGCCTACGCACCATATCCAGGCAATCACTTCACCTTTCTTATTAGAGCGATGCCCTGGGGTGGCTCGGCTGAGCTGGTTTGGGGGTCCTGCACCCTGGATTTGAACCCCTGTATGTTAGGGACCTACCCTACAGAGGTTACCTGGATATGGTGGGTAGGCCCATAACCTTGGCCATGATTATGCTATAAAAACCTCTATTGCAAAATGTATTTATATATATATATGTAATTAGTAATTGGAGTTGTGCATCTGTGATTTGTTTTTTTACTGTGCTACTTGAGCATGTGCAGATCTCCGTGAAAATGGCGCTGATTATTTCTGTATCCACCGTCCGGAGAGGTAATTATAGTCTTTTTTAATCAATCCAGTTAGGAGCGAGTTAGGTCTTATAAGTCGTTCTGACGTTGAACTCGCACTGCGAATTTAATTTGCACTCCAATTACAAACTCACATTACTTTTTCAGATTAAATTTGTGTTATTCTGTGCGCACCCGCCCGTGGTCAGGCGCAAAGGTAGGGAAAAGCTTTATTTTATGGTAAAAATGTTTGGACACAGGGCCTGATTCATTAAGGATCGCTATTGCGATTATGCACGCAGACGGCCATTTGTTGAGTCCTGTGCATGCGTATGCATCGCAATGCGTGAAGACTCCACTGCTATTAGCTTGAGCACTCACTGCAATTTATGAGTAGGGTCAGACCAGTTGTAATTGTGATGTTCCTCAATGTTACCGATGTATACGCAGGATTGCAAAAAATTATGGATGTGCGAAAGCGGTAGTGGGCGTCTATGCTGGCTTTGGGCGTCTCTATAATAGCTTTGCGAATGCAGTCATTACCATATTTCGCAACAGACCTGCGTGCGTAATCGCAGCTGAGATCGCAGTAGCGATCTGTAATGAATCAGGCCCGTGGTGCAGAACCCACGAATAATCATGCACTTGGTGGGGTTTATATAGCATAATTTGGCCAATAAAGACAATTTCTCTAAAAATCTCAATAATGGGTTAAATTATGTGGGACAGGTACGTGGAGTTGTAAATTATGTGGGACAGGTATGTGGAGGTGTTAATGATGTCGGACAGGTATGTGGAGGTGTTAATGATGTGGGACAGGTATGTGGAGGTGTTAATGATGTGGGACAGGTATGTGGAGGTGTTTATGATGTGGGACAGGTATGTGGAGGTGTAAATGATGTGGGACAGATACATGGAGTTGTAAATGATGTGGGACATGTATGTGGAGTTGTAAATGATGTGGGACATGTATGTGGAGTTGTAAATGACGTGGGACATGTATGTGGAGGTGTAAATAATGTGGGACATGTATGTGGAGGTGTAAATAATGTGGGACATGTATGTGGAGGTGTAAATGATGTGGGACAGGCATGTGGAGGTGTAAATGATGTGGGACAGGCATGTGGAGGTGTAAATGATGTGGGACAGATATGAGGAGGTGTAAATGATGTGGGACAGTATGTAGAGGTGTAAATGCTGTGGGACAGATATGTGGAGGTGTAAATGATGTGGGACAGGTATGTGGAGGTGTAAATGATGTGGGACAGGTATGTGGAGGTGTAAATGATGTGGGACAGGCATGTGGAGGTGTAAATGATGTGGGACAGATATGTGGAGGTGTAAATGATGTGTGACAGGTACGTGGAGGTGTAAATGATGTGTGACAGGTACGTGGAGGTGTAAATGATGTGGGACAGATATGTGGAGGTGTAAATGATGTAGGACAGGCATGTAGAAGTGTAAATGATGAGGGACAGATATGTGGAGGTATAAATAATGTGGGACAGGTATGTGTGGATTTGAATGATGTGGGACAGGTATGTATGTATGTTTGAAAAGCTACTACACAGGCATTTCTCTGGTGCATACATTCGTGGGATGTATGCGAGTTTCATGATGCAAACTTGTATTCACAAACTCCACCTAATTGGATTGAGCCCTATGGGTGCAGGGTATGTGGTGTGGGCACCCCTGCATCCAGTGTGCACTGCACACAGGGCCGGCCCGTGCCCAATTTTTTAGGTAAGCAAATATTTTTTTTCTGCGCTCCCAGGGGTACTATTGCACGCGCCAAAAAAAATAAGGGGGCGTGGTCTCATGGGAAAATTCGTACATAAACATATGCACATGTGTGTATATATATATATATATAATATATAAAAATACAAATCTAGAACATGGGGTGTAAGAGAGGGAGCAAGATGATCGGGGGGTGAGGAAAGGGGCAAAGAGACTGTAGGGGGTATAACAGAGAAAATGGGGTGGGTGGTGTAAGAAAGAGATATATCAGTGAGCTATAAAGCATTTTAAATAAACTAGATTAAAAATATTTCAAAATGGGGGGGGGCCAGGGTTAGCTGAGTTAAGCGGTTACATGCACAATTATGGCACCTAAAACAACCATACTGACATAAGGTGCTGCTCAAAGAGAAGTTGACATCATAGGACAACATGCATGCTTCCAGCCACCAGAGGCACATACCTTCCCATCTCTGTCAAAGGGCAGCTCCAGCTCGTCACCAGATGCTTCACTTTCTTCCTCCCCCTATTCCCTGGCATCAGGGGAGGGCTGGGGAGGCCATTCACCTAAGGGGACGTTGAAGTAGCGTTCCGGTTCCTCCATCACCACCTCCTGGTCCAGCTATAGTCTTAGCCATGCTCTCTCCCATCATCCCCTCAGAGCGCTCGCTCTGAATCAGGGCCGGCCTTTTTTTTTTTTTTAGAACGGCCTTCTGGCCGCTCGCATAGCTGTGGGTGACCACGCACAGCTATAGCGAGCAGCTAGGAAGATGGTCGCGATGGTCAAGACGAGACCCTTGTGGCAGGGTCTCGTGGCCGCAAGCCACAGAGAGATTTTGTCTCTAACAGAGCCGAAATCTCTCCCACTGACATCACTCGTGATGTCAGTGGGGCCGCCCCCAAACTGAGGCGTTCACATTGGAACCACCCACAGCTTTAGCGAGCGGCCAGGTTGACCATCGGGGCTTGCGACGAGACCCTTGTGGTAGGGTCTCGTCTGCCACAAGCCCCAGTGAGCTTTCGGCTCTAATAGAGCCGGAAGCTCACCACTGACATCACAAGTGATGTCAGTGGGGCCGCCCCCAAATGGCAGGCGTTCCTTCGGGCCAGCTGCCCCCCCACCCCGCCTACAAATGGTGCGAGCTGTCGATCACCATCGACAGCCGCCCCTTTTGTAGTGAGCCCCAGAGCGAGAGAATTTCTCTCTCGCTCCCCGGGCTTGCGCATGCGCAGTGCGGCCGCTGCGCATGCGCAGGGCCTCAACATCGACCCGCTTGCGAGCGCTCAGCGCTTGCGAGCGGGTCTGAATGAGACCTAAAGTGTATTACTGGCTGCTGCTGTGTGCTCAGGGCTGCCAGAGGCTCCCACTCAGAGCAGTCTCCAGGGAGGTGGATAAGTGCGTACGAAGCCTCCTCTGAATAGCGGAACAGCTATCCGCCTGTCAGAGGAATATGTAAGTGTGTCCAGTGAGGGCACCTGGGAGTGATGGTTACTCACTGTCTGTGACTGCCACGGCACCCTTATCAGCCTGGCGCTCTAAACAGCTGCGTACCCGGCGTATAGGTCGAGCCGGCCCTCACTGCACACCCGGTACCCATTATTGATACACCTATGCCTATTGACTGTATGGAACAGCACTGAGGGCGTGAATTAAATTCCTGGTGATGACCAATCTGTGCAGAGTTTGTTTGTTACCCTGTGGGCTTCTTCCGGGTGCTCTGATTTCCTTCCACACTCCAAAAACAGACTGGTAGGCAGTGCCATCATTAGGGGGGTGTGGACCACACCGAGTAACACCAACCCAGGGGGTGACACAAAAATAGTAGAGCTGCTCTGCTATATTGGTATCACCTCCTTAAATGGTGTCACCAAGTGGAGAGCAGCGGTGGTAGATGATGAGTGCATGTGTGTGTCATCCACTGTGCCAGGAGAGAGGCAGGGGCTGGTCAGCGGCTCCTGGTGTGCTGGGCAAGCCCCCCGTATTATGAGAACAAGAGTGTGACACACGGTCACGTCCCCAAAATATCATGCATAAGGGGGGCGTGGCTTTGTTAACACACGGCCTCACCCCTTTTGCAGCATGCCTTCAACGCATGCAGAGGGCAATAGGCGGGGTGACAGGGTGAGAACAGTGCACTGGGTGTCACCAACCACTGTGACGCCACTGTTGACGGGTGATTTGGATTGTTCTTGTATGTTAGGGACTTTAGACTGTAAGCTCCAATGGGGCAGGGGCTGAAATGATTGACAAATATTCTCTATACAGCACTGTGTAAAATAGTGGTGATATATAAATAAATGATAATAATAACAATAATAATATCATACCTCCCAACTGTCCCTATTTCAGTGGGACAGTACAGCTTCTTAGGCACTGTCCTACCTGCGGGCCGCGATGACTCGCGTGCGAGTGGGATGCGGGGGTTTGGGAGTTACTCTGACACTGTGCTGACTTTGGGAGAGGCTGGAGGCTGTCCAGCGGGTCCCAGAGCACGGGCCAAGGAACCAGCATGAAGAGAATGGGGCCGTGCCCACTAATTCAGGGCACGCACATCTGTCCCGGCCTCCTCCACACAAATGTTGGGAGGTATGTAATATATCCCAAAATACCAGCAAGACTGGCACAGGTGGGCTCCTAGGGCAAAGTGGACCTAGAGGTCCTGGCGCCCTCCTGCCACTGACTGTAGGACACAGACTGGGAGCCAGAACCCAGCATCTGCCAGTTGCCCAGGCTGCTGGAGCCTGTGGCTAATGGAACCCGGCAGCTTCATGCAGAGGACCAGGGCATTGCATTGGGTTGAGCCTATTTCCCCTTTGCGCTAGGGACCTGGAAGTGACGTGTAGTGAGGTCGGAAGTGCGGTTCCATGCCCATAAAATCCACCTAGAGAAATTTGTCCCCTTGCGGACTAGTTTCGCTTGTGACACGCTTCGGGCACGGTGACTCCATACGCTCACCACAAGATTATATTCTGCCTCTATGTCCACATGGATGCTAGGGAATTATGTTGGACATCTGACAGTAGCTGATCATGGCATTACTAGGTAAATCCCATTAGGCACTTCACAGGGTCAGAGGAGCATGTGCTGAGCTCTGATTGGAGGAGCCCATCACATGCTCCTCTGACCTGTGGAGATCTGCAGCAGCCTCATGGTGGGAGTTTCACAGTGAGAACAGAACAGAAACAGGTAAGTGGAGCTGGGGGGGATGGGAAGGGAAGTGTGTGAGGGGAGGGTTAATTAGTATCGTTGGGGGCAGTTCTGGTGAATGGGCTGCTATAATCATCCTGAAGTAGTTAATGATTTTTAGGAGGGATTTTTTTTAGAATGGGGGATAATATTGTGTGGCAGTCTCAAAACTACTCTGTGTTGTATAGTGGTCATTCCATTGATCTCTGTATTATATGGAAGTCATTCACATGCTTTCTGTATTATATACTGGTAATTCACATGCTCTCTGTGGCCACGATTAAATTCAGCGCAATGCTGAATAGCCCCAAGAGGGAGCTCCCGGGGCTATTCAATTCAGCGCGCTATTAAGTCGGAGAATGCTGGTTCTCACGACTTAACATGGGTGTTTAGTCGCGAGAACCAGCATTCTCCGACTAAAGTGACATCCGCGAGGATTTTAGCGCCAACGCTAAGCCGGCAAACAGCTACGCGGCTGGCACTTTTGTCGGATTTCTCCTCGCACCCTCGGGGGTGTGAGAAGAAATCCTTTAGTCGGGCCAAACAGCTCTGAATTAAATAGCTCCAGGAGCTCCTTTCCAGGACTATTCATCATCGCTTTAAATTTAATCGCGGCCTGTACTATATGATGGTCATTCACATGCTCTCTGTATTATATGGCAGTCATTTGCATGCTCTCTGTATTATATGGCGGTCATTTGCATGCTCTCTGTATTATATGGCGGTCATTCACATGCTCTCTGTATTATATAACTCAGGTCATTCACATTCTCTCTGTATTATATATATGGTGGCCTACACATGCTCTCTGTATTATATGGTGGTCATTCACATGCTCATGCACATGCTGTCTGTATTATATGGTGGTCATTCACATGCGGTCACATGCTCTCTGTACTTTACGATGGTCATGCACTTGATCTCACATGCTGTCTGTATTATATGGTGGTCAGTGCTCTCTGTATTATATGCTGGTCACAAAAATGCTCTCAGGATTGTACAGCGGTCACGAAAATAGAAAGGGGGAAGCGCGTAGTCTGGACCTGATTCAGAGTTAGGAATAGAGTAAGAAAGAGCAAGTAACTGTGCATCTTGTTCAAAGTCATGCTGCACTGTAGGAGGGCAGATTTAAAATGTGCATAGAGATTTAGATTTGGGAGTATTGCAGTGTAAAAATAAAGCTGCCCAGCATTTGTGGGCTACATGCAAAAGCAGCCAGTATTTTCCCCACATAAAAAAATAACTAAATAAATATATATATATAATTATATATATATATATATATATATGTATATATATATATATATATATATATATATATACAGTATATAATTATTTATTTGCACCCCTTGTTTTGCAACATGGTTTGTCCAGGTACACAGTTACTTGCTATTTCTTGCTCTTACTCTATCAGAATCGTATGTATCTCAGTCCTATCACTGCTTGCGACTGGGTGGGTGTAACTGGGAATGGTTTTCTATGACGTGCTGATGGATATGTAATCTATCACCGCTTATCATTGAGAAGCCCCTATATCTTTTAATTCTTTATGGATTAATTTGCGTTGTAATTTTTTAGTTTGTTTGTTTCTTTGTAAGATTTTCTTTCAGCTTCAGTTTGTCTAGAAAAGGTATTCATTGTATGAACGGATCGGGGTGGGGGCTCCAAACCAGTATCTTACCTAGGGCTCTGGTTCCCACTACCCCAAAATTACGAAAGCTTATTCGGACACGAGAGGCGCAGGTTGCCTACCTCTGCTGTAGATTCTGCAGTCTACACAGAAAAGACTTGTTTAACTTACTAACATAATGTGATGCATTATCACGTGACTGTACCCAATTCTCTGCTCACAATTTACAGTACTGTACAGGGGCAATTCAATTAAGAGCGAGGTGAATAGCGCCGGAAAGTTGGTCCCAGAGCTATTCAATTCACCTCGCAGTTTAGTCCGACTACAATCACTTAACAGTGTTCTCCCCAGAAATTATTTCCAGCCGGGTGGCATCAAGAAGTAGCCGGGTGGGGGCCTGCGCAATAATAAAATGTTTTAAATCCTGACCTTATAATGATTTAAACTTGAAATAACAATTTATTTGTTAATTCTCCTCTTCTTCTTAGAGGCCCAGCTACAGGCCCCACTTGCTGGCACCAAAAAAATGTTTTTTGATGCAGCCCTCAGATACAGGCCCCACTTGCAGGCTACACAGAATATATTTATTATACAGCCCTCAGATACAGGCCCCACTTGCAGGCTACACAGAATATATTTATTATACAGCCTTCAGATACAGGACCCACTTGCAGGCTACACAGAATATATTTATTATACAGCCCTCAGATACAGGCCCCACTTGCAGGCTACACAGAATATATTTATTATACCGCCCTCAGATACAGGCCCCACTTGCAGGCTACACAGAATATATTTATTATACAGCCCTCAGATACAGGCCCCACTTGCAGGCTACACAGAATATAATTATTATACAGCCCTCAGATCCAGGCCCCACTTGCTGGCTACACAGAATATATTTATTATACAGCCTTCAGATACAGGCCCCACTTGCTGGCTACACAGAATATATTTATTATACAGCCCTCAGATACAGGCCCCACTTGCAGGCTACACAGAATATATTTATTATACAGCCCTCAGATACAGGACCCACTTGCAGGCTACACAGAATATATTTATTATACAGCCCTCAGATACAGGCCCCACTTGCAGGCTACACAGAATATATTTATTATACAGCCTTCAGATACAGGACCCACTTGCAGGCTACACAGAATATATTTATTATACAGCCCTCAGATACAGGCCCCACTTGCAGGCTACACAGAATATATTTATTATACAGCCCTCAGATACAGGACCCACTTGCAGGCTACACAGAATATATTTATTATACAGCTCCTCAGATACAGGCCCCACTTGCTGGCTACACAGAATATATTTATTATGGAGCCCTCAGATACACGCCCCACTTGCAGACTACACAGAAAATATTTTTTATACAGCTCCACATATACTGGCCACACTTTCAGACTCCCAAGTACTGTCCCCATTTGCAGGCTCCCAAATACTTTCCCCACAGATTTCTTTTTCAGCTCCTACACAGAGAGAGTGGACGCAGGTCTACTCTCTTTAATCTTTGCCCTCCAGCCTAACACCGCCCCTGCACTGTGATAAACAACTTCCCCCCGCCCCAATGCCCTGTCCCCTGCCCGGCACCTCCCCCAGCCCCAATGACACGTCCCCAGCCTGGCACCTCCCCCCGCCCCAATGCGCCGTGTCCCATCATGCGGAACCCTCACTAACGTGTCCTTATTGCCGGCGGACATGGAGCCTCCGATGTATAGAACATGTGACGTCTGCACAGCTCGGCGTCACATCCGGAATCCGTGTCCGTGGCAACAAGGACACGTTGAGGGTGTCTGGACAACAGCCAGGGGACATGGCATTGGGGCGGGGGAGAGTGCCGGGCAGAGTCACGGCATTTGGGCAGGGGGAAGTGCCGGGTGGTAGCTGTTTCTTGCCGGGCGTTGTGGCCGCAACAAACAGCCTGGGGAGAACACTGACTTTAGTTGGAAAATGCCGGTTCTCGCAACTTAACCTGGGTGTTTAGTCGCGAGAACCGGCATTCTCCGACTAAAGTGCCGACCGCGAGTCTGTTAGCGTCGCGCTAAGCAGGGAAACAGCTTCGCTGTCGGCACTTTAGTCAGATTTCTCCTCACAGCCTCAGGAGGGTGCGGGGACAAATCCTTTAGTTGTCCTAACAGCGCGTTGAATTGAATAGCTCTGGGAAATCCCTCCCGGCACAACAGCACGCTTATTTGAATATGCCCCTAAGATAGCTGCATAGAAATACTTTGCAAACAGTAAAATTGTAATACAATAAAACTCCACACACCGATCATATGATTATTATTTTTATATAATCTGCAATTAGTGAAAAAGCCGACGCTTCACCACCTCTTCCATTTGTGTTCCCTGAGACAGAAGTGTGATCATGTGTCCCACACACAGCTCCCTCCTATTACTCATCGTAAGACACACACAAACTTCTCCTCTATTATATACATCTTTACAACCAGCTACACAGCACGTTTGTTGGGCCGGAGTTGGCGAAGGTCAGGAAGCACTGCACGGGCTGTGTAGAAAATGTGACGCGTTGTTACATTTGTCAGATTACAGTGTATGGACAGGTCACCAAACCGGTTGTGCAGTCCTAGTGTGGGTTGTCGTGTGTAGAGAATATATGTCTCCTCTACTCAACTGGATTATGCTGTACCTTACAGCGTTGTGAAAATGCTTCATAACACATTGGTTTAATTATGTTACATTTTCCAATTTTCAATGTGAATAAATACATTTATACTGTATCTGTATGCAAAATGTGCCTGTACAAAAATATCATACCAAACTCCATCAATGTGCAAAGTTATTAAAGGCACTTAAAACTTCACTGTTAGGGGCATGCTGCACCTGGCTGGTGTCAGACCGACAGCTGGTTACATGAGCAGATGTATGGAGAACAAAGTCTCTACCCCATTCCATAGTCTTTCATGTGGTGTTGTGAGGGAATGAGTCATATGCTGGCATTACGTAGGGCTCTGGTTCCCCAGGGGTGCTGTAACATCACCACTACCTATTTGTGCTCGTATAGGTGATACTGGGAGTTCTGGGCAGTCCTATTTCTGGAGATGACAGCATAACAGGAGGCAGCAAGCAATGCATAGTTGGTGTAATGTACCACTGACAAGACAGGTCCTTACTGCTGCTTGCCTGGGCACCTCTAGCATCCACATGTCTCTGATGTATTCTGCAGCCAAGACGTTCCACAGAAGGGTGACTGCATCCTCAGTGACACAGCAGGGTGGAATTTCATAAGTCTATCTAACATTAATACAGAGTATGACTTACCTATGGTCCAGTGCAGGGCCGGCCCGAGCCTAATATTTTTGGTAAGCGAAGATACATTTTGGTGCCCCCTGGCGGACTTTGCACGCGCCCAAGGTGCATGCACCCGCCAAAGGAAAGGGGTGTGGTATCATGGGAAAAGCCATGATCACGAGCGTTCTGACACACAGTAGTGCCCCTTATACACAATGCCCACATCAGTGCCCCTTATACACAATGCCCACAGTAGTAGTGCCCCTAATACAATGCCCACAGAAGTAGTGCCCTTAATACAATGCCCACAGTAGTAGTGCCCCTTACACAATGCCTACAGCAGTAGTGCCCCTTACACAATATGCCCACAGCAGTGGTACCCCCTATGCAGTGCCCACAGTAGTGGTGCCCCTTCTGCAATGTCCCCATTAGTAATGCCCCCTGCAGTAGTGCCCCCAGTAGTAGTACCCCTGTAATAGTGCCCACAAAAGTAATGTTCCCTGTATCAGTGCCCGCAGTAGTAATGCCACTGTAATAATGCCCCAATAGTAAATGCCCTGTAAAATTGCCCCCAGTAGTAATGCCTCCTGTAAAAGTGCCCCCAGTAGTAATGCCCCCTTTAAGAGTTCCCCCAGTAGTAATGCCCCCCGTAAGAGTGCCCCCAGTAGTAATGCCCCCTGTAAAATGTGCCCCCAGCAGTAATGCCCCTTGTAAAATGTGCCCCCAGCAGTAATGCCACCTGTAAAATGTGCCCCCAGTAGTAATGACCGCTGTAAGTGTGCCCCCTGTACAATGTGCTCCCTGTAGTAATGCCCCCTGTAAGTGTGCCCCAGTAGTAATGCCTGTAAGTGTGCCGCGCCCACAAAAAAACCCCCCAAACAACACAATACTTACCCTTAGACCCGATCCTGCGTCCGCTGCCATCCGCTGCTCCTCGGAACTATGGAAGAGATGTCATGTCTCTCCCATAGTGCCCGTTGTGGGGAGCCGGAAGCCAGAGCTCAGGAGGTAATTAAATCTCCACTCTATTATCAATGGATGTAAACAGAGCCGTAACTAGACTTTTTGGTGCCCTGTGCCAGAAAGAGCATTGGCGCCCCCCTCATTTTTCAAAGGGACATAATGCACCCAAAAAAGGGCCATGGCCTCATAGGGAAGAGCCAGGGAAGAAATAGGGGAGGCCAGGAGCTGCTGGGGATGAAATAAGAGGAAGCTACAAGCAAGAATGATAATAAACAGAAATTTGACAGGCCCAAACAATGCCCCCTGCCCTGTGGTGCCCTGTGCGATGGCACCGGCTGCACTACCCTAGCTACAGCCCTGGATGCAAATATGTCTAGGTCCTCTTTGCAGAGCAAATTATGCACATTATATTTTACTAAACGGCTATGGAAAAAATAAGAGATGGAGCTGCAGGTAAGAGGGCATGTGAGGCGGGGGCCTGGGGTACCAGCGACTGATTCTGGGGGCAGATCTTTGGTGGAGCAACTTCCCAGCATGTGAAGCAGTCGGCAGTAGACTGGGCATTTTGTGATTTGTAGTTCCACCTCAGTAGCAGTCTTACAGTATCTTGACTTAAACTCAGTCCTCAAAGCCCCACATCAGGTGGTTTTCCCCTCAACCTGGGGTATCAGGAGGGCTCCCCACCCACATCAGTTAGTTTTCCGCT
The DNA here is from genome assembly GCA_031769625.1 of Taudactylus pleione. Lineage (NCBI taxonomy): Eukaryota > Metazoa > Chordata > Amphibia > Anura > Myobatrachidae > Taudactylus > Taudactylus pleione. Next base: position 880,656 of record JAUIMM010000506.1, on the reverse strand, counting down.
CCAGCTGGAGGTCTCTGAGCCTAGCATAGCTGTATATACCCGAAAAGGAAGGAGGGGGAATATCCTGCAATAGGCCTAATAGAAACAAAGTCACATATTCTATATTAGTGTTTTTGTGCGTATGGATAGATTTCCCACTGCTCATGCGCGGGTCACTGGTGAAAAGGCACGGCAACCATTTTCCCGGTGATTTTCCTACTGCGCATGCGCAATACGCCGGGAAAATGGCTGCGGTGCCATTTTGCCAGGGATTTGTAGAGCACTGCAACCGCTGACATCAGACTCCTGAGAGGTAATTAATGAAGAAATGGGTGCAGGTCAGGGTTGCCGACAATCTGGCTGCCGCTTCCGGGAGGGGGCAGCCAGATCGGAAGGGCAGGGGGTGTGTCCATGGGACTTTTTAGATACTTAGGCGCCTGCACACTTGAAAAATAGTGACCATTTGTGCGAATATGCGACTCAGTCCTCATATGTGCAGATGTGATCACCAAGTGTCTCCTCTTACAGTCACTGCGAGGAGCACTGCTAAATATTATGGGGTCTATTTACTAAGCAGTGTTAGGAGACAGACTGAAAACGTGCCAGCCAATCAGCTCCTAACTGCCATCTCACAGGCTGTGTTTGAAAAATGACAGTTGGGAGCTGATTGGCTGGCTCCTTATCACTTTTCACTCTGTCTCCTAACACTGCTAAGTAACTAGACCCCTAAATGTTAGAAGCAGTGCATGGAATACCACAGATAAGGCTTACATGTCATTTACTATATTTTAGGCATAGTGCTCCTCGTTACAGAAAAACAACCCATATCTGATAAACCCCTAAGTCCCAAGCATTCCAAATAACAGATTCCATACCTGTTTTTTTACTGAGCCATAATTAAAACCAAATAATTTAAATATTGAATATCTCAATACCTATAGAATAATAGGCTATAAAACACATTTTCCCCCTAGCATTAATATGTTCTACACATCCGCGCTCTATGTCTCACTCCCGTCAACCAGAATGTCACAAAAAAAAACAGAAACAAAAATAGTAAATACTCACTGATCTTGTCTTCCTAGTCACTGTCAGGAGCACTGCTAAATTATTTCATGATAAGAGAAATACCAATGGCAGCATGAGGACAATCAGGGATTATGTTTAAATGTAGTTTGCTAGATGGTAGGCAAGGTGAATGCGAGGATACCTGGTTTATTGGTGCTCATACCACCTCGGTAATGGCGACTATTTATAGATGACACCTTTTTTGGATCACACAGGAGGAAACAATAGCAAAACTACAATGATAGCTTTATTACACAGCACACAATTTAATAATGTAGACAGTAAACATACTATATATACATAAACACATATATACAGAAATGCCAGATAAGACTACCCTGAGTACCCTCAACCACCTAACAGTGCCACCTTAGCGCTGATTTGCAGCCGATCTCCTCTGTGTCTTACTAGAGTGAGCTGTGGGTGAGATACCTTTGCTGAGATGAAATTTCCTCGCATGGGTGAAATTGAGGTGATCACGCTGGGTGACCCTCTACCTGGGTGGTAGGGAATGGCTGCTGGTCACCCTACTTCTGTGGGCACACCGGGATCACCCAACTACAGGTGGCTACAGATAGAGCAAACTTGATGGATAGTATGGGGTAATTCTCAGGCCAAAAATACAGAAACACATATTCTCTAAGAATAGAAGGTAGAAGTCAAGATTCCAGCGCCAGGTCTTTCCAAAGTGTCGAACAACCTGAAAGTTCTTATTTACACCTTATATTCCCTATCACCCTACACTCCAAAATGACCCCTTCCATCAGGTACAAAATGCTCTGCTCCTGGACTTCCCACCTAATTTATGATTTCAGCCACCTGTGTTGAACTAATTAATTGCAGGCTTGCCGACAATCTGGCTGCCTCGTCCGGGAGAGGCAGCCAGCTCGGCACAGCAAGGGGGCATGGCATGGTTTTGTGGTTTCAGCATGAATCACGTCATCAGTTTCCCCCCAGATCGGCCACCTACTGCAAGGTAATAGCAGGTGCGGGGGTTTGCGGGTGGGTGGCGCTGGCAGGGAGACTTGCCTACTCTTCCGGTGGGCCCGGGAGCCAGGGTCGTAACTAAGGTTGTGCGACCAGTGACATGGCAGAGGGCACCGCAGGGCAGGGGGCGCTGTTTGGGCCTGTCAATTTTCCTGTTTATTATCATTCTCACTTGTAGCTTCCTCTTCTTTTATCCCCAGCATCTCCTGGCCTCCCCTATCTCTTCCCTGGCCCTTCCGCAAGAGGTCATGGTCCTTTTTCAGGTGCACTATTTTATGTCCTTATTTAAAAAATGGGGGGAGGCACCAATGCTCTCTCTGGCACAGGGCTCCAAAAAGTCTAGTTATGGCTCTACCAGGAGCAACGCCGATTTTCGGAAGGCTCCCAACCATTTCGGGAGAGTAGGCAAGTATGGTTAATTGACGAGAAGGATGTTTCAACACAGGTGGCTGCAATCATGGGAAGTCCAGGAGCAGAGCATTTTGTACCTAATGGAAAGGGTCATGTAGTTGGGTCTGTGTCACTGTCCTACAGGTAAAGGGATGTCCCCAGTGAATATCAAATCCAGGCATTTTAATTGGAGTATTCAAATGAAAGGGTTGGTTAGGGGCACTGTTATAGAGATGGTAGCTTTTCCCCTACCCCCTGCTCATTTGGTGCCTAAAAGTCTAATGAGGTAACCCCTTTGAACAAAGACCAGTTCATCATGTTGACCAAGGTTCTCAGCTGTACACCAAGAGTTATTCTCCCACAAGTTGCTGTTCCAAGCTTCCTGTGGTGATATAGGGGAGGGGGTTGGATCTGTGGCTGACAGGTTGGAACATTCTGTCCTGAGTCTTTCCAATGCACCTCAATGGCTGGTCCCTGAAGTGACCAACTTAATATACTGTATCTTGGGAAACATTTCAAATACATTGCACAGTACACCGGCTGCTACCACAGTTCAGGATATCAGTCCAGTCCAAGCCACCTGGCTACATTTAAGAAATTCCTTACGAAATTTCATAGTATGTATGTATATATATATATATATATATATATATATATATATATAGTACATCACCATCTCACTGGCTGCAAAATCTTTCCTGCCTATTGGGTTCGCCCTCCTTTGAGTCTTAAGGCCCCCATACATCTGCAACGGATCATCGCGATGTAGCGATCCTGCAACCCGACATTGTAGGATCGCGGAAATCCAACATGTTGGATTTCACATATATGCTGATCACGATCAAAAAATTATTGAGATTGGCAGATCGGTGAAATTTAACTTGTAGAATTTCACCGATCCTGCGGTCGGCATTTCCGACTGCTGTTTCCGATCCCATCGCGACGATCCGTCGCAGATGGGGATCTTTATAGACAGGTGTGGCCTTCCGTGTGTCTCAGATGCACTGGCCTTGGCTTAGACGTAATTGTGGGGCCACTGGCAATAAAATTCTGGGTATCTATAAAAGCAGGATAAGGGAAAATGTGCTAGGGCAAAGGACCAATCAAGTGTCTCAGTATGATGGTCTGAAGAACATGGTATTCAATTCAAGGACATTGTTGCTGGGACAGATGAAGCAGGAACTCTGCCCCACCTCTGGGCATCGCAATGAACACTGTTTATAACAAACAAAAAATTGTCTGTATGGAAAGGAGGTGCAATCAGATCACACACGTGTTATCGCACACTTGTTACCTGTATACAGCTTGAGGATTGCTGATAGCCGGGAGTTGATCAGAGCATCTGCTTTTCCTCACATTGCATCTATATTACATCCCATGAAATCGTGAAAGCGATTTGCTAAGGTACTTAGGGGTCTATTCATGTTGTAGTGAAAAGTCCTGTTTCACAGAGCATTTCAGAAAGGGATACAGTTAAGATGCCGGCGGTCTAAATCCTGGCGCCGAAATCCTGTAGCGCAGCCAGAATACCAGCGTGAGAGTCCCAACATCACTTGAGATGTCAACACCAGAATCCTGCCAGCCGGCATCCCCGAATGCAAGTATAGCCGAGCGGGCTAGGTTTAGGCCGCTGGGAAGAGGGTTAGGTTCAGGCAGCGCCTGGGGGGGTTAGGTTGCGGGCAGGGGGGATTAGGATTAAGCACCACTGGGGGGGGTAAGGTTTAGGCACCAAGGGGGGAGAGTTAGGTTTAGGCAGATAACGGGGAGGTTAGGCTGCGTGGGTGGGAGGATTAGGATGCAGGAAGGGAGGGTTAGGGGGTGAAGGGGGGTTGTTTAGGATACTTACCAAGTGCCTGTCGGGATTCTGACCATCAGGATGTTGCAGTCGGTCTTTTGCCCTCTGGCATCCTGACTGCCGGTCTCCCGTATGTATTCCCTTCAGAAAACAGGGCTTTTCACTGCCTCGTTTTTATTGAAGAAGGGGTACCGAGGAGAAGCCTGATTCCTCCAGCGGTGCCCCTGATTAGTGTTAAAACCGCTTCCCCATACACTACAGAGGAACGGAAACCTCTGTAGATGGCGAAATGAGCTGAAGCGTACCTCGCTGGGGGAGAGAGGAGCATTGAAGTTCACTGCTCCACCCCTTGTGTCCAAGTGGGTGCACTCTGGCGCACAAGGCATTGCCGGCGCAGTGTGAAGAAGACTTACCAGACAGATAGTTCAGTCCGCGCTGCTTTCCAGGATCGCAGAGGGACCGTGGCCAGACAGGTAAGTTTTCCTGAATGGCTACAGAGCATTACTATATATTGCATTGATATGATGCGATTATAGTGATATTTTCTGGTAGACACTTCATTATGTACATGTATAGGGTTCTTAAATTCTACAGTTCTATAATCACTGTGGCTTTGCCTTACTCATTAGTATAAAAAGAGGAGATTCTTTTTTCAAGAATAACTGGTTTCATACAGATTCCATGAAATAAAATATAATATTTATACTTTGTACTTGATTGTGCTCTGCCATGTTAGCTTCTCATAGTGTAATGTATACGAATGTGCAGCTGTATTCCTTGTCCCAAACACCTGGGTGTGTTCCTGTTTTGGCCACTTCATTCCCTGTGAATGCTGCACCTCGACATTCCAGATGTTTGCAGAACAGGTCTGTGTGAGTAGGCAGTGTATATCCATTGGCCGCCCCTAGAGGGCACACGAGAGTGTATATAGAATGAATGCACTGAAGCTCCAGCAGTGACACAAGTCTTCTTTTTAACCCTTACAGTGCCTGTCTTCTTTTACAGACTCCAATTCAACGGGGGAAAACATATAGCAGCGATGTAAATTCCCCTCTCACATATTTCTTAAATAGGTCCCAGAGTAACGGGAAGACAGCTGATTTTCTAGAAATCCAAACCTAACAGAAACTGAAGTTCCATGGCTCTGCAGAGGACACTGGTCAGCTGATTGAATGTGTTACAATGTATCACTCTGCTATCTGCCAAACACCAGGTAAAACAGGAGCTGCATTCACACAAACCTGCAGCAGGCACTCTCTGCGCATGAGCTTGTACTAGGACACTGTATGTATAGCAGTGATAGGCAACCTGATACAGTTCTGGGGCTTCACTGGGCGTCCCTCTAACCTTCAAAGGAGCCGCGCATTTATGTACTCTTAGGGGCATATTCATTTGGGAGTGAAGTTTTCACCGCAAAAAACATCACATTGCACCTAATTTTGGATTACCGCTCCTGATTCCCTCGGTATTCAGTTGAAAAAAAATAAAAAATACACGCAGGGTTTTCAGCACTGAAAAAAATCTGCAGTGCCAGCAAATAAAAATAAAAAGAGCACTGCTCCCGGTCATTTCCCCTCCATCTTTGCACTGGGGAGGGGGCTGCTGGCCATCGAGAGGGTTGCTGGGAGGCCAGCGGGCTGCTGGGAGATGCAGTTCTTGTTGCTGCCTCCGGAGGGGGCTCACACACGGGTGGGTCACACAGACAATGGAAACTTCAAATTGATAATTAGTCATTAGTGGGGGTTTCCGCAGGGGTCTCAGAGCAGTTCCAGACCATTTTTCCTAAATATATGGATTTTAGTAAAAATTGGTCGTGCCCTGGAGGTGTGGAAAAAAAACCTCCCTCTGCTCAAAAAATTAAAAACCCCACACCTAAATGAATAGGAAAAATCCTGCACCTGCGGGAAAAACTCACGGGTGCAAGATTTTTTGCTATTCTCACACCTCTGTGTAGGGGGCGGGGCTTAATTGACACAATTCTCCATGAATCGCGTTATTTAGAACCGCTCCCTATTTAAATTTAACCCAAGCGCATCAATTCACCGAGAAGGGGCAGGTCTTAATGACATGACCCGTCAAGCCCCGCCCCCATCACAGCCCACCTGCTTGTCTTCCCAGGCTTCTCCCGGGGAGGACAAGTTAAAGGTAGGCAAGTAAAGTATGCTATGATCGCATCCTGCAATGTGATCATGGGCACAAATATTGTGCCTAGATGGCAATGCAAATGCGATCATTAATAAATAGGCCCCACAGAGAGGTATCAATGTCACTTTATACCTCACTAGGGAGGAGATGCACTAAACCTTGGAGATAAATAAAGTACCAACCAATCAGCTCCTAACTGTCACTTTACAGGTTGTCAGTCCTTAGACCTCTCAATAAGATAATAACATAAGGAGTGCAGATATACACACTTAACATGAGATCATTTCACCATTTCCACTATACCTCCCAACATTTGTGCCTGTAAATTTGAAAAATGAAAAAGTTGTGTGTCCAAAAAGGGGTGTGGCCTTGCAACACGCCCCCCTTTTCATCACTCTGGAGGTGTGCCCAACACTCCTTTAGATGCTGGGCAGCCCCCAGGTTCTCCCCCTCACTGTCAGAGCCTCCCCGCACTATGCAGAGCAGAGATGTGAGAGCTCTCTCCCAAACTCCCCCTACAGCTAGACACTGCCACCCATGGGTGGGATGGCGAGACAGACCTTGAAAAGCAGGACTGTCCTGTACGAATGCGGGAAAGTTGGGAGTTTTGCACCACCTTTATTTATTTGTAAGTGAGATTCATCTCCTGCCTCAGTCTCAGAGCTTCTTAATCGGAAAGTTTGCAAAAAAATGGCTACCAATTTTCTCTATAACCAATGTTAATAAATATATGATTAGCAAGTTCTGGATAGACTGAAGATTAGTTCAGCATCAAAATGGCTTTCACTGTGGAAGTCATGTAGTAGATTAAAAAATTATGACGCAGAGGCCAAAATTAGCCTTGGCTAGGCCAAGAGTGCCAAGCTTTCCACAAAAGCACACTGGTTAGTGGAGTAAGATGGTGAAGTTTGCACAGGCCTAGGGGTGATGCTGGGCAGAGTTGAGGGTGAAGTGAAAAGTTGGTATACCAGGACATGAAGCAGCAGAGCCGGTCCTCGGCATAGGCATTATAAGCAAATGCCTAGGGGCGACTAAGAATGCTAGGGGCATGCCAGGGCTGAGCTCTGCCTGTCCCCCCCCTGCCACCGCCACCTGCTGCTGGAGCCACCTGCCACTGCTACCCCGGAGCCTGCGCCGCAACCCGCTCTCTCCCCCAGCGCGCTGCCACAATCGGAGCTCTCCGATCGGGCAGCGCAGCGGATGGCCAGGCCGGTCATGTAACCAGGATCCACATCCACCCGGCCCTTAGTCAGAATGAGCTTCTACATAGAAGCTCATTCTGATAGTCTACAGGAGGCAGTGGCAGATCCAGGGGGGGCGATTGGAGCGATCGCCCCCCCTAGCACAGACAGTCCGCATCATGCACTGAGCTGAGCAGTCTGTGTTCAGCCTGTGCTGTGATCGGAGCCTGTGTAATGCGCAGAGAGAACCCGATCACAGCACAGGCTGAACACAGACTGCTCAGCTCAGTGCACGATGCGGACTGTGCGGTAGCCGGAGGCTGGAGTTCTCCCGTGAACTCCAGCTTCCGGCTCTCCCCACGGGCACTATGGGAGAGACGTCATGACGTCTCTCCCATAGTTCCGAGGAGCAGCCTGGCGGACAAGAGGGCGGAGGATGCAGGAGCGGGTTTAAGGTAAGTTGTTTTTTTTGTGTGTGTGTGTATGTCGGCGGCTATAAGGGCACTACAGGGGGCATTACTGTAAGGGCACTACAAGGGGCATTACTATAAGGGCACTACAGGGGGCATTACTATAAGGACACTACAGGGGGGCATTACTATAAGGGCACTACAGGAGGGATTACTATAAGGGCACTACAGGGGGGCATTACTATAAGGGCACTACAGGGGGCATTACTATAAGGACACTACAGGGGGGCATTACTATAAGGGCACTACAGGGGGCATTAGTATAAGGGCACTACAGGGGGCCATTACTATAAGGACACTACAGCGGGCATTACTATAAGGGCACTACAGGGGGGCATTACTATAAGTGCACTACAGGGGGGGCATTACTATAAGGACACTACAGGAGGCATTACTATAAGGGCACTACATGGGTCCATTACTATAAATATAGTATATACAGTCAGGTGCATAAATATTGGGACATTGACAGAATTTTCAAATTTTGGCCTCTATTCACCACCACAATGGCTTGAAATGAAACAAACAAGATGTTCTTTAACTGCAGACTTTCAGATTTAATTTGAGGGTAATTACATCCAAATCAGGTGAACGGTGTAGGAATTACAACGGTTTCTATATGTGCCTCCCACTTTTTATGCAATGGCCAAGTCAATCCCCTGACCTGAATCCGATTGAGCATGCATTTCACTTGATGAAGACAAAACTGAAGGGAAAATGCCCCAAGAATAAGCAGGAACTGAAGACATTTGCAGTAGAATCCTGGCAGAGCATCACCAGGGATGAAACCCAGCGTCTGGTGATGTCTATGTGTTCCAGACTTCAGGCTGTAATTGCCCGCAAAGGATTTGCAACAAAGAATTAAAAAGTGAACGTTAGATTTAGGATTGTTTAGTTTGTCCCATTACTTTTGGCGCCTTAAAAAGTGGGAGGCACATATAGAAACCGTTGTAATTCCTACACCGTTCACCTGATGTGGATGTAATTACCCTCAAATTAATGGTGCATACACACGATCAGATTTTTCCTTCAGATATGAACGATAACGATTTAAAAATCGTTCAGTCGTTCATATCTGAAGGAAAATCGTTCATATCTGACATGCCTGAACGATGGACGATCAACGATGCGCGTTCCCGTTTGTCAGATAACGATATCTGACATCTGATGGGTTTGCAGTCAGACTTGGACGATTCCATTCATTTTAATGCAGTCAAAAATCGTTCAGTCGTTCAAATCGTTCAAATCGTTCAATCGTTCAGTCGTTCATCTGACAAGTCTGACAAATCTGACCGTGTGTACGCTCCATAAATCTGAAAGTCTACAGTTAAAGCACATCTTGTTTGTTTCATTTCAAAGCCATTGTGGTGGTGAATAGAGGCCAAAATCTGAAAATTCTGTCAATGTCCCAATATTTATGCACCTGACTGTATATACACACACATATATACATTCAGCCCGACACTCTAGATAAATTTACTGGTAATCTCGAGGGCAGAGCCAGTCCTAAGCATAGGCATAATAAGCATATGCCTAGGGGCGACTGGAATGCCTAGGGGGCATTCCAGGGCTCTGCAACTACTGCACCTCGCCCCCCCGCCTGCCACTGCCCTCTTAGACACTTTAATAAACACCCACCCACTCCCCCCACCGGCGGCAGCTGCCCCTCCCCCGCTGCTGCTGCGATCAGAGCTCAGCTCCGTTCGGGGAGCGCAGGCTGCGCAGCGGTCAGTTGGCTGACTGTAAGCAGGAGCTGGCTGGCAACTTTTAGCCTGGGGGGCAAATGCATGCAGGCGGCCCTGGCAGAGGAGTAGCGTGTAGCCAGGGTGCCCGAAGAATATGCGTGCTACGGCGCCCTCCCCCTCAAGTGTTCCAGGGAGGAGGCGGGTCCATATGGGATTAATGTAAGGTAAAAATAAAGATTAGGGCAGCCCCTGTCGTAGTGTCCATATGCTGTGCCCCCGTGTGCCACAGGAGAGAACACCCTTATGCAGGCCTCCAGTAGTGCCCCCAGTAGTGATCCCCCCTATGCAGTGCCCCTTGTGCCCCAGTAGTAAGCCCCTTATATAGTGCCCCCAATAGTGGTCCCCCCTGTGCAGTGCCCCTTGTGCCCCCATTAGTAAGCCCCTTATATAGTGCCCCTAATAGTGGTACCCCCTATGCAGTGCCCCTTATATAGTGCCCCCAGTAGCAGTCCATCCCCCATGCAGTGCCCCCAATAGTGGTAACCCTTATGCAATGCCCCTTAAATAGTGGCCCCAGTTGTAGTCTCCCCCCTATGCAGTACCCCCAGTATTGCCCTTTATATAGAGCCCCTAGCAGTGGTCCCTCGATGCAGTGCCCCCAGTGGTAGTCCCCTCCCCCTATGTAGTGCCCCTAGTAGTAGTCCCCTCCCCCCTATTCAGTGCCCCTAGTAGTAGTCCCCTCCCCTTGTAGTGCCCCTAGTAGTAGCCCCCCCCTTTGTAGTGCCCCCAGTAGTAGTAGTACCCCCCTTGTAGTGCCCCCAGTAGTAGTAGTCCCCCCTTGTAGTGCCCCCAGTAGTAGTAGTCCCCCCCTTTGTAGTGCCCCCAGTAGTAGTAGTCCCCCCCTTTGTAGTGCCCCCAGTACTAGTAGTCCCCCCCTTTGTAGTGCCCCCATTAGTAGTAGTCCCCCCCTTGTAGTGTCCCCAGTAGTAGTAGTCCCCCCCTGTAGTGCCCCCAGTAGTAGTAGTCGCCCCCTGTAGTGCCCCCAGTAGTAGTCCCCCCCTTGTAGTGTCCCCAGTAGAAGTAGTGTCCCCAGTAGTAGTAGTCCCCCCCTTGTAGTGTCCCCAGTAGTAGTAGTCCCCAGTAGTAGTCCCCCACCCCCCTTGTAGTGCCCCCAGTAGTAGTAGTCCCCTTATAGTGGCCCCAGTAGAAGTAGTCCCCAGTAGTAGTAGTCCCCACCCCCTTGTAGTGCCCCCAGTAGTAGTAGTCCCCCCCTTGTAGTGCCCCCAGTAGTTGTAGTCCCCCACCCCCCTTGTAGTGCCCCAAGTAGTAGTAGTCCCCCCTTTGTAGTGCCCCAGTAATGCCAGACACCCCCCCACAGTAGACACACGGAATATAAAAAACTAAATTAAAAAAATCACTTACCTGAATCCCCGCTCCCGCCGATGCCATCTGCTCCTCCGTCTGTCCTCCCGGGCCGGGCCGCTCTGCATTATGGGAGAGACGTCATATGACGTCATGACGCCTCTCCCATTACCCACTGCGGGAGCCGGAAGATGGAGCGGCTCCTGCAGTGGGCTCAGCTGCAGCTAATGAGAGTCTGATAGACTCTCATTGGCTGCTGCTTACAACAAACACACAGCTGCCGGAGCTGGCGGCTGTGTGTTTGTCACTTGTGTAGCGCTGACCAGACTCCGCCCGGTCAGCGCTACACACGCGGTGCAGTCTGTGTCACAGTGACACAGACTGCCCGCGGCCCGCATGACGCTGCGGCCCGGGGGGCCCCCCGGCCCAGCCCGCCACTGACCGTGAGCCAAGTCAGGAATGAGCTTCTGCACAGAAGCTCATTCTGGCTAGGCTACAGGAGGAGACAACAAGATGGCCGCGGTAGGGCATGCCGCGGCCACTCCTACCATGGGTCTTTGCGGAGCAGAAACGTGAGTGACAACTCACGTATCTGCCTGCAGTCCATAAGCCATTGTAGCCGCCCGGCCCAACGCCCAGCATCAGAGACCGGACCAGCCTATTAACATCCAGCCAGCATTAGCTGCAGGTACCAGCTGAGGGCAGATGTGTATATATATATATATATATATATATATATATATATATTTAGATATATTTATAGTTATATAAGTATAGATATATGTGTGTGTATATCTATCTATATATATGTATATATATATATATATATATATATGATGTGTGTGTATAGCTACATATATATCAATATATACATCTATAAATAATGTGTGTATATATAAATAGTGTACATATATATATATATATATATATATATGTATATATATAAATACATTTATATATATAATGTATATATATATAATTTGTGTATATGTATATATATATATATACATATATATATATAAATATAATGTGTGTGTATATATAAATAATGTGTATGTGTGTGTGTATGTATGTATAGACATCGTCTAGTGTGTACCCGACATAAGATTGCTGGTGGGATTATCTGCTAGGGGGCACCAGTCCAAATTTTGCCTAGGGCACCAAATTGGCTAGGGCCGGCTCTGCTCGAGGGTGTTCTCATACCGTGTTTCCCGATAATAAGCCCTACCCCGAAAATAAGCCCTAACAAAATCACCATTTTGTCCGGTCCCTGCCTGCGCTACACTAAAATGCCCCCAGCTCCGCCCCCCGCATGAAATGGATGCCGCTGTTAAAGATTTAACAGTGGCATCCAATCACAGCTGCATCGTCTCACTCTCTCACAGTGAGCGGCAGCTGGCGTGCGTGGCAGCGTCATTTACAGCAGCGCCGCGGGGGGGGGGGGTAGAAAAAGAGGAAAAAAAAATAAAGGTAAGTAAAGAATTCTATTGAATTATTGAAATTGCTGTCAATGCTAATTAAAATAAGCCCTACCCCGAAAATAAGCCCTATGGAGTTTTTTTGACCCAAAAAAAAATAAGACAGTGTCTTATTATCGGGGAAACACGATAGGATAATAAACAAATTCTTATACCAAGCTGAACAGCCCCTGAGGAACAAAACAGGCGGCGCTCCTCAGTAGTTGTAACAAAGTGATATATTGTCACAAATCACATAGGTTATGTTGATGTTTCAAGACCCATTGATTTTTTCACCATGACATGTCCTGATGAAAAGACAGATGGGTTTTAAAACATCGACAGCACCTACTGAGGAGGGCCACCTGTTTTTTTCCTGAGGGGCTGTTCACCTCGGTATGGGAAGTTATTGGAAGCACCAGTCAAAATTTTGCCTAGGGCACCAAATGGGCTAGGGCCGGCTCTGTGAAGCAGTGTAGAGAGAAGGCCTCCGTCTGCAAAGTGAGATCAATAAAATGAGAGAAACGGGTGGTGGGAGGCATTACTTGCTGTGTGGAGGGCCGCACAACCATTTAGAATCCAGAATTGGAATTTTCCCCTTGCTCTAAGCTGGCAATCTATAACAATGCCATAGCAGGACTCCAAGGTGCCCTATGCCAGCACATCTCACCCTGTAGCATCATGACTTCACACAACAAGCACCAAAAACAGGAAGCTGGTCACCAGGCGCGTCTTAAGAACATGCCCTTCACTATTCTATGTAGCGTGGTGCCTCTCCAGCCATCCACAAGCAGGGACACATAGAGAGGGAGTTCCAATTACCCAAGCCTCTTGGATGAGGCAAATTTCTTCATCAATGGTGAGGTAAACAAACAGAACCACAAGTACTGGTCAGAGACAAACCCTCACTGGATGGATACCTGTAGGGTTGTAGCTTCAGCAAAACAGTTGGTATGGTGCGGTTTGTGGGGTACTCGTATTGTGGGACCATTCTTCATTGATGGAACATTAACAGCAGCACGTTACAAGAGTTTGTTAAATGAAGAGATTTTTCCCTCATTGTTATCAGAGGATGGGTCATGTCCTAATTTCTTCCAGCAAGATGGTGCCTCACCTCAATATGGACTCATTGTCAGGGAATATCTTGTTGTGCAGTTTCCGCAAAGATGGATTGGCCATAGAGGTCCAGTCCAGTGGCCACCAAGATGCCCAGATTTAATTCAGTTGGATTTCTTTCTATGGGTTACCTCAAGGGGGTTGGGTACGGGATGTTGGCAGTCATAATCCCAACGTGGAGACATTAGTATCCTAACCTAACCCTACTCTTAATCCTCCCTCTCCAGTGCCTAACCCTAACCTCCCCCCTAGTGCCTAAACCTAACCTCCCCCTCCCCAGTGCCTAAACCTAACACTCCCCCCTAGTGCCTAACCCTCACCTCCCCCCTTAGTGCCTAAACCTAACCTCCCCCTCCCTGGTGCCTAAACCTAACACTATTCATGTAGAACATGAAGTGGTTACTAAAAGATATTGCTATATATCGCATCACAATCAATGTGATATATAGTGATGTTTAGTAGCCATTCATGTACACTTACCTGTCCGACGTCTTTGGGCCTTGTCCAGCCCCTACGCGATCCCTGGGCGCAGTGAGAAGACAGACATATCAGGTGCCCGATATGTCTGTATACTTACTGCGCATGCTCGGGCGTCCGAAAGCAGCGGGTTACGTCAGACCTGCTGCAATGGACACTGGGAAAAGGGGGCAGAGCCAGCGCCGGGTGCTGGGTAGAGAGCAGGGAAGTATGCTACTTCCCTGCTCTGTTCGGCTTGCGGTACAGATAACTCCATCCTCAGATGGCGAATCTGTACCACAAAAGAAAGCTGAGCTTACCGTTCCTTCATGAATCGCATTCACCTTACAAAAGTATGGTGATGCGATGCAGTCATAGAGCGCGTAGACCACTCCATAGTTTCAGCTAAACAGGGCTCTTCTCTGCTTAATGAATAGACCCCTAAGCAGTGGCGGGCTGGGCCGGGGGCAGGGTGCCATGTGACCCCGGGCCGAAGCATCATGCGTGCCGCCTACCGCGAGCAGTCTGTGTCACTGTGACACAGACTGCACCGCATGTGTAGCGCTGACCGGACGGAGTTCGGTCAGCGCTACACAAGTGACAAACACACAGCGGCCGACACCGGCAGCTGTGTGTTTGTTTTGATCAGCAGCCAATGAGAGTCTGACAGACTCTCATTAGCTGCTGCTGCGCCCACTGCGGGAGCCGCTCCATCTTCCGGCTCCCGCAGTGGGCAATGGGAGAGGCGTCATGATGTCATGACGTCTCTCCCATAGTGCATAGCGGCCCGGCCCGGGAAGGACAGATGGAGGAGCGGATGGCGACGGCGGGAGCGGGGATTCAGGTAAGTGGGTTTTTTTTAATTACGTGTGTCTACTGGGGGAGAGGCTGGCACTACAAGGGGGAGACCACTACTGGGGGCACTACAAGGGGGGGACTACTACTGCTGGGGGCACTACAAGACGGAACCACTACTGGAGGCACTGCAAGGGGGGGACTACTACTGCTGGGGGCAATACAAGGGGGGATTACTACTACTGTGGGCACTACAAGGAGGGGGGACTACTGCTGGGGGCACTACAAGAGGGAGACCACTACTGGGGGCACTACAAGGGGGGGCGACTACAAGGTGTGGCACTACAAGTGTGGACCACTACTGGGGGCACTGCAAGGTGGAAACCACTACTGGGGATTATTACTGGGGGCACTTCAAGGGGGGGACTACAACTGGGGGGACTACTACTGAGGGCAATACAAGCGGGGGACTACTACTACTAGGGGCACTACAAGGGGGGACTACTACTACTAGGGGCACTACAAGGGGAGGGGACAACTACCAGGGGCACTGCATAGGGGGGAGGGGACTACTACTAGGGGCACTACATAGGGGGGAGGGGACTACCACTGGGGGCACTGCATCAAGGGACCACTGCTGGGGGCTCTATAAAAAGGGCAATACTGGGGGTACTGCATAGGGGGGAGACTACAACTGGGGCCACTATTTAAGGGGCACTGCATAAGGGCTACCACTATTGGGGGCACTGCATGGGGTGTGGACTGCTACTGGGGGCACTATATAAGGGGCACTGCATAGGGAGTACCACTACTGGGGGCACTATATACGGGGCTTACTACTGGGGGCACAAGGGGCACTGCACAGGGAGGACCACTACTGGGAGCACTGTATAAGGGGCACTGCACAGGGGGGACCACTACTGGGGGCACTATATAAGGGGCTTACTACTGGGGGCACAAGGGGCACTGCACAGGGGGGACCACTACTGGGGGCACTGTATAAGGGGCACTGCATAGGGGGATCACTACTGGGGGCACTATTGGAGGCCTGCATAAGGGGGTCCTCTCCTGGGGCACTGCATATGGGCACCACGACGGGGCTGCCCCTAATCTTTATATTTACTTTACATGAATCCCATATGGACCCGCCTCCTCCTTGGAACACTTGAGGGGGGGGGCACCGTAGCATGCACGTTCTTCAGGCACCCTGGCTACACGCTACTCCTCTGCCAGGGCCGCCTGCATGCATTTGCCCCCCAGGCTAAAAGTTGCCAGCCAGCCCCTGCCCCTAAGTATGCTATTTAAGGTATTTTCTTAAATTTGCTCCACCTTGATGCCTCATGCAGCAATCACATTAATCCTGCATACAGACATACTGTAGGTAATGTCAATATTTGTTATGTAACCAGAATTTGGGCTGAAGCAGAACACTTTTAAAAACTGGCAAGCTAGGTTACTAGTGCACTGACAATGAAAGCAAGCTTGACATAAATTATACATTGCAGATCGAATATGTATTCACTAGTTAGGGGATAGGGGAAGAATGCCTACCGGACATTGTATAATCGCAAGTCTGACCCGAAAGTGATAATCACATGACCCCAGGGCCCATTATATATGAGGGCCATTATATATATATATATATATATGTATATGTATATATATATATATATATATATATATATATATATATAACAGTGTATCCAAAAAAGGAAAAACCAGCACGCAATGTATAATATGAAAGTAGAAAAAATTGTATTAGGCATATACAATGGCTTCTATAAGTACCTTGGGTCACATATTTAAAAGTGCATGTAGTGCATTAGAAATGGTAATACATTACAAAAACTGTTTTTTGTAATGTATTACCATTTCTAATGCACTACATGCACTTTTAAATATGTGACACAAGGTACTTATAGAAGCCATTGTATATGCCTAATACAATTTTTTCTACTTTCATATTATACATTGCGTGCTGGTTTTTCCTTTTTTGGATACACTGTTATATTACATACCATTACCAGGCACCCTTCTTTAAATTCACTCATATATAAAGCGTGCTATCTTTGTATTTTTTCTATATATATATATATTTATATATTTGTATATTCTCCCTGTGCTTGCGTGGGTTTCCTCCGGGTACTCCGGTTTCCTCCCACACTCCAAAAATATACTGGTAGGTTAATTGGCTCCAACAAAATTAACCCTATTGTGTATGTGTGCGTGAGTATGTGGTAGGGAATATAGGGCCTGATTCAGAGCCGAACGCTCTGACAGAGCGCTCGCTCTGAATCAGGGTCGGCCTTCTGTTTTTTTTAGAGCAGCCTCCTGGCCGCTCGCATAGCTATGAGTGACCACCCACAGCTATATCGAGCTGCCAGGAAGATGGTCGCGATGGTCAAGACCATCGCGACCATCGGGCTTGCGATGAGACCCTTGTGGTAGGGTCTAACAGAGCCAAAAGCACTCCCACTGACATCACTTGTGATGTCAATGGGGCCGGCCCCAGACGGTAGGCGTTCACATGGGAACGCCTCCATCTGGGCAACCACGCCCCCGGCCCGCCCACCAAAGGGGGCGTGCTGTCACTCAATATCGACAGCACACCCCCTTTGGTACGAGACCCAGAGTGAAGGATTGCCCGTCGCTATCCGGGTCTCGAGCATGCTCGCGAGAGGGTCTGAATCAGGCCCATAGATTGCAAGCTCCACTGGGGCAGGGACTGAAGTGAATGGCCAAATATTCTCTGTAAAGCACTGCGGAATATGTGTGCGCTATATAAATAACTTGTAATAAATAAATATACTTATATAAATATAAATATATACACACAGTGGGTAAAATAAGTGTTGAACACATCAACATATTTCTCAGTAAATAGATTTGTTATGGGGCTATTGTAATTACATTTTCACCAAATGTCAGCAACAACCCATGCAATCCACACATACAAAAGCCTTTGTTGGACAGCAGGGCCGGATTAAGGATTGTGGGGGCCCCGGAGCAACTAAGTTGTGGGGGCCCCATAAAAAAAAATGGCCACTGCCAGGGTAAAACACAGGATTTAGAGTGGGTATATATATATATCCTCCTATCTGGCCTCCCCAACTCCCTCCTCTCCCCTCTTCAGTCTGTCCTCAATGCTGCTGCTGCTAGGCTCATTTTCCTCTCAAAACGCTCTGCATCCCCTCTACTACAAGCTCTCCACTGGCTCCCCTTCCCTTTTAGACCCCAATTTAAGGTTCCTACACTCACTTACAAAGCCCTCAGCCATTCCTCTCCCATTTACATCTCTGATCTCCTCTCCCTTCACTCTCCTGTCCGCCCTCTTCGTTCAACAAATGCACACCGCCTCTCATGCCAATTGTTCACTTCTTCCCACTCCCGCCTCCAAGATTTTGGCCGTGCTGCTCCCCACCTTTGGAACTCTCTCCCGCTTCCCATCAGACTCTCCACCTCTCTTCAATCCTTCAAACGGGCTCTCAAGACC
The DNA here is from genome assembly GCA_031769625.1 of Taudactylus pleione. NCBI lineage: Eukaryota > Metazoa > Chordata > Amphibia > Anura > Myobatrachidae > Taudactylus > Taudactylus pleione. The sequence goes on along the minus strand of JAUIMM010000506.1, from coordinate 862,277 downwards.
CACTATTTCATCAAGGCCTTCCAGCTCTCATCTTAACTTACTGCTACATACTCAATCCTCCCTGCCTACCCCATCTGTGTAAACCCCTGTTTGTCTGTCCCTCCCCTTTAGAATGTAAGCTCCTATGAGCAGGGCCCTCTACCCTCTTTTGTGATTCTCCTTACTCTACTTTCATCTACTTCTTACTCTCTACCAGGGCACCTAACACTTGGTTGCTTTGCGTTGTTGCTTATCTGGGTGTTATGGTCGCAAATGTAGCAATGTATATTATCCATGTCCTGTAATGTATTGTATTGTACTGTAAGTCACTGTAAATCAACCTATTTGTTTATGTACTTTATAAGGCGCTGTGGAACACTTGTGGCGCCATATAAATAAACGATAATAATAATATATATATATATAGTAGTTAGAGATAGATATATTGATATATTGATAGATAGATAGATAGATAGATAGATAGAGAGTGGGGGGGAGGAAGGGACAGGGAGGGAAAGAGAGGGAGTGGGAGAGAGAAGGGCAGGAAAGGAGAGGGAGGAGAGGGATTAAGGACAGAGAGGTAGTAAGGGGAGATATAATTAGGGGAGAGAGAAAGGGAGGGAGGAAAGGAGAGAGGGAGAGCGAGTGAGACAGAGGGATGGGGAGGCAGACAAAGCGGGAAATAGAAGAGAGGATGGGAGAGGGGGGAGGGGAAGAGAGAGAGATGGAGGAAGGGAGCTCATACACTAACCTCTTGCAGCTGCAGCAGGCAACCCAGGCATCAACCTTCTGATGGGGCAGGCACTTCACTGCATTAAGCCCCACCCCCTACCCGTGAATCCGCGAATCACGCCATTGTCAACAATAGGGCGGGGCTTCCATAGACAGCCACTGTCAGGTGAATCAGAGGCAGTGAGAGTTCTGTAATGCTGCTGGGACTGGAAGCCGGCCAGGGTGAGTGGCCAGGTTCCAGTCATTATTTTCGTCAGTGTGGGGGCCCCATTCACCCCTCCTATAATCCGGCCCTGTTGGACAGCTTCAAGATGCCTCCTGTATGGAGAACTAGTCGGATGCATTGCTCAGGTATGATTTTAGCCCATTCTTCCACACAAACAGTCTTCAAATCTTGGAGGTTCCGTGGGCCTCTTCTATGAACTCTGATTAGTTCTTTCCATAGATCTTCAATTTGATTCAAGTCAGGTGATTGGCTGGGCCATTCTAGCAGCTTTATTTTCTTTTTCTGAAACCAATTGGAGTGTCCTTGGCTGTGTGTTTGGAATCATTGTCTTGCTGAAATGTCCACCCTTGTTTCATCTTCAGCATCCTGGTAGATGGCAGCAGATTTTTATCAAGAATGTCTCTGTACAGTTTTCCATTCATCCTTCCTTTAATCATATGCCAGTACCGTATGCTGAAAAACAGTCCCACACCATGATGTTCCCACCTCCAAACTTCACTGTTGGTATGGTGTTTTGGGGGTGATTTGTAGTGCCATTTCTCCTCCAAACATGGTGTATATTACGGCAACCAAAGAGTTCAATTTTGTACATTTTGGTCTCATCTGACCAGACTATTCTCCCAATATTTCACAGGATTGTTCAAATGTTGTGCAGCAAACTTTAAACAAGTTCAACATGCATTTTCTTCAGCAATGAAGTCTTGCGTGGTGAGCGTGCATACAGGCCATGGCGTTTGAGTGCATTACTTATTGTTTTATTTGAAACAATTGTACCTGATAATTCCAGGTCTTTCTGAAGCTCTCCACAAGTGGTTCTTGGCTCTTGGACAACTCTTCTGATAATATTTTTCATTCCTCTGTCAGAAATCTTGCGAGGAGCACCTGGTCGTGGCCGGTTTATGGTGAAATTATGTTCTTTCCACTTCCGGATTATGGCCCCAACAGTGCTCACTGGAACATTCAGAAGTTAGAAATCCTTCTGTAACCAATGCCATCAGTATATTTTGCAACAATAAGGTTGTGAAGGTCTTGAGAGAGATCTTTGCTTTTACTCCTCATGAGACAACTTGTAATGAGACACCTTTTTATAGGCCAACAGTTGGGACTGTACCAGCTTATATTAATTTGCACTGACAAGGGGCAAGATTGCTTTCGAATTACTGATAGATTTCAGCTGGTGTCTTGGTTTTACATGCTTTTTTGCACCTCCCTTTCTTAATGTGTTCAATACTTTTTGACTGTGTAATTTCACATAACTTAATTTATGGACATCTGTGGTTTGATTTCTTTGCATGTGTGGATTGCATGAGTTGTTGCTGACATTTGGTGAAAATTTAATTACAATAGCCCCATTACAAATATATTTACTGATAAAAATATTGATGTGTTCAATACTTATTTTACCCGATATGTATATATGTATGTATGTATATATATATATATATATATATATATATATTGTGATAGGATCACTGGTAAAGTGATCTGTGGCAGGTACATTTGTCCCAGATTCCAGTCTTTTGTGTTTTAAGCCCCCAGGAGAAAGTCTGCAGTGTAGCAGGCTTGAGTTTCGGCTTTTTGAAAAGCCGGTTTGGGACCTGGGGGTTGTGGGTGAGAGGAGAGGGAGGGCTCCACCCACGGCCACCCAGGTTTTGGTTCTCGCAGCCTGGTAACAGGCTTGTTAGTTTTCCACCTGAGAGTGGCCAATATAAGCCTAGTGTGTTTAGGGCTGAGTGTCTCACCTGGGAGAGCAGACAGGGAGTTTGCTCAGAGACACTTGGAAAACCTATCTGTAAGTACTGTGCTGTGCTTTGTTGCTGGCGAGGGCATTAGGCCCTGCCAGGTTCTGGTAGTGAGGGAACTACCTGTGAAGTTAGTGCCCCGACAGGGCTAGGATTTATATTTATGTTTTCTTTATATTTCTGACATTGTACAATAAAGACTGGCGCTGACCAGCTTGTACTTGCATCCAGACTGGTGTGCTGCTTCCCTGCTGCTGTGTGTGTGTGTAAGGAAGGAGTCCTCTACCCAGGAGAGGGACCCCCTAACCTAACTGTGTCACAATATGGTGGAGAATGCGGGCACCCACACACACTGAAGTTGCAGCAAGAGGAAAACTTTCCGTTTAAAAATTAAAGGGACAGACACCCAATTGGTGAGTGTGGAAATAACACTGTGTCCTTGGAGTCCCATAGAGGAGGCGTCAGCCAATGCTCAGAGAGGCAAGGTTCAGCTTCCAACCTACACCCCAGGACAAAATGGAGGAAATTATTAAGGCCTTTCTCCAAGCTACAGGAGCTCAGCAGGAGACGAACCAACTTCAGCAGGAGACGAACCAACTTCAGCAGGAATCTACCAGGGCTCAGCAGGAATCTACCAGGGCTCAGCAGGAATCCACCAGGGTGCAACTGTTGGCCTTGGAGACAGCCCAGAGGCAACAACAGGTCGCCATCGAGGAAACCCGCCAGGCCTTAGCGGAAAACAGCCAGGCCATAAAAGAGGTGGTACAGCACCTGGTTGCCCGGCCCAGAGATGTTAATACTGGTCCTCCCACCACCACTCACTCCGTACGAGCCAGTCACTTCCTCCAAAAGATGACTGCGGGCGATGATGTGGAGGCCTATCTTGCCACGTTTGAAAGAACGGCCGAAAGGGAGGGTTGGCCCAAGGAGCAGTGGGCAAGTCTGGTGGCACCTTTTTTGTCTGGGGAGCCACAAAAAGCATATTTCGACTTATGCCTGGCTGATGCCAAGGACTATAAAAAACTAAAACAGGAGATCCTAACTCGCTTGGGAGTCACCACCTTTGTTCGTGCCCAACGGGTCCACCGCTGGGAGTTCCATATGGACAAGCCTCCATGTTCACAGATTCATGACCTCGTCCATCTGTCCTCAAAATGGCTACAGCCCGAGACGCTGACGGGGCCACAGATCGTGGAAAGGGTCGTGATGGACCAGTACCTGCGATCGTTGCCCGCAACTCTGCGAAAGTGGGTGAGCCATGCAGACCCTAAGTCCGTGGACCAGCTGGTTGAGCTGGTGGAGAGGTACGTGGCGGCTGAGGAGCTGATGAGTATGCCCCACCGAGCCCCGATGGCGCACCGGCGAACTCCCACAGACACTGGTAAGACTATTCCAGGGGAGAAGGGTGCTAGGCGGTGGGATGTACCTAAGACTGAGGGTGTAGAACCTGGAGACAGGCCTGCCAGGCCAGGAAGGTTCTTGCCCCGTAAACGACTAGACATTAATATGATTCAGTGTTTCCGGTGTGGTGACTTCGGCCATATTTCCGCTAATTGTTCACTTACAACTGAACCTATGCAATGTGATACTGCTCATGTCTACCGCAGGGGGTCTTTCTTTGCACAGACAGCCTGTACGGCTGACCGGCAGGCTGAGACTGATAAGCACATGTGTGTACTCACTGTAGATGGCAACCGAGTAGAGGCACTGTTAGACTCTGGTAGCTTGGTGACACTTATAAAAGCTGAGCTGGTGAACCCCTTGAGGTGTACAGGGAAAACTGTTGGTGTGACCTGCATACATGGGGATACTCGATATTATGTTACTGCCGAGGTGAACATCGAGACACCATGTGGTTCTGTTATAGTTTCTGTGGGTTTGGTGCATGGTCTGATGTACGATGCAATATTGGGGAGAGACTTTGCTCACTTCTGGAAGTTGTGGGAAAGACGTTTTGTTCCAGAAGTGAACAACCCCGATCCATTTGAGAAGGTTGTCGGTGTAGTGGAGGAGAGAGTTTCTTCTGAGTCAGAGGTACTCCCCTTTTCTACTATGATTGGCGAACTAGAGAATGCGGAGCGTGACGGTGGCCCGCCAACTGATGTGCCTCCCATTGAGGTGGGAAGTGTTGTTGGGCCAGGTGATCGTCTGCCTGATTTAGAGGTCAGAAGAGAGGTCTTTGCCGTGGAGCAGTTGAATGACCCTACTTTGGTAAAAGCCAGGGAGAAAGTAAAAGTAGTTGATGGTAAACCCATAGACCCTGATAGTCCTTTGTCCTATCCCCACATGACAATGTGTCAGGATTTGTTATATCAGGTGACTAAGAAGGGGGAAGATGTTGTGGAACAACTAATACTTCCCAAAGCCTACAGAAGAACAGTGTTGGATCTGGCCCATGGTCATATAACGGCAGGCCATCTAGGGGTAGAGGAAACCACTGAGCGAATAATGCAGAGGTTTTTCTGGCCCAGGCTTCATAAAGAGGTATCTGACTTTTGCGCATTATGCCCTGAGTGTCAGTATCATGCTCCCAGGCCACGTTCTAAGGGTCCACTAGTTCCATTGCCTATTATAGAGGTGCCGATAGTAAGAGAGCACCTGGAACCGGCTCAACAGGCACGGCAGAGGGTATACAACCGCAATGCTCGGTTACGCAGCTTTGCTCCTGGGGACAGAGTGTTAGTGTTGGTTCCCACTGTGGAAAATAAACTTTTGGCTAAGTGGCAAGGGCCCTTTGAAATCTTAGAAAGAGTGGGACAGGTCAATTATAAAGTTTACCAGCCGGGGAAAAGAAAGCCGGAACAGATATACCATATAAATCTGTTAAAGCCCTGGAAAGATAGGCCGGTACTGTCGGCCGTCCGAGTCCCTCCAGTAAATCCAGGGTCCTTAGTTCCCGAAGTGACAGTGGCAAAAACCCTGTCGGCAATTCAACAACGAGAGGTCAAGGAGTTTCTGGTCAGAAATAGGGTGCTGTTCTCTGACGTACCTGGGAAAACCTCAGTCGTTAAACATGACATCATCACTGACCCAGGGGTTAAAGTTAATCTAAAGCCCTATAGGTTACCAGAAGCACCAAGAGCATCGGTGTCGAAAAAAATAAAAAATATGCTAGCGTTAGGGGTTATTGAAGTATCACATAGTGAATGGTCAAGTCCCATTGTGTTGATTCCAAAGCCCGACGGGAGTGTGCATTTCTGCAATGACTTCCGAAAGTTAAACAGTGTTTCAAAATTCGATGCCTACCCTGTGCCACAGTGGAGAAGGAGGCGTTGGCCATAAAGTGGGCGTTAGAGGCTCTCAGGTACTACTTGGTTGGAAGAAAGTTCAAATTGATCACTGACCATGCCCTTTGAAGTGGATGTCTGAAAATAAGGACAGTAATGCGAGAATTACAAGATGGTTCTTGGCGTTAAAAACGTTTACATTTTCAGTGGAACACAGGCCAGATAGCCAGCTGGCCAATGCTGACGCGTTGTCACGCATTCATTGTTTGGGGGCTTCAGTTGTTCCGCCCCACAGGTCGAAACAAAGGGGGGGGATATGTGATAGGATCACTGGTAAAGTGGTCTGTGGCAGGTACATTTGTCCCAGATTCCTGTCTTTTGTGTTTTAAACCTCCAGGAGAAAGTCTGCAGTGTAGCAGGCTTGAGTTTCGGCTTTTTGAAAAGCCGGTTTGGGACCTGGGGGTTGTGGGTGAGAGGAGAGGGAGGGCTCCACCCACGGCCACTCCAGGTTTTGGTTCTCGCAGCCTGGTAACAGGCTTGTTAGTTTTCCACCTGAGAGTGGCCAATATAAGCCTAGTGTGTTTAGGGCTGAGTGTCTCACCTGGGAGAGCAGACAGGGAGTTTGCTCAGAGACACTTGGAAAACCTATCTGTAAGTACTGTGCTGTGCTTTGTTGCTGGCGAGGGCATTAGGCCCTGCCAGGTTCTGGTAGTGAGGGAACTACCTGTGAAGTTAGTGCCCCGACAGGGCTAGGATTTATATTTATGTTTTCTTTATATTTCTGACATTGTACAATAAAGACTGGCGCCGACCAGCTTGTACTTGCATCCAGACTGGTGTGCTGCTTCCCTGCTGCTGTGTGTGTGTGTAAGGAAGGAGTCCTCTACCCAGGAGAGGGACCCCCTAACCTAACTGTGTCACTATATAGATATATTTGAACTTTAAATTCCAGTTAATTTTAAAAAAAAATATATATATATATATATATTGTATGTATATATACATACACATGCAGTATATATGTATATAAACTGTAGCTATATTTTTGTTTATTTGACATTCCAGTTTATTGCATTTTGTAATAAACTGAGATTTTAAGCTCAAAATATATATGTACTATAGCTATATTTACATAAGTATATATAGCTATAGTGACGAAGCTATTTTAAGCATCAGAGGTGAAACGCGTTGAGGACAGTGTGGCCTATGCTTTCTGACTGAGTCAGACACCAGATAAGCTTCTGATATTCTTTTTTAATGTAATTATTCTTTCTATATGTGTCTTGTGTGTGTGTATTAAAGAATTGTGTAGTATTACACCATGAAAGTGTTATCTTGTTTCCGTATATAACGAATTGGGCCGGGTAACAATCGGTTATCATCATCTCACCAAATCATATGAGAGAAGAGCAGTGAGACTCCTTAAAGATCCCATATCATATGCCTTTGTATTAGGATATACGGTACGCAGAGCATTTTTGTGTGGTGCGTGTTATTATCATCACAACAGTATCACACTATTGGGCGTTTGTTTCTATTTCTATATTTTTCATGTTCTCTGAGGACTATACAGCAAAGGGAGACTAGGAGTGAAGTTCCCAAAAGATTCCATACTACATGCCTATTTATTAGGTTCATACGGTACGCAGAACATATTTGTGTGGTGCGTGTCACAATTATTATAACAATATCACACTATTGGGCGCTTGTTTCCACTTTTTGTATTTTTCATGTGATCTGATGACCATACAGCAAAGGTCAACCCTGGGAAACTGAGCAGCCACCTTCAGAAACTGGGAATATAGGGCCTGATTCAGAGCCGCTCGTAAGCGGCCGCTCGTTCGCTCCGAGCGATGTTTGCCCAACTGCGCATGCGTACGGATCGTTATACGCATGCGCAAACCAGTCAGTGCGGTCGAAATTCATGTGCTCGCAAAATAGCGAATGCCTGATAATTTGAGTGACAGAAAGAGGCGTATGTGGGTGGTAACAGGGGAAGGTGCTTGAAAACGGGGAGTGGAGATCCGATCGCAGGCGTGCTTAAAGGTCAAAACAGGCGTATTATGGGTGTGCATAATTAATACAGCAGCGTCACTGACCACGTCACTGGGTTATTTTATAGCCAGAACTGCTCGCAAAATTGTGGTAGCAAAAACCAACCACAAGAATAGCGAGCAGCTCATACCCTGGTCGATGTACTCGAGCGGCCAGGGGGCATAGTTTCCCAAAAAACGACCGCAAGTTTTGTTCGCTCGTTCAGACCTAGAGGCGTGAACAGACCGCAAAAAGCGAACGGTTCATTTGAATAGCCACCCCTATTTTCTGGACAAGCGAGCGCTAATTGCGTCCGGCTCTGAATCAGGCCCATAGTGTGTCAAAGTGGACTTGATTTAATAGAGACTGATTATTCGATTGAAAATAACCTGTTTTGGATAGCGCTGTTATCAGTACTTGTGTTGTTTATATATATATATATATATATATATATATATATACATATATACATATATATTATATATATATTATATACAAACACAGAATATATATATAATATATAAATAAACTTGAAATGCCAATTCATTAAATTTTAGAACAAATGTAATAAAATGGAATTTCAAATTTAAATATATATTATATTGTGCGGGACAGCGAGCATCTCAGCTCTACTCTCTGCCTCTCTCACTTCTGGTCTGAACAGTCAGTCTTGTGAGATGATGGCGTCAACGCTTGTGAGACTGTACTGTGACAGCTCCTCAGCGGCCGCCGTAACAGGTAACAGCTGGGCCGCCGAGGAGACCATGGACCGGAGCGGAGACAGCTAAATGCATAGTAAGTGTGAGGTACAGTGTGTGAGGGCCCGTCTGTAATCCGGCCCTGCATGACCCGGGATCCTGAAGCCACTGCAAGAGCAGGTAAGTCACTGCTGGGCCACCAGGGACGATATGTCGACATTCTAACAGGTCAACATTTCATTAATGTCTACATGATTAATGTGGCCATGGTCAACGTCAACATTATGACCAAGTTGACATGATGAATGTTGACATCATACAACACATTAACATCAGAATACATAAGTACATGGAGTATATCATTTTACATAGATACATAAATACAGTGTAAAGTTAGCATAATTATGTAAAGAAGACAAATGGGTCCTGCTCATACAAGCTTACAATCTATATGATCATATAAAAACTAGGGGGTCTATGTACTAAGCAGTGATAAGTGACAGAGTGAAAAGTGATAAGTCTGTGATAAGGTGCCAGCCAATCAGCTCCCAACTGTCATTTTTCAAACACAGCCTGTGAGATGACAGTTGGGAGCTGATTGGCTGGCACCTTATCACAGACTTATCACTTTTCATTCTGTCACTTATCACTGCTTAGTACATAGACCCCTAGAACTTTTAAAAACCTCAGCACAAAATCCACATTGCTCCTGTCCTGTACATCTGTATGCTACCACATGGTATCTGACATCCAGGCACCTGGCAGTCATCGGACAAGGTGACTGCATAAGGAGATTCAGAGGCAATAAAGGTGACATCTATATAAAGATATCTCGGACCAATAAGTAAGAAGGTGGTTTATTGAAGGGTTTGCAGGAGGAATCTACATCAAAGAAACTTATGAGGAGCTCGTTTACCTGCCATTTAGTAAGAGCATTACCAACAGGGTGTGTTTCCTTGGGCAACCGTCTTTCCTAATCTCTGCGCTGGTGTTACCCCTCACAGATTGGGTGAATCGGATCCTCCGTATTTTGTTATACTACACCATTATATTATTATTATTTTTTTCGAGTGATAATTACTAAGAAAGAGGAAGGCACCATCTTTCATCATCACTTGTAACTCTAAGGGGTACATTTACTAAAGTAAGAGTTTTTAGAAGTGGAGATGTTGCCCAGAGCAACCAATCAGATTCTACTTAACATTTATCTAGCACCTTCTAGAAGATAATGGCTAGAATCTGATTGGTTGCTATAGGCAACATCTCCACTTCTAAAAACTCTCACTTTAGTAAATATACCCCTAAGAGTCAAATATTTAACTACTGTATTTTACCCTCCAGCCCCAGTCAGGACAGAAGCTGCACCGTGACATATCCATTCACATATCTGGAGAGAGACAGACAGATAAATAGGGCATATTTATCAATTATTGGGTTTTAAAACCAATGATTGTAAATTCTTATGGCAGCTATTTGCGGCAATAAGAAATGATACACTGCCAGAATGTATAAAATACCATCCACAGGGACTCTGAAAGTAGCCCGTCCCTGTGATGTGTTCGGAGTGATGTGACCACGTCAGCTGTCTCTTTGCTCATCTATCGGGAGTACTGCGCATGTGTGGCTTACTGACATTTATGAGGGATGTATAAATTGAAATCTAGATCCAATAGACAATGGGGGGTCCCAAAATAGTATCTTGTCTGGCGACCCATGGGATCTAAATCTGGTTAGGGTTGGGCTACTGGAGAGAAATTTAGGCACTAGGGAGAGGGTTAGTCTTGTTCACAGGCTGGAGATGCGGATCACCGATTGGGTGAACCTGGCAACCTGCCACTGTCCAGTGCCAGGCATGCCCCAGAGGGCCTACTGGCCTACTGTATGATATCTTATGGTTGATTCGGCCCTGAAGCTAAGAGCCAACTTCAAAACCTAGAGCTGGAAGGGAGATGAAAAATAAATGGGTGCGGGAGCTTAATTTTTGCAGCTGATCCGCTTTCTGCCAGCTTCAAGTTTTGAAATGAACCAAAAAGTAGACTAATGTTTATATCCAATCATCACTGATTATAAAGTTCCATAAAATCTACTACATTTACTTTAAATAGACACTAAACCTAAAAAAAAAATCAAAAGAATGTATGCATAGCCTGTAAGAATAGATCTCCAAGACTGGCACTGGGTTTATGCAGTGGCATAAAGCTGGAAAACTTGTATCACCACTAACGCCACCATGCAAGATATATTGAGAAGACCTGACACCCCCGGTTTTAGATAAATATTTCAAGTGCCGCTTTCTGATTTGCAAACAGATATTGGTGGCCCATAAGGCAATCTCTGGACCCTCTGCAGATCATTGTTACAGTGACAAAATAGTAAAAAATTGCACAGTTGAACCCAATCCATATATGAGACCTGTCAAGCAAAATAATACGCCAACCAATTTTATAGTAAAAAAACAAACAAAACATTTTATTGTCAATTCTCTGGGTTCAGGAACCCTAAGGCCAGCTTCTGTATTAGGAGAGTGGATGAAGCTAGAGGTCTTGATGAAACTCCTCCTCATGCAGTTTGGTAAAAGGAATGGAGTAGGCTGGAGAGCTGCCTTGTGGCCTGGGGTAACTGAGACAATGGCTCAGTCTCTGGAACAGAGTCTCTAAATTCCAGTAGAATAAATTGGTAGAAGTAGCAGATAGCACAGACTGGATGGGACCAGTGAGAGCAGAAGACACCAGAGCCACAGGATGCATATAGAAGAATCTTAGCAAGTATAGTATGCTGCTGAGACTTGTTAATAGGATCTTGTGTATAGCCAGAGATAGATGATGGGATCTGACTGAGTGTTGAAAGAGTCAGCAGGATATAGCGTACCATATGGCATTGGTGATAGACTCTTGCTGGGAGCAGTACTGGAGCTGATGTTTGAGCTTGTTATTTTAGAACACTGCCTGGAGTTGATGGTGGAGCACAGCATGGAGCTGATGGTGGAGCACAGCATGTAGCTGATGGTGGAGCACAGCATGGGGCTGATGGAGGAGCACACCTTGAGCTGATGGTGAAGCACAGCATGGAGCTGATGGTGGAGCACAGCATGGGGCTGATGGTGGAGCACACCTGGAGCTGATGGTGGAGCACACCTGGAGCTGATGGTGGAGCACAGCATGGAGCTGATGGTGGAGCACAGCATGGAGCTGATGGTGGAGATTGCTGTGTACAAGTACTATTCTAGGCTGTTTTTATATCCTCCTGTCCACCCTCAGCCTTGAGATCAGCAAAGACCTGGATGAAATACAGGTGGTCATTATGGATGTGGCGCATCTTTGAGCTCATGAAATCAATAATAGATAGGCAGTGGCTCCAAGAGGCTTCCTTTGAGCTTTCAACTAGGAATGGCTTCATCGGATAGGAGGTCATACTACCCACGCATGTGTAGGATATGTACAGACATGTTGACAGAAATGCCAGTAGTTCTTGCTCACTATTCAGCTCTGATGGAATGACCTCTCAGCAGAGCATGTAGAGGAATACAACATTGGCCGGGTTGATGAAGCCTTCTTCCTGCCAGTATCCAGTGAGAGTCATATCTATGCTTGTCATCCATAAAATGATATCTGTAGGTGACAGATTGTTGAACTGGTTACACATACAACAGATGAACTTGGCAAAACAGCTCAGGAGCTCGCTGGTGGAAACCTGCATCATTGCGCATTTTGGACTCAAGCACACTTGCTGGTCTTCAGCTGACTCAAAGACATTAGGTACAGGCTTCTTGGCAAGAGTGTTATGTGAGACCTGTGTGAAGGTTGTCAAATCAACACAGGACATAGAATCCTTCATGCTCTCTCTGATGAGATGGGTAACATTGGTTTCACCATATTTACCTTGTCTCCTCTTAGCCATAAATCGCCTAAAGCGATGGATGAGCGAATGTCTTTCAACAGATCTTCCTGACTCGCTCTTCTCGACAGTAGCACGTTGGGTACCATTTGATGAATCTTCCTCATGCAGACCCACCTTGCGGAAGCACGAGAGTGGGAAGCAATTCCACATTACTATTCAAGGTCCTATTCTTTATCCATGGTACCTGCAAGCAGAAATGTCTCCAGGAATCAAATTCGGATTCGGTCTGTGATCTGTGGTGGCTCTGACTGCAGCAGACAATCAGATAGGCACAATCAATTTCCAGCACTTTGCAAAAGAAGCTGCCTGTTTGTAGACTAGGCAGCAACTGAGTCCAGAAGGTTGCTGTCAGAGGTGCTCTGCCTACAATGGGCATTGTGACATGGAATGATGATTGTAATGCGTTATTTATGCTAATGAGCTGCTGATAACGTCTAGGCGATTTCAAAAAGTGATGTCTTGTGTGAGTACACTGAATGTCCTGGTCAGGCAGCAGCAGAAAACTATAGTAAATCAATCTAGCACTGATTATCTATGTCCAGTGTGTAAATATTAAGTGTAAAATCATTGTCTGAATACGTAAGTCTGTGGCACCCAGATAGCAAAATCCATCTGAGTAAAACATGAAATAGGTAAGTGCTATAATGAATTTAAAAAACTAACATTATCTCTGAGGTTCTGTGTGAGAATTTTATTGAATCCTAATAAACTGAAACCCTTTTTAATAAACCGGTATTAAACCAAGGACCGAGAAGGGGGGAATGAATTTACATTTCACTGACATATAGAAAATCTATTTCGGCAGAGATTTATCCTGACTGTTTTCTGTATCTGATTTAGCTTATACACCTGGACCCTTTACCCAAGATATCAGCCAAAGGTGAAGGTACATAGCTCTGCTCGCCGGGTAAAACTGCATCTTCACAGTGAGTTTTAGGTCCAGAACATGGCGTGGCTTTGTCACCATAGTTGGGCAGCAAGATCACCCTTCAGCAGCATTTGTTTTCATACAGCCGTAATTATACACCCCACTGTGTTTTATATATATATATATATATATATATTTATTTACACACACACTCAGAATATGTACATATGTATACACTACTGAATCAGGAAATTTAGGTTTGTGATTAGAGGTACACTGTCCGGGATGTGAGTATGGTCAGGGGCTAACTGGTAATGTTAAGTCTAAGGGGCAAACACAAGCATGTGGCCCTCGATTTTCTACCAAAGAACTGCGACGGAAAAAATAGCATTATACATTTCTCAGAGGTGTGGCGTATCTAATGTGGGTGTGGCTAGAGGTGTGGTGTATCTAATGTGGGTGTGGTCAGAGGCATGGTGTATCTAATGTGGGTGTGGTCAGAGGCGTGGTGTATCTAATGTGAGTGTGGTCAGAGGCATGGTGTATCTAATGTGAGTGTGGTCAGAAGCAATGTGTATCTAATATGAGTGTGGTTTAAATAGCCATAGAATTTACTTGTTATGTCAAAGAGCTATTAACAAATACATAACCTACCAGCCCCATCTGACAAAATAGAAACTATTCTAGTGTCCTCTCTTCAATACAGAGACCATAACAGTGACCTCTAGAATAATTACACATATAACCAGATCCACAAGCTGGCCGCCTCTCCTTGCTCCTTACAAATCTGCCGCTCCCTATTTAAATTCGACTCCAGATTTCACCGACCCAAACCTCCAAATGTTCCGCCCCCCTTTAGTGTCTGTGTGAAGCTGATCGCCCTCTCACCTCTCCAACTTCCAGGTCCCACTACTCCTGGGTTGCTCCAGGTGGCGCCGACCTCCAGCTCCCCTACTGCCAGAGCACCTTTTCCAGCTGCTGGGATCCATCTCCTGGTTGAGGCTGCTCGTATCTGTGGCTCCTTCCCTCCTACATTCCTGTGCCCATGTGACCCTGTCTGCCGGGATGTGCACACCTACTGGCACTCGCTCCCCCGCATGTGATGACGGCCACGGCCCTCTGCTGCAATGTGGTTGCACTGGCTATTGGCGCCCGGATGTGCCCGCTAGCTGGAACATGTAACAGCTTCTGACTTACGTTCCACAATGGAACACAATCCCGAAAGCGCAGCACATGATTCAGCCTGGGCCGAACCTTCCCGCTTTCCCGATGTCCCAATCTGCCCCGCTACCGTGGCCAGGAGACAGACAGAAGCTCCTCTGCCACTCTGTATGAATAGGATAAATGGAGCGGTCAGGGAGCATCTTCTCACAACAAGCATGTGATGCAGCGTGTGGCTGGATCCAGCCGGTAGCCCCTAACTTAAAAATTGTAGCGGCCTGGGGGGCAGATGTCACCCCGCTCCTGAGTACGATATACATGTCAGGTCATTTCCTGTCAGTAATCCCACTATCTGGTGCTTCTACGGACAGTACATCTTCGGAATGTGGACATTCATCATGGTGGAGTCACCTAAGAAACACAGAAAATCTTAGGGCCACAGAACCACACACAGACATGTCCTGATAAGATGGAAACACTGGGACTCGCTAACTCTGACATTCTATGCAGCGGAAACTGACTACAGGTATAGGCATTGATGTATTTACAGTACACCTGTGTCCGTGTTCCTGTGTGTGCAGAGCACAGCCTTATATACAGAGGTATATATCAACCATTGCACTGGATCTTACCCCTTCTTGAAATTGCCTCTGTCATCACTAGAACTCTGGGTGCTGCCGTTGGTGCGTCCTGCACCCAATATTTACGTTTTTAATTTGTACTTAAAATTAAATGCGAAATTAATTGCAAATGCTGTGCGAATTGACAGTGAAAACGCCTCACCGAACCAAACTCGTTCCTAATTGAACTGATCCCAAAGACTAGGTAGTGTAGCATATTGGAGCAGCTCTAACAGCAATAACTCAAACACTAAGCAAAGTTCTTCTAGTGCCACAAACTGCAAGAAAACCTTTATAACTTATATAAAGAGGTGGCGCTGGCTATATTGTCCATGGTATGTGGTCGTTATGTCGGCAGTCAGAATGTCCGCAGTGAACATGTCGACATGGACATAATGTCCACATTGTGAATATCAGCAGTCACATTCTGGTGCCAAAATTTGTACCACACCCATTGGCCACATATATAACTGCATTTTCGTCCCAGACTACTAACTTGTTTGTTTTAGTTTTGGGAGAGAGAAATTATGATTTCAGCTATTGCACCATCTTTATGCTGTATTACTACCAAAATTAAACCCAAAAGTTCCTTTCCAATTTCACCAGAATAGAGTGATACGATGTCCCCACAAAACACCTTCGGTCAGTGTTTGAGAACAAATTGTGTATGAAAATGTAGACATAATTGGACCCCACAAGGAGTCTCCTCCCTCTGAGACTGCAAGTCCGGCCTGCGATCAGCAGAGAGTGGCTTTGAGTGGAAGCCACTGCTCTGCCTTTCGGGCAGCCCTATAGGGCTTCTCGGGGCTGCAACCACATTTTTTACACATTGGGCAGCACAGATGGTGTAATGGTTAGCATTACTGCCTCACAGCACTGAGGTCATGGGTTTGATTGCCACTATGGCCCTAACTGTGTGGAGTTTGTATATTCTCCCTGTGTTTGCGTGGGTTTCCTCTGGGTACTCTGGTTTCCTCCCACACTCCAAAAATATACTGGTAGGTCGATTGGGTTCCAACAAAATGAACCCTAGTGTGTAAGTGTGTGAGCATGTGATAGGGAACATAGATTTTAAGCTCCACTGGGGCAGGGACTGATGTGAATGGACAAATATTCTCTGTAAAGCGCTGCGGAATATGTGTGCGCTATATAAATAACTGGTAATAAATAATAAATTAATTAATTTCCACTAAAATTAATATGTTACGTACATACAAAGATACTGGATCATTGCTAATATATGGTAATAATATTATACCCATAAGGCCACATTTATCACAATAAGCATTTAGGATGAGATACATTTGATTACATTCACATTGCGATATTATAAAATATGGGCGGGATGCCGATGTACTAAAGCCAATATTGCGGTCAATACTTTGGCTGCATTTCCATATATTCCAAGCTCCGGAATGTGCTACATTCTGGAGCTTGGACCCGCATGGGTAATGTAATTTATCACTGGTATGTACCCGATAATTGGAGGAATGTACAGCATCATGGATGCGATGCTTAGTACATGCCGCCCTTAACAATTGAAGCTTGTTAAATCTGCGCTGACCCTATTTACCAGGTATGGGAAATGCGAACAGCATGCGGAATGGGTACAAATGTTGGATTTTTTGCCAAATCTCCTCCAAAAGCCCGGTGATAAATTTATATGAAACTAAAATAATGTAAAAATTGTGTAAAAACATCAGTTTTCAAAAAAAATATTCTGTACAAAAAGGATTGATAAATAGGATCCAAAGACATGATCACTTTTCCTTGCAGCCACTGTGAGGAGCACTTCTAAAGTACTAATTAAGGGAGAAATGCCAGGGGCAGCATGAGAAAATATGGGATGGGATCATTTTTAGTTGCAATGTATTAGAGTTTAGGCTCGATGAACACTGTTGATGACCAAACATGAAAACATTTCATAAAGTTCCTGCCAAGCAGATAGGGTTAGCACCCATCCGGGATTCCCCTGGACAGTTCGGAAATCACAAGATCCATCCAGAGTCTGGAGGCTTGGCATTAGGGTGGTGTTGAGAAATCACAGCCCTCCTTGCTGCCCCGCCCTCCACTGGCCTTCCTCCTCTGCTCTGATTCTTCCTTCTGTAAGATTATGCTGAGCCTTCCTCCCCTAACCTCCCTCCTTCAGGTGACAGGGATTAGATTGCAGTTCCTGCAAGTTAAAGGTGGTCCAGGACGCATTCATAAAACGGCATATGGATCTTCTGAATAGCGCTGATGCAATGAACCAGATTGCACATGTGGCCCACAGTGATGTTACATACGCAGCTGTGACGAGATCTATTAGACAACCGTGAGTGTGATCAATTGACAATTTTAACATTCAATATGGGATCTGTGAAACTAGGACTAGGGCCGGTATCCAATTAGCAGCAGTAAATTACCGCTGCTACGGAATCGCCCGGGGGCTATCTGATTAACTCCAAAGTCCGACCCGATGACGGCATTTATTGGGATTTATTTATTTTTTCTGGAAAAGTGCAGTGCTTTCACCGCTGCGATGGCAAAAATACATAGGTTCATGAACTTATCACAGATCCTATCTGTTTCCCCGTTTTTCACCCCTCGAAATTATATTGGGGATAATTGGATACCGGCCTAGGACTGATAGGACTTGTACTTTCCAGGCTGCCTAAACCCTCTGTCATTTTTGTCAGTTTGTTTTCTTTTTTTCTCTAAGGGGTCTAGTTACTAAGCAGTGTTAGGAGACAGAGTGAAAAGTGATAAGTGATAAGGTGCCAGCCAATCAGCTCCCGACTGTCATCTCACAGGCTGTGTTTAAAAAATGACAGTTGGGAGCTGATTGGCTGGCATCTTATCACTTTTCACTCTGTCTCCTAACACTGCTTAGTAAATAGAACCCTAAATACTGATAAGCTGATCAATGGAATTCTGCGTGTATGTACTATTAGATTGTGATAAATAAAGTGAGTGGGAGAGGAAAGTATAAACGTACAGTAGGAAAGTGTTTAATATAGAATAATATTGTATAGTCATACTCATTATATTATGGTAGGTGTGTCATTAATTATAGGCCTGCTATGCACACGTGTCCACTTGCCCAGCGGAAATTGACATTCATTTTAGATATTGTGAAAGGAGAGGTGTTTGTTATTTATTATGATTCTAAACAAAATGAACTAGAGAATGGACGGGTTGTTGTTTCTTTTCTTCAAACAATACGGTTTAAAAATACAGTAATTAAAGGCATTAGAAACATTGGCAATTACTGCGAGTGATGTGTATGTACATCCAGTATGTAAAACAAATAACTAATATATATAAAGCTGTATCACCAACTAGGAAACCATATGCCTAGGTGTGCTCGCCCCCTAGCCTTAAGGGTACACATTGAGACGACGGACAGTCGTTAGAATATCGGAACGAATGCCCTTGAACGGGGATTGTCCGTATACAGTTGAACGAGTTAATGAACGACAGAATAATCACTGTTCCGTCCTTCATCAACTTCCCATAGGTTGCTAGCACAGCACATCAAACCTGACGACATCGAATGCGACCGCGGGAGCATGCGCATTGAGCATACACACTGAGCGATGTAGGCGATTTGTTATTATGAAACGGAAAAACGGCCCGACATCGCTCCAATGTCTACCCAGCTTTAGTCCCAGGGCTTGCTCCATGCAGTCGCTCTGACACCTTTTCTACGTCACATTTAGGGCCTGATTCAATAGTGGGCGCTAATTCAGGTGCAGCTGTTATTTATTACAGATTCGCAGCTGCAATAATATGCAAATGCTAGTCTGAGCCTTCCCCTACTGTAATACCAAGTGCCGGACTCACACATTCCACCATCGGTGCAACATCACGATCACCATCAACAGTTACGATGCCTTATGGCTAGCACAGTGGATCCTTCTGAACTCTCTATAATCGGCCTCTGTGGCTGCCACTCTGCGTTTTGAGAATGCAGCTGCGTTCACTGACACTCCCATAACACACCCATGAGACGGCCTTTTTTTTTGCGGTCACTGCAAGCCACATCCCAGGAATGCCCATTGCTTTCCGCCGTCATCTCAAATGAGTGCAATTCATACTTGCCAACTCTCTCTGATTGTCAGGGAAACTCCCTGAAATAGTAGCAATCTCCCTGACTCCCTGAAGAGTCTAGTAATCTCCCTGATTGCACCTTACCCCCATTATGAAGCTGTTATATATAAAAAAAAATGTACATTCAAATGGGCTCATTAGTATCATTTCCCTGCATTGGTTATAGGGCGCAATGATCCCTATGGCTATATGCCTTATCAGTGTGTATCAATATCAGTGTGTTTTCTTCAACAACTATATCTTACTAACTGCTTTGGGGCTCATTTACATTTGGATGTAAGGCAATTTTATGACACACCCCTCAGATGTATCAGTACACGCCCACATAATCTTCCTGAAATGCTTTTTCAAAAGTAGGCAAGTATGGTGCAATTGCGTATGCCACAGATATCTGTGCTGGCATCGGTATGAAATACAGACGGCCGGTTCTCATATCGACGCCGGAAGTCCGAAGGGAGGACATCCCGACAGCGGCTCGTAAGTAGGCTAATCCTCCCCTGTCCCCCTCTAACCCTAGCCCTCCCTTGGTTGTGCATAACCCTAAAACTCCCGGCGGTGGTGCCTAACTCTAAGTACCCCCCGGGGTGCCTAAGCCTAACCCCCCTTCCCGCACCCTAAACCTCCCAGGGGGGTGCCTAACCCTAACCTCCCCTATGGGTGCCTAACCCTCCTTCCCCTAGCCTAATCCTAACCCTCCCCGGGGCGGTGCCTAAGTGTCTAACTCAAGTTCCCCCGGAGTTGTCTAAACCTAACACCCCTCTGTAAGTAATGAGCAGTCTACAACATATTCACCACTATAGCTCTGCATTTGTCTTTCTTCAGTTACCCTTAGTGCATATTTAGGGTGATATCTAATAACGAATAATATTCTTGTTATCACTAGTTACTTACTAATCTTAAATGGTGCTCCATCCAATCAGCTCCTGTCATTTTTCAAACACGTTAGTAACGAGTGATAACAAGAATATCACTTGTTATTAAATATGCCCCTTCATGCAAAGATAAAATTGAAATTGGCTAGTGCGCCCTAGTATTGGTTTTACTCTTAGTGGAAAAAGGAAAGTCATTGTGATGTTATTAGTAACGCATGTAATAATATCTTACTGTTGCCCTGGGTTTTGTATATTGCAGTTCATGAAAAGGGTTCGGTATATTTTGTCGACATTCATAATTTCAACATTATGTCAACAACGATGAAATGTCGATATGATTCATACTTACCTACCTTCCCGATTTGGTCGGGAGCCTCCCGAAAATCGGGTGCCGCTCCCGACCTCCCGGGAAGGCAGGCAAGTCTCCTGGCTGCCGCCGACCCCTCCTGGCCCACCCCAATTGTTTGTAAAACCCCCGGCAGCGAAGGGGGGCGGTGACGCGATTTGCGTCATTTTGGCACCGCCCCCTGCATCACACTGCCTGTAATATCGGCAGTGTGTAGCGGGGGCGGGGCCAAATTGACGTGCTCGCGTGGCTCCGCCCCCGCTCCGCCCACAAAACATGTCATCTGGCCGGCCCCGCCCCCATTTGCTGGTCACGCCCCCCAGTGATGCCGATCTGGCTGCTGCCTCCCGGAAGGGGCAGCCAGATAGTCGGCAAGTATGATATGATTACAATGTCGACAACTTGTTCCAGTGGTGACTTACATGGTTCGGCAGGTTCAGTGGCACCAGCGGTGTCTTCCTGGTCTGGCGCTCAGCTGATGGTGACTTCCGGCTCATCCTTAGACGCAGGCTACACTATACAAAATTTACCGGCAATGGCCTCAGCACATGCCTGGGCAGTAGACCGGATATGCGCATGAATCCCGATAGAGGAGTGAATAGTGTAGCCTATAGGTTCGTATTCCGGAGCTTGGTCAACCTGACAGCATTGAATCCCCCATATATTAGAAACAAGGGGGCTGCGGCTGCTGTCGGAAATGGATGGGCCGCAAATATTTAATGAAAAATAGACCCCATAGTCTTCATACCTAGGTGTGAATTGTACGTGGCATCGTTGGCTAGCACACAGGTTCTCAAACTCGGTCCTCAGGACCCCAAACAGTGCATGTTTTCCAGGTCTCCTCACAGAATCACAAGTGAAATAATTAGTTCCACCTGTGGATCTTTTAAAATGTGTCAGTGAGTAATGAGTACACCTGTGCACCTGCTGGGTTACCTGCAAAATGTGACCTGTGTGGGGTCCTGAGGACCGAGTTAAGGTACCCATACATCTGTAACGGATCATCGCGATGTGATCGGTAATGCTGATCTGCCAGTCAGAAATGACGACCGGCCACCATCAATGTTCAGCGATCCGTCGCGAGATCACTGAACTTTTACATGTTAAATGTCCCCAATTTAACGATCATGATCATTTTTTGATCGCGATCGTCATATCTGGAAAATCCAACATGTTGGATTTCTTCAATTCTGCGATACCGGGTTGCAGCATCACAGGATCGCGGCAATCCGTCGTTGATGTATGGGTACCTTCATTACTGTCTCAAATGATGAAGAACCATATTAACAATATGATACTTGTACTGTGGGCATTGCAACTCCTAGTTTAGAACAGATATAATAGATGATAACGTATTAATCACTAGCTTTTATTGTAGAAAATATACCTTTCTGTGACATAAAAATTCTCCACTCCTCCACCAAATATTACCAAAACTCTGAAATGTGAGTCCCAGAGGTCATTACACAAGAAGGCTGCGGTTAAAGTCATAGGCGACTTTCAGTCTAGTCTTCCCATTGGGCTGGGACCAGTGCTGGAACAGGGACTGCAGGTGATGGGACGGGCTGAATCCAGTGACGTGGACAGATACAGAGGCCACCTGGAGAAACAAAAAATAGTGATCAATGCTGTTCAGTTATATACACCAGATCTCTAGGACACAGAGAGGTACAGGTTGAGTCTCCTATATCCAAATATTCCGAAATACGGAAAATTCCGAAATACTGAATTTCTTGAACACGACTGAGATAATAAAACCTTTGTTTTTTTGATGGTTCAATGTACACAAACTTTGTTTAAAGCACAAAATTATAAAAAAAAAATATTGTATAAAATTACATTCCGGCTGTGTGTATAAGGTGTATATGAAACATAAATGAATTTAATGTATGTACACAAACTTTGTTTGAGCCACAAAATTATTGAACAGATTGTATAAAATTACCTGCAGGCTGTGTGTATAAGGTGTATATAAAACATAAAAGCATTCTGGGCCTGATTCAGACCCGCTCGCAAGCGTTTGAGCGCTCGCGAGCGGGCCGATGGTGTGCTCTACGCATGCGCAGCGGCCGCAGTGCGCGTGCGCAAGCCCCGGAGCAAGGGAGAAAATCTCTTGCTCCGTGGCTCACTACAAAAGGGGCGGCTGTCGATGTTGATCGACAGCTCGCCCTGTTTTGAAGGTGTTGCTGGCGGGTGGCTTCACAAACAGAGGCTTTCCCAAGCGAACGCCTGCCGTTTGTGAGTGGCCCCACTGACATCACCAGTGATGTCAGTGAGAGAGCTTCCGGCTCTATTAGAGCCAGAAGCTCTCTTGGGCTTGCGGCCACGAGACAAGGGTCTCGTCGCAAGCCCGATGGTCGCGATGGTCTTGATTGTCGCGACCATCATCCTGGCCGCTCGCAACAGCTGTGGGTGGTCACCCACAGCTATGCAAGCGGCCAGGCGGCCGCACAAAAAAAACCAAAACGCCCAGATTCAGAGTGAGAGCTCTTTCAGAGCGTCCGGCTCTGAATCAGGGCCTCTGTGTGTATATTTGGGTCCCATTCCCAAGATATCTCATTATGATATGCAAATATTCCAAAATACGAAATATTCCGATATCCAAAATACCCCTGGTCCCAAGCATTTTAGATATAGGAGACTCAACCTGTAGTGATATCACTATATACATCACTGGTAACATCTCACCTAGGGTGAGATGTACCAACCTTCTGGAGTATATCCTGCGATGCTTCGCATCCCTATTCATTGCATATGCAATCAGTACCACAAAGGACATCTCTTCCGATAAGAGCTGTTTTTTTGCGATCCGCTCTGCGCCGTGGACTTCCGGGGTTATGACCCGGGAGTCCATCTGCGCATAAGCAGAGAGATGCGGCGGCTGCGGGGCATGCTGGGAGGGATCCGATCGGAAGGGGGCATGGCCTAACCACAGGAGGCATGCCCACGACCCCTTTCCGGCCAAAAAAATAGTTTTGCAGCACCGCTTCGCTCTGAGCCCCCTCAGCCCTGCTCAAAGCCAGGGGGGCGCGATCAGTGTGATCGCTCCCCCCCACAGGCATAGGAGACTGGTGTGGCTGCTCCACTGCAGCTCAGCACATGCTGTGTGCTGGGCTGCTGTGAGGGGGGGGGGGGTGCAGCGCCGAACCTGGCCCCCGCCGGGCCCCTCAGGAAGCCCGGGCCCGAGTAATCTGTACCTGCCCCCCCCCTCTCGGCGCCCCTGGTGCCAGTGAGAGCATTGGTGCCCCCCCCATATTTTAAATAGGACATAATATAGTGCACCTGAAGAAGGGCCATGGCCTTATGGGGAAGGGCCAGGGAAGAGATAGGGGAGGTCAGGAGATGCTGGGGATAAAAGAAGAGGAAGCTACAAGTGAGAATGATAAACAGGAAAATTGACAGGCCCAAACAGTGCTCCCTGCCCTGCGGTGCCCTGTGCCATGGCACTGGTCGCACCACCCTAGTTACGGCCCTGACATCACTGGTAAATCTCACCTAGAAAATAGTGATCAGATCTATACCACCAGATCTCCAGGACACAGCGGCCTATTTATCATCACTTAGGCCCTCATTCAGAGCCGCTCGCTAGCGGCCGTACGCTCGTTCCGAGCGATGTTCGCACATCTGCGCATGCGTACGGTTTTTAGTACGCATGCGCGAAGCAGTCAGTGCGGCCGAAAATCGTTTGTACGCTATATAGCGAGTGCCTGCTATTTTGAGTGACAGAATGAGGCGTATGTGGGTGGTAACAGGGGAAGGTGTTTGAAAACGGGGGAGTGGAATTCGAACGCAGGCGTGCTTAAAGGTCAAAACGGGCGTTTTAAGGGAGTGCATAATTAATACAGCAGCGTCATTGACCACGTCACTTGGTTTTTTTTAACTCAGAACTGCTCGCAAAATAGCGGTTGAAAAAACCAACCACAAGAATAGTGAGCAGTTCATACGCTGTACGATGTACTCGATTAATCTAATAAATAGCGGACATGACGTATGGTGCGAGCGGCCAGGGGGCGTTTTTATCAAATAAACGAGCGTATGTTTTGCTCGCTCGTTCAGACTTAGAGGTGTGAACAGACTGCAATGTGCGAACGGATCATTTGAATAGCCACCCCTTGTTTTTGAATGAACGACCGCAAATAGCGAACGGCTCTGAATCAGGCCCTTAATTTTTACAAAAGTTGGTCAAAATGCCCATTTTCACCTGCAATTTTAAAAATTAAGGCCCTCATTCAGAGCCACTCGCTAGCGGCAGTACGCTCGTTCCGAGCGATGTTCGCACATCTGCGCATGCGTACGGATCGTTATACGCATGCGCGAACCAGTCAGTGCGGCCGAAATTCATGTGCTCGCAATATAGCGAATGCCTGCTATTTTGAGTGACAGAATGAGGCGTATGTGGGTGGTAACAGGGGAAGGTGCTTGAAAATGGGGAGTGGAGATCCGATCGCAGGCGTGCTTAAAGGTCAAAACGGGCGTTTTAAGGGAGTGTATAATTAATACAGCAGCGTCATTGACCACGTCACTTGGTTTTTTTTAACTCAGAACTGCTCGCAAAATAGCGGTTGAAAAAACCAACCACAAGAATAGCGAGCAGTTCATACGCTGTTCGATGTACTCGATTAATCTAATAAATAGCGGACATGACGTATGGTGCGAGCGGCCAGGGGGCGTTTTTAACAAATAAACGAGCGTATGTTTTGCACACTCGTTCAGACTTAGAGGTGTGAACAGACTGCAATTTGCGAACGGATCATTTGAATAGCCACCCCTTGTTTTTGAACGAACGACCGCAAATAGCGAACGGCTCTGAATCAGGCCCTAAGTTATCAAGCCATTCATCAAGAAGGTAAAGCCGGAAATATTACAGATATCTCCCACTTACCTTCCTCTTGTGGAATGGCTTCTTCCGCTGGACGTCGGGGCTCTTGTGCGCATGTGCAGTCCCGTTACTGTTCCGAAAGGAGCAGGGAAAAGATTCACTGATCTGAAAAGGAGCAGTGAACCCGCTCGCGGGGACAGCTGATTTCACTCCGGGTGCCGCAGTGAGTTAGAATGTTAATTATTGGGGTCCGCTCGGACCCCGATAATTAACATCATGAATACGCCCCACAGAGAGGTAGTGATATCACTGTATATATCACTGGTAACATCTCACATAGGGCTCTATTTATTAACATTATTTTGACTAAAATAATGTGAAAAAGGGTGTTTTCACACCCTTTTCACTTTATTTTAGTATCACCTATAGTTATTACAGGGCAATTGGAGTAGAATTCGTAAAATTCTACTCCAAGCCTTAAGTATCACTTATTTTTAGTAAAGCAGATCGCATTTCCCATAACTATAATGGGAAATGTAATCTGGCCAAAGTTACTAAAAATAAAATGTGAAAAAATACCGGGGAAAGCCCTGTGATAATAACGCCACCTGGAGGTGGCATTATCCAGGGTCTCCCCCGGTTACCGGACTCCTGCTCTGCTCTAACGGGGAGAGCAGATCTGGGAGTCGGTCCCTGTAATCAGCTGTGTGGTCTAAACAGACCGCAAGCTGATTACTGTAAAAAAAAGAAAAAAAAAATAGTAAAAAAAAAATTTACTTACCTGACTCCAGGGACTGGTGATCGGGCCTCCGGTGATGACTCCCCTCCAGTCAGCTGCTCTCCCATAGTGCACTGCTGCCCGGTCATCAGGTGATCGGGTCCCAGTGCAGTATGGGAGATCACCTGACCGGAGGCATGGAGAACATCACCGGAGGCCCGGATCATGCAGGTAAGTTTAATTAAGGGAGAGGGGGTTTGCTGGGGGGAGGGGGGGGTTTAGCACCGGGGGCGGGGCTTAGCGCTGGTGAGGGAGTAGCAGCGGCGGCCGGTTGGCGCAGGCGCGGGCACTTAGTCACAGTATTTTTTGTGAAAATACCGTGATAAGGATCCGAAGGGGATTCGCAGGGACAGAGCTTTGTCGCAAGCTCTGTCCCTGCAAGGGATTTGTAGTAAATTCCTGTGATATTCCCTGAATTCGCAATGCGAATTCAGTCGTTAATATCACGCTACAATCTGCATTCAATATGCGGATTGTAGTAAATAGAGCCCCTAGAGTATAGTGATCAGATCTATTCACCAGATCTCCAGGACACAGTTGGCCTCATTCATAGCCGGACGGTCTTTCAGAGCGCTCGCTCTGAATCAGTGCCCACCTATTGTATTCTTAGAGCGGCCTCCTGGCTGCTCGTATAGCTGTGAGTGACCACCCACAGCTATAGTGAGCGGTCAGGAAGATGGTCGCGATGGTCAAGACCATCGCGACCATCGGGCTTGCGATGAGACCCTTGTGATAGGGTCTCGTTGCCGCAAGCCCTGGAGTACTTTTGGCTCTATCACACTTGTGATGTCAGTGGGCCGGCCCCAGACTGGCCCCACTGGTGGGCGTGCCATCTGGCCAGCCACGCCCTCGGCACGCCCACCAAAGGGGGCATGCTGTCATTCAACATCGACAGCACGCCCCCTTTGTAGCAAAACCCGGAGCGACGGTTTGCCCGTCGCTATCCAGGTCTCGCGCATGCACACGACAGAGCCGCCTCCGTCGTGCGCATGCGCACTGGGCCAACATCGACCCGCTTGTGAGCGGGTCTGAATCAGGCCCAGAGAGGTAGTGATATCACTATGTTATACATGCCTACTCTCCTGGAAGCCACATAGGGTCATGATTTTTCGGGTAACCCCCTGCACCTCCTGATCGGGGGTCTCCTAGTAGGGGGCAGGTCTTAATGATGCAATTATACAAGAATCGCATCATTTGGCCCTGCCCCTATTTAAATATGCGCTAATCGCAGCAATTTACAGCGAGAGGCGGGGCTTAACCCCCTTTTCGGGGGTTGAACACAAATATTAAGTTTTCCCAGGATGTATGAAGGAGGGACCGCAGCAGGTATCTGTGATCTCTCCATTCCTGCCGGCAGCCGCATCTCCCATAGGTCTCTATGGGGGATGCGATGCTGCCAAATTTACCGACATCCCGTATAATGGCTAATGCCATCTTCAGATGGCATTAGCCTCTGTAGCCTATGGGCTACACCGTGCATAACTAGCCGGCGAAGGAATCCTCCAGTCCCCTTCCCTGGCAATGGCGGCCGTGCATGTGCAGTCAGTGAGACTACGCATGCGCAGCAGCCCTGGCAGCTCTCCGGGCACTTATCCCTCGTTTCGGTAGGGCGTGTCGGTCGACGTGAGGAGGGACGGCACTCACATCGTCTCCTTCCCCCTAGGTCATCGTGTCCGTGTTCTGTTTGGGAGTTCCAGGACCGTTTGTTCAACACGCGGCCTGAAGGTGAGAGGGTGCAACGCAAGGTAAGGAACTGAAGTACACCTGCACGGCAGCAGGCACTGCACTGCACCCCTCTTACACCTGCATGATACATCCGGGCGCTATGATCGCATATTGCAATGCGATCATGGGCGGTAAATGTCATGCCCAGATCGCATTGCAATTGCAATCATTGATAAATGGGGGCCCTAGAGTATAGTGATCAGATCTGTACACCAGACCTCCAGGACATAGGGCTTGATTCAGAGTTGTACACTAATGCCATTGCAGCTGCGTCTGTGTACGCAGCTGCTTTACGAAAATATGCAAATGTCGTAGATGCAAATCCAAGCATTTGTGTACAAAGACGCAGCATCGGTCGCCAGTCATTCGATTATCGCAGTCCTGAGTCTATGGTCCTGTAGAACGGTCGTGTGTACAGAGACGCCGGAGCTATATTTCTTGCATACAGGATCGCAGACGCAGGGTGTAACATGCCCCCCAAAATGGTTGCGACACGCCTGCGTTTTTCTTTTGCCACTTTCCACACTAAGACTAAGACGCATGCGCTCTTTGCCGATTATGGCTCAACTGCGATAAAATCGGCATAGTGTACATCGCTGAATCAGTCCTGTAGAGAGGAAGTGATATTACTATGGTGGCTAGCTCAATCCTATGTTAGATGTGAAAACGTTTTGCACGGTAAGCTTTGTGCGCACTGTCACGCCATTGGAGCAGGGCTACAGGAGTCAGCTGGGCATTTTGAGTCACCCGCTGCAGAATTATCCATTGAAACAAAACAGTTTAGATACATACATCATACATATGCATTAATATTAATGTAGGATTCATGCACATTGGAGCTGGACTCCTCATCAGCCTTAGGTCTAGATTCACTATGCCATGGTTTATCAAAGCCACAATCATCAGCGACTTTGAACGATAGTTTTGAGATGGCAACCGAACCTAATGTTAAGCAAGCCTGGTTTAACATTTATTTCTATTGATAAAGTTGCCGATGATCGGTGGGTTTGACAAACCACTCATTAGTAAAATATACCCCTTAGTGTGACAAGAAGATTCAGCTGAGAACCCGCTGCATGTGTGAGAAAGTTACATGTGAGATAGATGCTAGCGGGCTTGGTACACCATTCGGTTTAGACTGGTAGCATTTGGATTAAGGCTTTGGGGTGCCCGGGGCACTGAAGACAGGGGGTGCCCCAAAGAGCAACATTTGGGACATGGGCATTGGGTTCTTGTGTGCAAGTCTTCAGCATGTTCATGAAGAGGGGGTGTTGTCACATATCACACCCCCATTTCATGTCACGCAGCATGCGCGTACATCGCTTCCCCAGCTGCTGGGCTGCACCCGCCCTTTGGTGGGCGGGCCGGGGGCGTGGCTGCCCAGACGGAGGCGTTCCCATGGGAACACCTACCGTCTGGGGCCGGCCCCACTGACATCACAAGTGGGGGTGCTTTCGGCTCTGTTTGAGCCGAAAGCACTCTTGGGCTTGCGGCAACGAGACCCTACCACAATGGTCTCGTCGCAAGCCCGATGGTCGCGATGGTCTTGACCATCGCGACCATCATCATGGCCGCTCGCTATAGCTGTGGGTGGTCACCCACAGCTATGCGAGCGGCTAGGAGGCCGTTCTGAAAAACCAGAGGGCCGGCCCTGATTCAGAGCGAGTGCTCTGTCAGAGCGTCCGGCTCTGAATCAGGCCCACAGTCTCACACCTATGCACATACATACATACATACATACATACTGTCACACACAGTTATGCACATACATATATATAGTCACACACATACTGTACATACATATATATATAGTAGTGACATAAATACATGAATACATACATAGTCACATACATGCACACATACAGTCACAATCTATACACACATACATATATAGTCACATACATGCACACATACAGTCACACAAAATGATTAAAGGATGGGGGGCCCTGAGAGAGGTGGGCCCGAGGTACTTGCTCCAAATTACCCTCCCCCCCACACACACTTTTATTCCCTCTGTAAGATCTTAAAGGTTAAACATGTTATTTTTGGATTACAACCTCCTGATTGATTCACTCCTACCAATGTGCTGAGTAGAAGGAGAAATATAAAAGGTGTCCGACCTTTGTGAGTTTCAGCTCTGGCTCTCGCCCCAATCCTGTGCTCAACTTGTGTGGCTGCTGCCTCTGTTTAGGGGCTGGAGAGGACGTCGGGAACTTGGTTCTGTGCGGTGGATTCTGTGCAAAGTAAAATGTGTTAACGTTAATATATAGCGAACTCTGGAATAGTCCAGTGATGAAGGAAGGACCACAATCACCTCAGTCATTTACTAGATGTGTAGCCATATGTTATGTCAGAGCTAGCGATGGAGATATGTCACTGGTTTCTGGAGAATTGATCCAGTAAGTTACATTCACATGAATATTAGTTTAGAATCACAGTGACTCTGTGCAGGTGACCTATGACCACTTACAGGACACCAATTACTCTGCACAGTAGGTCTGTGGTCACTTATACCCCTTTTACACTTGCAGCAATAACCTGAGTTATTGCACGTTAACAAGCACAACCCGGGTTATTGTGCAGTGTGAAAGGGCCAGGTTGAAATAAGCGTGTTCAACCCTGCTCGTGATGCAGTGTGAACGGGTAACCCGGGTCGATGTGACACGGGTCAGGTTCTCTGCATAGGACGAGCTGGCACTTGGAGATGAGATCATCTCCAAGTGCCGCCTCACCATGTGATGCTGATGAAGTAATCGACTCGGCATTAGTGCCGGTTTGGGCCACCAGTCTGAAAGGGTTCTCAGCCTGGTCGCAGCCGGGATGGGCGCATGAACATAATCCCGGGTGCGACCCGGCATGCAGATGGAAAAGTGGTATTAATGTAATCTCCCGTTTTCTATACAGCATCCAGCATTTCTTTAGAAAGCAACAGAATTAATTTTCAAGGAACAATGGGCATGATTCAGATTTGGGAATAGAGTAATACCTCTTTCAGATATAAAATCCCGGCTTCAACCTGGCTCGGACCCGGTGCACTGAGCATGGGTTGAAGCCGGGCTACCTCTTTCACACAAGGGTGACGAGCTGGGTTATTCCTGGATCGTCACCCTTCACACCGGTCCTGGGTCCTACAGTGACCTGGGTTTTTAGGCATTCAGTGGACGCTAGGAGATTATGTCATCTCCAAGCGCTACTGTCCCAGGCCAATCAAATTCTTTTAGGCGTGACCTGGATCATCAAGACCCGGATCGCACCTTTCACACTTGAGCTGGGTTGTCGACCCGGGTCGTAAGTCCTGGGAAAAACCCTCATAGAGACCAGGGTCGCGGATCCGGGGCTGTCAGCCCGAGTCGGACCTTTCACACATATGCCAGAACTGGGTTGATTCTTATGGGCTCTATTTATTAACATTATTTTTACTAAAATAAAGTGAAAAAGGGTATTTTCACACCCTTTTCACATTATTTTAGTATCACCTAAAGTTACGACAGGGCAATTGGAGTAGAATTCGTAAAATTCTACTCCAAGCCCTAATTATCACTTATTTTTAGTAAGCAGATCGCATTTCCCATAATTGTAATGGGAAATGTGATCTGGCCAAAGTTACAAAAAATAAAATGAAAAAATACCGGGGAAAGCCCTGTGATAATAACGCCACCTGGAGGTGGCGTTATCCAGGGTCTCCCCGGTTACTGGACTCCTGCTCCGCTCTAACGGGCAGAGCCTGGAGCTGGCCCCAGTGATCAGCTGTGTGGTCTAAACAGACCACACGCTGATCTCTTCTAAAAAAAAAAAAGTAAAAAATAAAAACTTACCTGAGTCCAGGGACCAGTGATCGGGGCTCCCGTGATGTCCTCCCTCCAGACAGCTGGTCTCCCAGCCTGCACTGGGGCCCGGTCATCACCTGACTGAGTCCCAGTGCAGTATGGGATGTCAGCTGACCAGAGCCACGGAGGACATCACCGGAGCACCGATGACTGCAGGTAAGTGTAATTAAGGTGGAGGGGGGGGTCGCAGGGGGAAGGTCCGTGATCGCGGGGGGAGGGGCTTAGCAACGGTCGGCTGGCGCACGCGTCGGCACTTGCCACGGTATTTTTTGCGAAAATACCGTGATAAGTGTGCAGAGGGGATTCGCAGGGACAGAGCTTTATCACAAGCTCTGTCCCTGCAAGGGATTTGTAGAAAATCCCTGTGATATTGCTTGAATTCGCATTGCGAATTCAGTCAGTAATATCACACTACAATCTGCATTACAAATGCGGATTGTAGGAAATAGAGCCCACAGTGTGAAAGGGTATAAGATAGAGCAAGGTACTGTGCACCTGGTTAAACCATGCTGCAATGCAAGGGGTGCAATTACATACATGTTTTTTTGCATGTGGAGTAAATACTGGCTGATTTTGCATGTAGCCCACAAATGCTGGACAGCTTTATTTTTACACTGCAATGTAGATGTCAGTTTGGACTAGGGGTGAGCGGGTTCGGATTTCTGAAATCCGAACCCCCCCGAGCCCCCCCGATCCGAGTCCGATCCGAATCAGGCTCGACTTTTCCCGCCTGACTCGGATCTGAAATCGAGGCAAAACGTCATCATCCCGCCTTCCGAGTCTCGCGGGTTTTGGATCCTATATAAGGTACCCACGTCGGCGCCATTTTCTCACTCGGCTGTGGACAGTGAAGAGGGAGGGTGGGAGTTAGGGCTGTGTAGTCCACTCCAAAGTCCTGTGCAGTGTCCCAGTCCTAAAGGAGTGCTGCAGTGTTGTCCAGGGGGTGCTCTGTCCATCAGGGGTGCTCCCCCCCAAGTGCTAAAAAAATAATATATTTTCTGTGTTTGTGAATTGTGTGCGCAGTAGCCGCACGTGCATCAACAAAGTAGTGCCAAGCGTGCGCCTGTGTCATAAGTAAAGGGCCGGCTGGCTTGACCGTTAAGGGTGCTGTAACCCCCAAAAGTACACTCCAGTCCAAACCAAAAAAAAAATAATTTTCTGTGTTTGTGAATTGTGTGCGCAGTAGCCGCACGTGCATCAACAAAGTAGTGCCAAGCGTGCGCCTGTGTCATAAGTAAAGGGCCGGCTGGCTTGACCGTTAAGGGTGCTGTAACCCCCGAAAGTACACTCCAGTCCAAACCAAAAAAAAAATTATTTTCTGTGTTTGTGAATTGTGTGCGCAGTAGCCGCACGTGCATCAACAAAGTAGTGCCAAGCGTGCGTCTGTGTCATAAGTAAAGGGCCGGCTGGCTTGACCGTTAAAGGGTGCTGTAACCCCCGAAAGTACACTCCAGTCCAAACCTAAAAAAAAATTATTTTCTGTGTTTGTGAATTGTGTGCGCAGTAGCCGCACGTGCATCAACAAAGTAGTGCCAAGCGTGCGCCTGTGTCATAAGTAAAGAGCCGGCTGGCTTGACCGTTAAGGGTGCTGTAACCCCCGAAAGTACACTCCAGTCCAAACCAAAAAAAAAATTATTTTCTGTGTTTGTGAATTGTGTGCGCAGTAGCCGCACGTGCATCAACAAAGTAGTGCCAAGCGTGCGCCTGTGTCATAAGTAAAGGGCCGGCTGGCTTGACCGTTAAGGGTGCTGTAACCCCCGAAAGTACACTCCAGTCCAAACCAAAAAAAAAATTATTTTCTGTGTTTGTGAATTGTGTGCGCAGTAGCCGCACGTGCATCAACAAAGTAGTGCCAAGCGTGCGCCTGTGTCATAAGTAAAGGGCCGGCTGGCTTGACCGTTAAGGGTGCTGAAACCCCCGAAAGTACACTCCAGTCCAAACCAAAAAAAAAAATATTTTCTGTGTTTGTGAATTGTGTGCACTGTGGCTGCACGTGCATCAACAAAGGAGCAGCGCCAAGCGTGCGCCTGTGTCCCATAAGTAAAGAGCCGGCTGGCTCATTTCTTAAAGGGTGGTGTAACCCACAAAGTGCACTACTCTCCAGCAAAAATAAAATAATATTTTCTGTGTTTGTGTGCGCTTTAGCCGCACGTATATATATCAATATAACATAAATGGAGGACCAAACTTTCTCCGATAAAAATAAAATAGGGAAAGATCAAGAACCTCTTCCTCCTAGTGCTGTTGCTGCTGCTGGGAGTTGTTCATCATCCCAGAGAGGAAGTAGGAACATCACTACTTTTACTAAACAATTGACCCTCCAACAGTCCCTAGCGATGAGGATGAAGTACGACAGCAGTCATCCTGAAGCAAAACGTATAACTGAGGCCTTGACTGCTATGTTGGTGTTAGACGTGCGTCCGGTATCCGACATTAGTGCAGTGGGATTTAGACAATTGATGGAGTTAGTGTGTCCTCGGTTCCAAATCCCGTCTAGATTCCACCTGCATCCTCAAAGCAGCAGCGACAAGCGTGCGTCTGTCTGTTAAAGGGTGGTGACACCCTCAAAGTGTGCTACACAAACAATTAAAATATTGTTCTTTTTTTTTCTGTCTTTGTGAATTGTGTGGGCTGTAGCCGCACCTGCATCCTTAAAGCAGCAGCGACAAGCGTGCGTCTGTCTGTTAAAGGGTGGTGACACCCTCAAAGTGTGCTACACAAACAATTAAAATATTGTTCTTTTTTCTGTCTTTGTGAATTGTGTGGGCTGTAGCCGCACCTGCATCCTTAAAGCAGCAGCGACAAGCGTGCGTCTGTCTGTTAAAGGGTGGTGACACCCTCAAAGTGTGCTACACAAACAATTAAAATATTGTTCTTTTATTTTTGGTCATTGTGAAATGTGTGGGCTGTAGCCGCACCTGCATCCTTAAAGCAGCAGCGACAAGCGTGCGTCTGTCTGTTAAAGGGTGGTGACACCCTCAAAGTGTTCTACACAAACAATTAAAATATTGTTCTTTTTTTTTCGGTCTTTGTGAAATGTGTGGGCTGTAGCCGCACCTGCATCCTTAAAGCAGCAGCGACAAGCGTGCGTCTGTCTGTTAAAGGGTGGTGTAACTCTCAAAGTGTTCCAAAAAATAAAAAACTATTTTTTTAATGTGTTTGTGACTTGTGTGCGATGTAGCCACACTTGCATCCTCAAAGCAGCAGCGACAAGCGTGCGTCTGTCTGTTAAAGGGTGGTGACACCTCAAAGTGTTCTACACAAACAATTAAAATATTCTTCTTCTTTTTTCTGTCTTTGTGAATTGTGTGGGCTGTAGCCGCACTTGCATCCTCAAAGCAGCAGCGACAAGCGTGCGTCTGTCTGTTAAAGGGTGGTGTAACCCTCAAAGTGTGCTCCACAAACAATAAAAATATTCTTTTTTTTTTTCTGTCTTTGTGAATTGTGTGGGCTGTAGCCGCACTTGAATCCTCAAAGCAGCAGCGACAAGCGTGCGTCTGTCTGTTAAAGGATTACATCGGTGACAGCATCCAAGTAGGCATGTCAGACAGTCCGTACCTGTACTGGCAGGAAAAAGAAGCAATTTGGAGGTCCCTGTACAAACTGGCTCTATTTTACCTGAGTTGCCCCCCCTCCAGTGTGTACTCCGAAAGAGTGTTTAGTGCAGCCGGGAACCTTGTCAGCGAAAGGCGTAGGAGGTTGCTTCCACAAAATGTGGAGAAGATGATGTTCATAAAATGAATTATCAACTCTTCCAGGGAGACCAGCCTCCAGAACGTACAGAGGGACCTGTGGTTCCAGCAGGGACGAATTAATACTCTGTGAGGATGAGGATGTACACACTGAAGAGGGTGAGGAATCGGTGGATGAGGAGGATGAGGATGACATCTTGCCTCCGTAGAGCCAGTTTGTGCAGGGACACATTAATTGCCAGCTTGTTTTGTGGGGGCCCAAACGAACCAATCATTTCAGCCACAGTTGTGTGGCAGACCCTGGCGCTGAAATGATTGATTTGTTAAAGTGTGCATGTCCTGTTTATACAACATAAGGGTGGGTGGGAGGGCCCAAGGACAATTCCATCTTGCACTTCTTTTTTTTCTTTGCATTATGTACAGTTTGGGGCCTAGTTTTTCTAACTGCCATCCTGTCTGCCACTGCAGTGTCACTCCTAGATGGGTCACGTGTTTGTGCCGCCCACTCGTGTCGCTTAGCATAGTCATCCAGCTACCTCGGTGCAACCTTTTGGACATGAAAACACTATTGTGAGGTGTGAGGTGTTCAGAATAGACTGGAAATGAGTGGAAATTAAGGTTATTGAGGTTAATAATAGCATAGGAGCAGAGAAACCAACAAATTCTGTGATTTAAGCTGTTTTTATGCTTTTTTTAAAAAAAATACAGATCCAAAACACAAAACCCAGAACCCAAAACACGGAAGGGTGGTTTTGGCAAAACCAATCCAGATCCAAAACACGAAGAAAGATCCAGATCCAAAACCAAAACACAAAACACGAAAAGTGGCCGGTGCACACCCCTAGTTTGGACAAACCCCTCCCAAATTTAATCTCTCTGCACATTTTACATCTAACCCCACCTGCAGCGCAGCATGGTTTTACCAAGATGCACAGTTACTTGTTCTTTCTTACGCTATTCCCAAATCTGAATCGGGCCCAATGTCTCTTATAGCCGTTATGTAATAGACCTGTTATCATTATATAATGCAGTTCTTGTCCAGTGTCCATTACATAATGCAGAAAAATGAATGAAGCTTACTAGTTTTTATGCAATATGTTGGAACAGCTACCTCACTGTCCCCTGCCTGATTTGCAACCTATATTAGCACCACAACACCTTTCCGAGCACCCGCTCTGTGGCCCTGATTCAGAGCCGGACGCTCTGACAGAGCGCTCGCTCTGAATCAGGGCCGTCCCTGGAGCCTCACATCTCTACTCACATAGGACCTCATTCAGAGCCGCTCGTAAGCGGCCGTACGCTCGTTCCGAGCGATGTTCGCCCATCTGCGGTTTGTAATACGCATGCGCGAACCAGTCAGTGCGGCTATATAGCGAATGCCTGCTATTTTGAGTGACAGGAGGAGGCGTATGTGGGTGGTAACAGGGGAAGGTGCTTGAAAACGGGGAGTGGAGATCAGAACGCAGGCGTGCTTAAGGGTCAAAACGGCCGTTTTATGGGAGTGCATAATTAATACTGCAGCGTCATTGACCACGTCACTTGGTTGTTTTATAGTCAGAACTGCTCGCAATATAGTGGTAGGAAAAACCAACCACAAGAATAGCGAGCAGTTCATACGCTGATCGATGTACTCGATTAATCTAATAAATAGCGGACATGACGTATGATGCGAGCGGCCAGGGGGCGTATTTTTCAAATAAACGACCGCATGTTTTGTTTGCTCGTTCAGACATAGAGGCGGCAACAGACCGCAAAGAGCGAACGGTTCATTTGAATAGCCACCCCCTTTTTCTGAACGAGCGAGTGCTAATAGCGTCCGGCTCTGAATCAGGCCCATAGTACACTGTAAAGCAGTGGCGGAACTAGCGGCGGTGCAGCCGGGACTTGCACCAGGTCCCACTGTGGTGCAGGGGCCCATAGCTGCTGCTGCATCCACCGCTAGTGTCCCCCAGGCCCCACAAGTGTAGTGCAGACCGCAGTGAGAGCAGTCAGCACTACAAAGTAACAAACACACACCCCCCAACGGCTCTCATTGGCTGCTGTGTCCACGGAGGGAGCCGGCTGGAGTTCACTCATGAGCTCCGCCTTCCCGCTTCCGCTCCTCAGCGGGTGATGGGACAGACATCATGACATCTCTCCCATAGTGCAGAAGAGCGGGCCGGGAGGAGCAGACAGCAGCGATCACGGCAGGAGCGGGGAAACAGGTAATTTGTGGGGGGGGTTTGTGGGTGTGTGTAAGGGGACACAGGAACTGGCACAGCATAGGGGGGGTGGCCGCTACTAGGGGCACTGTATACGGGGGGCCGCTACTAGGGGCACTATATAAGGGAGGGGGCGCTACTGGGGGCAGTGCATAGGGTGGACTACTACTGGGGACAATGCATAGGGGGACTATTACTGGGGGTACTGCATGGGGGAACTACTACTGGGGGCAATGCATAGAGGGGACTACTACTGGGGGCAATGGTAGGGGGGATTACTACTGGTGGCACTGCATAGGGGGAACTACTACTGGGGGCAATGCACAGGGGACACTACTACTGGGTGCAATGCATAGGGGGGATCACTACTGGGGGCACTGCATAGGGGGAACTACTACTGGGGGCACTGCATAGGGGGAACTACTACTGGGGGCACTGCATAGGGGGAACTACTACTAGGGGCACTACATAGGGGGGACTACTACTGGGGACAATGCATAGGGGGAACTACTACTGGGGGCACTGCATAGGGGGAACTACTACTGGGGGCACTGCATAGGGGGAACTACTACTGGGGGCAATGCATAGGGGAAACTACTACTGGGGACAATGCATAGGGAGAACTACTACTGGGGGCAGTGCATAGGGGGGACTACTACTGGGGGGCACTGCATAGGGGGAACTACTACTGGTGGCAATGCACAGGGGACACTACTACTGGGGGCACTGCATAGGGGGAACTACTACTGGGGGCACTGCATAGGGGGAACTACTAGGGGCACTACATAGGGGGGACTACTACTGGGGACAATGCATAGGGGGAACTACTACTGGGGGCACTGCATAGGGGGAACTACTACTGGGGGCACTGCATAGGGGGAACTACTACTGGGGACAATGCTTAGGGAGAACTACTACTGGGGGCAGTACATAGGGGGAACTACTACTGGGGGGCAATGCATAGGGGGAACTGCTACTGGGGACAATGCATAGGGGGAACTACTACTGGGGGCAATGCATAGGGGGGACTACTACTGGGGGCACTGCATAGGGGACACTACTACTGGGGGTAATGTACAGGGGGGATTACTACTGGGGGCACTGCATAGGGGGAACTACTACTGGAGGCAATGCATAGGGGGAACTGCTACTGGGGACAATGCATAGGGGGAACTACTACTGGGGGCAATGGTAGGGGGGATTACTACTGGTGGCACTGCATAGGGGGAACTACTACTGGGGGCAATGCACAGGGGACACTACTACTGGGGGCAATGCACAGGGGACACTACTACTGGGGGCACTGCATAGGGGGAACTACTACTGGGGGCACTGCATAGGGGGAACTACTAGGGGCACTACATAGGGGGGACTACTACTGGGGACAATGCATAGGGGGGAACTACTACTGGGGGCACTGCATAGGGGGAACTACTACTGGGGGCACTGCATAGGGGGAACTACTACTGGGGACAATGCTTAGGGAGAACTACTACTGGGGGCAGTACATAGGGGGAACTACTACTGGGGGGCAATGCATAGGGGGAACTGCTACTGGGGACAATGCATAGGGGGAACTACTACTGGGGGCAATGCATAGGGGGAACTACTACTGGGGGCACTGCATAGGGGACACTACTACTGGGGGTAATGCACAGGGGGGATTACTACTGGGGGCACTGCATAGGGGGAACTACTACTGGAGGCAATGCATAGGGGGGACTACTACTGGGGGCACTGCATAGGGGACACTACTACTGGGGGTAATGCACAGGGGGGATTACTACTGGGGGCACTGCATAGGGGGAACTACTACTGGAGGCAATGCATAGGGGGAACTGCTACTGGGGACAATGCATAGGGGGAACTACTACTGGGGGCAATGGTAGGGGGGATTACTACTGGTGGCACTGCATAGGGGGAACTACTACTGGGGGCAATGCACAGGGGACACTACTACTGGTGGCAATGCACAGGGGACACTACTACTGGGGGCACTGCATAGGGGGAACTACTACTGGGGGCACTGCATAGGGGGAACTACTAGGGGCACTACATAGGGGGGACTACTACTGGGGACAATGCATAGGGGGAACTACTACTGGGGGCACTGCATAGGGGGAACTACTACTGGGGGCACTGCATAGGGGGAACTACTACTGGGGACAATGCTTAGGGAGAACTACTACTGGGGGCAGTACATAGGGGACACTACTACTGGGGGTAATGCACAGGGGGGATTACTACTGGGGGCACTGCATAGGGGGAACTACTACTGGAGGCAATGCATAGGGGGAACTGCTACTGGGGACAATGCATAGGGGGAACTACTACTGGGGGCAATGGTAGGGGGGATTACTACTGGTGGCACTGCATAGGGGGAACTACTACTGGGGGCAATGCACAGGGGACACTACTACTGGGGGCACTGCTTTGGGGGAACTACTACTATGGGCACTGCATAGGGGGAACTACTAGGGGCACTACATAGGGGGGACTACTACTGGGGACAATGCATAGGGGGAACTACTACTGGGGGCACTGCATAGGGAGAACTACTACTGGGGGCAGTACATAGGGGGAACTACTACTGGGGGGCAATGCATAGGGGGAACTGCTACTGGGGACAATGCATAGGGGGGACTACTACTGGGGGCACTGCACAGGGGGGATTACTACTGGGGGCACTGCATAGGGGGAACTACTACTGGGGGCAATGCATAAGGGGGATTACTACTGGGGGCACTGCATAGGGGGAACTACTACTGGGGGCAATGCCTCGGGGGGATTACAACTGGGGCACTGTATGGGAGGACTACTACTGGGGGCGCGCTGCATAGGAGGGACTACTACTGGGAACAATGCATAGGGGGTACTACTACTGGAGGCACTGCATAGGGGGGACTACTACTGGAGGCAATGCATAGGGGGGACTACTACTGGGGGCAATGCGTAGGGGGTACCACTTCTGGGGGCACTGTATATGGGGCACTACTGGGGGCACTGCATAAGGGGACCACTACTAGGGGCACTGCATAGGGGGGCCCAAAGCATATTCTTGCACCAGGGCCCACCACTCTCTAGTTCTGCCACTGCTGTAAAGGATTAGTCCATCCAAAGCTGAAGCAATCTGTAGGATCCCCAGTTCTCTTGGACACACTTAGCGCTATTCTATTCACTCCTTCACGCTTCTGTCCAGACTCCAGCTAAGTACAGGATACCCTTCAAACTTGCTCTGATTGGCCACAGGTTGTTCTAACCCAGCCCAATTCATCTAATTTGTGTTACCCACAGTGGGGGTGATTCAATTCAGCGCAATGTGAAGGAGTTCCCGGAGCGATTCAATTGTCCCCATCGCGCCCTACACTTAGTCGAGAGATGCCAGTCACCACGGGTGTTTAGTCGCGGTAACCGGCATTCTCTGACTTCAATGCCAGTTGTGATGATGGTAGCGCCGCGCTAAGCAGGACAACAGCATCGAGGCTGGCACTTAAGTCGGATTTCTGCTCACATCTCAGGAGGATGCGAGCAGAAATCCTCTAGTCAGATTTATCAGTGCGATCAATTGAATAGCTCCGGGAACTCCTTCCTGGCGCTATTCACATTGCGCTGAATTAAATCACCCCCAATGACTGTAAAGTGCTCTAACCTTAGACTTATCATGCTGCGTTTTTATTCTGCGATGGCCTCCCCCACCTCCAAGCAGGCAGCTGCTACAGACCCACCATGCCTAAGCCTCCATTCATGTCTCTGGTAAAAAACACATCCCAGCCTATAGAGTGATCTCCATTGGCACCAAGAACAGGGCACAGATCAAAAGGGAAAATAACCTTCCAAATATCCCATCATGCTCTGCAAAAACTTTGAAGAAATGGAGGGCAGACATGTAATCATCAATATATACTGTAGCTTGAATTGTACTATGGGCACGTACAGGACCTACCTGTGTATATGTCTCAGTCTGGAAAACACATAGGACCTGATTCAGACCTCGTACGCGACCGACATTATGCAATTGCCCATGTGTATGCATCGCAGTGCGCGTGTGCGAACTAGTTTGAGCGATCGGGAAGCACTCACTCGCTCAGCAAAGACAGCCCAGTGGAATGAGGGACAGGAGAGGTTGTTTGTGGGTGGCAACAGGGGCAGGGCAGTAGTAACGGGGGGAGTGGAGTTGCGAACGCAGGCGTGCCTAAGTGTTTCAACGCCGTTTCAGAGGCGTGCATAATTAACAGGCAGCGTCATAGTACACGTTACCTGGTTGATTTTTACACAGAACTGCTCGCAGTGCTTGCGGTAGGGTACAGTCAACCACAAGCGCTGTGGTCTGATCCGGTGGTTCCCGATGTACCGATGGCTGTATTTACTTCCTGGAGATGACGTATGCTAGTGGGCGTCTAAAGACAGGCTGATGGGCGTCTATAAACACACAGTGATCGCTCGCCAAGACATAGTGGGCGTGCTTATGCCTTGCCGCGCGATCGCCTGCCTTGACGTCACTTAACTGAATTTGCATACGCTGGGTGCGAGTGGCCGCATCTAGCGAACGGGTCTGAATCAGGCCCATAGTTTGTGTATATTACAAATTGTTTATTACGTTATCAGGTTTGTGCCTTTTATTTATCCTTCATCTGCATAGTGAATGAATAAGCACAGGCTCACAAGCCAATGGGTATAAAGGATGGTCTCACAGCACACTCACCTTGTCAGTGGGATCGATGTGGAGGGATGAGAGGTAGGCGCTGTATAGGTGGGACCCTTCCAACTTATACAGATGTTCAGGATCTCTTGTGTGGTGGGACATCCCCCATCTGTGATCACATCAATTAAGACATCATTTTCAACACAAAAAAAACAAAACAAGTTAGATGCATAAACCTAGAACCTGCATTACAAAGGACTAGCCAAACTCCTTCTTCTGCAGGTCTTTCGCCTTATTATAATCCTTTATTTATATAGCTCCACAAGGGGTCCACAGCTCCTTACAGAGTACATAACCAGAAATAGTATGAACAAAACAAGGAAAAAGTGACGTACAGAACGTTGCAGGACATAAACAAGGTTTATAAACATTGCTGCAGCAGCCATACTGTAATACCAAACTATGCAGCAGGGCAGCAGAACCATTGTCGGCAGAGGGCACTGGTGTAGCTTTAGTGGGTGCAGGTTATGCGGTGCACACGGGACCCTGGGTCCAAGAGGGCCGACCCCGCACACCCTGCACCCATTTCTTCAATACTTACCTCTCTGGAGACCGGTGACAGCGGCAGCAGCGCTGCACAAATCACGGGGAAAATGGCTGCTGCGCAGTAGATTCTGGCACAGCGCTAGAGTCTACTAGTGCTCAGAGGGCCTGATTCAGACCCGTTCGCTATCTGCGTACGCTCGCTGGATGCGTATGCAAATTTGTCAAAGTAACGCCACGGGAAGCGATCGCTCGCCAAGGCATAAGCACGCCCACCATATCTTAGTGTATGCATACGCCCAATCGCACAGGCAGAGCCGCCCACCAGCAACACGCCATCTCCAGGAAGTGTATTAAAACATTGGTACATCGAGCACCATTGGATGTGAACGCAGTGCTGGAGGTAGCTTTACCCTACCGCAAGCATTGCGAGGGAATCAGTGTAAAAAAATGACAAGTGACGTGTACTATGACGCTGCCTGTTAATTATGCACGCCTCTAAAATGGCGTTGAAACACCCAGGCACGCCTGCGTTCGCATCTCCAACCCCCCGTTATTAGTGTCCTGCTCCTGTAACCACCCACAAACGGACTCTCCTGTCACTCATTACCCTGGGCTGCCTTTGCTGGGCGAGCGAATGGGTTGCGATCGCAGTGTGTAGTTCGCGCACGCGCAGAATGAAGCGTGCGCATACACAGAACATTGGGCCGCTTGCGAATGCACAGCACGAGAGAGCGGCTCTGAATCAGGCCCAGAGTCTACTGTGCTGCTGTGCAGGGTAGAGAGGAGGGGGGCCCTGGACGAAGACTGCGCACTTCTTAATGGCAGAGGGTAAGAGATGATGGTATAAGTGAGGAAAGGAAAAGCACATGAAGGAGAAGGGCCCTGTTCATGAGAGCTTACAGTCTAAAAGGGAGGAGCAGACAGGCAGGGGTGACATAGGGGAGACACAGTGAGCAAAGAGCATGGAGCAGTGGCTTAGGATGAGAGCTGGAAGGCCTTGATAAAGAAGTGGGTCTTGAGAGCCAGTTTGAAGTGTTGTAGAGAGGTGGAGAGTCTGACAGGGAAAAGTAGAGAGTTCCATTGGTAGGAAGCAAATGGCGACTCCAGTGGGTAGCAACCTATCCATCTTCCCAGTGCCATTTTAAGGTGCCCAAACACATAGCAATATGTTACCCGTTCTGGCTGATTCTGACTGGAACGACAGATCGTGTAAAATATGGCCAAAATCGTGAGGAAATCATGAGTCCCTAGTCACGATCACGATGCCATGCGCGTCCCCGCTGTTCGCACATTGCATCGCAGACTGCACGGCAGACCTGACAATCTAGGAGGCGATGCACTGTGACAGTCTGACTGCAGGAGAGATCGTATGAAGATTGGACACCAAATCATGTGCAGATCGTGTGCTGAGCTGCCGGGGAGAGTTTCAAGGGAAATCGTACACAAATCATACACATCGGCTGATCGTGTGCAGATCGCCATGTGTGTGGCCACCTTAAGCCCTTCGACAAACAAAGGGCCTGATTCAGAGCCGCTCGTAAGCGGCCGCTCGTTCGTTCGGAACGATGTTTGCACATCTGCGCATGCGTACGGTTTTTAATACGCATGCCCGAACCAGTCATTGCGGCCGAAAATCGTTTGTTTGCTATATAGCGAATGCCTGCTATTTTGAGTGACAGAATGAGGCGTATGTGGGTGGTAACAGGGGAAGGTGCTTGAAAACGGGGAGTGGAGATCAGAACGCAGGCGTGCTTAAAGGTCAAAACGGGCGTTTTATGGGTGTGCATAATTAATACAGCAGCGTCATTGACCACGTCACTTGGTTGTTCTATAGTCAGAACTGCTCG
This sequence comes from Taudactylus pleione, assembly GCA_031769625.1. Classification (NCBI taxonomy): domain Eukaryota; kingdom Metazoa; phylum Chordata; class Amphibia; order Anura; family Myobatrachidae; genus Taudactylus; species Taudactylus pleione. The sequence goes on along the minus strand of JAUIMM010000506.1, from coordinate 817,706 downwards.
CAATATAGTGGTAGGAAAAACCAACCACAAGCATAGCGAGCAGTTCATACGCTGTTCGATGTACTCGATTAATCTAATAAATAGCGGACATGACGTATGATGCAAGCAGCCAGGGGGCGTATTTTTCAAATAAACGTACGTATGTTTTGTTCGCTTGTTCAGACATGGAGGCGGCAACAGACCGCAAGGAGCGAACGGTTCATTTGAATTTCCCTTTTTCTGAAGGAGCGAGCGCAAATAGCGATCATCTCTGAATCAGGCCCAAAGTCCCATGTTTTCCTTACATGAAAGTCATAGTTTTCTTAAATTTAACAATAATTTTAAAAAACTTGTGTAAAATGTATATAATATACTGTATATTATACCACCCCTCACCCTGCCATAATCCCTTTTCTCCTCTGTTCCCATCCCATCCTCCTGATTTCTAAAAACCTCCAATATTTGCACCAAAATATAATTGTGCAGTTGGACTACAGTGTATAAGGGGTGAGTCTTTACTGAGACTGTATCTGACTTCTTTGGAGAGAAGTTGGAGTCTGCTGACTATTCTTAAGCTGTAAATATCCTCCGAGGTGAATGTTCTCGGGCCGGATCTGTTCTCTGATTGGCCCAAACTCCACTTTGTTTGTTTATAACAATTAATTTGAATGTCTCATGTGATGCATTCATAAATATAACTCACTGTTAAGTTCTGCTGAATAGTGATGTCCTAGACACTTATAATGACAGTGCGCATTTGGTATGAAAAGCCGGCTGCCACATGACCGGTGGTTCGATTCCCGGCTGCGGCAGCCCGACAAAACAGCAGAGCCCGGCAGCGGAAGACCGACAGCGCTGGAAATCCTAATCGTCAGTAAGGTAAGTATAAACTATACTAACCAACCCCCCTAACCCTAACCCTCCTTAGGGGTGTCTAACCCTAACCTCCCCCCAAGTGCCTAACCCTAACCTCCCCCCTCTAAGTGCCTAACCCTAACCCCCCCTTCCCCGCTGCCTAAACCTGTCCCCTGGGGGGTGCCTAACCCTAAGTCCCCCCTGGGGGTGCCTAACCCTAACCCTCCCTTCCTCTAGCCTAACCCTCCTGGGAGGCTGCTAAACCCTAATTCCCCCCCCGGGTGCCCTAAACCTAACCCTCCCCCCCGCGGCTGTCCGCTCGCGGCGCCCGTCATCCCTTCAAGCGGGATGCCGGGTGCCTGTCTCCCGGCGTCGGGAAAATGACAGGCGTCTAGATTTTAGACGCTTGTTATTTAACCCTAGGCGGGTCTAGAGGATTCGGGAAGTCGGCGGTCGGGATTGCGGCCGCCGGCTTCCTAAACGTATCCCGACAGTGCTTATAATGAGACAAATTGAGTAAGATGAAGATTTAATCAACCAAAATTCCATCTGTGTACTTTAGTCTTATGGGTCTCATTCAGAGCCGCTCGTAAGCGGCCGCTCGTTCGTTCCGAGCGATGTTCGCACATCTGCGCATGCGTATGGGTTGTAATGCGCATGCGCCAACCAGTCAGTGCGGCCAGAAATCGTTTGTTCGCTATATAGCGAAAGCCTGCTATTTTGAGTGACAGGATGAGGCGTTTGTGGGTGGTAACAGGGGAAGGTGCTTGAAAACGGGGAGTGGAGATCAGAACGCAGGCGTGCTTAAAGGTCAAAACGGGCGTTTTAAGGGTGTGCATAATTAAGAAAGCAGCGTCATCGACCACGTCACTTGCTTGTCTTTTAGCCAGAACTCGCAATATTGCGGTAGGAAAAACCAACCACAAGAATAGCGAGCAGTTCATACGCTGTTCGATGTACTCGATTAATCTAATAAATAGCGGACATGACGTATGATGCGAGCGGCCAGGGGGCGTCTTGTACAAAAAAACGACCGCATGTTTTGTTCGCTCGTTCAGACATGGAGGCGTCAACAGACCGCAAAGAGCGAACGGTTAATTTAAATAGCCACCCCCTTTTTCTGAACGAGCGAGCGCAAATAGCGTCCGGCTCTGAATCAGACCCTAAGTGTCCTATTTATATTACCTTGAGATTGTGTATGTGCCCTATGCAGAATGGTTGCACAGTGGGTAACATTGCCGGCTCACAGTACTGGAGTTATGGGTTAAAATCCAACCTATCTGTGTGTAGGTTGTACGTTCTTCCCATGTTTGCATACCCCTGGCAATTCTGATGGTGAGTATATCCACTGTCAGGGCCTGATTCAGACCCGTTCGCTAGGATACGTTCGTACGCAGCCGCCAGCTGCCAAAGTATGCAAATCCCACGATCGCTAGCAAGACATTAGCACGCCCACTATGTCTTGCCGTGCGATCGCGGTATGTATTTAGACGCCCACCAGCCTGACACAAGACACCCACTTTCCCTTAGTAACACACATCATCTCCAGGAAGTGTACTAAACAATCGGTAACATCAAGTAACATCGGACCCATACCCTACCGCAAGCACTGCGAGTGCTGCAGTGTGTAATTCAGCCATGTGACATGTATGCTGATGCTGCGTCTTAATTATGCACGCCCCTGAAACTGCATTCAGATGCACAGACACGCCTGCGCTCGCACCACCACACCCCCGTTACCATCGACCACCCCCTGTCACCACCCACAAGCGGCACGACCTGCCACTCATTCTAGCGGAGCGTCTGTGTACAGGGTGCCAACGCTTCCTGTTCGCATGGACTAGTTCGCGCACTGCGCAGATTGCAAACATCGGCAGGCTATGTGCGAACACAGCTTAGCGAATGGGTCTGAATCAGGCCCTCAGATCCAAGCAGCAATTATCGCATCTGCAGGGCATGCTGAAATATTTCTCATGCCCGACAGAGCGATAGTTGCTGCTTGGTCTCAGCCATACACTGTTCATCTATTGGCCTGATCAGCAGATAATCAGATGATCGGGCTGATATTTGCACAATTATGTAAGACCAGGCTGCTACACTCCCAAAATGAAGACATGGAGGCAATTTCCCTGCTCCCATTACTCAAACAAGGGAGTACATGTAATTAATGTCACAAACATAACTCTCCTACCGTCTCCAGATCTGTTTGTGTCCATGCGATCCATCGTAGTGTAGCGATAATTCCAAGGGCTGAAAGTCTTCTTCTACGTGTGGATGTAAGACTGAAGGAAAACATTGTTCAAATATGTGTCCAACACTGCTCTGAAACATGAAGGAGATAGGAAAACACAGACTATTACATTGCAACAAATAACATTACAGGGTTTCCCTCTGTGGGCCCTAACCTGCTTTCTGTATATTGGAACTTAGTAGATTCATTTACATTTATATAGGAGGACTGTAACCTAGTGAAGCAACATTTAATAGATTGTAATAAGTAATCTCTTTGCTCCTAATTTGGATTTAGCACCTCAAACAAGCTGGATGGATGTATCCAATGATTACAATCTATTCTCCATTGACAGCATTTAGTGGCAATTTTTTTCACATTGTTGAGCAACAGGCAAACACTCATGACCCACAGCACTTCCTACTTTTTATAATGCTAAACAGTATACACAACACGAGCTACAAGGAAACGAGTGGGTAGAAGACTGTTCTCTGGTCATATGACCGGAATGACAATGCTTTTTATGGTACAGTGGGCCTGATTCAGAGCCAGACGCTATTTGTGGACAGTCGTTCTGAAAAAGGGGCCGGATATTTAAATTAAGCGCTCGCTCTTTGCGGTCTGTTGACTCCTCTATGTCTGAACGAGCAAACGAAACATGCGCTCGCTATTTTGTAAAGACGCCCCCTGGCCGCTCGCATCATACGTCATCTCCGCTATTTATTAGATTAATCGAGTACATCGAAAGGCGTATGAACTGCTCGCTATTCTTGTGGTAGCATTTTCCTACCACAATCATGCGAGCAGTTCAGGCTAAAAGACAACCAAGTGACATGGTCGATGACGCTGCTTTGTTAATTATGCACACCCTTAAAACACCCGTTTTGACCGTTTGGCACGCCTGCGTTCGGATCTCCACTCCCCGTTTTCAAGCACCTTCCCCTGTTACCACCCACAAACGCCTCATCCTGTCACTCAAATTAGCAGGCACTCGCTATTTTGCGAGCACACGATTTCTGACTGCACTGACTGGTTCGCGCATGCGCATTACAACCCATACGCATGCGCAGATGTGCGAACATCGCTCGGAGCGAACAAGCGGCCGCTTACGAGCGGCTCTGAATCAGACCCAGTATCTTATACCCCTTTTACACTGCTGCAAAAACCCGGGTTATTGACGGGTCTACTCGGGTCGGAGCTCAGTGTAACAGGGTCCCTGAAAAATAACCCGGGTCAAGTGACCCGGGAATCCAACCCAGGTAGCTACCAGGGTTGGACCCAGGATGGACCCGGGTAATGGTGCAGTGTAAACGGCGCGACCCGGGTTATACGACCTGGGTCACACCTAAAATGAGCTGATTGGTGGTTGTGGAGCAGTCACCTCCCACTTTTTATGACCTCACAGGTTTTGCAGGGCAGACCTGAGTTCAGTGTGAACAGAGCTGACCCGGGAGTAACCCAGATCAAAGATGCAGTGTAAATGGGGTCTGACCTGGGTTGGAACCATGTCCAAAAACCCAGGCCGGACCCAGGTTTTTTGGTGGAAAAGAGGTATAAGTAATCCCTATACACTGAAAATGGCTCTCTGGTCAGGTCTGTGTGTGCACACAAATGCTTTTCAGTAGAACCACCCATATATATCGTAGTGTTATCTGAGAGAATTACTTTGCTGGAAGTTTGTAGAGTTCCCACTATTTGCACTATAATTTTTACAGAGCCTACTATTTTATGTAATGATATATGTTTCCACCAGGCCCGGATTGGCGGTCCCGTGACTTTAGCCTTTGCCAGTTTTGCTGGTCTGTTGATAAAATTACCTCTTCAGCCCTAGTTAGCCACACAGCCCCACTTTCAAAGAAATAATGTGCACTGTGTACCTGGCCGCCATCGCTGTGCCTGGTTAGCGGTGGCGTCAGTTTACCAGTCGCCTTTTGAACGAAAAAGAACTCTGTCACATCATTAGGCTGAAGAGTTTTTTTTTTTTTTAAACTTTATGCTAAAATGTATTCCTGTGTGCTTTATCTGCCAGGTCTGATGTTTTAGTCACAGTATAACCCTTAGCTCCCTAAAGCTATAGGAAACTGGAGATGAAGAATCAGTGATGTCACCAACTTGTGATGTACCAGGAATATGATGCATAAATACATGTCCAGGCTTATTCTTGGAGAACATTAATTATTTTGAAACCAAGATCAGTATATGAATGGACATGGCAGGATACTTCACTTTTTATGCCCCCTGAATTCAGCTGAGCTGTTCTTTACACCGGCACTTTGAGGGGTTTCAGTACAGCACTTATGGTAAGCGGCCCTTGCCATAAGTGCTGTGTAGTGACCTTGTATTAGAAAGAGCCGACGCCTACAGGTGTTCCTATGTTCACCCTCTGATGTCCTTCAAACCTACTCAGAAGAGGTTTTTTTTGGTTGACATCACCAGTAACAAATACTGCTCATGTCTGCTCCCCCCCTTATACTGACCTACCTACCATTCCCCCTTTTCTTTTTTATATCCCCTAGTTGTTGAGACCCCTTTTTGTTTTAAGAGCGGTGAGACCCTTTTGAAGTAAATAATGGTAACCTAAATCCAATAGTCTTATACCAAGCCTAACAATAACCTAAAGCCAAGGTGATTTTCAGGTGCACTGTGAAATCTCATGTGATTGATTGCAGAACAGTATGATTGGTTGATTTGATACTATTCCTTGTATTGACGTCACTTCACTTGGGAACCTTCCTGCCCTGAATCGTGTAACACTGCACGCCATCAGCAATTCAATTAGAGTAAATGGACACAATAAATCATTTGAAGTTCATTCAATGAGATTATATTGTTACACAGTGGTCAAAATGATCTGGATACAGCTAAAAGTTACCCCTCGCATTTTGCAAATGATATAGAGGCCCATTATTATAATATATTTATGGGTACACTAGCTTTTTGAGGCAGATCCGAATGAGTGTGGTTAACAACTGACCTCACAGAAAATATAGTAAATAAAACATCTGACTTCTGTCTCCATTTAATTCAAATAACCTTACTCATAGGACCTGATTCTGAATCGCACGCAGTGCAAATGGTCAATGTTTGTCAACTGTACATGCGTCTAAGTAGCCAAAAGTTGCACAGCGCATGCGTCTCACATTGAGTACGCACAGAGGGCCTGATTCAGACCTGTTCGCTAGGCTGCGTTCGCACGGAACCTGACGATGTTTGCAATGTGCGCATGCATATAAGGTCGCATTGCGCGTACTAGTCCATGCGATCGGGAAGCGGTCACTCGCTGCGCATAGCCACCTCGCTAGAATGAGTGACAGGACGAGCCGTTTATGGGGGTTGGTCGATGAAAACGGATGTGCGGTGGTGCAAACAAAGGAGTGTCTGAGCGTCTTAACGCCGTTTCAGAGGCGTGCATAATTAAGATGCAGCGTCATAATACACGTCACATGGCTGAATTACACACTGAGGCACTTGCAGTGCTTGCGGAAGGGTATGGTCAGCCATGAGTGCTGCGTATGGGTCCGATGTTACCGATTGTTGCATACACGTCCTGGAGATGATGTGGGAAAGTGGGCGCCTTATGACAAGCTGGAGGGCATCTAAATACACACCGCGATTGCACGTGAAGACATAGTGGGTGTGCTAATGCTTTGCCGTGCGATTGCAGGATTTGCATACTTTGGCTGCGTGCAAACGCATCTAGCGAATGGGTCTGAATCGGGCCCAGAGTACCCCGGTCTCAGAAATATGTACCGTCTTATGAGAGTGTCGTGGGCATGCTGCATAACTGGTTGCGAAACTCAGGGCCTGATTTATGTTCAGACGGTAATGCACAGTCACAAGGAAGCAGACACCTCCTGACAGCAATAGCTGCCCCGGATCACCATGGCGACCATTGGTCACAATGGCGGCAGCAGCAGCGTCCAGTCTGAGAAAGCTTCAGTCTGCAGCTAGCATGGGGCAGGTGCAAGTTTCGATAATGAGTATGATGGTAGCATCTTAAGATGCAAAAAGTGGGTGTTTCAGTCCTTGCACAGTCAGACGCACACCTGTGCACCAGCGGACAGGCTTTTACTAACACTAGCATAAAGTCGCAGGCGCAACTACAGAAAAAGACGCTAAAGCGGTCAAAGCAGCGTGAACTGTGAATGAGCCCCATAGACACAACCTGGAGAGGACACGTTGCCCCAGTACTATTGCTGGAAAATTCCTTAGAGGTCGCTCTGCTTGTTTAACACCTCATTGTGTTCAGATTTTATTTTTCAAATATTGACAGTATTTACATATTATACACATTTACCTATGGGCTCAGTTAAAGTTAAAAGGATTCACAAGAAATAAAGTATATGAAGTTACAATGACCTAAAAGGCATAGTTGTGTACGTAATAAAAATCTTCCTTATTGCTGCTACAAAAAATAAATAAATATATAAATATACAGTATATATATATATATATATATATATATATATACACAGTATATATATATATAAATATATATATATATATATATATATATATATATATAAAACAAGCAAAAAGGATGGCGGCACTCCACGACTGGTAGTAATGTCAAAAACTTTTATCTACGTCCCAATGTTTCGGGCCGATGCCCTTCGTCTGGGATACCAGAGGAAGGGCATTGGCCCGAAACGATGGAACGTAGCTTAAAGTTTTTGACATTACTACCAGTCGTGGAGTGCCGCCATCCTTTTTGCTTGTTGTACGGGACCTGGTGGTCCATGGAGGGCACCCACGCCATTATTTATATTACCTGAGTGAGTGCCGGGATTACAACTGTTATATATATATATATATATATATATATATTATACATATATATATATTCACAGGCAAAAACGTCACCCTAAAATGGTCTCTGTGAGGCAAGAAACTCATAGGAGTATATTTACTAGTGTGGGATGATGCCCATAGCAACCAATCAGATTCTAGCTATTATCTTCTAGAAGGGGCTAGATAAATGATGAGTAGAATTTGATTGGTTGCTATGGGCAACATCTCCACTTCTAAAAACTCTCACTTTAGTAAATATACCCCATAAAGTTAAACAGCTGGTCAGGGATCATTATAAACATTTACTCTTGTGGCATATATCTTTCAGGCTCACTTTGTCTATAGAATTCTCCCTCGTACACAACTTTGTGCTATCTTCACGCCACCAGCGGCCACCATGTTGCATTACGTGGGTTTCCTGTCCATCTGTCTCCTTGTCTTCTTCATCTCTGAACGCAACCCAGCTCTCTGTGAGGGAGAAAGTAATAATTTAGAGCATTTAATATTTCACATATTCTCTTACTTTTACAAAAAGTAATATAGTACTTAGGGGTGTAATTATGAAACTATATTTGTGGTAAAACCTCAGTAAGAAAATAAAAATAAATTTTCGGAGGATTGCCGCATTGTCAACGTATAGGGGCCATTTATCATGGTTGCAGAAGCAGTCCCCATAGCTATCTACAGTATGTGGACTGCGATAACTGGCAATTTACCAAGCTCTGAAGAGCTTCTTTACTCTGCCAGGATGGGCTCTTGTTGGAGTCCATGTCCAAGCAAGAAACATTTGGTAAATGACATGCTAAAGTCATTTTTATAACAATTGTTAAGTATTGGGGGAAATTTTTTTAATTTTAATATATAATACTAGGGATGTAGTTTGGAGGCCGACGGTCTAAATCCCGACCGCCGGCTTCCAGACGTTCTAATCCCGGCGTGGTACTAATGACAGGCGTCTAAATCTAGACGCCTGTCATTAACCAGACACCGGAAGACCGACGCCCAGCATCCCGATCGAAGTGATGCCGGGCACCGAGCGCGGACAGGCGCGGGGGGGAGGGTTAGGTTTAGGGCTCCCGGGGGGGGAGTTAGGATTAGGCACCCCCCAAGGAGGTTAGGGTTAGGCTACGGGAAGGGAGGGTTAGGGTTAGGCACCCCTGGGGGGAGGTTAGGGTTTGGCACCCCCCCGGGGGACTTAGGTTTAGGCGGCAGGGAAGGGAGGTTAGGTTTAGGCACTTAGAGGGGGGATTAGGGTTAGGCACTTGGGGGGGAGGTTACGGTTATGCACTTGGGGGGGAGGTTAGGGCTAGGCACCCCTAAGGGAGGGTTAGGGTCAGGGGGTGATTAGGTTAGCGATACTTACCTTATGGACTATCTGGATTTTCGCCGTTGCCGGGCTGCCGTTGTTGGGATTTGAACCGCCGGCGGTAATACCTACTACACCCATATTACTAACAGCCCCTTAATCTGTATTTGGGGAGAGAAAATTTATCTTCTAATTTGCCAAGTTTGTAGTGGCACTGGTGCTGTTAGTGCCTACGGAGCACGTTTTTACTATTGCATCTTACTAGAAGGATCTGTTATCAAAATAGTTGCTCCTAGCTCCAAATGTGCACTGTTATAAAGGTTCCACACAGCAGGAAATGGATCCATTAATGTGCCTGATATAGAGGGGGACGCAGAGTCATTCCTAACTACGATATCAGACGTAACGGGCTTGCAAAAATATGCTAAAGACTCAGCTGCTTTGTGTACAGAGATGCACGCCGCCGGGGTCTCAGATCCAGTCGCAGCATCGAACTTCCGAGCAACAACATGGTGTCTCAGAATGTCTGTCTCAATTAAGATGTCAGGGTCAGTCCAACTTCAAACGAATTCACAGTGGTTGACTAGGAAAATGCTGGCGAGACCTCCGCGTTTTTGTAGCCCCCCGTTACCACCCCCAAAAGGTCACTACCTGTCACCTGTCACTCACTTTGCGAATAAATCTTCACTGCATTTGTCGTCACTAATCAATCAACGCGCCTACGCAGTGTGGCTGTGACACTGGCGCAGCGGCAAAATATTGCTGCACTGCATCCGACATCGACATTGCGTCCTTCTCTGAATCAGGCCCAATGAGAGATGCAGACTGACATAATCTGCCAGAAAAGAAATGCTTTCCCCCACTCATGCAGAGACAATTCATATATGGTATTAGACATTACTAAGATAAACACAAGTGTTTCCTCTGTTAGCGTGGATCTGTGATGTAGTAGAGTGTCCTCATTAACACTTACCTGGCAATGCCCTTAGGTCAGATGCCCAGCTGGAGCTGTGTCTCTCTTTCTGCCATTCCTGAATGCATGAGTCATAGTAGGTAAATAGAGGTTCCCGCACATGCAGGTGTGATTAAAGATGAAACACAGGTGAGGCAGGGGAAATGGGACACAGACACAAGTGATGAACACAGTGGTGTCGCGGAGAGTTCTAGTGGTTGCTCTCCAAATGTGTGCAGGAAAACTCCATGCAAATATACTGCAAATGCTCAGGCACATACATCTCAACATGTGCTGTACAGCACTAACATGTATGTAAGGAGTAACAAGAGTGCAGACTTTCACCCCAGGGGTAGGGATGACCATCGACCATTGATGGTTAACTATAGATGTTTTGCCATTGGTGGTGGATATCCGATGGTTGCCTGCCATCGATGGCTGAGGGTTGTTTTTTTCCCCTACTCAGTGCAGGTGGGAAGGAGCTCAGCCCAGCCCCCGGTGCACAGCTAAACCCAGGCCCCTTCCCTGATTGACCCGCTGCCTGCCATTCCCCACAGCAAGTATGTCCAACGATGGGTAAAAAACCATCAATTGTTATCCATCGATGGTTTCATGATATCATTTTTAACCCAGCGATGGCCATCCCTACACAAGTGAAGGGATAACGTAAAGTAAGCATAATAATGCAGCTCAACAGTGTTTGTTGTAAATGTGAAACCTATCTCTACACAAAATAATAATAATAATGTAATTATTTACAGTATATACAGAATACTGTGTTGACATATGTTAGTAAATCGAAAGTCGCATGATCCACATAAGATGTAATAATTACATACAAAACACAAATAAAATATATCTTTTGTGTTCCATTTAAAAATCCAATGGGAATATACTTTCCTGCCGTAGTCCAAATGGAAATGTCACTTAAGTAAAGCGACTTCATATAGTATAGCGGCAATGCATAAAGGGTTATCCTCAATACGCAGACAGAAGAGGCCAGAGGGTGTTGCAGATGGACATCATCATAATTGAGTCTCATTGTTCTTGCCCTCCAGTACCCATGAGAAGACGCCTCCCGACATTGGTTGTTCAGGTCTACATGAGTCGGAATTAATTAAAGCCACCCTTACTGTGCTTATGCCAGCCAAGGCTTTCCTTACCCCACTCTGCTTCTCCAGACATAAGGGGCCTCACACAGAGCCGCATGCAACGCCGATGTTCAAGGAGAGATTTTATTATTTATTTTATTCTTTGCTACTTAGTGTGCGCAAAAATACCTAAAAGCACCTATGGCGCACGGTATGACAGATCTCTTAGAAAAGCGCTGGGAGGTGGCTACACAGAGGCATGGACATGGTCCGTCTTATTGGCCTACCTATTATGGGAGGGTCGCGGTCATGTCAGTGAAGTGTTTGGGTACTCAGATGCTGAATCGCTCACATAGGGGGCCATAGGCGGTATTACAGCACCTACGGATGCTGAAAGTTGGGTCTCAGCACAGTCATACGCACGGATGTACACCAGGGAAGGACTTTGTAGCTGTATTCGCATAAAGTCGCAGACGGGCAACCGCCAAAAAAAAAATGAAACCGCAACTGCATTTGCGTCCACCTCTGGATCAGGCCCGAGGAGGTGTAAGCGTACGATGAGCCAAAGAGTACATAGGAACATATACTTATGGACTTTTGGTGCACATGCACTGTATGTAAATGTGTATTCTACAAATATTTACCCAGAGGTATGTCCAACTCTAAATGATCCCCACTGGGCACCAGGTCATCGTCTTGAACAAAGTAATGTATTCACAGTTTCACATAAACCACCTATTCACATCTGTAGTATAACTATAATTTATTATCCTACTCATCAATAAATGTCATGGCCAAGGTTATGGGCCTACCCATCATATCCAGGTAACCTCTTTTGGGTAGGTCCCTAACATACTAGGGTTCAAATCCAGAGCGCAGGACCCCCAAAAAACTGGCCCAGCCAAGCTGTCCCAGGGCACCGTCAAAGTAAGAAAAGTGCAGTGTAAAGAGATAGTTTGGAGCAGCCGCAGCTGCATATAAAGAATGAAAATAAAAAAGTGAAGTACATATATATTAAACACACGGTGAAGGGTTAAAATGTGTTATAAAGGAAAATGTGTTATAATGCGGTGCCCTGAGACAGATCAGCCAACACAATCCAGGGGGACCCACGCCCCAAAAATGAACCAAAGTTGCACTACAGTATATAACTTGTAGGACTTACCTAGAATTGTGCCTAATACAGTGTGCATATACATTACCATACTCCATGCTTTTAAACCAATAAGGAAGGGTGTTAGTCCAGAATGAGGGCGTCTCCTTTCCCTCAGAAGTGCAATAAAGCCCATTATATATATAGTCAGGTTGTGCAGTCCAGAAATCTTTCCCAAATACTCCATTTAATGTGCTTTATTGCACTTCTGAGGGAAAGGAGACGCCCTCATTCTGGACTAGCACCCTTCCTTATTGGTTTAAAAGCATGGAGTATGGTAATGTATATGCACACTGTATTAGGCACAATTCTAGGTAAGTCCTACACGTTATATACTGTAGTGCAACTTTGGTTCATTTTTGGGGCGTGGGTCCCCCTGGATTGTGTTGGCTGATCTGTCTCAGGGCACTGCATTATAACACATTTTCCTTTATAACACATTTTAACCCTTCACCGTGTGTTTAATATATATGTACTTCACTTTTTTATTTTCATTCTTTATATGCAGCTGCGGCTGCTCCTAACTATCTCTTTACACTGCACTTTTCTTACTATGGTGGTGCCCTGGGGCAGCTTGGCTGGGCCAGTTTTTTGGGGGTCCTCCGCTCTGGATTTGAACCCTAGTATGTTAGGGACCTACCCGAAAGGTTACCTGGATATGGTGGGTAGGCCCATAACCTTGGCCATGATTATGCTAAAAACCTCTATTGACTGCAAAATTTTATTGCATTTATATATATTGTTAATAATGTGGAGTTGTGCACCTGAGATTTGTCTGTTTCTGTGCCTGCAATTAGGACCTCATTCAGAGTCGGTCGAAGCGGCCGCACGGTCGTACGGGAAAAGGGGCCGGATATGTAAATGACTCCCTCGCAAGTTGCGTCCCTAAGTTCGGATCGTTAGCTGGCCGACCAAGGGGAGGAAGCGCCGGGACTACAAAAAAATACGCCCCCTTCTCGTACGCATTACACGTCATCTCCGGGCATATAAGGATTAATCAAGACCATCGAGAACCATCGGAACTGGTCGTAGAGCTTAAGGTTGACCATACCCTCTCTTAAGCTCTACGATCATGTCAGTGTAAAAACCTCCCATGTCACATGTGCCATGACGCTACTTTGTTAATTATGCACTCCCATAAACCGTATGCACTCCCATAAAACGCCGTTCGCATAATTAGGCACGCCTGCGTCCGGATCTCCACTCCCCCGTTTTCAAGCACCTTCCCCTGTTACCACCCATAAACGCCTCAATCTGTCACTCAAACTACCGACCTGGCTGTGCTCAAGGAGAGAGAAATTTCTGATCGTAGCGGCTAGTTTGCGCACGCGCATTGCGAACTTTACGCATGCGCAGTATAGCGAACATCGGTGGCGTACGACCGTGTGGCCACTTCGACCGACTCTGAATGAGGTCCTTAGTCTCATCAGGTAGCACCTCCCATTATATATATAGTCAGGTTGTGCAGTCCAGAAATCTTTCCCAAATATCATCAATAAATGTATCATGTCATCACGCGTTCCCTTGGTTGTAATAGGTTATGAGCTTGGTTTTGCCTTTAAAATGATTGCCGCTTTAAAAATACAGAAAGACTCACAGGAGTTCCCTTCAGCAGCTACAGCTTGCTACCTATTACATAAACCCCCGGTTCTCTTAATGTGTAAGCCCTCAAAGGGAGGGCCATCCTTCCTCATATTCCAGTCTGCAAATGTGTCCGAGCCACGCGTTCCTGGTTGGTAACAGGGAGTGGCTAGCTAGACAGGGGCGTGTCATGGCCAGCGACTGCGCCTTTTTTTTCACAGTTGCCCTGGTACAGACGGACATGTTCCGAAGGACATTCTGAGCAACCATAGCGCTGCACTAATGTCTGATTGTGCGACCGATGGTGCGACTTATCACACAAAGCAGCAGATTTGAGTTGCAGCCCATCGGCTTCGCCAGTAGCATAAAGATGCAGCCGTGCTGCGTAAAATGATGCAGCCATGGTTGGATTACCATCCACAGGCCCTGTATCTTTTGCTGAGATTTGGGATACTTGCATATTCTTATCTCCATTTTAGTACTTAGCCCCAACCTATTGAACCTCATGGATCTTGGAACATTTCTGTCTCATTCAGCTCCTAATCATCCATCATGATAAAATCGACTCAGCTCAACCTCACTGAACTTGACTGACACATATTCCCCTTGGACTTCACTGCGCTTTTCTTAGAAAGGGCATCATCCCATTTCTATGTCACAAACTCTTACACCAGACCAGAATGAGCCTTGACCTAGCCCCACTAGTTCTCCTTGTCTCTCCCTTGTCCATTCATTCAGTGGGTGGGGTTAGAATTTATGGATTTCCATTGTTGGTTTGCCACCAATGGCCGATGGTTCTGCCATGGTGGAGAGCTGATGGTTCTCTGCCATCGATGGTACAGAAGCATCAATAGTTTTTGTCTTCGTCTGGTGCAGGGGAAGAGAGCATTGATCCTCTCCCCATCCCCCTTCATTTAATTCATTCTCAAGGTGACTCTCTTGGGGAGAACATCACATGGTAACTTATGTTGTACCCAGGCTGTTACTTTGGGTCCAGTAAGATGGGTTCTATTCAAAGTGAATCTTCTCCTTTCGATTCCCTGTGATCTCAGGGAGAACAACACACAGACACTAATAGAACTTTAAGAAGACTGTGTTTAGATAACTAGATGCTACTTTCCCATAATTCCACTGGCAGAACTGTAATGTCTATGGACTAAACCATGCTGATCCTGCTGATTGAGGCAACTTGGTATTTCCATCCTAGCTGACACATATTCAAATTAGCCTGCACTCAGGCTCTTTGCACCAACTTTCATTTACATGAGTTAAAGACATTTAGCACTAGCCTCATCTTGTAGTCAACTCATTTATTATCATAACAAGCAACTTATCTCTTGGAATCAGGATCTTCACAAGTTCCTATCTCTCTATCTAATCTATTGGATCTCACTGACCGCGGAGCATCACTCTTTTGCCCCTGCTCACACTGAACTCACCTCAACACAACCTAACACTACTGAACTGGAAACTTGGAAGTTATTAAAAAAAGATCTGATATAGGAGATGCCGCACAAACTCCACCCTGCGGTCATGCAAACAGCAAAGTATTATTTTACTTACTAGGTAGAGGATTAAAGTGTTTGTAGTGCATACAACATTCTGTACGAGCAAAGTGCATAGACGAACCCCAAAGATAAGACAAGTCTTGTGGGCTGTTCAATCGTTATTGGCCTTTAGAATGGTTGGGTGCTCTGGTAGTACAATGTTACCCTCTGATTCCCAGACATAAAATAACCCAGGGCCGTAACTAGGTGTGAGCGGCATGTGCCTTCTTCTCACTGGGTCGGCACCGTCGCTTGTGGCTTGCAGGGTGCCTGGAATGGCACCCTGCAGCCAGCAGCGAAACTGCAAAGTTTCCCGCAGCATCCAAGGAACGCTGCAGGCAAGGCACCCTGTGGTGGATGATCCAGGCAGTGCTCTTCTTCCCAGAGGTGGAGGGGCTCCCTAGATGTGATGCTACAGGTAAGAGGACACAGCAGGGAGGGTTCTTTTCAGATCCCTCTGCTGCATTGGGTGCTGTACGCCATCTCAGGGTGGCATACAGTATCACTGTCAAGTTCCAAAAAAATATTTTTTCGGAACTTAATGAATGACATAATTTCCAAATCCCCATACTTCTTCACTAGAGCATTTGGTTGATGTAAGTCCTATTTACATTTACAAAATTTCAGTATTTCCTTTTTTATCCGTTCCTATTTCATATATGTAAAAAACGATTCTTTAATTTTGAATTTGTCCAATTTCTGGTAAGAGTCTGCTTTGGCATGACAAATAAAGCACCAGGACAGGCACTTAATGTGGCTGGAGTTGAACTAAGTGGAGACTGTTTTGCCCATGGACAACTTTACCTGGCCATTTTGCGTGTCACGTCAAAACTAAGATGCCTATTCATCATTGGAGGCCGTATGGCCCTCGATGATTAACTAATGATCTCGCTGTGAGGGATACCTAGGTATCCAACGCGCAGCGTGGGAAAATTTGCACCGGAGCGGGCAAGAAGTAGCTGCGTTACTTACCTCCTCCCCGTCAGTGCGGCTACGCATGCGTGACCCAAGGTCATGCATGCGCAAAACCACCGGGGGCTGGGGGTAGTGAGAAGGTGCTGGAGTTATTTGCTCGGATCCCTCTTCGCATCCCCGGAACTCCTTCCCATAGCAAGGAGCGAGGATCCAAGAACAAGCGCCATCTGAAGATGGCGCTTGTTCTCGCAAGCAAACTCCGAAAACTTTCAGTTTTCGGAGTTTGCTGAATATCAGGTGGTCGATTTGGGACCTCTGATAATGAATGGCCCGGTAACTAACATATGTGGAAACTAGTGTTTCCGCATGGTTACAGGTAGGGGCGTATCTATAATGGGTGCAGGGTGTGCGGGGCACATGGGCCCCTGGGTCCAGGGGGGCCCTGCACCGCACACTCTGCACCCATAGTATTACTTACCTCTCCGGAGTCCCACGTCGGCGCAGAGGTCCGGCGCTGTAAAAACGACTGGAAAATGGCCACCGCGGCCATTTTTCCATCTTTTGCGCATGTGCAGTACAGGGAAAATGGCCACGCAGCATACTCTATAGACTCTGGGCGCACTCTAGTGCCCAGAGTCTATAACTCCAGCGCTGACCGCGCACAGCTTAGTGCGCTGTCGGCCGCCAGAACAGAGAGGAGGGGGTCCGTGTTGGAGACTGCACGCAGGCCCCCTCCTCTTTAGAAACTCCCCTGGTTACAGGGCCATTTATCGATGACGAATAGGCCCCTAAATCTCTTTGTGTTTACGTCAGGAAGAAAAACAACTAATGTCGTCTACAAGGCAACATTATAAGACCTCGGTTAAACAAGACTATCGCCGTAAATTCAAAATTGCTCCTGTTCGAAGCCGGGGCGGGTCTCTAGTTAATATTAAAGGAATTTTATATCTTTGAACGTGGCACCTGAAAATAAAAAAAGGGGTGGTATAATATTTATGGATGGGGTATACTTCATATCACACAGGTATCTTGGTTTCCTATTTCAAAACTTTTAACCCATTATATAAAAAAATAATAAGCATGCCATTACACAAATCACCCCATAGACCAGATTGTTTAATCAAGAGGCAGAATAGAAAGCGGTTCCCGAACTTCCTTCTACACCATATAATGGATCTAAAGGGAGAGGGAGGGCCCTTTCATCTAGTGTCATTTCCTGACGCCCGGCAGTTACACTCTCCACCGGTTTCTTACTGGCCGAATCACAGTGTATCACACAGCTGGGTATCATACTATAGAGCAGAGTATATTATTACATGTGTACAGTACCACAAGCAGCACAGCATGCAGTACAAGGAACATGCACTTTATTTACAGGTTACACCGATTTAGCCTGAACATTAGTACACTGTAGTATTATGGGGGATTAGAGGGACTGTTGTGCAGGGGTTAAGGCCCTTAATCTTAGTTTACCAGATACGGCATGTGATATTATGCTAGTCTGTTTAGTAAAGTGCCAGTTGTGAAACATATATAATATCTCCATCTACATACGTGTAATATGTAAAATAGACATACATGCAGATTAACTGAATGTGTGGAAACATTGTGAAATAAAATGCACGTCTGCTTACCTAACTATATGAAGTAGACATGGCTTTATTATCATACATGTATTTGCAGTCATTTATGTATATAACAGAGTAGCAATACCCGTCATTGGTGATAAAATGGCACAGATACTGGTCCTTACCTTCAGGCCGACATCCATATACAGCGTACCAGTCACTCGCCCTCTCTGCCTCATTCTGCTGTGTGCCCTGGAAATCACCCCAAAGCACCGGGGACCCCTCCTCGTTCCTATTCTCCTCCGTCTCCTGCACCCCTTCTCCTACCATGACTCCGTTTCCCAATGGGAAGCCCACTGTGGCATTGACAATACCCGCGTCCGCTCGGTGCTCAGCAGCTGCTGCCATGGGCTGGCCTGGGAAATGTGTTTGCTTTCTTGTGCGGGGTCTTGTGAGACCCCAGAAACGTCCTCATTCGCCCCGGCTTAGCTGATATTCTTAATCATGAGCAGCACAGCTCACACTGTATTCATCTTAATTCCCCTCCCTTCATTTTCTGTGCTCCCCCTGCCGCTCTCTGCCTCTCAGAGGAGAAAAGCTGTTTTCTCACATTATACAAAAGCAGCACTGCCACCTAGCAACCCAGCCAATTACCATCATAATCCCCCGAGCCATGAGATATACAGTATATACCGCTACATACACACAAACACATAGCCCTCAACTGTTCACAGTGTATTCATATAAGCATCAGCAAATAAATGCAACCATGTATTGCATAACCTTCGCAGTTTACTCTGCAACGAAATGCTTGTATTTAGACTTCTTTAATATATTATTGTATGATTCTTCGTGAATAGCATGCACAATGTTTAATTTATCCTCTACATCACCCTACGACTAAAAATACATCACATAGGGCCATATTAATTGCGTGCGCGGAGTTGTATGCATCTTGCGTTGCGCCCGCCCTCTTGGCCTGATTCAGATCCACACGCAATGCGGACATTTACGCAGTTTGAGCGATTGTGAGCCATTGCGCATGCATGAAAGCTGTACTGCGCACGTGCAGCGATTGTTTTTCGATCACATACGCACAGAGGATTCATTTGCAAAGGGAGTGACAGGTAGTCGGCATTTGGGGGCTGTAACGCAGGCGTGTCAGGACCGTTTAGACGCTCTTTTCAGAGCGTGCATAAATTAGCCACTGCATCCTTGCTTGCAGCAGCAGAGCCCTCTGCGTGTCTGGGGACCGGCTGTGTTTGCAACAGCTTGAGCTGATGGCCCCCAGATCTGCTTTCCGTGTTTCCAATGTTCCCGGTTTTGTGCTTGAGCGGCGGATGTGAGACGCTTTCGGTGGGCGTTACTTAGCCCTGGACGGCGAGTGGGTCATTAGAATATATTCGCAATTGTGTTCAGTGAGAAATCGCAATTGCGATGGCATTTGCATCAGGCCCTCTCTACGTATGATTACTTTTCATCATCACTGCAGATGTGTACCAGCCTATCTTTAGTGCAAATGATACTCCTGGAAACAGCTCTGCATAGACTGTAGTTCTGTGGACATGTACTCACTGAGGGGTCTATGTATTATCACTTACTTTCTAGAAAAGCAGGTGAAAATGAACATTTTCACCTGCTTTTGTAGAAATTACGTTTTTGGGCCATTCATCAAAAAGGTACAGCAGGAGATATCACAGATATCACAGATATCTCCTGCTTACCTTTCTCTCCCGATATTGGACCTGATTCAGACCCGTTCGCTAGCAAGCGGCCGCTCGTTGCAGACGATGTTCGCTAATGTGAGCATGCGTATAGTTCGCAGTGCGCATACGCAAACTAGTACGAGCGATCGGAATGTGCTCGCTTGCCCTGCCAGGACAGTCCAGTGGCATGAGTGACAGGAGAGGCCGTTTGAGGGTGGAAACAGGGGCAGGGCAGTAGTAACGGGGGAGTGGAGTTGCGGATGCAGGCGTGCCAAAGTGTTTCGACGCCGTTTCAGAGGCGTGCATAATTAACAGGCAGCGTCATAGTACACGTCACCTGGGTGATTTTTACACAGAACTGCTCACAGTGCTTGCGGTAGGGTACAGTCAACCGCAAGCAGTGCTGTCTGACCGATGGTTCACGATGTACCCATAGTTGTATATACTTCCTGGAGATGACGTACACTAGTGGGCGGCTAAAGACATGCTGGTGGGCGTCTACAAACACAAAGTGATCGCTTGCCAAGACATAGTGTCTTGCTGTGCAAGCGGATGCCTTGACGGATGTTCCCACGAGCAGACATTAGCACAGTGTAACAACATGCAGAAGCCGGACGCTATTTGCGGACGCTCGTTCAGAAAAAGGGGCTGGCTATTTAAATTAAGCGCTCGCTCTTTGCGGTCTGTTGACGCCTCTATGTCTGAATGAGCGAACGAAACATGCGCTCACTATTTTGGAAAAAACGCCCCCTGGCCGCTCGCATCTTACGTCATCTCCGCTATTTATTAGATTAATCGAGTACATCGAAAGGTGTATAAACTGCTCGCAGTGCTTGGGGTTGGATTTTCCTACCGCAATCATGCAAGCAGTTCAGGCTAAAAGACAACCAAGTGACGTGGTCAATGACGCTGCTTTGTTAATTATGCACACCCTTAAAACGCCCGTTTTGACCGTTTGGCACGCCTGCGTTCGGATCTCCACTCCCCGTTTTCAAGCACCTTCCCCTGTTACCACCCACAAACGCCTCATCCTGTCACTCAAATTAGCAGGCATTCGCTATTTTGCGAGCACACGATTTTCGACAGCACTGACAGGTTCGCGCATGCGTTCTACAACCCATACGCATGCGCAGATGTGCGAACATCGCTCAGAGCGAACGAGCGGCCCCTTACGAGCGGCTCTGAATAGGGCCCTGTATCCAGAGCCCGTATTGGATTTCTGCGGAGACCATCGAGGGACATAAAGGTATTGGATCTTTTTTACAGGTAATTCGATGGGATACTTTCCGATGACAAGGGGACATGAACATCTGGAAACAGGTGAGTATGTGTAAGTGTGTTTATGGATGCAATAAGGACCTCATTCAGAGTCGGTCGTTGCGGCCGCACGGTCGTACGCCACCGATGTTCGCTAAACTGCACATGCGTAAAGTTCGCAATGCGCGTGCGCAAACTAGCTGCTACGATCAGAAATTTCTCTCTCCTTGAACACAGCCAGGTCGGTAGTTTGAGTGACAGAATGAGGCGTTTGTGGGTGGTAACAGGGGAAGGTGCTTGAAAACGGGGGAGTGGAGATCCGGACGCAGGCGTGCCTAATTATGCGAGCGGCGTTTTATGGGAGTGCATAATTAACAAAGTAGTGTCATAGCACACGTATCATGGGAGGTTTTTACACTGACATGATCGTAGTGCTTAAGAGAGGGTATGGTCAACCTTAAGCTCTACGACCAGTTCCGATGGTTCCCGATGGTCTCGATTAATCTTTATATGCCCGGACATGACGTGTAATGCGTATGAGAAGGGAGCGTTTTTTTTGTCTTACGGCCGCATCCTCCCCTTGGTCGTCCGGCTACCGATCCGATCTTAAGGACGTAACTTGCGAGTGCATCATTTGCATATCTGGCCCCTTTTCCCTTACGACCGTGCGGCCGCAACGACCGACTCTGAATGAGGTCCTAAATCTTTATTTTCACTGTGTGTGTTTTATTAACCATTTCTTTACAAGTGAACTACAGGTACCAGTGGGACCTTAATGCCCCGCATGCTGGTACTTGTGGTTCTCCAAGTACCAGCATGCGGGGGAGGCTTGCTGGGACCTGTAGTTCCACTGTAAAGACAATGATGAAAAATCTAATTTTTACACTACACCTAACACTATCAACCCGCCACCCACCACCCAGGGGTGGTGGGGATAGCCCCGGGCTATCAGGCTAGGCCAGGGGTGCCCTGGAGAGGGTGACCCCTTTATTGGTGAAAGGGCTCCCCTGGCTGTGGCATCAGTCCCCCGTTAGAGATGGTCCAGGGCTAGTTTTATATATACGGGGTACCTCACGTCATTTATTTTCTCCGTATATTTAAAACCAGCTCTGTCCCTGCTGCCTGTTGCTGGTTCGTGATTTACAGTGGAACCCTACACATCTTCTTCCCTGTAAATTAAGAACCAGGACAGGCTGGGAAGCCCGGGGCTGGTTAGTCTTTTGGCAGGGGGACCTCACGTCATTTTTTTAACATATTATCCCTATTTTCACCATTTACAGAAAGAAACATACACAAATCACAATGATTTGTGTATGTTTCTGACCATCTCACAGCTCAGGGGGTTGAGAGTTTGAAAGTGATTTTGACAGAGAGTTTGCTCCTATCTCACCCTAACTTGTCATCCCGATTTTTGTTAGATTTGAGAGATGTATGTTTTAGGTGAAAAGTACGATTTGGGCCGATAGTGATTTGATTCGAGATTGCTATCTCACCCGAGTTTTACGAGTGAGATGAGAGAAATCTCTCTATAACTCACCCGACCTTACCTTTAGTAAATTTGCAAGCAGGGAAAAAAAATCAATAAATCACCCGAGATGGTCATCTCGCCCTATCTCGAATCATAGTAAATTTACCCCTAATTGTCATTTCCTAGCAGGAGGTCTGATGAATAGAAAGACCTGGATGGAAAGTTGCTGTGTGAATAGTGCCATATGGCCGAACCCTTCGTTTACAGCACTTTCATTGAAATGCGGGCTAGGAAGGCTCCGGTGTGTCTCTGGCAACAATACTAAGCAAGTTTGGGAAAGACAATTTGTTTGTGTGTAAGAAGCGATTGGATTAAACTTCCTAAGAAATGGAGGTGTTAAGACAGGGAAAGCCAAACTGGTTTTAAGCATTGTTCCTAGTATGTGAAAGAATGAATGCAATTTATCAGTTCCTGTGATATGTCATATTTATCGTTTGAGAGACAGTCTATGCTAAGTTTGTGTGTTTTAGGAAAGCCAACTGTTCTTGGGTGGTAACGAAGAAATGTAGTTAATTTCTGTGAAATTTAAGATGTGTTTATTTATGTTCTGTGAGATAGCCTGATTGGCTAAGAGGAACCCAGGGCGGACTTACCCCCTGTGGTAATGTGTAA
The DNA here is from genome assembly GCA_031769625.1 of Taudactylus pleione. Classification (NCBI taxonomy): domain Eukaryota; kingdom Metazoa; phylum Chordata; class Amphibia; order Anura; family Myobatrachidae; genus Taudactylus; species Taudactylus pleione. Next base: position 794,635 of record JAUIMM010000506.1, on the reverse strand, counting down.
TGGAGTGGCATAAAAGAAGGCTGCGTGCCTGGTAAAAATGTACAACCCTGTAAATCCTTTGTGGAAAGAACTGCTGTTTGATAAGACTCCTGTATGCTGATGTACCCCTTCACCTTGAAGGAAGGTCTTTTTCAAGACTTTGAGCAATAAACAACTTTGCCTGACTACAATTGCATCTCGATCCGGCGACCAACAGAATTGCGCCAAACGCTATTCCGTTCTCCGGCTGTTCTGGGTGGAGCTCTGAGTTTCCAACTTCAAGCCCTCTGCCCGCTACCGTGCAGAGCCTGGTCCATTGCAAGGGATCAGGAGAAATCAGCCGACACCAATCAGGAGGTGTGGCCGCAGCTAGAAGCCAGGTGCTGAGGTAGGAGCCTGAGTGTTCGTAAGCGGTTCAGAGTGCCAATCGGAGGAGCTCGGTGGTGGCAGCAACATACATGCCCATTGAGCAGTGGGCGGAGTCAGTGACAGGCGGTCAATTACGGCAAGCGGGAATCCCTGATACCCCAAATTCCAGTGGGGATTGTAACCCCAATCTGTGATCGGGAATCGGCAAGAGGCCATTCGGTCACAGTTGGTAAGTATGTTCCCGACCCAGGTGTTGTCAACACACCTCGAGTACCCTTGCCAGTGAGTTCAGCTGCTGGCGCAGGGTACATACCAGTGTTGCTGATATTCTGGATGCCCCTTCCAGGAGGGAGCAGCCAGAACGGCATTGAAGGTGGAATGTGGCTGGGCAGTTTTGGGTGCAAGGCGGGGCGTGGCCACGGGATCGCGTCATTTTGGACCCACCCCCGCTACACAATGCCGAGATTACAGGCATTGTGAAGCAGGGGGCGGGGCCAAAATAAAGCGATTCAGCTCCCAAGATCTAGCATGTCCTCACACACTCTACCAGACTGACATCCAGTCTCCTTGCTTTTAAAATGTGCCCTTAATAAAACACACCTCTTCATTCATGCTTATAACTCCTCTTCCTAACTCTACAGCCTCTGCATCCCACACGCAGGGCCGGACTGGCCATCTGGCACATGTCAGAAGGGCTCGTGGCCTGATGGGCCGGTCCGGATTGAAACCTTGGCCAAGCAGCTCCGCCTCCCGGTGCACTGCTCGGCTGGGACACCAAGAAACGGGGGCGTGCGGCGAAGCCATACTCATGTCCAACAAGGCCAAACTCCCTTTTTGCGAGCACGCACGTACAGGGACTTATGCAAGGGTTGTTTTGCAGCCCCAGTCCGTCCCTGCCCATACCTATGTCCCCTCCCCCTCTTTGTGTCCATATTCATTGTGAGTTTCGACATATGACATGTTGATATTATGAATATCCAGCAAATGTACCATCAGCAATTTGCAATATGTATGAAAACGTTTTCTGCTAATTTTGTAACACAGGCAGAATATTACATAGCATGTGTCGGTGGTACCATTAGGAGACTCTCAGTGGGCCCCCAGGACACCAATGCTTAGGGGGCACCTTATACCCTGAGGAACTAATTCAGAGTCACACACAAGTTGGACACAGATACAGATGCGTTGTGTGCAGGAAAATAAGCACAGATCTCCGCCCAGGAGCTGTTTAAGAGAGGAGGGAACCACCGTGTGGGCCGCCTCCTCTCTGGCGGTGCTGTAGATGCCAGAGCCTACTGCTCATGTGCGGGTCTCTGGGGACATGCAGTCGCACCTTGTATCTGCTGCCATATCTCTTACTGATTTCTGCTGAATTCTGAGAAGTAGGTATAATTTCTGGGTGCAGGGAGTGTGGTGTGGACCAGTCTGTACATATAGATATGCCAATGTCTCCGTCTGAGAGTTGCACACATGTTTGTGGCTGTGCTGCCCCATCCATAGCCACTATCAGAGCACAGTTGCACCAGCCCCATACCTGGTGCAAGAGATCCATCTGAAATCAGACAGGTCTCTACGTACAGTCATCTCTAAATAGCCTGCATTCAGTGTCAGACTGGGGCAGGAAGGGCCCACCGGGGAATGCAGTGGTAGGAGCTCAAATTTAGTGAGTGTGGCCAGCCACCAGAGGGGGTGTGGTCAGTCCCCAGAGGGGGTGTGGCCAGCCACAACAGAGAGACTTTGACCTCTAGTAGAGAGCACATGCAAATAATAGGGTCCCTTTATAAAAGAGAGGGGACAAGGGTGTGCCAGGACCACCCACTTAGATTGAGAGGAGGGCTAATCTTGTTGTAGTTTCCCTAAAAACAAACCAGGCACCCAAGTTCATCCATGATCTTGCTCCACCTCTAGAGAGGGTGGGTGGGGGGCATCTGGCAGTGGGGTCGACCTCTGTACCCCTGTGGGTCAGTCCAACCCTGACTGCAATTCTGCCTACATGCACGTGTACACCCAGTTGCCTCCCAGTTACACACACTTGAGACTAAGATGGGTAAGACTCTGAAGAATAGCAAGATCCTTCCACAACATGTACTTGTGTGCATCTCTCACCCCGTGAATAAGTAATATAATAAATGGGCAAGCAACATGGTAGCACTGTGGTTATCATGCTGATTTATAGTGCTGAGGTCATAAGCTTGACTCAACCAATGCCCTGTTTGTGTGGAATTTCTGTGTACTCGCTGAGTTTGCATGGGTTTCCACTGGGTGCATTGGTTTTGTCCCACCCTCCAAAGACATACTGTACTATGGTGGGGAATTAATAATTACATAATTCCTGTAAAATGCTTTGTAATTCATATGTGTTTTACAAATAACTTAATAATAAATGATTATAATCATAAAAAAAATGTTATTCATCCAGTGGTTTTAATGCCCAGGCGGGGCACCAATATGGAGTGCCAGATACTGACATGGAAGAGAAGCAATTAGGAGACTCTTGCCATTGAATCCATCTGCTCTGCATTGTCAGTGATGTCGCTGCCCAGCCCCACTCTCCCAGACTGAAGGGAGCCGAAGATGTTGCTCCACTTCATCCCATTTTCTTTTTAAGAAGCAGCTAGGGGCATCTACGTATCTCAGAAGGGTTTTGCTGCTGTGCTGGGTATCCGGATGGAACATTTACAGTGTCCAGATAGACAATCAATAGGTTGACACCAGATGGTTGACAGGCAATAGGTCAACAGGATGGTGGAGGGTTAGGCTGCAGAAGTAGATGGTTAGGGTGAGGCACTAGGGGAGGGTTAGGGTTAGTCACCAGGGAAAGGGTTAGGATGTGGCACTAGGGGAGGGTTAGTCACTAGGGGAGGGTTAGGGTTAGTCACCAGGGAAAGGATTTGGGTGAGGCACTAGGGGAGGGTTAGGGTTAGTCACCAGGGAAAGGGTTAGGGTAAGGCACTAGGGGGAGGGTTAGTCACCAGGGAAAGGGTTAGGGTAAGGCACTAGGGGGAGGGTTAGGGTTAGTCACCAGGGAAAGGGTTAGGGTAAGGCACTAGGGGGAGGGTTGGGGTTAGTCACCAGGGAAAGGGTTAGGGTAAGGCACTAGGGGAGGGTTAGGGTTAGTCACCAGGGAAAGGGTTAGGGTAAGGCACTAGGGGGAGGGTTAGGGTTAGTCACCAGGGAAAGGGTTAGGGTAAGGCACTAGGGGGAGGGTTAGGGTGAGGATTAGGGTTAAAATAACAAAAAAGTCAACCTTTTCTGTGTCAACAATTTTATCCTGTCGACAATTTGTCCCTCTCGACCTTAGTCCATGTCAACCTTTTAACTGTCGACATGTGACGCTGTCGACCTATGGCCTGTCGAAATATTGACTGTCTATCTATACACTGTCGATTGTTTATGCTACACCCCGCCACGTAAGGCACCCAGATTGCATCCACTGACTCAGCCGAGGGGGTGCAGCTAGGAAGGGGTTTGGTCCGCCTCCTTACTGATTCAATGGAGTTAAAATGAAGGGGAAACTGAGGGTGGGACATATCAATCCAAAAAAATTTCAGATGTTCAGCGCAATACATATGGATCACCCATATGTATTAAAAAGATCTGCATCAGATAACAGAGATATCCCCTGTGGTCCCGCCCAGCAATTACCATATAATTCTATGGGGCTGCATTGTGCCCATATGCAGCAAGCTCTGGAAAGCATAACCTTTTGAAGCTTATGGGCTCTTATCGCAAAGAGAGGAAGTCATCACACACAGCTCCTGCAGCTTGCACATGCGCTGCCCGATAGCTGCACACGTGCAGTAGGACTTCTGGATCATAAACCCTGAAGTAATTTAGGGCCTGATTCAGCAAGGACCACAATTGCAAAGCTGTACGCAGGCAGCTTTGCAGTTGCGATCCTTGAAATTATGGTGATGCAGCAGGAGGCATCACGCCTTTTGCTACATTACATATCCGAGTTGTGTTGTCCAACGCAGCATCGGATACTCTGCGGACCATCGGCCGGCTGCATGACCCATGGGGTCCCGCAGCCAGCCGCTGCAGATTAGAGTAAGAGGCCAGCCAACGGAGTTCCTGGCCTCTTCCCTCCCGCCCAACGGCGGCAACGCGCCTGCGTTTCGGGAAACTGAGGCCATCGCCGCCCCCTCCCCGCCCACAAATGCCAGCAGACTGTCAATCACTGACATTCTGCTGGCAGTCTGCGTGTGGGATCGCAGAACGGGTCATGTGCCTGCGCAGATTCCGGATCATCGGGAATCTGCGTTCAGCAGTGTACTTGCGTGCACTGCTGAATTAAGCCCTTAATCCCTAGGACAGCTCTATATCGACGAGCTGTCCCGCAGGTAAGCATTCATACATGCCCATGTTAAAAATTAATCACATTAAATGGGGTTGTTACGATAATACTGAAGTAGTTTATATTGTACTTTCCCAATTATTGATGAGGGAATTATATTGTAAGGCGATCAAAAATACTCTCTGTATTGTATGGCGGTCACTGATTCTTCATATATTGTGTGACAGCCACTGATGCTCTAGACATTATATGGCAGCCACTGATGCTCTATGTATAATATGGCAGTCACTGTGATGTTCTCTGCATTATATTGCAGTCACTACGATGCTCTATGTAGTATTGACATATAGTAATCAAGTCTCTGGAACCAATCTTTACGGGAGGGTGGGTTACATGGATTCCAAAAAGTTGGAATGACAGCCCTTGCTGCATTACTTAAATGGTGCAGCATGGATCTCTTGTAGCATCTCAGTGAGGAATGTGAGTAATTAAGTGGCCGGAATGCTGGATCAGTAGGGACAGGGTCGCCTAAAATTTGTGGTGAGATGGAGATAACTTCTGACCAGAATTTAGATAACTGAGGGCAATTTCACCATATATGCTGTAGTGATCCTGGGGCTTTGAGGCATCTCCAGCAAGAGCCAGATTTTATTGGGAACATGCCATGGAGTACAGTAGGGTGTCTATTAGGGGTGTGCATCGGCCACTTTTCGTGTTTTGTGTTTTGGTTTTGGATCTGGATCTTTCTTCGTGTTTTGGATCTGGATTGGTTTTGCCAAAACCACCGTTCCGTGTTTTGGGTTCTGGGTTTTGTGTTTTGGATCTGTATTTTTTTTTTAAAAAGCATAAAAACAGCTAAAATCACAGAATGTGTTGATTTTTCTGCTCCTATGCTATTATTAACGTCAAAAACCTTAATTTCCACTCATTTCCAGTTTATTCTGAACACCTCACACCTCACAATAGTGTTTTTATGTCCAAAAGGTTGCACCGAGGTAGATGGATGACTATGCTAAGCGACACGAGTGGGCGGCACAAACACGTGGCCCATCTAGGAGTGACACTGCAGTGGCAGACAGGATGGCAGTTTGAAAAACTAGGCCCCAAACAGTACATAATGCAAAGAAAAAAAAGAGGTGCAAGATGGAATTGTCCTTGGGCCCTCCCACCCACCCTTATGTTGTATAAACAGGACATGCACACTTTAACAAACCAATCATTTCAGCGCCAGGGTCTGCCACACGACTGTGGCTGAAATTATTGGTTCGTTTGGGCCCCCACAAAACAAGCTGGCAATTAATCTGGCCCTGCACAAACTGGCTCTACGGAGGCAAGATGTCGTCCTCATCCTCCTCATTCACCGATTCCTCACCCTCTTCAGTGTTGTGTACATCCTCATCCTCACAGAGTATTAATTCGTCCCCGCTGGAATCCACCACCACAGGTCCCCCTGTACGTTCTGGAGGCTGGTCTCCCTGGAAAAGTTGATAATCCATTTTTATGAACATCATCTTCTCCACATTTTGTGGAAGCAACCTCCTACGCCTTTTGCTGACAAGGTTCCCGGCTGCACTAAACACTCTTTCGGAGTGCACACTGGAGGGGGGGCAACTCAGGTAAAATAGAGCCAGTTTGTACAGGGGCCTCCAAATTTCCTCTTTTTCCTGCCAGTACATGTACGGACTGTCTGACATGCCTACTTGGATGTAATCCTTTAACAGACAGACGCACGCTTGTCGCTGCTGCTTTGAGGATGCAGGTGCGGCTACAGCCCACACATTTCACAAAGACAGGAAAAAAAAGAAGAATTTTTTTATTGTTTGTGGAGCGCACTTTGAGGGTTACACCACCCTTTAACAGACAGACGCACGCTTGTCGCTGCTGCTTTAAGGATGCAGGTGCGGCTACAGCCCACACATTTCACAAAGACAGAAAAAAAAGAAGAATTTTTTTATTATTTGTGGAGCGCACTTTGAGGGTTACACCACCCTTTAACAGACAGACGCACGCTTGTCGCTGCTGCTTTAAGGATGCAGGTGCGGCTACAGCCCACACATTTCACAAAGACAGAAAAAAAATAATTTTTTTATTGTTTGTGGAGCACACTTTGAGGGTTACACCACCCTTTAACAGACAGACACACGCTTGTCGCTGCTGCTTTAAGGATGCAGGTGCGGCTACAGCCCACACATTTCACAAAGACAGAAAAAAAAGAAGAATTTTTTTATTGTTTGTGGAGCACACTTTGAGGGTGTCACCACCCTTTAACAGACAGACGCACGCTTGTCGCTGCTGCTTTAAGGATGCAGGTGCGGCTACAGCCCACACATTTCACAAAGACAGAAAAAAAAATAATTTTTTTATTGTTTGTGGAGCACACTTTGAGGGTGTCACCACCCTTTAACAGACAGACGCACGCTTGTCGCTGCTGCTTTAAGGATGCAGGTGCGGCTACAGCCCACACATTTCACAAAGACAGAAAAAAAAATAATTTTTTTATTGTTTGTGGAGCGCACTTTGAGGGTTACACCACCCTTTAACAGACAGACGCACGCTTGTCGCTGCTGCTTTGAGGACAGTATCATATGCAGTGACAGTAGACTTGTCAGAAATTGTTGGCACGTCCTTCGGTCCGGACCAGATGTCCAAACCGGCCCTTGACTTATGACACAGGTGCACGCTTGGCGCTGCTACTGTGTTGATGCACGTGCGGCTACATCGCACACAAGTCACAAACACATAAAAAAAATAGTTTTTTATTTTTTGGAGCACTTTGAGGGTTACACCACCCTTTAACAGACAGATGCACGCTTGTCGCTGCTGCTTTGAGGATGCAGGTGGAATCTAGACGGGATTTGGAACCGGGGACACACTACCTCCATCAATTGTCTAAATCCCACTGCACTAATGGCGGATACCGGACGCACGTCTAACACCAACATAGCAGTCAAGGCCTCAGTTATACGTTTTGCTTCAGGATGACTGCTGTCGTACTTCATCCTCGCTAGGGACTGTTGGAGGGTCAATTGTTTAGTAAAAGTAGTGGTGTTCCTACTTCCTCTCTGGGATGATGAACAACTCCCAGCAACAGCACTAGGAGGAAGTGGTTCTTGATCTTTCCCTATTTTATTTTTATCGGAGAAAGTTTGGTCCTCCATTTATGTTATATTGATATATACGTGCGGCTAAGGCGCACACAAACACAGAAAATATTTTTTTATTTTTGCTGGAGAGTAGTGCACTTTGTGGGTTACACCACACTTTAAGAAATGAGCCAGCCGGCTCTTTACTTATGGGACACAGGCGCACGCTTGGCGCTGCTCCTTTGTTGATGCACGTGCGGCTACAGTGCACACAATTCACAAACACAGAAAATATTTTTTTATTTTGTTTGGAGTGTACTTTGGGGGTTACAGCACCCTTTAACGGACAAGCCAGCCGGCCCTTTACTAATGGGACACAGGCGCACGCTTGGCGCTGCTCCTTTGTTGATGCACGTGCAGCCACAGTGCACACAATTCACAAACAGAATTTTTATTTTTATTTTGTTTGGAGTGCCCTTTGGGGGTTACAGCACCCTTTAGCGGTCAATCCAGCCGGCCCTTTATTTATGGGGCACAGGCGCACGCTTGCCACTACTTTGTTGATGCACGTGCGGCTACTGCGCACACAATTCACAAACACAAAAAAATATATTTTTTTATTTTGTTTGGAGTGCCCTTTGGGGGTTACAGCACCCTTTAGCGGTCAATCCAGCCTGCCCTTTATTTATGGGACACAAGCGCATGCTTGCCACTACTTTGTTGATGGACGTGCGGCTACTGCGCACACAATTCACAAACACAAAAAAATATATTTTTTTATTTTGTTTGGAGTGCCCTTTGGGGGTTACAGCACCCTTTAGCGGTCAATCCAGCCGGCCCTTTATTTATGGGACACAGGCGCACGCTTGCCACTACTTTGTTGATGCACTAGCGGCTACTGCGCACACAATTCACAAACACAAAAAAATATATTTTTTTATTTTGTTTGGAGTGCCCTTTGGGGGTTACAGCACCCTTTAACGGACAAGCCAGCCGGCCCTTTACTAATGGGATACAGGCGCACGCTTGGCGCTGCTCCTTTGTTGATGCACGTGCAGCCACAGTGCACACAATTCACAAACAGAATTTTTTTTTTAATTTTGTTTGGAGTGCCCTTTGGGGGTTACAGCACCCTTTAGCGGTCAATCCAGCCAGCCCTTTATTTATGGGACACAGGCGCACGCTTGGCACTACTTTGTTGATGCACGTGCGGCTACTGCGCACACAATTCACCAACACAAAAAAATATATTTTTTTATTTTGTTTGGAGTGCCCTTTGGGGGTTACAGCACCCTTTAGTGGTCAATCCAGCCGGCCCTTTATTTATGGGACACAGGCGCACGCTTGCCACTACTTTGTTGATGCACGTGCGGCTACTGCGCACACAATTCACAAACACAAAAAAATATATTTTTTTATTTTGTTTGGAGTGCCCTTTGGGGGTTACAGCACCCATTAGCGGTCAATCCAGCCTGCCCTTTATTTATGGGACACAGGCGCACGCTTGCCACTACTTTGTTGATGGACGTGCGGCTACTGCGCACACAATTCACAAACACAAAAAAATATATTTTTTTATTTTGTTTGGAGTGCCCTTTGGGGGTTACAGCACCCTTTAGCGGTCAATCCAGCCGGCCCTTTATTTATGGGACACAGGCGCACGCTTGCCACTACTTTGTTGATGCACTAGCGGCTACTGCGCACACAATTCACAAACGCAAAAAAATATATTTTTTTATTTTGTTTGGAGTGCCCTTTGGGGGTTACAGCACCCTTTAACGGACAAGCCAGCCGGACCTTTACTAATGGGACACAGGCGCACGCTTGGCGCTGCTCCTTTGTTGATGCACGTGCAGCCACAGTGCACACAATTCACAAACACAGAAAAAATTTTTTTATTTTGTTTGGAGTGCTCTTTGGGGGTTACAGCACCCTTTAGTGGTCAATCCAGCCGGCCCTTTATTTATGGGACACAGGCGCACGCTTGCCACTACTTTGTTGATGCACGTGCGGCTACTGCGCACACAATTCACAAACACAAAAAAATATATTTTTTTATTTTGTTTGGAGTGCCCTTTGGGGGTTACAGCACCCTTTAGCGGTCAATCCAGCCTGCCCTTTATTTATGGGACACAGGCGCACGCTTACCACTACTTTGTTGATGGACGTGCGGCTACTGCGCACACAATTCACAAACACAAAAAAATATATTTTTTTATTTTGTTTGGAGTGCCCTTTGGGGGTTACAGCACCCTTTAGCGGTCAATCCAGCCGGCCCTTTATTTATGGGACACAGGCGCACGCTTGCCACTACTTTGTTGATGCACTAGCGGCTACTGCGCACACAATTCACAAACACAAAAAAATATATTTTTTTATTTTGTTTGGAGTGCCCTTTGGGGGTTACAGCACCCTTTAACGGACAAGCCAGCCGGCCCTTTACTAATGGGACACAGGCGCACGCTTGGCGCTGCTCCTTTGTTGATGCACGTGCAGCCACAGTGCACACAATTCACAAACAGAATTTTTTTTTTTATTTTGTTTGGAGTGCCCTTTGGGGGTTACAGCACTCTTTAGCGGTCAATCCAGCCGGCCCTTTATTTATGGGACACAGGCGCACGCTTGGCACTACTTTGTTGATGCACGTGCGGCTACTGCGCACACAATTCACAAACACAAAAAAATATATATTTTTATTTTGTTTGGAGTGCCCTTTGGGGGTTACAGCACCCTTTAGCGGTCAATCCAGCTGGCCCTTTATTTATGGGACACAGGCGCACGCTTGCCACTACTTTGTTGATGCACGTGCGGCTACTGCGCACACAATTCACAAACACAAAAAAATATATTTTTTTATTTTGTTTGGAGTGCCCTTTGGGGGTTACAGCACCCTTTAGCGGTCAATCCAGCCTGCCCTTTATTTATGGGACACAGGCGCACGCTTGCCACTACTTTGTTGATGGACGTGCGGCTACTGCGCACACAATTCACAAACACAAAAAAATATATTTTTTTATTTTGTTTGGAGTGCCCTTTGGGGGTTACAGCACCCTTTAGCGGTCAATCCAGCCGGCCCTTTATTTATGGGACACAGGCGCATGCTTGCCACTACTTTGTTGATGCACTAGCGGCTACTGCGCACACAATTCACAAACACAAAAAAATATATTTTTTTATTTTGTTTGGAGTGCCCTTTGGGGGTTACAGCACCCTTTAACGGACAAGCCAGCCGGCCCTTTACTAATGGGACACAGGCGCACGCTTGGCGCTGCTCCTTTGTTGATGCACGTGCAGCCACAGTGCACACAATTCACAAACAGAATTTTTTTTTTAATTTTGTTTGGAGTGCCCTTTGGGGGTTACAGCACCCTTTAGCGGTCAATCCAGCCTGCCCTTTATTTATGGGACACAGGCGCACGCTTGGCACTACTTTGTTGATGCACGTGCGGCTACTGCGCACACAATTCACAAACACAAAAAAATATATTTTTTTATTTTGTTTGGAGTGCCCTTTGGGGGTTACAGCACCCTTTAGTGGTCAATCCAGCCTGCCCTTTAATTATGGGACACAGGCGCACGCTTGCCACTACTTTGTTGATGGACGTGCGGCTACTGCGCACACAATTCACAAACACAAAAAAATATATTTTTTTATTTTGTTTGGAGTGCCCTTTGGGGGTTACAGCACCCTTTAGCGGTCAATCCAGCCGGCCCTTTATTTATGGGACACAGGCGCACGCTTGCCACTACTTTGTTGATGCACTAGCGGCTACTGCGCACACAATTCACAAACACAAAAAAATATATTTTTTTATTTTGTTTGGAGTGCCCTTTGGGGGTTACAGCACCCTTTAACGGACAAGCCAGCCGGCCCTTTACTAATGGGACACAGGCGCACGCTTGGCGCTGCTCCTTTGTTGATGCACGTGCAGCCACAGTGCACACAATTCACAAACACAGAAAAAAATTTTTTATTTTGTTTGGAGTGCTCTTTGGGGGTTACAGCACCCTTTAGCGGTCAATCCAGCCGGACCTTTATTTATGGGACACAGGCGCACGCTTGGCACTACTTTGTTGATGCACGTGCGGCTACTGCACACACAATTCACCAACACAAAAAAATATATTTTTTTATTTTGCTTGGAGTGCCCTTTGGGGGTTACAGCACCCTTTAGCGGTCAATCCAGCCGGCCCTTTATTTATGGGACACAGGCACACGCTTGCCACTACTTTGTTGATGCACGTGAGGCTACTGCGCACACAATTCACAAACACAAAAAAATATATTTTTTTATTTTGTTTGGAGTGCCCTTTGGGGGTTACAGCACCCTTTAGCGGTCAATCCAGCCGGCCCTTTATTTATGGGACACAGGCGCACGCTTGCCACTACTTTGTTGATGCACGTGCGGCTACTGCGAACACAATTCACAAACACAAAAAAATATATTTTTTTATTTTGTTTGGAGTGCCCTTTGGGGGTTACAGCACCCTTTAGTGGTCAATCCAGCCGGCCCTTTATTTATGGGACACAGGCGCACGCTTGCCACTACTTTGTTGATGCACTAGCGGCTACTGCGCACACAATTCACAAACACAAAAAAATATATTTTTTTATTTTGTTTGGAGTGCCCTTTGGGGGTTACAGCACCCTTTAACGGACAAGCCAGCCGGCCCTTTACTAATGGGACACAGGCGCACGCTTGGCGCTGCTCCTTTGTTGATGCACGTGCAGCCACAGTGCACACAATTCACAAACACAGAAAAAAAATTTTTATTTTATTTGGAGTGCTCTTTGGGGGTTACAGCACCCTTTAGCGGTCAATCCAGCCGGCCCTTTATTTATGGGACACAGGCGCACGCTTGGCACTACTTTGTTGATGCACGTGCGGCTACTGCACACACAATTCACCAACACAAAAAAATATATTTTTTTATTTTGTTTGGAGTGCCCTTTGGGGGTTACAGCACCCTTTAGTGGTCAATCCAGCCGGCCCTTTATTTATGGGACACAGGCGCACGCTTGCCACTACTTTGTTGATGCACGTGTGGCTACTGCGCACACAATTCACAAACACAAAAAAATATATTTTTTTATTTTGTTTGGAGTGCCCTTTGGGGGTTACAGTACCCTTTAGCGGTCAATCCAGCCGGCCCTTTATTTATGGGACACAGGCGCACGCTTGCCACTACTTTGTTGATGCACGTGCGGCTACTGCGAACACAATTCACAAACACAAAAAAATATATTTTTTTATTTTGTTTGGAGTGCCCTTTGGGGGTTACAGCACACTTTAACGGACAAGCCAGCCGGCCCTTTACTTATGGGACACAGGCGCACGCTTGGCGCTGCTCCTTTGTTGATGCATGTGCAGCCACAGTGCACACAATTCACAAACACAGAAAAAATATATATTTTTTTTGCACTTGGGGGGAGCACCCCTGATGGACAGAGCACCCCCTGGACAACACTACAGCACCCCTTTAGGACTGGGACACTGCACAGGACTTTGGAGTGGACACAGCCCCTATGGACAACTGACTGCACAACACAGTCCAGCCAGCCCCTATGGACTTTGAAGTAGTGGACACAGCCCCTATGGACAACAGCAGCACAGCGCAGCACAGCACAGCACAACACTACACTGCACTACACTACACAGCCCAGCCAGCCCTAACTCCCACCCTCCCTCTTCACTGTCCACAGCCGAGTGAGAAAATGGCGCCGTCGCGGGTACCTTATATAGCATCCAAAACCCGCGAGACCCGGAAGGATGGATGATGACGTTTTGCCTCGATTTCAGATCCGAGTCAGACGGGAAAAGTCGAGCCTGACTCGGATCGGCCTCGGATCGGGGGGCTCGGGAGGGTTCGGATTTCAGAAATCCGAACCCGCTCACCCCTAGTGTCTATACCGTCTCATTAAGATCTTATATTGAGTTTCCTTGATAGTCGAGCAAACTGAGCTACAGTGAGTTTTGAGAAATATAGTTTGCCACTCTTGTTCTGTGAGGGAGATACCCAAATCTAGTTCCCATTTTTTTAGCCCAAGGAGGTATGGAAGAGCAAGGGTTGGTTAAGAGTATCTGGTAGATGGCAGAAAGTCCACATGCTTTTGAAAATCCTTCTTCAAAGGGATTCAGCGATGAGCCCCAAAGTGGACATAAAATAACACAAACAAATCTTTTTGTTTGTGTTGTTATTGTGGCCTCCGATGATGAAGTATTGAACTCGCTGCGAGGGATACTTAAGTATCCAACTTGCAGCGGGGGAAACATTACACCGGAGCAATTCACCATTGCTCCGGTGAGGGGACAACTGCTCTGAAAAGCAGTAGCCCCCCATGCCGCCGGTCAGATATCGCCCAGGGCACGAGCCCTGCTCGACCCCCCTAAGTTACGCCACTGCTCATAGCGTGTGTGGCTGTTAGCAATATTTGAGTAAGGTCAGGGCTTGTGCAAGTGTGCGTATGGGTCCAATGGTACTCGATTGTACCAATGGTTTCCCGATTCTGCTAAGTATTACGGATGTGTGTATGGTAAAGTGGGCGTCCTTATGTGGTGCTGAGTTTGCATTGCGATCGCAGTGGTTTGGCTTGCTATCGCAGTTGAACTACATGCGTACGCAGTATTGTGATCCGTAGTGAATCAGGCCCTCAGTGTGAGCCTGGTATCCTGTGCAGGCAGCGACCTCTAGTGGTGCAAAGAAACATTACTTGTTCATGACGTACACAGGATTGGTGATTTGCCAGCATTCCTGGTGGAGCAATTAATCACTGTGATAATACACAACCTCTTAAGCTCTGATGATTTAAACATTTCTGTTTCAATACTGCATCACATATTGGGCCTGATTCAGAGGTAGACGCAGTTGCAGCCGTGACAGAATCTTTTGCCGCAGCCGCTACTGCGTCTTTATGTTAATGCCATGGCCGATGGTCTTCCTACTGAGACGCCCACCGGCTACAGCAGTAATCTGTCATTGTGTGTATTAAGACGCACCATCGGTTGCACCATCAGAGATTGCACCAGTCCCTATGGAGGCACAGAATCTTCGTCTGAACATGGCCACCTGTGCCAGTGCAACTGCGACACGCCCGTGCCTGCTTAGCCACCCCTATGATACTTTCCAGGAACACCCTCTGAAATACCCTTGTGTCCAAATGATGTGGCTTAGAGAAACAACCATCGGGACACATGTGCAGGCTGAAAACAGTGGCCGCTTGCGTACGATAATGGACGGGATGGGAGAGATCCGGCCACTCTTCCGAGGGTGCGGGGGACTGCCCGAAATATCGAGAGCCTCTCTCACCTTCCGGGAGAGTAGACAAATATGCTGTATTGCCATTGGCACAATATACAAAAAAGAGACAGAGGACAATTCTAACTGGAAATCTAGTTGTCTACAATCAGTACCACATATTTCTGGCTACCATATTTGCCAAATATAGGCTTTTCACTCATAAAGCCCCTTCCACCGTCCAACATGCACAACATGAATCGAGCATGGGAGCTAAGTAAAACGCGGGATGTATTGTTACCTTACTGACTCACGCCAAATGCTAAATGGTAAGAATGGATGGATGGAGCTCTGGAAATTCACTAAAGGCTCTATTTATTATGTTAATTATCGGGGTCCGAACTGACCAATAATTAACATTTCAACTTGTGACGATCGCCGAAGCAATTTATAATTGTTTCGGCGCAGAGACAGCTAATCTGAAAATCAGCTGTCTCCTGGAATCTTTTTCACTACTTCTTTCAGAGCAGTGAGGGCTTAATTCAGAGGCGGCCATATGGTCTACGACCGTACGGCCAGTACGCATGCGCACGAGGGAGCCGGCTCCCTCGTGCGCATGCGTGAGACCCGCTACGACCGACAGCGCTGGTCGTAGCGGGTCTCTTTCCAAAGGGGGCGAGCTGTCGATGTTGATTGACAGCTCACCCCGTTTGGAAGGCGGGCCTGGGGGGTGGCAGCCCAAACGGAGGCGTTCCCATATCACTAGTGATGTCAGTGGAGAGCTTCCGGCTCTGACAGAGCCAGAAGCTCTCCGGGGCTTACGACAAGTGAGACCCTACCCTAGGGTCTCGTCGTAAGCCCCGATGGTCGCGATGGTCTCTGACCATCGTGACCATCACCCGAGCGGTCGTTAGAGCTGTGGGTGTAAACCCACAGCCTAACGACCGAAACAGAGGCGGGCGGTCAGGATGCAAGCGGCCGCCCAGTTTCTGAGCGACCGCTTGCATCCTCCGACCGCCTCAGAATGAGGCCCTGAATCTTTTACAGCAGTGAAACTAGTGCGACTGCCCCGGCGTCCAGCGTAAAGGAGCCAGACAGGGGCGAAGGAATCCGAAAGGATCCCACTTCGCAACCCGGGACTCTTTCCCATAGGGAAGGAGCAAGTTGCAGGAGCACACGTCCTCTGAAGATGATGAATGATCTCGAAGTCAAGCTTCTAAACTAATGTATTTTCGGAGCTTGATGAATTTGTGAAGGAGTGAAAGCTAAGCAGGAGATTTCTGTGATATCTGCACTGAATATTTATGTAATGAAACCAGGAAGAGAATAATGCTGATATAGAAAACCACTGCTGTCTACTCTTACACAGAGGATTCAGTGACACCCATGTATTATGAGATAAAATGGGTCAGACAGTGGTGCAGAAGGCCACAGATATAAATTCCACTATGTTCTCATATCCCTTATGTTTGTCTCACCTCCTGCCTCGACATAGGATCATCCACTAATCAACCTAGGTATGCTGCCTAGGGCTATATGGAGTCTTATCCGGATCTGTACCTCTTTATTTCCCATTAGGGTGAAACAACCTTTTAACATAACATTTGACAGCAGAAAAGAACCCACAAGCCCATTTGGTATGTTTTTTTATGTATGTTTTTAAAAGGGTTTAGAGAACTAAATAATAGAAAACAGTTTGTCCCATCCATTCCTAAATACTTTAAAAGTGTTACTCGCCAGCACAACAGCTGTGAGACTGTCCCATGCAGGTACCACACTTACTGTAAGAGAGTTCTGCCTTATGTTACTTTTCAGTCTACGACCTTCCAATTTCAGAGTGTCCCTTTGTCCTTGACATTCTGATCATAGATGTCATTCTTCCCCCTCAGCGTGCCCGTGTGTCCACAGCTGTGAAATGTACGGGGAAAGAACCATCTGCAGCCAATCAGATCACCAGAATGTCCCAGGCAGCAGAGATGAGCGTACTGGCCATATCGGGGCATGACAAGGGCCGCCATGATAAACCTTAGGCCACATCATGTAAGGCGATTTATAGCCTCACACGTCAGTGGCAGGGACATGTTTTGTCCCTGCCAAGGCACCCTCCCGGACTATGCCCACTTTCCTGGTGAAGTGGGCATAGTCCTGGAGGGTGCCTTGCTATGCCAGAAATCTGGAGGAATTTCCCAAAATCCAAGTGTCTACTGCACATTACAGGAGAGCATGGAAGTATGGCTTACAAGGTATAGACATCAAACTGACCAGAGGGTTATTAATGGCTCGCGGGCTGTGCTGGCAACCACCACCCTTCATGCAGCCCCCACCACTTCTGCCTGTAGCACAATTTTCCGTGTCATATTCGGGAAGATGGTAGTGCCAGTCTTTACTAATACCTGAGCTGTCACCATCTTTCTGAAGATAGTGCAGGAAAGATGTCACAGTCTGCAGATTAAATGGGGAAGTACCTCCTGCAGGCAAACACTGTGGGGTCTATTCTGGGTGCTGGGTGTGTGGTGCAGGGCCCCCTTTGACCTAGGGGCCCATGTGCACTTAAGCTAATATAGATACGCCATTGAAACTAATCTAGTCCATCTGTGTGATATTTATAGCACTGACTTCTAACTGAATGATGATGGGATAAATTAATATATTAATGCAAGAAAGATTATTTATATGAATTATGGGACAGGGAGCCATGGTCAGTCCGGAATCGGTATTAAATACCGGCTGACACATGGCCGGCAGTTCAATTCCCGTCAGTGTCAGTCCTACAGATGCAACGATCCCGGCAGCAGCAGCCCGACAGCGCTGGAAATCCCGATCATCCCTAGGTAAGTGCAAACTAACCTAACCTAACCCCCCTAACCCTAACCCTCCTTAGGGGTGCCTAACCCTAACATCCCCCCCTGTGCCTAAACCTAACCCCCCCTTCCACGCTGCCTAACCCTAAGTCCCCCCCGGGGGTGTCTAACCCTCCCCCTAGCCTAACCCTCCCAGGGGGTGCCTAACCCTAAATCCCCCCCGGGTGCCCTAAACCTAACCCTCCCCCCTGCAGCTGTCCGTTCATGGCACCCGGCATCACTTCGATCGGGATGCCGGGCGCCGGTCTGCCGGCGTCAGAAAAATGACAGGCGTCTAGATTTAGACGCCTGTCATTTAACCCTTGCCGGGATAAAGCAATCGTGAAGCCGGCTGTCGGGCTTACTTCAGCCGGTTTCCCGATTGAATACCGGTCAGTCCGGCAGAATGACAGGACATTGCTGGTGACAGCTGTGACAGACAGAGGGCATGATTCAAAGTTGTACACTATTGCCACCCATGCCGCGATGCAAAACAATATACAAATGCCGCAGCTGCCAGCATATGTATTGAGATGCCCGCCTGCGGCTTTGCAAATCCAGTTATCTGTGTACAAAGATGCAGCATCGGTCGCAGGGTCATTCCATGTAGCAGTCCTGAGTAACTCTGTGGTCGCACAAGATGGCCGCCTGAATTGAGACGCCGGCGCCATATTTTGTGCATACTGCGACATGCCCGCGTTTCTGGCGGCACAACCTGTAACCTTTCCCAAACGGCCTTAACTGTCAATCACTCTACGAGTAAAGAGTCGCTGCGAGCGACTATGGTAATGGACTCTGACGCATGCAGTCATTATACATGTGGTTTGTAATAAAGCATAATAATAACACATGTGCCCCAGATCTAGGAGTGGCGAGTGCAGTGGATCAATGCCTATGGGTTATCTCACTTTATATTTTTGTTTTGCACCCCCTCCCTCCCACCCCTGTGTCCATAGACCTCGATTGTAATATCGCTTCCACCAACCATTAGAAAAATGACAGTTAGGAGCTGATTGGTTGGTACTTTAGCTTTCACAATATTATCTCTCTCCAAGCTTACATGAATACCCTCCTTAGGGCCTGATTCAGATTTGTACGCAAAATCCGATATTTACGCACTGTAGATTGGGCGATTGTTAGCCGTTGCGCATGCAGGAAAGCTGCACTGCGCACGCGTTGCAATTTATTTGCAATTATGCTCACACAGAGGATTCACTGGCAAGGTGAGTGACAGACATTCCGACCTACTCAGACCCACCTCCATGTTTGCCTCCCCAGCCATTGACCTCACTGCACGTCACTGTGGCTATACCACCTTTAAAAGCCTATGTGCAGGTGAGCTTCAAATCAGGAAGCATAGATTAAGTTTAGTTCTAGTGCGATAGCAACTGCCATAATTATGAGTGATAGAGTAGGACTTGCAGAAAAATGGACTCCCTTGACGTGGGCTTCTAGGGGAGGAGACTAGAGGAGAAGAAGGACAGAGAGAGGGTGCGAGGACTCACAGAGGAGAAGGAGCAGAGTGTAAGGGAGAGAACGAAGCTGAGACATCTTCACAGCAGTAATGGCCAGCCCTGACCATGACCGCAGTCATGTGACACACTGGGCTACATGTGACATCTCTATTGGTGTAGGTGGTTCGTACCTGGTTTCTCCACAGATTGTCTATCCCGGCCTTTCCTTAGGTCTCTGAGCCACTTTGGCTCTAGACTCCCCTCGTTGTCAGGCAGAGAGGTGAAGACCCCCAGAGCCCCTTAATGAAGTCACTATTCGTTAAGACAGTGACCTGGGGGTCTATTTACTAAGCAGTGTTAGGAGAAAAGTGAAAAAGTGATAAGAAAGTGATAAGGTGCCAGTCAATCAGCTCCCAACTGCCATCTCACAGGCTGTGTTTGAAAAATGACAGTTGGGAGCTGATTGGCTGGCTCCTTATCACTTTCTTATCACTTTTCACTCTGTCTCCTAACACTGCTTAGTAAATAGACCCCTTGGTATTTATTTTGCAGGGGTAAAGAGTCACTTTCTACTTCATGAAATAAGAGGTAAAGGCCCGTATTCAATTAGAGGTGAAAAGTCTGAAAAGTTTTGCCTGTCCGACTTTCCGCCTCCTTCGCCTATTTCAGAGGCAAAAACTTTCTGTGCTCGTCCCCGCTTTTCGCCCTATTCAATTCCAAAACAGACAAAAACGGATAGCGTCGAATGCGGAACAGGCGGAAAGTACTGTCAGCATTGGGGAAATCAGTCTGTACCCCCCAAAAAGATGTACTTACATAGCGATCAATATAGATGTGTCCTAATAGCCCTAATAAAAGTATTTGGGGTACTTAAGTAGTTTAAATTGCTTCTTATTAGCGTCTTTGCAAAAGTGGTGAAGAATGGCATAAAGCTGTATTTTTTGGTGAAAATAATTAGTACAGTCAAATTTGAGGTACTTGAAAATGGGTGCTAGCATGTTTTAATGTTTCTAAAGTGAACTTTTAAAAAATGTCAAAAATGCATCTGCAATCCCAAAAACACCTGACCCATCCTTGCAGACCCCCAAGAAGTCTATTTTTCTAGTTGCTTTGCTTGTCCCTCCATTTTTAACTTTTTCGCCCCCAAAACGAAAGTACTTTTTTGGGGTGTACTTCGTTTTTTTTTTTGATGATTTGTCCTTAGGGGGCCTGTCCCAAGGGTTCTGGGTAGTTTCCCCATGTTTGCACCCCAAAATAACAATTTAGCACTTTTGTTCACCTGCTATGCATAGGAGATACTTTTCCGCCTATTACATTTCATTGAGTTTCCGCTTAGGCGAAATTGTCCTGGAATTGAATATGGAGATACTTTGAGAACATGCGGAAAGTCAGATTCCGCGGAAACTTATCTACAAACAGCATTCTTCGCCTCTAATTGAATCCGCCCCAAAGTTGTAGAGAACAATATATTCCAATGGCAGTAAACAGCCACTTGCTTACATAAGATTACTCTCACCTGTATAAAGGAAATGCTTAGGCTATAACACTTTCCCAATATTGCAGTAATAAAACATTACAGCAACTTCATTGACAAACTTCAATCTTTTGTCCTGAGAGATCTCTGAGATAAGGGAACGGGATGCAGCAAAGGTAGAAATGTGGTCAAACCCTGAAAATGTGGGTGTGACCACCTTTCTCATATCACCAAGCCCCGGAATGCGATGCACTCTGGGGCTTGGATGCAATGGGTAATGCCATCTTCCTGATTGGCGTTACCCTATAGAAGCCTATGGGCTTCTATCGGGAGAGTGCTGAGAGAGGGATCCCCCGCGGCACATGTGTCCTTCTGCTCATAGAACCAGAAGTTCCTCCATCGCAAAGGGCCGCTCTTACCGACGCCGTCATGCAAGCGAAGAGCATCCCGAATGTGATGCGTTATGCATCCCGTCCAAGGACTTAAAGCAATGACAGTGTCCCTGTTTATCCCAGTGTCCTTTAGGTTCAATCCCTAGTTCCCTACATACAGCAGGGATATTAAACCACACAGCCAATTGAACCCCGTTCTTTTGATATTAAATAATGTCCCGGTATTATGTTGTGCTTCAACGGCATAACGATCACAGTGGATTAACATACTGCTGCAGTGAGGGCTTGATTCATTACGGATCGCAACTGCGATTACAATAGCGATTATGCACGCAGCCTCACTGCGATAGTTTGCAAATCCACTGCGATTGCTATGCCGTCACAGCACATCATAAGGACGCCCACTTTACCTTACACACATCCGTAATCAGGGGCGTATCTATAATAGGTGCAGGGTGTGCGGTGCACTGCACATCCTGCACCCATATTATCTAAAACTTTCCTCTCTAAGGTCCCGCGTCGGGGGTCTCAATGCTGCTCAAAACCATTGCGCCCATATTTCCGGTGTTTTGTGCATGCGCAGTGAGGAAATCGCGGGGAAAATGGCGGCCACGTCTTTTCCCCGGTGATCTGTGCATGCGCAGTAGACTCTGGGCACACTCTAGTGCCCATAGTCTACTAATGCTGCGGTGACCGGCCAGCCGCGTCAGTCGTCTGCTGGCCGCCGGGAAGAGAGGAGGGGGCCCCGGACGGGAAATGCATATGGGCCCCCTCTTCTCTTAAGACACCTATGTGTTTTACGCACACTTGCACAAGGTCTGCTTGTGCACAGCTGTGATGTAAAACAAGGTAAGTCTCACCACTATCCATGAGCTGGCTGTATCTCCATGGGGGGTGGGGGGTAGCAGTAGCAATATAGGGGTCTATTTACTAAGCAGTGTTAGGAGACAGAGTGAAAAGTGATAAGGTGCCAGCCAATCAGCTCCTAACTGTCATCTCACAGGCTGTGTTTGAAATATGACAGTTGGGAGCTGATTGGCTGGCACCTTATCACTTTTCACTCTGTCTCCTAACACTGCTTAGTAAATAGACCCCTAAATCTCTTATGCAAAGTGGATACCTACACTAGATGCATCGTCCTACAGATATATTTATGCGTGGCACTAAGGCACTGATTCAGAGATAGACTCTGCTGTGAAAAAATATGCAAATGTCTGCAGGAGACATCTGGAGGAGAAAGATACCTCCTGTCGGCATCTCAGAGCCAATGCCTGCACCCGAAGACACAGGATTGGATCAACATTGCGACCATCGGTCGCTTGCGAGGCCAGTAAAACTGTGTCGGTAGCCGCAGACACTGGTCTCAGATTTCCCAGAAAATGGGGCCAAATCCTCCATTTTCTGGAAACGCAGGCAGCACCTACCCATGCTGCACCTTGGAGGCACTGCGTGCAATCTCTCAGGACTCGTTCTGCACATGAGCAATCCACCCACCATCTAGTTGTCGCCTAGGGATTGTGTACAACTATTCAGTCAGGCCCTAAGTCAGCTACATCCTTCAGTATATAATTTTTCTATATACGGCACTAGAGCAGTAAGGCCACTAGGTGGCAGCACTTACATGTGATTTATATTTTGAGAAATTTGTCAAGTTTGGTTGTTGTGGGAATAGAAACAAAAATAATTTAATTTACAGTTGCTTCATTAGCTGTTTTATAGAGTTGTCACTAGATATGCCCATGGAAGGTGTTGTGACGTCCTTAACTCATGTATCAGATGACCACGTGCTCACCTCTCAATAGTCGCTGCGTTTGTGAATGCATGTTATTAGGACATGTACAGGGCAGTGTGGGAGGTGTAGTAATGTCCAGCAGTCTGCAGAACACACTGACAACCACTGCAGAATGACCTGGTTCCTAGGCTGCACATTTACCAATACAACATGGTACCTGTGGGATTTAGTCAAACTCTGTCCTCAGGACCCCAAACAGTGCATGTTTTCCAGGTCTCTTGACAGAATCACAAGTGAAATAATTAGCTCCACCTGTGGATCTTTTAAAATGTGTCAGTGAGTAATGAATACACCTGTGCACCTGCTGGGTGACCTGGAAAATGTGAACTATGTGGGGTCCTGAGGACCAAGTTTGACAACCACTGGTTTAGAAGATTCATTAGTAGCTGGCCTTCTGTACAGCGATTTGTAGTATTGGTTACAGCATCTGGTTTAGTTTGGTTGCTCTGAGTAACAGACAATAACTATACAGTTTTGAGACTCATCCTCTCAAAACTTGTGTTACCTTCTCTGCAGGTGTTAGCAGACTGGTGATGTACTTAAGAGGAGGAACGGGGTGGGGATAGAGAGATAGAGAGAATGGGAAGACAGAAGTGGAGAGGAGAAGAGGGGTGAATGGGTGTGGTGTAGCGTGGAAAATTAAGTAGACAACCAACAAAAATATGGGGCCTAAACGTTTATTGAGAAGTCACAATGCTGCTCGGTTCTAATGTAAAAGTAAAATGTTCCGCTATGGGGCATATAATGAAGTACAGATGGTGTGCTCATGGGGATGTAGGCTGGTGTGCTCATGGCTGGCTCATGGGGATGTAGGTAAACCCTTTCAGGGGGTCCATTGATGTGCGGTTCTTGACCAGTACGTTACCCATGCTGGACCTATGGTTTACAGTGTAAAGCTGGCCACACACTAGACCAACTTACATCCAACCAGCCAACTAGTTGATTGGTTGGAATGAAAATCTGGTAATGTCTGGGAGTAAATGATGATCAGCAATTTGATCCTAAATACCAGAAAACAGATGAAAATGGTCGGTCAGACAAGTTTGTTAAATGTTTGATCTAAACAATTTGTTCAAACATCAGTTTTTGTCCATTTTCCGGCGTTTGGGAGCAAAATGCTGATTGTCATTTGCTTTCATACCTTACCAGATTTTCATTCCAACCAATCAACTAGTTGGCTGGTTGGACAGATAATCTTTAGATGTGTGGCCAGCTTTAGAGTGAGCAGTCAGGCAATCTGGGTGAAAAACATGTGGTACCCTGGGTAACAGCGTAGCGACGTCCCTGTACAGGTGATGATAAAAAGCTTAACTACCGGTAGGGAGCGCTTGGCTCTGAAGCAATGTCTATGGAGTAGAAGATTCACCTTCTGGGTGTAGTTGCCCCTTGTGGTACTGTAGGTGGATCAGGCAGTTCTCAATCTGTGGTCTGCCAAACTGTCCCCACGGTCCTGTGGGGTGCACACTAGCGGTTAGCGTTGCAGAGATTACCGCTCTTCCACATCGGACCTATTACACTGACCGTTAGTGTGCACCCCACGGGATTGTAGAGCGCGGTTTCATTCTTTCATCTGGTGATGAACTGTGGAGAGTTGATGTCAGGAAGTTCAGTTTTGAGGGTGGTCGGGCCCAGCTAGGCAGGGTGGCTCCGTGAATCAGGTAATTGGATTGTGCAAGAGTGCTTAGTGCTGGCATGTTACTGCTGGCTAGCTCCCCCCCCAAAAAAAAATTTGGGCCTGATTCCGATGTGGACACAATGCCGATATTTACGCAGATTGATCGTTTGTTTGCTATTGCACGTGTGTGTAAGCCGCACTGATTTTCAATTATGCTCACACAGAGGATCACTGGCAAAGTGAGTGACAGGTAGTCAGCATTTGGGGGAGGTAACTGGGGGTAGTTAGAAAAACGCAGGCGTGTCAGGACCGTTTAAACACTGTTTTCTTGGCATCCATAAATAAGCCACTGCGTTCTTGCTTGCAGCAGGAGAGTCCTCTGCGTGCCTGGAGACCCTGCTATGTCTGCGGCAGCTTAGACTAAAGGTCCCCATACAGTAGGCGGCCAATTCACCGATTCCCCAATCCGACCGGAACCGCCATTTGGCGGCCATCGATGATCGCCGTTCCGTCAGGGAATCTGTGTAATTCTTCATGTTAAAAATCCCCCATTCGCTGATCACGATCATATTTTGATCGTGATTAGCAAATCCGAGAAATCCAACATGTTCGATTTCATGTTTGGGGATCGGGGTGTTTGCCCAATCATTTGCTGATGTATGGTTGCTCTAGTAAGTGTAGGGGGCCATCTATCATCTAAAATCATCCTATGCCTGATAATTCTGTGATCCTTCTGATGTTGGGATGCCTTGATTGTCTATATCACACTGCTAGTGTCTTGAAGAAAACGACCAGATACAGGGGCCTATTCATCAACACTAAAATTATGTTTTTAAGTACATTTTCCTTAAATAACGTTATTTTAGTATTCATGAAGAGACTTAACACATGAGATATCATTGATATCTCCTTGCTAAGTCCCCCTGCGTTAATTTCTACACTCCCCATACATTAGTATGGGGATATGGAAATTATGGTATTCATCAAATTCCGAAAATTATGTATTTTCGGAAATTGATGGAGTTACTATTCGCCACTGTGAGGTGGCGAATAGTAGGTAACACCTACCTGTGTCAGAGTGGGCAGGTCCCCCGGCGTCTCCCTCCAGCGCTCTGGTCTCTCCTCTGGCTCTGTCTGCTATGCTGTCATGTGTTCTCCCAGCAGAACACAATAAAGTTTAGGAAAAAATTTTTTTTTTTTTTCTAAACAGTACTGTGCTCTGCTGGGAGAACACATGACAGCATAGCAGATGGAGTCGGAGGCTGCTGCGCGGGCAGGTAAGTGCTGAACGGGGGGAGGGGGGCAAGTGAACGGAGGGGGGGACACAAACTTACCGCATCTGTAGGCAGTGCTGTGCATGCGCTGGTTTTACAGATGTAACAGCGCATGCGCAGCACGGATTCCAGCTGCGGTAAGTTAGTGTAGGTAGAGATAACTATCTATTTCCTGAAAAGCTGTCATCGCAAAAATGACAGCTTTTCGAAATAGATGGTTATAGGGAGGAGGAATGATGAATTTCTCCGGTAATTAGGTAGAACTCCATGCGAGTTCTAAACCTAATTACCTCCAGAGAAAGTTTAGTTATGATGAATAGGCCCCACAATCACATGGCATACTTGTCAACTCTCCCTCATTGTCAGGGAGACTCCCTGAAATAGTAGCAATCGCCCTGACTCCCTGAAGAGTCCAGCAATCTCCCTGATTGCACCTTACCCCCATTCTGTATCTGTTTTATAAAAAAAAAATGTACATTCAAATGGGATCATTAGTATCATTTCCCTGCATTGGTTATAAGGCACAATGGCCCTCATTCAGAGCCACTCGCTAGCGGCAGTACGCTCGTTCCGAGCGATGTTCGCACATCTGCACATGCGTACGGTTTTTAGTACGCATGCGCGAACCAGTCAGTGCGGCCGAAAATCGTTGGTACGCAATATAGCGAGGGCCTGCTATTTTGAGTGACAGAATGAGGCGTATGTGGGTGGTAACAGGGGAAGGTGCTTGAAAACGGGGAGTGGAGATCCGAACGCAGGCGTGCTTAAAGGTCAAAACGGGCGTTTTAAGGGAGTGCATATTTAATACAGCAGCGTCATTGACCACGTCACTTGGTTTTTTTTAACTCAGAACTGCTCGCAAAATAGCGGTTGAAAACACCAACCACAAGAATAGCGAGCAGTTCATACGCTGTACGATGTACTCGATTAATCTAATAAATAGCGGACATGACGTATGGTGCGTGCGGCCAGGGGGCGTTTTTATCAAATAAACGAACGTATGTTTTGCTCGCTTGTTCAGACTTAGAGGTGGGAACAGACTGCAATTTGCGAAAGGATCATTTGAATAGCCACCCCTTGTTTTTGAACGAACGACCACAAATAGCGAACGGCTCTGAATCAGGCCCAATGATCCCTATGGCTAAATGCATTTTCTGAAAAGTATTAGTTTGTTTTCATCAACAAAATAGATTTTATGAACTGATTTTGGGCTCATTAACATGTCGATGTATGTAAGGCAATTTTATGACACGCCACTGAGATGTAGCAGTACACGCCCACTTTACCACCACGCTCATAGGTGCTGCTCTCACAATCTCCCTGAAATGCTTATTCAAAAGTAGGTAAGTATGTCACATGGGTCATCAGAAATATGTGCTGCTGTGAAACTACCTCTGATCCTATCGTTTACAGTAGGGTATTCAGCATGCGGCACTCCAACTGCTGTGGAACTACACATCCCAGCATGCTCTGCCACAAATTTTCTATTAGGGCTGCTGAAACTGTTAAAGACTGTTCTGTCTTCACCACAGGGGCATATCTATAATGGGTGTAGGGTGTGCGGGAACACGGGCTCCTGGGTCCAGGGGGGCCCCGCACCGCACACCCTGTACCCATAATATTACTTACCTCTTCGGAGTTCCACATCGGTGCGGGGGTCCGGTGCTGTAAAATGACTGGAGAATGGCTGCGACAGCCATTTTCCCGTTGTTTCCGCATGCGCAGTACAGGGAAAATTGGCGCCATGGCCATTTTCCCGGTGACCTGTGCATACACTATAGACTCTGGGCGCACTCTAGTGCCCAGAGTCTATAACTCCGGCGCTGGCCGCGCACAGCTCAGTGCGCTGCCGTCCGCCGGGCGAAGAGGAGGGGGCCCGTGTCAGAGACTGCACACAGGCCCCCTCCTCTCTAGAAACGCCCCTGCTTCACTCACCCCAAACTGGGAGCATCTAGATGGGCAACAGGTGAAGATACAAAACAGAAAGGTGATCTGATCCTATCCAAACATTCCTTTAATAAATAAAAGTTGCCTGCAGCTTGTAAGATTGAAAAATCAAAACCAAACCCCTCACATTACTACTTACACTATGGATAAGTGATGGTAATGTCACCCGGTCACCTCTCATGGTGTAAGATAACTGTTTACACTTCGCATACTAAATTCTTTGTCATCATTTGTTTTTAATTCTGAAAGATTTTGAGGCCATTGGTTGTGGCTCTGAGCAGTTATCGCTTAGCTCAGCAGAATTGTGCTCTACCCACTAGAGCATTCGTAAAACAAACTGCCCACTCTGCCCTTCAGTAAGCCTACAGTAAATTCCTGCGCTGCCCTTCGCAGGCTCCTTGTCATCTGCGACATAAGACCAAGACAAACACCATCTGTCTTCCCTTGCGCCCCCTTACCTCTGAGGTTTGTTTACATGCTCGGACATTAATCTGTAATACAGGTCTCGGCGTGCTTTTGCCAATGTTTGTGGGGTTGGTTAATGCTGCCACAAGATGGCCGCACACATGTTACAAGCTTGGTGTTGCTGCTCAACACTTGTGTTTATTTATTTATTCTTTTTTGGGGGCAGGCAGGGGGGCTTGTCCAGTTTTGGTTGGAGACATGAATTGCATAGGTGAGAAAAATACCTAAGAGCCAGATTTGAAAGTAAAACCTATTTGAGGTCTTAAAATTCAGCAAATTGTCCAGATCTCTGACTGTTTGTTTGTTTTGTTACTATGACCTACCCCAAATACAAACTATGGTGACCTCCTGCAGAGAGGTGGATTTGGTGTTGGGGGATTGATGCCTTTGGGTGTGTCTACTCTACTGAGAGCACTCTGTAAATATCCTGCCTGTAGCCTCTACTCGTGTGTCCTCTCCCTAACACTGACTGACAGCGCCCTCTACCTGCAGCACTAAATATAGACCCACTTCCATTCTATAAACATGATAGAGCTGGCTAATTTTAGCAGCACCACCAGGAAATGGTATATGTCTATAAATGTCTTCATTCTGCCTCCTCCTACTGTACCTTATTGTTCCAATGAATTGCTTTATATAAATGTTAAACGCAGATCATGTTTTTATTGTGCTGTTATATAATAATTGCATCTTAATTATTATTACCTCCTTGTGATGATCTGTTTGCAAGGTAGTGATGAGCAGTGGTGTAAGTTCATGCCAGGTGCCCGGAGGCAAGTTATAATTTGGTGCCCCCCCTACTGAAAAAAAAAGGAAAATATGTTGCATATCTATCTATCCCAGGAAGAAGTGCCATGTATTGGGCGGCCGTGACAGTACACTCAGGATACATATGGAGGTGTATCTGATCTATTTTAAATACATTATAATCTTGCTCTAAATTTACATTTATCATGAATTTGGGGGGCTACGGGGGTGGGGTAGGTGCTGGGGGGGTGATATATTTAAAGAGCATATATCTTATTACTCTGTCATGTAAGGAGGAGGGAAATATATTTATAGAGCATATGTTTTATTATTACTGTAATGTTGGGGGGGTGATATTTTTAAGGAGCATATGTTTTATCACTCTGCAATGTTAGGGAGGTGATATATTTAAAGAGCATATGTTAAATCATTTAACATGGCAGAGTGATAAAATATATGATCTTTAAATATACCCCTCCCCCTAACATGACTGTGACTGGGTGATAAAATATGTGCTTTATAAATATATCATCCTCCTCCCCCCTCAGCACATACCCCCAAAGTCCTAGACCAGCCTCCACCCACCGCCGAGTCCAACGCCAGGCAATGACCCCCATGGGCCCCACCCTCATCAGGCTTGGCTTGCCAGTCCAGACACTGTGAGACAGACAGACGTACTATATTGATTTTTACTGCCTGTCTCTTGTCGACTCACAGTGCCACAGGCAGCCGCAGCCCACAGACACAGATCCTCTCTCTCCCGAGTCCCGGGTCCCGGCCACTCGCCTCTCACTGCCAGCCGCAGGTGCAGTCATAGTGGTGGAGGCTTCTCATAAGGCACAGGCACAGGGTCGCGGGCGGTCACATGATACGTGCCTGCCGAGACCACAGAGAGTAGTGAAGTCGGAGGAGGAGCGCCACTGATGCTGATTGGAGCTCAGCTCAGCGGCTCCTCTGGCTTTCTTTTTACTGTAGTTAGAAGGAAGCCGGTAGGCGTAGGTGGAACGGCCGGGACCCGGGTGACAATGGAGTCAGGTGCCCCCTTCAGGGCTGGCGCCCGGCGGCAACTGACTCCATTGTCTCCAGGAGTTCCGCCACTGGTGATGAGGGTGCATATAATTACCGGGGTCTTCTCACTGTTGCCCTGTTTGCTGGTGCTGGGCATAGCCGAGTAAGACCCCCACAGCTGCTGATGTCTGGAGATGCAGTCAGTTGAAATGTAATAATGTATGCCCAAATACATGTTAATAGGCCAGCACTGCAGATATGCTACAGGATAAAATGAAGTCCCTAGGTGAGGCTGAACTGATATAAATATATAACAACTTATCTCCTTTCCTCCATGGCTGTGTATAACATTCACCTCTACTGTACAGTACATCCATTTACTTTGTCCTACCAGTAAAATGTTAATTTCTTAAGTTTTCATGCATGTATATCTGTTGTTTTAAATCATTGTCTAGGAAATATTCCTCGTGTAAAGACAGATCTGCCCTCATATGCAGATTCCGGTATTCTAGGGGCTGTTGTCCAGTGCGTAATGTGATGAACTATATTCAGTATTTCAGCATTTCACAGTTATCTCATATAAATCTCTCAATTCAGGTGTCTTAAATTACCCTCATGGCTGCGCAATGAAGAATGACTGTGATTCAGCAATGATGGAGGAGGAGTACCACCACCACCTCTGTGCGACTGACTCTACACCGTTCTGTAACTGCTGCCCTACAACAAAGAGATGGATGGAAACTACCAGCAGTGATGGAGGAGGAGTACCACCACCACCTGTGTGCGACTGACTCTACACCCTCCTGTAACTGCTGCCCTACAACAAAGAGATGGATGGAAGCTACCAGCAGTGATGGAGGAGGAGTGCCACCACCACCTCTGTGCGACTGACTCTACACCCTCCTGTAACTGCTGCCCTACAACAAAGAGATGGATGGAAGCTACCAGCAGTGATGGAGAAGGAGTACCACCACCACCTCTGTATGACAGGCTCTGCACCCTCCAGCAACTGCTGCTTTACATCAAAGTGATGGATGGATGCTACCAGCAATTATGGAGGAGTAACACCACCACCTCTGTGTGATTGACTCTACACCCTCCTGCAACTGCTGCCCTACAGCAAAGAGATGATGGCTACTACTAGCAAGGATGGAGGAAGAGTACCACCACCACCTCTGTGTATCAAGCTGTACACCCTCATGTAACTGCTGCCCTATAACAAAGAGATGGATGGCTACTACCAGCATAGATGGAGGAGGAGTACCACCACAACCTTTGTATGACAGGCTCTACACCCTCCTGTAACTGCTGCCCTACAACAAAGAGATGGATGAAAGCATTGATGGAGGAGGAGTACCACCACCAACTCTGTATGACAGGCTCTACACCCTCCTGTAACTGCTGCCCTACAACAAAGAGATGGATGGAAGCTACCAGCAATAATAAAGGAGGAGTACCACCTCCATCTCTGTATGACAGGCTCTACACCCTCCAGCAACTGCTGCTTTACATCAAAGTGATGGATGGCTGCTACCAGCAATTATGGAGGCGTACCACCACCACCTATGTATGACAGGCTCTACACTCTCCTGTAACTGCTGCCCTACAACAAAGAGATGGATGGAAGCTACCAGCAATAATGAAGGAGGAGTACCACAACCACCTATGTATGACAGGCTCTACACCTTCCTGTAACTGCTGCTTTACATCAAAGAGATGGATGACTACTACCAGCAATTATGGAGGAGTACCACCACCACCTATGTATGACAGGCTCTACACTCTCCTGTAACTGCTGCCCTACAGCAAAGAGATGTATGACTACTACCAGCACTAATGGAGGAGTACCACCACCACCTCTATATGACAGGCTCTACACACTGCTTCGACTGCTGCCCTACAGCAAACGGCTGTACGGCTGCAATGCACAGGGCTATGTTTTGAGCTGTAATTGTCTTCTTGTGCTGCTGTATAATAATCACTTGCATCTCAAGGTGGTGACAAGGGTGCATATAATAATGGGGGACTTTTCACTGCTGCCCATTAATTAGATGCTGGGGTTGACTGAATAAGACCACACAGCTGCTAATGCCTATGATCCCCAAATACATGTAAGTATGACAAAATTGCTAATGGTACAGCATAAAATGCGCTGTCTATCCATTTTCTGAGGTTCATGGGTGCAGCCATGTTGTCTCTGATCAGGTGTGCACCAGTATCCAGTCTCCACTCGTCTCCTACGACCACTTCAGCCTATCTATGACAAGAGCACCCTAAACCTGCACCTGATGTAAGCGCCATGTCGGAAACATGTGGTTATTTACCCTCCAGTGATCTCACTCGCTAGTGAGTAAGGGCCTGACACTGTGAGGGAGCCGACACTGCACACAGGACAAGGCAGTCCGCACCTCTTGCACACCCACCCCCTCGGACCCACAGTAAAGAGCATGGGACAATGGGGTTCGGACCGCGATGCTGCACCCCTTCATGCGAGGCCACGCCCCCTTCCTATGAAGCCACACCCCCTTTCTGGCAGCGCACAGCAGAGCATCCCTCCCCGCACCAGGTGACAATGCGGGGAGGGACGCCACGCTGGCGCTGCTCCTCACGTGCCACGGCTCCTCTGACCTCTTACTTCCACCCACATATCATGCGCGTTGACTCCAAAGGAAATTTTTTTTTTTTTTATTAAACTAGGGCCAGGGCAAAAGCAGGATCTTGGGGGGGGGGGATTGGGGGACTCCACGCTTGCAAAAAACACACACTGTAATTCGGTACCACAGCCGAATTACAGTGTGTGTTTTTTTGCAAGCGTGGAGTGCCGCATCTATGGGGATCTTCTATGATTGATCGTGTGCAGGCAACCAGCTAAGTAATGTACCACAAGGTGTGCAGGACTATTTGTGTGTCTATATATATATATATATATATATATATATATGTCACTTATGAGATCTGCACTGGCACAAGAAAAATATCCAACCACTGGGGTGCTTCTCAGTGTTCACCCCCACCAGGGGCTCCACGCTTATAAATTTGTAGGAAAAAGAGAGTGCACTTACCAGAACTTTGTAGAAAAATCAAAGAGGGATTTATTCCAATATTCACATCATATCCATATAGTAGTACGATGTTTCGGCCTGCAGGAGACCTTTTTCAGGTAGAGACAGCAAAAACCACACTTTAAACTGGGACCTATACATGTTTAATGCTCATCATTATGCAATGTAGTACCTCCCACTATTTGAGGCGTCTTTGCAGATCTTTGCGTATACCGTATACACATATTTTATTGAATAGTTCAGGGACAGTGAAGTGAGTGTAACTATTATTTATGTAATTGTCTCTATCTCCAGCACAAACCTGACCAGGGCCGAAACTAGGATATCTGTCACCCGGTACAAGGCAGCAATTTTGCGCCCCCTCCCTTCCTGTACCTGAAGTTTGTCCTTGCTCGTCCATGCGGACGGCTGGCATAAACCCCTGGCAATGAGCATAAACTCCCCTGGCCAGTAAGGACCTCTAGCATTTGTCTCCTCTTTGGCGGCGGCTATTTTTGGATGGCCGTTTTCTGAGTCTGCAGCCCCCAAGCCACCTTGAGTCAGCTTTTTTCACCCCCTGCAATCTGGCACCCGGTGCACGTGCACCTCTAGCCCCCCACCCTAGTTGCGGCCCTGACCAGAGGAGTCCCTTGGTTTAGTTCGCAAAATATTTTGGCTTTTTTCAACTGCCTGCGCTACATTCACCGCTTATAGGCTAATGGTGCATACACACGGTCAGATTTTTGTTCAGATCTGAAAGATAATGATTTAAAAAATCATTCAATCGTTCATATCTGAAGGAAAATCTGACATATATGACATGTTTGAACGATGAACGATGCGCGTTCCCGATGGTCAGATAACGATATCTGACATCTGATGTGTTTGCAGTCAGATTTGGATGATTCCATTCATTTTAATGCAGTCAGAAATCGTTCGTAGTTCAAATCGTTGGTCAAATCATTCATCAAATCGTTCAGATCGTTCAATCGTTCATCTGACAAATCTGACCGTGTGTATGCACCATTAGTCCTTAGAGACTTTGATTATCTCTGGAAAGCTCAAGAGAAATACTATTAATTTCTTTCTAGATCTTGTTTTCATTATTTATATATCAACAACATTCTTTACGGCATGGGGAATAATTGGGCATGCAATGTTAATTAACAGTTACGATATGTGATAGAAAATGTGTGGACTTATAGTATAAATAACAATGATGGAATGGAACTATTTTTTTTATTTTTTTTTTTAAAACATAATTTATTAGTGAGATGAGAGACAATACGAAAGCGACCAACACAGAGGTCTAAACATATAGACACACCATATTGCAAAGATGAGTAAATGCACAGTGCATCAATAATAAACAGATGTGCAATAAAACAGTCTCATCTAATTTTTTCCAATATTGAAAAAAGAGAGAAGAGGGAAAAAAAAAAAAAAACAAAGGAAGAGAAGAATAGAGGGAGGTTGGGGAAGAAGGAAGGGGATAGATCCGACTGGACTGGACGCAGCAAGCTAGCATAATAAATCAGAAACTGTGATAAGATAACAAAATAACATATCAAAAAGTGTTCACAGAAATGCTGGGGGGACCTGAAAATAAGAGGTCCAGGGTTCCCAGACCTTAATGAAATTTGTGGAGGAGCCCTTCAGTATGCTAGTGACGTATTCCATGGAGCCATATTTTGGCTATAATCAGACCCAAACTAGGCGTTTCAGACTTTTTCCATGCTGATGCAATAACGCATCTGGCTGCCAATACCATCTGAGTAAATAATTTATTTTGGTGGGGAGATGCCCCAGGGATGCCTATAGGGAGTAGAAAATATTTAGGGCTAAAAGGGACCTGAATACTCAAGACAGAATTGGCCAATGTACACAATTCCTTCCAAAGGGGAACTAATTTCGAACAGCTCCACCAAATATGTAGGAATGTCCCATCTGTTATGCAGCATCGCCAACACAATGAGGAAGTCCCAGGGTACATTTTGTTAAGACGAGTAGGAACATAATACCATCTAAAAAATAACTTGTACGCATTTTCTTTTATGCGAACACATATTGAGCTTTTGACCAAGTTAGAATAGATATCAGTCCAGTCATCATTGTCTAAAGTTTCCCCCAAGTCAGCTTCCCAGGCCCTTTCATGAGAGTCTCTAATGTCCGATGATGGGGACAGGAGCAAATTGTACAACGTGGAGATGAGTCCTTTAGGGGATGTCATACGAAGGGCCAGGCCCTCCAACGTGGTGAGAGACCTGTGGGTAAGTTGAGACACCAATGTGGAGTGAAAGTGTCGTATTTGCAGATATTGGAAAAAGAAGGTATGAGGGATTGGAAGGTTGGCCTGTATATCCGAAAACATGGGGAAGAGCGAGGTCTGCATCATATCATTTAGTAATCTAATTCCACCGTTCTTCCAATGCACCAAGGCAGAGGAAAGACAGCCCGGACGGAAAAGTGGATTGTCAAACAGCGGAATCAGAGGACTAGGATGTGGGGCAATATTGTGTTGGCGGTTAGCCGTATCCCAAATATCTAAAGAATGGGAAATCACAGGATGATGCAGGGCAGCCCGAGGGCAGGCCGTTTTGGGAAGCCTCAACAATGAAGAAATGAAATGCAGTTTAAGTTCATTAGTTTCTATCATGACCCACACCCTCTCAGACTTGGGTCCATTCCACAATACACATTGTGCTAATCTGGTGGCAAAATAATTTAATTTAAAATTAGGGACCCCAAGGCCGCCACCAGAAGCGTGCCTCTGCATCACCCCGCGTCCCACCCGAGGTCGTTTATTGGACCAAATAAATTGTGCAGTTATGTGTTGTAGATGCTTAAAAACATAAGGAGGTATCCGGATGGGCAGAGTCTGAAATAGATATAACAACCTTGGCAATAGGTTCATTTTGATGGCATTAACACGGCCGATCCAGGAGATGTGACAACCTCCCCAGTCCTTAAGATCTTTTTGAAATTGTGCTAGCAATTGTGGAAAGTTTGCTTGGAAAATGTTGTCTATAGTGTTTGGTAATGTAGACCCCCAAGTACTTCAATTGGCGTCAATTCCAATGAAAGTGGAAGGATTGTTCTAGGGTATCTTTAACAGCTTGTGGGATATAGAAGTCAAGAACTTCAGTTTTTTGTGCATTAATTTTAAAGCCAGAGAGAGCACCAAAATCCTCTATCTCCCGAAAAAGATGAGGTAAGGAATGAGCTGGATCGGATATAGTGAGCAAAATGTCATCTGCATAAAGTGATATCTTATGTTCGACAGACCCAATCTTAATACCCTTTATAAATGGATTGCACGTATACGCGCCGCAAGAGGCTCTACAGTCAGGGCGAAAATGAGGGGGGACAATGGACAGCCCTGTCGAGTCCCATTAGAAATCGGGAAAGGGGAAGATGAAATCCCGTTGGCCAGCACAGTTGCCCGGGGGGATCTGTATAGAGCAGTCACACCATGGAAAAAACAATCAGAAAGACCCACAGTTCGGAGGGCGTGAAACATGAAGGGCCAATGGATCCGATCAAACGCCTTCTCAGCGTCCAACCCCAGCACCAAGGCTGGCGATTTTTGTTTGTGGATAGCATGGATCAGATCAATTGTCCGGCGTGTATTGTCAAGGGCCTGTCTCCCAGGTATGAAACCAACTTGGTCGGGGTGAACCAAATTGGGGACAAGAGGACCCAATCTATTTGCCAAGAGTCTGGCATAGATTTTGATATCGACGTTCAGTAAAGAAATGGGTCTGTAATTAATGACTGATTCTAAATCACGATCCGGCTTTGGAATGGAATGGAATTATTTTATATAACGGATCAGTTGTGTGTACAGTATATATATAGTGCCTTGCAAAAGTATTCACCCCCCCCCCCCCCTTTGCATTGTTCGTGTTTTGTTGCCTCACAACCTGGAATTAAAATGGATTGTTTGAAGGTGTGCATCATTTCATTCACAGAACATGCCTAGAACTGTGACGTTGTGTTTTTTTTATATTGTGAATCAAACAACATTTAGGACAACATAACAGAAAACTTCAGTGTGCATAACTATTCACCCCCCTAAGTCAGTACTTTGCCGAGCCACCTTTTGAGGCAATTACAGCTGCAAGTCGCTTTGGGTAAGTTTCTATGAGCTTGCCACATCTTGCCCCTGGGATTTTTGCCCATTCCTTAAGGCAAAATCTTCAAGTCTGACCACAGATTCTCAATTGGATTGAGATCTGGGCTTTGACTAGGCCATTCCAACACATTTAAATGTTTCCCCTTAAACCACTCGAGTGTTGCTTTAGCAGTATGCTTTGGGTCATTGTCCTCCTGCTGGAACGTGAACCTCCGTCCCAGTCTCAAATCACAGGCAGACTGAACCAGGTGTTGCTCAAGAATATCCCTGTATTTAGCACCATCCATCTTTCCCTCGACTCAAATCAGTTTCCCAGTCCCTGCTGCTGCTGGTGTTCATGGGGTGATGGGATGTGTTGGGTTTGCGTCAGAAATAGCGTTTTCCTTGGTGGACGAAAAATTTTATTTTAGTCTCATCTGACCAGAGCACCTTCCTCCATACATTTGGGGAGTCACCCACATGCCTTTTGGCAAATTCAAATTGTGACTTCTTATTTTTATCACTAAGTAATATTTTTTTTCTGGCCACTTTTCCATAAAGCCCAGCTCTATGGAGTGTACGGCTTATTGTGGTCACATGCACAGATACACCAGTCTCTGCTGTGGAACTCTGCAGCTCCTTCAGGGTTACCTTTGGTCTCTGTGCTGCCTCTCTGATTAATGCCCACCTTGCCCAGGCAAAAAAGAGTTTTGGTGGGTGGCCCTCTCTTGGCAGGTTTGTTGTGGTACAATGTTCTTTCCATTTGATGATGATGGATTTGATGGTGCTCCGGGGGATCATCAAAGATTTGGATATATTTTTATAACCTAGCCCAGAATTGTACTTCTCAACAACTTTGTCCCTGACTTGTTTGGAGAGCTCCTTGGTCTTCATGGTGTGATGCCTCTTGCTTAATGGTGTTGCAGCCTCTGGGGCCTTTCAGAAAATGTGTGTTTATACTGACAGATCATGTGACACTTAGATTTCACACAGGTGAACTTAATTTCACTAATTATGTGACTTCTGAAGGTAATTGGTTGCAGAAGAACTTTTGATTGGCTTCATAGCAAAGGGGGTGATTACATATACACATGCCAATTTTCAGAATTTTATTTATAAAGATTCTTTTTTATATATATTTTTCTCATTTCACTTCACCAAATTAGACTATTTTGTGCAGGTCCATCACATAAAATTCAGACTAAAAAAAGAAATAATTTACAGGTTGTAATGTCACAAAAAAGATAAAAAGCCAAGGGGGTGTGAATGCTTTTTCAAGGCACTGTATATTATACCTCTTTTTTTTCACCAAAAACCCAGGTCCGACCTGGGTTTTTGGACATGGTTCCAACCCTGGTCAGACCCAGGTCAGACCCATTTACACTGCACCTTTGATCTGGGTTACTCCCAGGTCAGCCCTGTTCACACTGAACTCAGGTCTGCCCTGCTAAACCTGTGAGGTCGTAAAAAGTGGGAGGTGAATGCTCGACAACCACCAATCCGCTCATTTTAGACATGACCCAGGTCAGATAACCCGGGTTTTCACCGTTTACACTGCACCATTACCTGGGTCCATCCTGGGTCCAACCCTGGTAGCTACCTGGGTTGGATTGCAGGGTCACTTGACCCAGGTTATTTTTCAGGGACCCTTTTACTCTGAGCTGCGACCCGGGTAGACCCAGCAAAAACCCAGGTTTTTGCTCTGGTGTAAAAGGGGTATAATTTATGGGGTCTGCCTGTTCATTCAGACTAATCTCTTGAACCACTGGATGGATTTTGATGGGGTTTTCACTGTTCTATACAGCATTGGTCAAGGAAAATGTAGGTGTATGAACCATTCATCTGTGACAAAAGGGAGCCGAGCTGTGACAGTAGTCACAGAAAAAAATCTAGTCTTACACAAAGCTGAAGCAGTAGCTGCCCATGGTACTGAAACAGCAAAGACAGAGCCAATTAGAGCTAGCAATGTGCCCTGTTGCTTAGCAGCAGCTTAGAGAGGGGAGGGAGCCAAGGAGTGAGCAGGGTCACGTCTGAGGCAGACAGAGAGTGAGAGACAGCCACCAACGAACCCATGAAGATGCCCTGAGGCAGTCACAGTAGCCAGGAAGGAGCCAGGGGAGGCATAGCTTTTAGGAATTTAATAAAAACAAACAACCATCGGAACACCATTGAATGATTTCCATTTGATGGTGGCAAACATTGGATCACCACCATCTAATTGTGCAAACACTACCATCGGAACACAGACATTGATGGTTAGTAACCATCGGATTCCGATGTCTACCCCTACGCTGAACCTGCAAGCGGACTCTGGCCAACACTCCTCCACCGTTAAGTGCTCCCTCTCAGCCTTACACCCTCAGTGAACAGGAGGCACCTCTCATTGAAGTCAGCGCTGTCCTCGGACAGGGGCACCACAGCGATGAAGCTCAACATGAAACCCAGAAAATATAGGGTACATTGGGCCTGATTCCCTACGATTCGTAATTCTGCTTATACGCATGCACCGCAGTTGCTAATATCAGCGGTCCTATTTAAATGTTTACATTTACATTGCGATCGCATCGTGACATAAGGATGCCCACTTCCCTTACTCACATCAGTATACTAGGGGAGCATAACAACACCATCGGTAACATCGGACCCATATGCACACTTGCACAAGCCCTAACCTTACTCAACAATTGCTATCAGCCACGCACGCTATCAGTGCTTTGGCTGCTTATAGCCATGTAGTGGATAATTTATGCACGCCCCTGCAACGGCGTTGAAATTCACTGGCACTTCTGCGTTCGCCCTAACACAGACAATCGACCGATTGCGTGCGCATTAGCATCGTGCAAAGAGGACATTGCTCTTTGGCATGTTCGGCAGCAGGGGAGGTGTATGCATGGAGGCTGTGGAAATATGCACAAGTGCTCCAGCCCCGGGGACATGCTGCTGATAATGATTATGGTAGCTGCAATACAAATCTCTCATCTGTGATCCGTCTGCCCTTCCCAGCACATCCCAGTGGCCGGGCCCCAGCCAGCTGCAGGGCAGCAGCACTGGAGGTTATGGGTACACTTGTGAGATGCAGGGGGCAGGAGTGAGAAGCAGGGGCCTATGGTGAGGTGCAAAGGGCTGCTGTGAAATATAGGATGCCTTGGTGAAATGCAGGGGTCAGGAGTAAGAAGCAGGGGGCTGTTATGAGATGCAGGGGGCTGTGGCGAGATGACATTGCTCATGTATGAATCCGGGGCGGATCGCTATTATAGGGGAGAAATCGAGCGATATTATATATACCGTATATACTCAAGTATAAGCCGAGTTTTTCAGCACAAAAAATGTGCTGAAAAAGTACCCCCTTGGCTTATACTCGAGTGAAGTGTAGCGTTGACCGGACAGAGTTCGGTCAGCGCTACACACTGCCAAACACACAGCCGCCGGAGCCGGCAGCTGCGTGTTTGGTGTAATCAGCAGCCGCTGAGAGTCTGTCAGACTCTCAGCGGCTGCTGCTGCTCCCACTGCGGGAGCCATCTTCCGGCTCCCGCAGTGAGTGATGGGAGAGACGTCGTCATGACGACGTGTCTCCCATGCAAAGCGGCCAGAGGAGCGGACAGCGGCGAGACCAGAAGCGGGAGTTTCAGGTAAGTGTTTATTTTTTTTTTATTCTTATCACGTCTCTCTCTACTAGGGGGGGGGACTACAGGGGGCACTACCAGGGGGCGATTACTACAGGGGGCACTACCAGGGGGCGATTACTACAGGGGGCATTATCAGGGGGCGATTACTACAGGGGGCACTAAAAGGGGGGATTACCACTGGGGGAACTACCAGGGG
Organism: Taudactylus pleione; assembly: GCA_031769625.1. Lineage (NCBI taxonomy): Eukaryota > Metazoa > Chordata > Amphibia > Anura > Myobatrachidae > Taudactylus > Taudactylus pleione. The sequence goes on along the minus strand of JAUIMM010000506.1, from coordinate 753,686 downwards.
GGGATTACTACAGGGGGCACTACCAGGGGGGGATTACTACAGGGGGGGATTACTACAGGGGGCACTAAAAGGGGGGATTACCACTGGGGGAACTACCAGGGGAGGATTACTACAGGGGGCACTACCAGTGGGGGATTACTACAGGGGGCACTAAAAGGGGATTACCACTGGGGGTACTACCAGGGGAGGATTACTACTGGAGGCACTGAAAGGGGGGATTACCACTGGGGGCACTACCAGGAGGGATTACTACTGGGGGCACAAACAGGGGGAATTACTACTGGGGGCACTACCAGCTGCTGCCATTTCCCACACTAGGCTTATACTCGAGTCAATAAGTTTTCCCAGTTTTTTGGAGTAAAAGTAGGTACCTCGGCTTATATTCGGGTCGGCTTATACTCGAGTATATACAGTAATGAATATAAACAATGTGCATTATTGTTGGTGAGAGAAGTAAATAAGTAGATAAAAGAATAAAAGGAAGAACAATGGTAAGGGTAAATCTAATAAAATGAATAAAATCAGTGAAAAAAATAAAAATAGCAAAAATTGATCTAGCACATTTATGTTTATAGTTATACTCTTTTGTTATTTGTGAGCTACAGCCAGATTCAGTCAGTGGTATGGGTGGAACTGTTCCTACTTCTTACCCTACTTGGTCCGGGTTCTTCAGACTGACGTAGCAGTCCTCCCCGGGCCGACTTGGTTGCTTGCTGCCACGTGTGTTGTGGCCGCGGCTTCTGGTGCTGAGTCTTTGCTGCCCGTTTGTCACGACCAACGCGTTTTGTAGCGCTTGGCTACTTTTTCGTAGTGCCTCTCTGCACAGGGTGTGGCTCCTCCTCCTGGCCCTGTCTAGTGACAAAAGGGAACCAAGCTGTGACTATTTTAGTGAAGCAGTCACAGAAAAAAATCTAGTCTTACACCAAGCTGAAGAGTATCTGTCCATGGTGCTGAAACAGCAAAGCTAGAGGGCCTGATTCAGAGGCGCTCACTATATGCAAACGCACGCTCTGAATCAGGGCGGGGAGGATTGTTTTTCCTGTCTGCTCCCAAAGCTGTGGGTGCCCACCCACAGCTAGTGCAAGCGGGCAGGAGATGGTCGCGAATTATCGCGACCAACGGGCTTGCGAGGAGACCTTGTTGTAGGGTCTCAGGTCTCGCAAGCCCAAGTGGACTTCCTGCTCTAATAGAGCAGGAAGTCCACTACTGACATCACTCGAGAACGCCTCCGTTTGTTCAGCCACCCCCCTCCCCGCCTACAAAACGGGGCGAGCTGTCGATCAACATCGACAGCCGCCCCGTTTTGTTGTGAGCCCCTGAAGCGAGTGATTTCTCACTCACTACGGGGCTTGCACACGCGCGTTGCGCACGCCGGGCGTGCGCACTGGCCCATCATCGACCCGCTTGCGAGCGCTATGTCTATTGCTCAGAATTATAAGATGGAAATAGCTATCACATTAGTGTTAAACTCAAGGTATGCTATCTGGTTTAAAACTCACAGCAACTTTGCTTTTAAAGGTCCCTTGCTGGGGGCTGCAAGCTTATATGCATTGATCAATTCATGAACTAAAACCCCACTTTATTATTATCGATAGTTATTATGGTGAGTGCAGAGTCCCTGTGATTTCTATTTAAACAATGTGTTCACATACCATGTTGCATCCCAAATCTAGGAATGGTGAATGCAGTGGTTTAGTACTTTTTGTGTAAATATATATATACTAGCTGAAGTACCCGGTGTTTCCCGGGTTTCAAACTTCAAGTTATTAAGTTTTATTACTATTATTATTATTATTATTATTACGCTATATTTATATGGCTCCACAAGTGTTCCGCAGCGCCTTACAAAGTACTTAAACAAATAAGTGAACAAGAAACAAGTGACTTTATTTATTTATTAACAGTTTTTTATATAGCGCAGCATATTCCGTTGCGCTTTACAATTTGAAATAACATTAATAGAACAAAACTGGGTTGTAAGAGACAGACATAAAGGTAAGAGGGCCCTGCTCGCAAGCTTACAATCTATAGATTTATATATTTATATATGGTTTATAATACATTGCTGCATTAGCGATTATAACACTTAAAATGAGCAGCAGGGAGTTAGCAGTCAAGTGTTAGGTGCCCATGTGGGGAGAAAGGAGTAGAAGAAAGTATAAGGAGAAGCACATGAGGGAAGAGGGCCCTGCTCGTGAGAGCTTACATTCTAAAGGGGAGGGTCAGACAATCAGGCGTGACACAGATATGGTAGACAGGGAGGAAAGGGCAGTAAGTGGGTTACGATGAGAGCTGGAAGGCCTTGATGAAGTAGTAGGTCTTGAGATCCCGTTTTAGGATTTGTAGAAAGGTGGAGAGTCTGATAGGGTGAGGGAGAGAGTTCCAGAGGTAGGGAGCAGCATGAGCAAAATCTTGGAGGCGGGAGTGGGTGGAAGTATCAGTTGGCAGGAGAGATGGCATGCATTTGTTTAGCAAAGTCGACAGGCAGGAGTGTGAAAGGAGATGAGGTGAGGGATGTAAGTGGGAGAGAATTGGGTGAGGGCTTTGTAGGTAAGTGTAAGAACCTTGAATTGGCATCTGAAAGTGAAGGGGAGCCAGTGTAGGGCTTGAGGGAGAGGTGAAGCAGATGTAGAATGTTTGGAGAGGAAGATGAGCCGAGCAGAAGCATTGAGGACAGATTGTAGTTGAGAGAGGTGGGAGTCTGGGAGGTCAGATAGGAGAAGGTTTCAGTAGTCTAAACAGAAGATGACCAGTGAGTATATGAGGGTTTTAGTAGCATCCAGGGTGAGAAAGGGTCTAATCCTAGAAATATTTTTGAGATGGAAACAGCAGGACTGTGAGGTGTGTTGAATGTGTGGTTTGAAGCAGAGGGAGGAGTACAGGATAACTCCAAGACAGCGCACTTTGGGGCTAGAGGAGATAGTTGTGCCATCAATTAATGTCGTCCAAATTCATCCAGTGGAAGGCCTCCTTGGGTCAAAGTTCTGCCCGGTGCACTCAGCCATGAGGTCCGATTGGGACCCCAACCACTCCATTAGGCACTGTGAAGTTTTCATCCAAATCCATCCAATGGAAGGTTCTGAACAGACTCCCCGGATTAAAGTTCTGCCCAGAGTACACCAATGGGAGGTCCAACCGGCACCTCAACCCCACTAGTATGTCTTCTGGGATCCAATGTTACCACTCTGTGAAGGTTACGTCTAAATTATGTGATGTCGTCCAAATCCATCCAGTGGGCTCCTTCATTTGGTCTAATAGAAAGTCTAGACACCGTAGGGCTTGTTTGTCCACATCTACCATTAATGGCAGCCTGGGCCTTCCTATTTTTGATAGATATTTCTTTGCAATGCAACTGAGCCACATGGTGTCTTGGCACACAGAGGAGGGGAGTAAAAAATGAGTGAAGTTTGAAAATTATTTGGTAGGTGATAGTCAGTTTTCTTCAGTGGATTCCCCCTAAGATGAGACCAGCCTCGGTTCAAGATGTTCCTTGCGTAAAAGCTATCGTACAAGTGTGGGACAAAATTAATAAGCGTTTGATTCTAGCTCCTTACCCATCCCCTCTATCCCCATTATGGCATCATCCCGATTTCCCATTGGGGTGCATGTCCTCATATATGAACCCATGGGTTTTAGTCTGGATTTCTAGAATCCTTCACATTCAGGGAGAGTTTGCACCCTGCACATTTGCAGACTTATGTGAGAAATATGGTATGTCTTCCAAATACATCCAGTGGAAGGCCCAGAACAGGTTCCCTGTGTCAAAGTTCTGCCTGGCACACTCCGCCGTGAGGTCTGAGCGGGACCCCAACCCCTCAATTAGGCACCCCAGACCAATTGACAATCCTCTGTGAAGTTTTCATCCAAATCCATCAAGTAGAAGGCCCAGATCAGGCTCCCCAGGTCAAAGTTCTGCCAAGCATAGTCCAACAGGAGGTCCATCCGAGACCTCAGACACATAGGGGCATATACAATTGGGTGCGAGGTTTAGCAAGTCAAAAACCTTGCACACCTCGCGGCCAATGCCGGAATACTGCGGGTATGTGCGCTCCTGCTACCCACAGTATTCAATTAAAAATATAGTGGTCGCGGGGTTTTCAGCTCTGAAAACCCTGCGCCGCGTAAAATTAAAAAAAAACACCTACCTGGCAGGGGGTCTCCGCAGCTCCCAGTGGCTTCCCCTCTCTCTTCTTACTGGAGAGGGGCTGCTGGGAGTCCCAGGGGCTGATGGGAGGAGCAAGGGCTGCTGGTAGATGTAGTTCTCCCAGTGCCCATTCCAGGGGTGCCACGCACACCGTACCGGGGGTCACACACACTCATGCACACACACTCACCCACCGACATACTCACCCTGCTGCAGAAGAGCCGGCTCCCGACGCTGGATGTAGAAGAAGATGCAGAAGACAGCGCTTCGGAAGGTAATTAAGTACTAATTAAGCTAATTGGATACTTTCAAATTGCTTAATTGGTCCTCAGGGGGGGTGCTGCGAAGGTGTCAGAGCAAGTCCGGGTGATTTTTCCTGAAATCATCGATTTTAGGAAAAATCCCGCTTGCTCAGGAGGTGCGTGAAAAAAAAACTCCCGGTGTGTGTTTTTTATCTACAGGGATACAGGGATGACCATTGTCATCGCTCACTAAGGAGTGTACAGTGGCTACAAAGCTAGTTTTTGTGCAGCCAGAGATAAAGTGCAGTCCGTAAAATGACAGCTGAGAGCTGATTGGTTGATATGGGCTGCTTCTTCTGTCCTCCTTAGAAGTTTTGATATATCTCCAACAAAGTTCATTGGGGAGCATGTCATTGTTAGATATTTAAGTCAGGGGTCCAACATTAGCAACTATCGTACTGCATACTTGTGGCTGTACTTAAAAATCGGGAGGAGCCCTGGATTTGGTGCCCAGTCCTCACTGTCGTTCCGGTATTCCCCTACAGCTGGCAGCTGTGGCACCTTCCTCCCAGCCACATTCACCTTTCCCCATATTGTCACATACATTGGAGCAAGTCTCCTGTGTGACACCATCTAATGGTGCAGATTGTAGAGCATCCCTCCACAGACTGACAGCACTCTCACTGACTGTAAGGGACTGTGCATGAATAACTACTTTGGCCTGACGTATCTGCTCTGTTATTTCTAGTGATGAAGACTGGAGACAACGGACTGTAAGACAAGACCGCTTTGCTAAAGTATAGGCTTTATGTCCACCATGACTGAGCAACTGAATACTTTGGAGTTACCAGAGTCTATATAAAGAAACATGAATGTTTTGCTCAGTGATTGGTGCCTATAGCAGTATAGATGTGCCTTTATTACAGTCATTCACACCCAGCCACTCAAACTGGGTCTGTACATAATGTCTTATAACTATTCTTCAGCATTGCCCTCCTCCTGAGAGCCATCGTCAGGGTGTGGATGATATCTGTCCATAGGATAAGTACATAATGTGTGGTAAATGGCTATTCTATGTCGGAGATTGGATATTGCAAGCTAATACAATGTGATTTCTCTATACAGTATCATCATGCATCGTCTTAAGTTTGTTATCCCTTGAGGCCAACTAGCAGCTAGATTGCTCTTACACAAACCTTGATCAACATCACTCATTTCAGTACTGACCAGGAATGGACAATGACAGACTGTCCTTTTTATGGAGCTGGGTGTCGGTACAGTGTCTGACTTCGCCAATCGCCACCTGGCACCACCCACATTGAGGGTTTGCTGTGGGTGATGGAAGAAGACTTTTACTATTATTATGTACAATGTACTTCTCACAATGGATTCTAAGCATATTCATTATAAGAGTTTGCTATATGCTACAGGAGACGACAATGACTGCAAGACACTCACAGACACCAGCAACTCTACAGATGTAAGTCAGACTTGTTTTGCTGAATGGAGGTGCTCTTCCCACTAATTGTGGGATCTTGGCACTGGTAAACTCTCACTGACAGAAGAAGCCCACCCCCCTGTCAATGACTGAAAGATGCTTTGCGGCCATAAAAAAACATAGATGGGTGATAAGAACCGGAGAAAGAACTGACCACTTGTTTGACACTGATCTCAGTACAACTGCTTGTGTGTATTGCAGGTCTGATTTATGCTGACTACACATACAGTAATATCAGCAACGTGGCCAGGATTGTCTCACGTGGGGCTCTGAAATGGTGCAATTACCGTGGTTCCATTTGATGTAGACTGGATCATTTTAGAGCAAATCTGACTGATGAGTGCCACCCACACTGACATACCTCTATGTGATCTGGCTGCTGGGCCTGAGCACAGACTGACCCACTCTGATCAATTTGCCCCTATAAGTGAATTCTAAATGGATCCTGTTGAAGCTTGATGTGTAATCTGACCACAAAATGAATAATGTGAGGGAGACGAGGGCTGCTTCTTGCTGCTCTAGGTCACAGTCGCTTCTCCTATCTCCATGCTGACACATCTATTCCTCCCCCCCCTTACATGTAGCAATCCTGTAGCCTTTCTGTAGATCCGCAGAGCCTTCTCATGAGACTCTCCTCCGTCTTGTGGGCAGAAGTCCCTTTTCTCCTGTCTGTTACCGTTATTTGTGACTGCCCATAGTTGGCTGGTGACAGTATGGGGGCGATTCAGTTCTCGGTGATATCATGTCCGTGTGGTGCCATCAGGACGATGGGAATGTTGGAGCCTCTCTCCCATTAACTTGTGGTGTCCGGATAATGGGCCTGAATCTGAGCCAGTCCTGCATCTGTGACTTTATACTAGAGCCGACACAAAGCCCTTCCCAGGTGTAGAGCCGTGTGTCTGACTGTGCAAGGGCTTAGCCGCCCACTGTTGGCATACGTAGGTGCTGAAATACCGCTTGGTGCATCTTAGATGTTCCACTGGGTCCTTGCTCCTACCTTATGAGTGGTGCAGTCGCTCAGTCTGAGTAGGGCATCCTATGTGAATGGTTTAGCGTCCCTGTGCGCAGCTACTTTCCTGGGCCCTGATAGGGAGGTAAGGCAAGTGCAGGGCCGGATCTTAGAGGGCGCACCCCTCCCCAACATCCCGATTTCAGTGGGACAGTATTGTCCCGCTGTTCCTCCCGTGGGCCGAAGTGGCCCGCGGGTGGTGAGATCGGGAGTTTGAGGACCCCCACCGCCGCAGCTGTGCATCCATTCCGTGATGGGAGAGGGCTGGGGGAAGCCCAGCTAGTGAGGCTCCCCCCAGCCTGACGTTATTTGGAGGCATGCCATGTGGGCACACCTCCAAATAACATCACATAGGGGGCATGGCCTACGTTAATTAGACCACGCCCCATTTTTGGTCACTCGCGGCTTAGCCACGCACGATGTGTGGGCGCAGTCTGAAGAGCCAGCACAGGGTGCTCCGACCCTTGGAGCCGGCCTTGGGCAAGTGGGTGGCTAAAAAGACACACAGAGATAAAAAGACATGCCCAAAAGACGCAACATCTCCGTGCATCTTTTTAGCCACCCCCTTGTTACCACCTACTCAGCGTCCAGGAACACCCCTTACATTTCTGCTGCCGTGCGTCCAAATCTGTGCTGTGACTCTGGGGCCTACTCATCAACACTAAAATAACGTTTTTAAAGACATTTTCCTTAATTACCATTATTTTAGTATTCATGAAGACACTTAACACAGGAGATATCACTGGTATCTCCTGGTTACGTCCGCCTGTGTTAATTTCCACACTCCCCATACATTAGTATTGGGATATGGAAATTATGCTATTCATCAAATTCCGAAAATGATGTATTTTTGGAATTTGATGGTGTTACTATACACCACTCTGAGGTAGCGTACAGCGGGTTACACTTACTTGCTGGCAGCTGGGCAGGTCCTCTGCCGGCTACCACCGTCACTCTGGTTGCTTCCCAGGCTGTTCTCCCAGCAGAACACAGTAGAGTTTAGAAAAAAAAAATTTTTTTTTTGTTTCTAAACTTTACTGTGCTCTGCTGGGAGAACACAGTGTCAGCACAGCAGACGGGGCCGGAGGCGGCTGCAGCCGACAGGTAAGTGGAGGACAGGGGGAGGTGAGCGGAGGGGGGAGGGGGATTTGGCGGGGGACAGAATTACCGCAACTGTAGGCAGTGCTGCGCATGCGCTGCTTTTACGGATGTAACGGCGTATGTGCAGCACTGATTACAGCTGCGGTAAGGTAGGACTGGGCAGGGAAAAGTATCTATTTTTCAAAAAGCTGTCATCGCAAAAATTACAGCTTTTCGGAATAGATAGTTATGGGGAGGAGGAATGATTAATTCCTCCGGTAATTAGGTAGAACTCCATGCGAGTTCTAAACCTAATTACCTCCAGAGAATTGTATGTGTTAATTAATGAATAGGCCCCTCTGTACATACAAAATCTGTATGCCTGTGCTATGAGACTCAAATGCTTGTGCAGAGGAAATACATCACTCCGACATCGCCACCGCGTCAGAATCAGAAGCAGGCCCAATGATTGATATCAGTGATATAACTGTAGATGCCAGGCCTTGATGTTATACAGTTTGCAATATAAGGGTTAAAGTCATAATTAATGTATCCGCCGCTCCCAAACGTGCATCCAGAAGAGATCACACACAATGGGATTTCTAAATCTCATCCTCTGAGCACGAGCCCAGCTTGCTGCAGTGAGGAGGACATTTCCCTTCCCCCTGCTACAGTAACACTGAGTAACAGCTCTGGGGAAGGGATATGGGAAATACATGAGGCACACTGGTGCTGGTTACATTTTGTATACTGCCTCTTGGCTACATGTTCCGATTTCTGACATTACATTATAACTGCTGCTGCTGAATTCAGTCTCGCAGTCATATACACAGAGTGAGGCAGCCATTTTGTGGGTTGGATAGTATAGTGGGCCTGATTCAGAGATGGACGCAAATCCCGTTGTTACTGCATCTTTGTACGCAGCGACTGTGTGAAAATATGCAAATATCGCAGCCACCGGGATTTGTATTGAGACGCCCATTGGGGCTTTGTAAATCCAATCACTTGTATAAAAGGACGCAGTATCTGAAATAGATCAGTTAATTATGAAAGTACTAAGTAACCGCATGGTTAATCAGAATGGCTGTCGGGACTGAGACACAGGTGCCTGCGGGATCGCAGAGACATGCCCCACCGCTTTCTCACATCGGTAAGACCTCGCAGTCCTGCATATACATCGGTAACATCGAGTAACATCGGTCCCTCATGCAGAATTACAGCAGGTTTGACCTTACTCAGAAATGGCAGCTCTCGTCGTACGCAGTGAGATGCTGTCGCAGTGGCTAATTTATGCACGCCCAGGAAACGGCGTTGAAACTGACAGGCGTGCCTGCGATTCTCTGACCACTCCCTCGTCACCACCCCCAAACACTGACATCCCGTCGCTCACTCTGCGATGGCTTTGTATCTGCGTACGTGATTGCAGTGCGATTGCAATGCTAACCTGTGCACAAGCGCTGAAGTGCATGTGCAGTACGCACCATCGGCCGATCTACGTACGCTATTGCAGTTGTGATCCGTAATGAATCAGGCCCAATGACCTAAACAATACATAACACACATCATTTCCACACATGGGAAATGCGTATACATCGGGAACACTGAGTAACATCGGCCCCTCACACACAATTACAGCAGCCCTGAGCTTACCCAGAAATTGCTAACCTCATCACACACAGGGCCTCATTCAGAGGCGGTCGGAGGATGCAAGCGGTCGCTCAGAAACTGGGCGGCCGCTTGCATCCTGACTGCCCGCCTCTGTTTCGGTCGTTAGGCTGTGGGTTTACACCCACAGCTCTAACGACCGCTAGGGTGATGGTCGCGATGGTCAGAGACCATCGCGACCATCGGGGCTTACGACGAGACCCTAGGGTAGGGTCTCACTTATCGTAAGCCCCGGAGAGCTTCTGGCTCTGTCAGAGCCGGAAGCTCTCCACTGACATCACTAGTGATGTCAGTGGGGCCTCCCCCAAACGGTAGGCGTTCCCATGGGAACGCTTCCGTTTGGGCTGCCACCCCCCCGACCCGCCTTCCAAATGGGGCGAGCTGTCAATCAACATCAACAGCTCGCCCCCTTTGGAAAGAGACCCGCTACGACCGGCGTTGTCGGTCGTAGCGGGTCTCACGAATGCGCACGAAGGAGCCGGCTCCCTCGTGCGCATGCGCACTTGACAAACATCGAGGCGGCCGTGCGGTCGAAGACCGTACGGCTGCCTCTGAATGAAGGCCACAGTGAGTACTTAAGCTGCGTATACCGTCGCAGTGGCTAATTTATGCACACCCATGCGAAGGCGTTCAAATGGCAGGCACACCTACGTTTCTCCGACGACTCTCCTTTCACCCCCCCCAAACGCTGACCTCCCGTCACTCACTCTGCGATGGCTTTCTTTCTGGGTGAGTGATCGCAGAGAGCACTGCGATACATATGTATGCGCAGTATGCACCATCGACCGATCTGCGTATGCTGTTGCAGTTGCGATCCGTGATGAATCAGGCCCTTTGTCGCGATAACATAAAATCCTGCTGGCTGCAATTTGTTTGGTAGGTGGATTACTGTCACAGCAATGACCCAAAGTAATTCTATGTGGAATCTATAAAAAAAAAAAAAAAAAATTAAATAAAAAATATCATGTTTGTTTTTTTTGTTTACTTTCGTGGAATTACAATAAAAAAACAAACAAACAAAAAAAACATTTTTTTCTGACTATTTTGGTTACATTTTATTTGACGTGCTAGATGCAGGTAAAAGACTAATGGTATATGCTGAAAATGCAATGTCTTCTGAAAAACAAACAAGGTATAATTTATGCGGGAACTGCCTAAAACAATTGGTGATATTAATGTTTGAATGTGGCAAATGAGCTCAGCACCGGATTGATAACCCTCCACAGTGAAGGGGCTAAGGTGATACAAGTAAAACTTTTAAGTTTTTCAAGGGATCGGGAAAAAATGGTGGAAAATAAGCTGAATCGCCAGTTGACCATTTTATGTTAAAATAGGCATGTATATTTTTTTTTCGCATTATGAATAAAAATTAATAATTATAATAAATAGAGCACGATGACTGTACAAAACAATGTATCTGGGGAACCTGTGTGGTAAATGTGGGGTAAAGTGGTGTAATAGCCGCCATCTGGGCCCTCTGAAAAGATATAGGAAAAAGAAAGTAATATAAAAACACTTAATATAATCAGGGAGAGTGTAAAATGGGGTCTAACTTCATCAGTGGCTAATTGTCTGGGATGGGGGAGATAGTTGTATCACAGGGGAGGTGCTGCAAAACAAATCAACCTGGTCTGAAATATACTGTAGTCAACACTCTCATCCTGCAGGCGGCGCTGTCACGCGACTTGTCCTTCTCAGTCCTTCCACTTCCAGGACTCTTGTCACTAAGGGGGAGACTTATCAAATTTTGGAGAGAGATAAAGGCCCTGATTCAGAGCCGGACGCTCTGACCAGAGCGCTCGCTCTGAATCAGGGCCCACCTCCATAATTATGGAGCGTCCTCCTGGACGCTCGTATAGCTGTGGGTCACCACCCACAGCCTATACGAGGGTGCAGGTTGATGGCCGCTATGGTCTTGACCATCGCGACCATCGCCACTGCGAGCCGGAGCCTGCGGTTGAGTTTCTCAACCGCAAGGCGCGGAGTCATTTTGGCTCTATCAGAGCCAAAATCACTCCCACTGACATCACTAGTGATGTCAGTGGGCCGGCTTCTGATGGTAGGCGTTCCCTTGGGAACGCCCCCGTCTGGGAGGCACGCCCCCGGCACGCCCACCAAAGGGGGCGTGCTGTCAATCAACATCGACAGCACGCCCCCTTTGATCAGACACAACGAGCGAAGGAAAGTCCTTCGCTCGTCGCGTCTGGCGCATGCGCAGTGCACACCATCGACCCACTTGCGAGCGGACAGCTGCTTGCGAGTGGGTCTGAATGAGGCCCAAAGTTCCAACCAATCAGCTCCTAACTGTCATTCTATCTCATCAAGATTTTATATAACTCCCCCTTGGTAACCACTGTAGCATGTCCAAGCTGTTTAAAAAAGGCTTCTATTTTAGGCTGAATCTAAGAATAAAAACATTTGACTTCCAATTCCTCAGTGGCGTGTGAATGGACTTTATACGTTTAGCACATTCCTACACACATGATAAATGGCTACAGTGTAAAACACAAGGCACTGAGCGACAGAAATGGCAAGCAATGGGTGATGAGCCGGTATGGCTGCAGACCATTCCCCAGATTCCGGGTGGGTGAGGGGACCATGACAAGGATGACATAATTGATAAGCTTTCCAGTACAGAAGCTTGCATTCCTTTAGAGTGCGGACCTATAGGCAATGGTATGTTCAGCCCAGCAGGCAGGACAGTCACGCCGGCCCCATTCAGACCAAATAAGGTTTGCGTCAGGTTAACTGGTATGAAAAATAAGATTTATTTTGTTATTAAATAAACTTTATTCTTTCCAAGCTGTGATCCAACACTGTTCCGCTTTGTGTCCTGCAGTCCCCTGTGTTATAATTAGAGATGCTTTAATCTCTTTAGTTTATTTGGTGGGTAAAACAAATGCAGTTCCCTGGTCTGGAACAATATCCCCCTCAGTTTTCGTTGCTGCAAATCATCAGCCGCATTTGGCAGACAGAGACCGAAGCGTAACCCCTTTAGCGCTCGCCAAAGGGGTTATGCCATCCATTCTGTATTCAACAAACAGCGGTAATCTAAGATTAACGCTGTTTGTCACTGCACCATCTTTAGATGGTGAGAGCGATGCGGTCTCCCTTGCAGGCAAATGGGACCCAGCGCTGCCTCTTCAGCTTCAGCGAAGCCTTCCTGGCACTGCAGGGGTCCCCGCCGGGTTATCGTGCCATGCACATGCGCAGACGGAAAGTCGCGCATGTGCATGACACAGAAGCCCCTCACTGGCAGCGTTCGGTTGCCAGCAGCTGTGTGGAGGTCCTCGCCGACGAGGAGGACTTCACTGGACCTACCCGAACAGATGAGTAGTTAGGAATACAAGTGGCATTTTCATTTGTATCACTGTGATTCTTAACGAAAAATGCTGCTGGTATTAACCTTGCTTCTTAAATGGGGTCCAGAGATTGGTTTGCCATCAGGATTTGGTGACGCGCCAGGCTGGGTACCTTTATGCAGTAATATTTTCATGGAGTCACCACCCAGATGTGCTCTTTGATTCCATGGCAACTTTATGCGCCTGTACTTTAAACCTAATGGGGACAGGGAGAGTGTCTCTGCACAGGTAATACAAAAACATTTCCTATAGCCAGAATGTAGCAAACTTATGTACATTAAAGGTTATCGAAGGTATATCTTAATTAACCAATGGATCATTGAACTCAATACTCTGGGCCTGATCCAGACCCGCTCGCGAGCGCTCGCAAGCGGGTTGATGTTGCCCAAGTGCGCATGCGCACGACGGAGGCGGCTCCGTCGTGCGCATGCGCGAGGCCCGAATAACGACTGCCAAGCCGTCGTTAAGGGTCTCGCACCAAAGGGGGCGTGCTGTCTTTGGTGATTGACAGCACGCCTCCTTTGGTGGGCGTGCCGGTGGCGTGGCTGACCAGACGGAGGTGTTCCCATGGGAACGCCTACTGTCTGGGGCCGGCCCCACTGACATCACTAGTGATGTCAGTGGGAGTGCTTTTGGCTCTGATAGAGCCAAAAGCACTCCAGGGCTTGCGGCAGCGAGACCCTGCCGCAAGGGTCTCATCGCAAGCCCGATGGTCTTGACCATCATTTTGGCCGCTCGCTATAGCTGTGGGTGGCCGCTCCAAAAGGTAGGAGGGATGGCCCTGATTCAGAGAGAGCGCTCTGTCAGAGCGTCCGGCTCTGAATCAGGGCCTCTGTAACCAATAAAGTAAAGAAAATATCAAGTGGTTGCTCCATGCAAATGACAGTGCAAGCCTGATGCCGAAACGATATCATCGGAGGATCATGGTCTCCCACTAAGCACACGTCACCCCAGACACCAGACTGTTTCACCCACAGCCATACATAGAGGTATTCTTTACTCTTTTCCTGTACTCTCATCGGCGCTGTTCTGCAGGAGCCAGATACAGCACTGCCGAAAGCAGTTGCAGCTTGTTACACTGTATTAAGGGATCTTTATATGCACTCTCATAATTTCACCTCTGCACGTATGCTGGAAGCAAGAGAAATGAAAGCAGATGCATGACCCTAATAACTCAGGACCTCATTCAGAGTCGGTCATTGCGGCCACTCGGTCGTAAGGTAAAAGGGGCCGGAGATGCAAATGAAGCACTCGCAAGTTGCGTCGTTAAGATGGCATCGTTAGCTGGACGAGCGAGGGGAGGATGCGGCCGTAGGACTAAAAATATGCCCCCTTCTCGTTTGCATTACACGTCATCTCCGGGCATATAAGGATTAATCGAGACCATCGGGAACCATAGGAGCTGGTCGTAGAGCTTAAGGTTGACCATACCCTCTCTTAAGCACTACGATCAAGTCAGTGTAAAAACCTCCCATGTCACATGTGCCATGACACTACTTAGTTAATTATGAACTCCCATAAAACGCCGTTTGCATAGTCAGGCACGCCTGCGTTCAGATCTCCACTCCCCCGTTCACAAGCACCTTCCCCTGTTACCACCCAGAAACGCCTCATCCTGTCACTCAAACTAACGACCTGGCTGTGTTCAAGGAGAGAGAAATTTCTGACCGTAATAGCTAGTTTGCGCACGCGCAATGCGAATTTTACGCATGCGCAGTTTAGCTAACATTGGTGGCGTACGACCGAGCGGCCGCAACGACCGACTCTGAATGAGGTCCTCAGTCTTTTATGATATCTACTAGTAACTGTGATTTCTTCTTAAGGTGCATACACACTAGACGATATGCTCCCTGAGCGATATCGTCTAGTGTGTCCCCGGCAGGCTGTGCTCAATGTCGTTCATGACATTGAGCACAGCCGCTGAACAATATCATTAGCGATATCGTTCAGCGCCGGGCTCTCTCACCCATTCCCTGACATGCAGCAACCTGACGAGGTCGTCAGGTTGGCCTGCATGTCAGCCCGATGAACGAGGATGACGAACGACCCGCGGGAACGCGCGTCGTCGTCATCGTTCATCTTTTTTGTGTTAAAAATGGACGATAAAGTGGACGACTGAACGATAACGATATCGTTATCGTTCAGTCGTCCACTTTAATCGCCCAGTGTGTACGCACCATTAATGATAATAACTGCCACTTTAGTTTGAGAGCACTCGTTCATCATTGGATGCCATGGTCAGATGATCAAAAGCAGAATCTCATTCTTTTAGTCATGCAGTTCTTTTATAAGTTTTTACTATGTACATCTATATGCTGATACATATTGAATCTGTACCATTTCAGCAGTCGTATTGGCTCAATGAATGTTAATTGGTAAACTGCTATCCATGGGACAGGAGTGTCCGGTGCTTTTAATGTACATGTTCCCACATGCGGATGGGATATACATATGAATTGAAAAAGGAAGTGAGATACTATATTTTGTATGTACCACCCCTGAAAGAATGCATATCTGCCGTAGGATTGGTTACATGTACTGCAATTGATTTTTTATTTAGTATGTCACATGTATGGTGATATACTATTTATCAATCTTTGTTCATACACTTCGTTGTCTGAATATTTGTAGTCACGTAGAATTATTTCTCCAGAGGCTAATATGCAAATAAATGGAAGTGGTAAACGAGAACATTGCCCTGGAGCAACCATTTGCTATTTTCTTTACTTTACTGGTGATTTAATGCTGGTGTTTAACTTTTTGTGGTTTCTGAATTTGTAATGGAACATAATAAAAATAGTTTTTAACTGATTAAGTTAAGTTGCGCCCCCAGAAAAAAAAGAGTTTATTTTTCTCTTTTTTTTTGCTAGCTGAACTTGAAACCTGCAACTTACCCATCATAACCTTTAAAAACTGATTTTTACCAGACTAGGCTAACCTGCGTTTCTCTAGCTGTGGAACTACAAGTCTGAGCAAGCGCTGCCTACCAGTGGTTGGTGTGGCCTGATGGGGCTTGCAGTCCTACAACAGATGTTGGGCCACAGCTTGTATACCCCCTACTTAACGCGCGTATATCATCCTCCTGCTTAACACACAGGTATTACTGTAGCATAAAGGTGCCTTATTTCGGAATTAATCGCCTTATTGCATCCCATTTGTTGACCCCCAGAGCCAACTGACCGTTATCGACAGATCCATTCCATAGCTTTGCAGGCTGCCCAAAAACATAACTGCCTTTACCAATATGATTGTATTCTATTAAATGTGATAACTTTTTTGTTATTACTGTATGTAAAGTAGGTATGGTGATTGATAGTTTAGTGGTTTTATTACACATAACATAAGTAAAAAATAAAAAAAAAGAGGGAATCCTGGCGCCTAGCCAACCAAGCACTTATGGATACAACCAATATGTTTGCTGCAGCTGTCTGTTGTGTGTAAGGGAATTGCCAACCCTCCTTAGAAGATACAGGTATAAAATAGTAAAAATAACAGACAGCGCTGCAATCAATAGGATAATCCACATAATGATTTCAATGTACAATATACATATTTATTAATACAATAACGATAATAATAAAAATAATAAAATTGGCCTTTTTTTGATTTTTATTGGCCAATTTTATTATTTTTATTATCGTTATTGTATTAATAAATATGTGTATTGTACATTGAAATCACTGTGTGGATTATCCTATTGATTGCAACGCTGTCTGTGATTTTTACTATTTTATACATAACATAAGTGCCTTATTGCTCTTCACACATGCCACTTTGCACAGATTGGAGATAGGAAACTGAATATATAAAACCCACTGCATACTTGCAAAGTGTGTATCCACTGGTATAGACCTACAGTATCTGCCACCACCTCTCACTGACCTGTCCCCTGTTTGTCAAGTGATCCGCAGTAGATAGACTAGCTCTGCAGTTTTGCCCAGATGCCTGTCCCTTCTCTCTCTCCCCAAAAGCTTCAAACAAGAGATTTTGCCTTTGCTTTGTTAAACCCAGCCCCGTGCTGGACAATGGTGGATGTTTGTGAGCAGCTTTTCTGAATTGCTGACAGGGCCTCTGTGTTAATCTGCAGGGGTTAGATGCCATTCTCTGTATGTGCCCAGGCTTATGCTGTGCCCGGTGGCGAGTCTGCGGTGGGATATACAGGAGCTGGGGAACTGTCCGACATAGGGGAATTAAAAGGAGAAAAGACGTAAAATGTGTGACTGTTTCAATCAGATATTTGGGGTTTCCTGGTCTCCGTCTTCCGCAAATGGTAAGTGTATGGATGCATATAAGTCTTAGTGAGTCAGCCAACCTGTGGGCACATGCCTTTATTCTCATGGATTAGGTGTATGTGGCAGCAGCTTATGGCACGGACACTTGTCCAAGTCATCTAGTGGGATGTGGGGTCGGTCATTGTGTTACCATCCAGTTGGCTGGACAGATCATGTACATGGTAATGCCTGTACCCCTCAGTGAGTACGCCCTTACACCTGGCTCCTGATGTCTGTGTCACTTTCTCCTTTGAATGTGAGTCTGACCTGATGTGTATACATTTCATTAGTAAACTGTGTGTTACTTACATAAGTATTACATTATAGTTCTGCTAACTTTTATAGTATAGTGTTTATTTAAGTGGAGTGGGTTGGGAAAATTCTGCATTTGAACAGGTTAACTGGTCACATATGGTCCAGGTAGTGTGACTGTATCCAGTGTACAGAGGAGATCTGCCCTGCTGAGAATGCTGGATGTTACAATAGCTCCTGTGGGTTAGGGTGATGTCACTGTTAAATGTTTCAAATATGATTACAGTACAGAGTTGGTGATAACTCTGCACAGAAAGAAAAATGTCCTAGGATAGAAGTCAGTGTTGCTGTCATGTTTGGGGTTGTCAGAAATCCCAGATGATAGTCATCTAATGTTAGTAGAAGGTTGTCCGGTGTAAATTCATAATTTGGAGAGTGACTGTCATACAGCCAGTACATAGAGGAGGTTACACCTTGATCAGTGACAAGTTGGCATACAATGATTTCTGTATCAGACACATTCATATTCCACTTCTGTGACATTCTGATTGTAGCTTTCCAGGGCAGGAACCTCCTCTTACTTACTGTATTCCGTTGTGTTTATATGATCCCTATATCATTTTTCTCAAAATGAAATATGACTGACACATGCTCTTTCTACTTTAGAGGGCTTTGTGGATTGTGTTGAGCGAGTGTTGGTTCCCCTGCTGGGGCGGTGAGGAGCCAATCCCAGCTGGGTTGTGGAAAATATCCTTGGAGGGGGGTAGCAAACCCCTTGCTCCTATGTGTGAGTAAAAATAATAAAATAGAATATATAGTGTATATATATATTTTTGAAGAAATGGTACAAGACGCCTTTTCCTCTCCTGTAGATGATTAGGATGCTAGTCACATTGGGCTCCATTTGCTCAATAATAAAAAAATAATCAGTGAACTTCTCAATATAAGTAATAATCAAATGCAAAGTGCATCCCCATAATACATTTCTATTGGCGCAGATGTGCGTATATATCTGCCTTGACCGTACATAACTGTATGCTCCCTACACAACTGTACAGTCCCTACATAACTGCATGACCATACTGTACCTATCAACTGTTGCCTAATACGTATCTACTGCAACTTTTGTGGATGTTTGTGGACGTTTTGCTGGAGACACACGTGGTAGAAGATAAAATGTCATTTCAAAATCCATCCTATTATGAGTTTAGGACCACCTCCTTCATTGACTTCAGCTATTTTTCTCCTAAACTACTGCAGAGATCAGCTCCCTTTTTGCGATTTCAGCGACTATGGCCCGTATTCAATTTGAGGCGAAAAGCCATTTTCGCATGTTTTTGTCGGAAACTTTTTGCCGATGACGTCATTTTTGCCTGTTTTGACTTTCCTCCGTATTCAATTTGAAAGACTTTCCGCCTAGACGGGAAGTCAATGCAATATAATAGGTGGAAAAGTTTCGCCTATGAATAATAGGCGGAAAAAAGTGCAGAAATGGGGTTTTGGGGTGCAACGTTGCGGGAACCCCCGTGCAGCCTTCAGACAGTCCCCCAAAGGTAAACTGCCTCAAAAATTTTTTAAAAACACTTACGGACACCCCAAAAAAATTACTTTGAATTTAGGGACGAAAAAAAATGTTGGGGGACAAAGATAAAAACTAGCGAACTTGACTCTGGGGGGGGTCCCCAAGTATGCCCCAAGTGTTTTTTACATTGCAGGTGTTTGCGGCAGGTGGATTTTTCATGGTTTTTTCAACGTAACTTTTGCAACTTTAAAATATGTAGGCACCCATTTCAAGTACCCCAAATTTGCTGGGATAAGTTATTTTCTGCAAAAAAAACTCCTGAATACTATTCCGCACCACTTATACAAAAACGCTATTTAGCAGCTATTGAGCCCGTTTAAAATCAACAAATACCTTAAACAAGCCAAATCGGGGGGTATCATAGGGAACCCCCATGTCAGAGCATCTTTTGGGGGGCTGATTTCCCCAAATCTGACAGTACTTTCCGCCTGTTCAAGTTTTGTCGGGTCCCGTTTTAGCCTACTTTCAAATTGAAGACGGGGATACGCAGGTACGCGCGCGATACTTTTCCACCTGCAAAACAGGCGAAGTAGGCGAAAAGTCCGGGAGGCGGAAAAGTATCGCAGGTCCGCTCAAATTGAATACGGCTCTATGTTTCATGTGATTACGTGTGTTGTTGAATATATTTACTCTAAGGGCAGTATTCAATTTGACGTCATTTTCGCCTATTGTCATTATCCCTGTATTCAATTACAAAGACTTTTCGCCGGTGCGAAAAGCCAATGTAAAAAAACGGGGATAATTTTAAAAAGTGCAGAATTGGGGTTTAGGGGTGCAGGCTTAAAAAAAATAGCCTGCAACCTTGGGAATGCCCCCTGAAAACAATCTGTGTTAAAAACCCCAAAAAATCGGGACACCCCCAAAAAAATATTTAAAATGTTGGGGTAAAAAAAAAAAAAAGTGGGAACACATCCTATAATATAACGAAATAGATTCCAGAAGAGTTCGGAAGTATTCGGCAGGTGTTTTCATCATTTCGGGTAGTATCGGTAGGTGCATTTTTGAAGAATGTTAAAAAATCGGTTTAGGGACTTAAAAATATGCTTGCACCCATTTTCATGTACCCCAAATTTGATGGGCATAGTTATTTCTCCCATAAAAAATTGCTAAATGCACTTCTGCATCATCTTCTTCAAAGCCGCATTTATGCACCTGCCGCAGCTATTTAAAAACCCGACATCCCTTCTGCATGCAAAATGGGGGTACCCATAGTGATCCCGCATGTCTGGACATCTTTAGGGGGGTCCCAGAATGATTTACCGAAAATTCCCGTTTTTTTTGCCGATCCAAGTTTCGCCGGTTCCCGTTTTCGCGTCCTTTTAAATTGAATACAGGGAATATCGGGCCCGCAAGCAATACTTTTCCGCCTGGAAAACAGGCAGCAGCCGAAAAGTCTGGACTTTTCGCCTCAAATTGAATACGGGCCTATGTGTATTTGTGAATTTAAATATGTGTTGATTGTTATTGAAAGTGAAAAAAGCCATGTTTTTCGAATACTGGCTTCTAAGAGCATCTTTAATAAAAGAAAAATAGACCTTTTGAATGGGGAAGGGGGTTAGTAGGGATGACCGAAATTGTACACATTTTCCACAGAGGAAATTGTGAAAACCGTCCTTGTTGTGTATGGGAGCATAGACATTTCTGCTACGCAAAAGCTCTGAGCTGGTGGAAATTAGGTTACTGTACTATACTATTATAAGGATGTATTTTTCACCTTCCATTTACACTTTGGTGGAGAAACGCGTTTTGCTGCACACCTCTAATATACCATAGAAAAAACATTTTATACGTGAAAAAGCGCTAAATCAAGCAGCAGTTTAAGGGGAAAGCTGAATTGTGTTATTGTACTGTATGATAGCCATGGTACTAGAGCAGTAGATGGATAGACTTTTATTTGAGTTTTGCGCCATGTACCTCTTGAGATTTTTCAGCATCCCAACAAAACTAGGCGCACTTTCATGATGGAGACGGCATCTACTGAGAGCAGATAGTAGAGGTGCACCTGTGAGTACATTCGGAAGCACGACTAGATGCATCGGTACAAAGCCAAGACATTGTAAATAAAGTCCACTGACCAAATTCAGGACAGAAGCTTTGTTTGTCGTATACCCCCATGAATTTCCCGGGTCTCAGTCCCATACCCTGGTGCAGAGCAGGGTCGTGGACCCGGGTCTTTTGCATTCACACATTGCAAATATCCGGGTTGATGCGCATTCACGTGCAAAAACCCGCGTTTTTGCACAAGGGCCTGATTCAGAGATGTACGTTCATCCGAGGATGAACGCACATCTCCGATGTTTAGGGGTCTGCACCTGCGCGTTTCGCCTCCATTTCCGTAAGGCACAAGTCCAGGGTCTGCGTCGGCAAACGCAGATTCCTAGCCTCTTGCGTGATCAGGCACAGCCAGGCTGCGGGAAGCTTGATCTCCCGCAGCCTGGATGGATGGTCGCGATGGTGATCCCAGCCAGCGATGTCGGTCACAGTCTGACACCTCCTTCTGAATTTGCATCTGAGAGGAATGGATTTGCACACCCGCTTGTGTGCAGCTGAGTAATTCCATTTCTCTCTGAATCAGGCCCTGTGAGTATTTCACAGAGATTTCCAAATAAGGGTTAAAGCTTTATACAATTGATACGTGAAGTGTAATAATGTATACACGAAGGAATGTTGCATTTTTTTAGCATTGTGCACATGTATTTATAATGACGGGCTGGGCCGTGACAAACTGCTGATGTGATTTTGTGTATAGGAAGGAAAGGGTGGGGGACCCCAATGAGGAGGAAGTCGAGCCTAAAAAATGTGACCTTTTTACCCATGTGGGTTAGTATTCCTCGATATATGTGGCTCAGGTCCTTTCCGTGTCAGTGAGAGAGCTGGGGAATAAAGGCAGGAAGTTTAAACTCACTGACAGAAAAATGAGCTCAGCGTCACCAGAGAGAGCAGCTCATTGAGGGATGGGTGGGGAACCCTAGTCTCATCTGCAGAGTCCGTTCTGCACAGATGGCATCAGTCCTCCACTCCCTGTCATGTCACAAATGTATTGTTATAGAATATACCGGCCCCTGGGAGATGAGTAAATCATCTCAGTGACCATCCCATGTTCTGCATCTTGAACAGCTGTCATTTGATAAATTGTAATCAGCGTCACAGCAAGTAGCTGTATAATCGCAGCACAGCGACAGTTATTTAGTAATGTTGCACAAAGTTACCAGTCAGAAACTAGCTTTCATTTTGCTGCATGCTGATAAAAGCTAATTGCTGATTTGGTGCAGCGCACATTTGCTCCAAAAATACAGTGTGGGTATATATAAATCTCAGTGCTTATTACGGACAAGACACGAGAGTAAATTTACCAGGTGGGTGTTTTTGCAAGCCACCGCTATATCGTTGCCAGTTTAAATTTTACGGTCAAACCCACCGAGAAGCTCTGTAGAGGTTGCCAGTTAATGGCAAAGCATTATAGGTGAAGTAGTAGGATTCTGTCATCGCTGTTGTTAAGCCACATCATAAAAGTAGAGGTAAGAGACATTTGTCTTTCTGGAAGTATTACACAGACCTTGACACAGCTATGTCCCCAGGCGCTGCTATTAAATAGGCCCATCTTGTTTTACACAAAGGTATTGGAATTGAATACCTGTTTGAGAGAAATGTTTTGATAGCAATGAGGACACTGAAAGATTTGGGATTTAGAAAACGATAGACCTGCTCTGACTATGATGAGAGCGTTATAGTTGTAATGTAAAAGCAATTAACTCTTTGTCACACAGTCTAGACTAAGGTATGCAACATGCGGCCCTCCAACTGCTGTGGAACTGCACATTCCACCAAGACCTGGCACCGTTTTGCTATTAGAGCATGCTAAAACTGTGACAGGGCATGCTGTAATTTGTAGTTCCCCAGCAGCTGAAAAGCCAAGATGTTGAATGCCCCTGGCCTAGACTCACATCAATTGCTTCTTGTGAAAAGGTATCTTTCTTAACACAATGTTACTTGTTTATGTATATTTCAGCATATTCACAGTTGATTGGCAAGGTAAGGAGCATTGGGCCTGATTCAGAGCTGAACGCTCTGACCAGAGCGCTCGCTCTGAATCAGGGCCCTCCTACCTTTTTTTGGAGCGTCCTCATGGACGCTCGCATAGCTGTGGGTTACCACCCACAGCTATAGCGAGCGTCCATGATGATGGTCGCGATGGTCTTGACCATCACGACCATCGGGCTTGCGACGGAGACCCTGCGGTAGGGTCTCGCTGCCGCAAGCCCTGGAGTGATTTTGGCTCTATCAGAGCCAAAATCACTCCCACTGACATCACTAGTGATGTCAGTGGGGCCGGCCCTGATACGGTAGGCGTTCCCATGGGAACGCCTCCGTCTGGCAGGCACGCCCCCGGCACGCCCACCAAAGGGGGCGTGCTGTCAATCAACATCGACAGCACGCCCCCTTTGGTGCGAGACCCGGAGCGATGGAGAGCCCGTCGCACTCTGGGTCTCGCGCATGCGCACGACGGAGCTCCCTCCGTCGTGCGCATGCGCAGTGGGGGACATCGACCCGCTTGCGAGCATACTGCCGCTCACGAGCGGGTCTGAATGACCCCCATTATACCCATGTCGGTTTCCTGGCACTGCAATGTCGGTTCTCTAGTGGTTGCAGGGTGTGCGGTGCACACAGGCCCCTGGGTCCAGGGTGCACACATTGCACCCATATAAAGTTATACTTACCTCTCTGCAGTTACCAGAGTACTGCCCTGCAGTTCCGGGTCAGCTCTGCATGTGCAGTACATTCTGCCACCAAGCCAAAATCTACTGCGCTGCCAAAGAGGAGGGGGCCCGGGAATCTGCAGCTTGTGGTCTATTTAGACCACACAGCTGATCACTGGGGCCCAACAGAGCAGAGCAGGAGTCGGGGATCAAGGGGAAACCCTGGATAACGCCATCTCCAGGTGGTGTTGTTATCACAGGGTCTCCCCCAGTATTTTTTCACATTTTATATTTAGTAACTCTGGCCAGATCACATTTCTCATTACAATTATGGGAAATGCAATCTGCTTACTAAAAAATATGTGATAATTAGGTGTTAGGAGTAGAATTTTACAAATTCTACTCCAGTTGCCCTTAAGTAAATGTATGTGATACTAAAATCAGTGGCGTCACTCCCTGAGGTGTCACCTGCAGACCCGCAGAGAGCTGCGGCGGGCCCGGGCAATAAGGGGTGTGGCCTAATCACGGGAGGCGTGGCCACGTCCCCTTCCCGGAAAAAAAAAAGATATGCAGCGCCGCAAAGCGGCGCTGTGCGCTGGGGAGAGGGGGCGCTCTGAGCCCCCTCAGCCCAGCGCAAAGCCAGGGGGGGCGCGATCAGTGTGATCGCTCCCCCCACAGGCTTAGGAGACTGCTGTGGCTGCTGCTCAGCAGCCACGAGCAGTCTCCACTGCAGCTCAGCACACGCTGTGTGCTGGGCTGCTGTGAGGGAGGGGGAGCGGCGCCGGACCCAGGCCCCCGCCGGGCCCCTCAGGAAGCCCGGGCCTGGGTAACCTGTACCCGCTTCCCCCCCCTCTCGGCGCCCCTGGTCACCTGGTGCGGGGAGGGACAATATGCCCACCCCGCCGAAAAGGAGACGTGACCACGCAAGAAGGGGAATGGCTACATGAGAAGGGGGCGTGACCACACGGCCCGAACTCCCGTGGGGGGGGAGCTCCCTCAGTGACAGGAGCCGCACACTTAATGCTACAGTGCAGCACCCGGCTCCTGTCAGTGAGGGGGAGTCTGCACCTTGGTGTCACCCCTCGGTGGGTGACACTCAGTTTTGGACCGCACCCCCCTTGTGACGCCACTGACAAAATACACCCTTTTTCACTTTATTTTAGTAAAAATAATGTTAATAAATAGGCCCCTAGATTGAAAGGCCGGGAGGCCGTTTTTATACCTGTAATAGACAGAACTCGGACTACAAGAGACTGTGTTACATTTACAGACTAGGTGCCCACTACAGTCAGGGTACAAGCAGTGAGGTAGTGCCCTACATGGGGACTAGGTTGTTTATTATTTTGTTCCTGAAATGCTGACAGTAAAGCACCATTTATTTTAAATTTTAGCCTGCAAACCTGCGTGTGGATCCTTATTATGCACCTACTCACTGTACCACTGACCTCTCTACTGAGCTAATTTACCCAGATATATTTTAACTGATATGTAGAGCTTGTATTTTTTAGATCGTAAGCCCAGTGGGACAGTTTTTTTTGTAGTAATTAGAGAGGATGTTAGCAGGCATAAAGCTTCTTGAGACACGGTCCTTCATTAAATCACATGGATAATACGCTCATCAGACAAGTGTTTTTTGCTAAAAGACATATTTAAACCAGATTATGGGGTAAATGTAATAGGGTCTGGGTTTTTTCAACAAGACAAACTCAGACCTTTTCGCACATTTAAAGGTCCGAGTTTGTCGCACTACTCGCCAAATGTAATAGCCTGGGAACTTGTGAGTTTGAGGCTATTACATTATGCAAATCTGTGAAAGTATTCTCTTATGAAAACTCGGACCTTGTAATGCTACTAGCATTACAAGGCCCGAGTTATACAGAAGTTTTCACAGATCAGTGAGATAGTAAACTAAAATAGTAAACTGTTAAAATAAAAATTGATGTGCCCCCCACCAAGCATAACTACACCCTGGCTCTGTTGAGCCTGTCCTGGTTCCTAAAATACAAGGGGGGAAATGTGTAGGGTACCCCTGTATTTTAAGAACCCTGGTTCTAAAAATAAAGGGGGGGAAATGTGTAGGGTACCCCTGTATTTTAAGAACCCTGGTTCTAAAAATAAAGTGGGAGAAATGTGTAGGGTACCCCTGTATTTTAAGAACCAGCACCAGGCTCTGTTGAGCCGATCCTAGTTGAGAAAATGCAAGGATAAAAATTACGTAGGGGTCCCCCTTATTTTGATCAACCAGCACCAGCTCAGTGAACCGGTCCTGGTTGTGGAAATATGGGGGACAAATGAGTAGGGGTCCCCCGTATTCTCCACAACCAGCACCGGACTCTAGTGGGGTTGTAAGGCCACAGCCAGGGAGCCATTTCACCAGATTGTCCGACCAAAGCATTGACACCTGACCGCTAGCCAGCCCAGGCCGGGGTTCCCCCTCTCCAGGGCCCCAAGGCCTGGGCTGATAGCTATCCCCGGCATACCAGGGCAGTTGGTGCCGGGTAGATTGTATAAAAAAATAGAATGATAAATATTGTCTTTAACTGGAGAACCACAAGTACCAGCATGTGGGGCATTAAGGGCCCACTGGTACCTCTAGTTCACTTGCAAAAGAAATATTAAAATAAGACAAGACTCACACACCATGAAAGTATAATTTTATTAAAACATTATTATTACCAGTTATTTATATAGCGCACACATATTCCGCAGCGCTTTACAGAGAATAGTGGGCCATTCACATCAGTCGCTGCCACAGAATATACAAACTCAGTTAGGGCCGTGGTGGGAATGGAACCCTCAGTGCTGTGAGGCAGTAACGCTAACCATTACACCGTCTGTGCAGCCCATGTACATACATGTACACTCCCATTCACACATCCAAGGGCTTTCAAAACTTTTCCAAACTCTGACCCTAATACATTTTGCCCTATGAGTCTAGCATCCTGAGACATTCATAGATTGTGAGCACTACACGCACTGCTCCATGTGTAGTGCCTATCATAATGCTATTACATTGTACAGCTTTATAGTTCTGGCGTTAGAAGCTGTGGTCCTTTCCTTGGCCAGTATCATTACTGCTTGCTACCGTTACTATTTGCTATAGTTATGTTGTAGCTATGTTCCGAGTCTTTAGCACTTGTGCAGATAGAGTGGTGGGTTCCTGGATTGTTTGTCCATTAGAGATAGTAAGATTTAGGGGCCTATTTAGGAAATAATATTTGCAGCATATGTTGTGTTTTCGGGGGGTACCTGCAAATATTAAGGATCCCCCGAATCAGAGATATCTGCTGCGACACCTCCATTTCCGACAGCAGCCCCCAAAGTTTGGCCGCAGCATTCCGGAGTTTGACCCCACCAGCGAACGTCATCTTCAGATGTCATTAGCCGCTATAGGGCCATATCCAATTAGCCCCGAACACTGTTCGGGTGCTAATTGTTCCACGATTTTCGCCAATATTTTTTTACTCCCTATCCTATTAATTTGGGCGAAATAATAGGATAGTTCGCCCGTTAACACATAGGAGCCGCGATAAACTCGCGGCCCTATGTGTTCTCACCTTTTTTGGGGCGAAAAAAACAGCACTTATTGTGGATTATTTTTTGGGACACATCAGGTAACGAAAAAAAAAACCTGATAAGTGCCGTCGTCAAGCCGACTACGGGGCTAATTGGATAGCCCTGGGCGAGCTAATTAGCCTTGGTCATTTACCGCGGCTAATTGGATATGGCCCGAAGTCTATGTGCTACATTCTGCAGAAATTACAGGAGATGATTGCTCAGGAACCCTCCCCGGTAATGGCTGTTGCGCATGCTGATAAGAGACCCGGCTCCCAAAGGAGAAGTGAAATTATGGCTTTTGCGATCATTTCATTTCTTACACATCGCAGGGACGGGCTACTTTCTGAACCCCCACCCTGCATGTGAAATATTAGTCAATTCGGGTGATCTATAATTTATTATAATTATCAGGTCTAAAACCTGTTAATTAGCAAAAGAGACTTAGGGGCCTATTCATCATAACTAAAATTTCTCTGTAGGTAATTAGGTTTAGAACTCACATGGAGTTCTACCTAATTACTGGAGTAATTCATTATTCCTCCTCTCCATAACTATCTATTCCGAAAAGCTGTCATTTTTGCGATGACAGCATTTCAGGAAATAGATAGTTTTCCATGTCTACACCAACTTACCGCAGCTGTAATCTGTGCTGCGCATGCGTTGTTACATCCGTAGAAGCAGAGCATGCGCAGCACTGCCTGCAGCTGCGGTAATTCTGTGTGCCCTCCCAACCCTCCCCCCCCTCCGCTCACCTCCCCCCCGTCCCCGACTTACCAGCCCGCTGCAGCCGCCTCCGGCTCCGTCTGCTGCTCTGACACTGTGTTCTAAAGGCGGACCACAGTACAGTTTAGCGAAAAAAAAAACTTTTTTTTTTTAGAAACTTTATTGTGTTCTGCCTGGAGGACACAGTGTCAGAACAGCCACCGGAGCAGGAGGAGAGACCAGGGAGTGCCGGTGGGAGTGGAGGAGGACCTGCCCAGCTGACACAGATAAGTGTCACCTGCTATACGCCACCACAGAGTGGCGGATAGTAACTCCATCAAATTCCGAAAATACATAATTTTCGGAATTTGATGAATAGCCTAATTTCCATATCCCCATACTAATGTACTAATGTATGGGGAGTGTGGAAATTAACGCAGGGGAACTTAACCAGGAGATACAGGGGCCTATTCATTAAACTTAAAAATTCTCTAGAGATAATTAGGTTTAGGACTCGCATGGAGTTCTACCTAATTATAGTGGAATTCATCATTCCACCTCTCCATAAGTATCTATTCCGAAAAGCTGTCATTTTTGCGATGACAGCTTTTCGGGAAATAGATACTTTTCCCTGCCTACACTACCTTATCGCATCTGGAAACAGTGCTGCGCATGCGCTGTTACATCTGTAAAACCAGTGCATGCACAGCACTGCCTACAGATGCGTTAAGTTTGTGTACCCCCTGACCCCCTCCCACCCCCCGACCCCCTCCGCTCACCTCCCCCCCCCCCCCGACTTACCTGTCCGCACAGCAGCCTCCGGCTCCGTCCTGCTGGTCTGTCATGTGGTTTCCCAGCAGACCACATGACAGATTAGAAAAGAAAAAAAAAACTATTTTTTTTTTTCAAAACTTTCTTGTGCTCTGCTGGAGAGCACACATGTCCGACCAGCCTCCGGAGCCTGAGGACGGAGCAGAGCCCCGGAGGGACTCGTCAGGGGACCTGCACACGCGGATACAGGTAAGTCGATTCTGCTATTTGCCACCTCACAGTGGCGAATAGTAACTGCATCAAATTCCGAAAATTCATAATTTTCGGAATTTGGTGAATACCACAATGTCCACATCCCCATACTAATGTACTAATATATGGGGAGTGTGGAAACTAACGCAGGGGAACTTAGCAAGGAGATATCTGTGATATCTCCTGTGCTAAGTCTGTTCATGAATACCAAAATAACGTTATTTAAGGAAAATGTCCTTAAAAATGTTATTTTAGTGTTGATGAATAGGCCCCATAGTATCAGTGATATCTCCTGTGTTAAGTGTGTTGATGAATACTAAAATAACGGTAATTAAGGAAAATGTCCTTAAAAACGTTATTTTAGAGTTGATGAATAGGCTCCTTATTTACCTTCTAAAGAGGAGAAGTGGTAGTCTTATACATAGCAACCAATTAGACTGTAGCTATCATTCCATAGACTGTATTAGATAAATGATAGCTACAATCTGATTTGTTGCTTTGGACAATACCTCCACTCATCCTCTTTAGAAGGTAACTCTCCCCTTTAGAACCATTCCCTGTAGTGTCTGTAGGATACATTCTCTGTATACTGAGCCAGGCTTACGTGCCTCTTTAGCTCACTCCCACATCAGATGTGCTGCTGGGAACCATACACACACATATATATATTTACAGAGCGTATGCATCCTGGAGGGAAGTAGCTCCTCATTCCCCCTGCAGATAAGCCAGCAGGAAGTTGCTGCGTCCCACTGATAGAGGACAAAGTTTGTATAGTGACATCGATCGGAGCCCAACACTACACACACTCTGCTGCTTCCTGGCAATCACTGAGTACACAGTTACTAAAATCACACCAACGTGCCAATACACCTACAGAAGACTTAGTGTGTTCTGCAGTCATTTGCATTGTTTTGCATTATCTCTGCAATGTTATAAGCCCCATAGAGATAGGCTCACCATAAGTGTTTACCTTCTGTCTATCACTTCATTTGTTTCTTTATGGAACCAAATATACTGTATACAAGAATCAAAATGCTGTAAGATGTTTCAAGGGAGGGGGGTGGCCAGGCCATAAATTAAACCCCCAGACATGACTCTTCACAAGTTCTTGATGATGCCCCAATTAATTCTTACTCATATCAGGGCTAATGCCACCCACTGAAACTCCTCCATTTCTCTCCAACCGGTTTCCCCAGAACATGATTCCTAATTATCCTCCTGATACACAAATATTCACACTATCATTCTGTGTAGAGGACAAAGTGGTCTCACCTGGCAGCTAGAACGTTATCTCACTAGGCTGAGAGCTCAAGGGGTAAATTTACTAAGATGGGAGTTCTATTAACCAATCAGATTCTACTTCTCATTTATCTAGCACCTTCTAGAAGATAATACCTGGAATCCGATTGGTTGCTATGGGCAACATCAATTCTTAATAGAACTCCCATCTTAGTAAATTTACCCCCTATAGTTCAGAACAGAGAATTTGAACACTGATGATTATATAATTTACTACTCATAAAAGCAAAGCAATTGATAAACAAAATCTATATACGCTTATGCCAAGTTATCTATGCAGCTTATTGTAATCATAGAAATGTTTCTATTTATTAATGTCTACCTTTCTTATAATTAAATAGAAATCCTTTATTACATGGGCGCCAGCATGTTCAACGTAATGCTTAATGCACTCAACCCTTACATTGGCTACTGTAAGGTAGAGTTGGTGGCACATTTTTATGGAAGAGAGGGAGATAGGGTTCCTTGGAAAATTGGTCTCTAAGGACCGTTTACAGACCGTGAAAGCCGCGTAGATATGATGAGGGAGTAAACTGTTCCATAAAAGGGGAACTGTACAGAAGAAGTCTTGCAGCCCTGAAATAATGAAAGAGGAAGATAGAAGGTCACAGAGAGTGTGTTCGAGGGTGAGGTGAGAAAATATAGGTGGGACAGGAGTTATAAAGGGATATGTACAGTAGGCCTGGGTCAGACCTTAGACTTAGAGACAGTAGATGAGGAAGCACAGGAAGTATACTGTAGTTAGGTCCAGCAACAATTAAAATTGGATCTGAATGTGAAAATAAAGGGAAGTGCGGAGTTGAAGGTGACACTGAGGGGTCTATTCATCATCCCTTAATTTATACAAAAATAGGTGAAAAGTTAAATTTTCACATACTTTTGTATAAATGAAGAGTTAGGGACATTTATCAAGTTCCGAAAAAAGCATTTTTTTCGGAACTTGTTGGTGTTACTGTACGCCTGAGATGGGTACAGCCCCCGATAATCTTCACAGGCTGCCGTTTACATGGGGGAACTGCAGACCTGTGTCCGACTCACCTGCTCATGGTCCTCCTCCCGTCCAGGCTCCACTGCCCAGCTCCGGGAAGGGAGAGGAAACAGGTGAGAGGAAGCGGGGCGAGCGAGGACAGCGCGGACACCAGGGAAAGGATGCGGGGGACAGGACACAGCAGCAGGGGCGTGGTGAGGATACTGGAGGGGACAGAGCAGAAGCTGGGGAATGGGACACAGCAGCACGGGGAGGAGAGATGACACAGAGGACATCGCGGGGGAGGGGGTACAGAACGGACACCGGGGAAGGGATGTGGGGGCATGGGACACAGCAGCAGGGGGAGAGATGACACTGAGGACACGGGGGGGGGGCACAGATTCGGGGGGGGGGGGGGAAAGCTTTTCGGAAGTGATACATTAGTTAATGAGGCATTATGTATGCCTCTGAACAGTTTTTTAAATGAGTTTAAGACATAATTATCACAAATGATAATTATGTAATGATGAATAGATCCCACAGTTATCAAACTTGGGAAGTAGGACGATTGGTGGAAAGGGTGGGGGGGTTCTGTATGGTGGTATAGGCAATACAATCATCTTACTTTCTTCTATTAATATCAGAGATGGTGAAAACAGAAAAGTTGCCAGTGAAATGCACTGGGGGCACTTAACAGAGGGTTAAGGAAGGATGAAGTGCCAATGTACTGTCCAGTGAAAACAAAAAAGCCATGGGCAAATATTTAAGAGGTGCATTGATGAAATGAGAACACAGGTAAGTCTTCAGTCTGTTTTTCAAGATCCCTTTGAATAAGTCTTTGGTGTTAAACTCTCCAGGAGGAGCATGGACAGTCCCGATCCTCTGAGTAAGAAGAGTGGCAGGAGTAAGTTGAAGTGGATCTTCTGGGTCATTACAAACTGAAGTCAAGGGTGTGGAATTGAGATTGTGGTATGAAATATAGAAACTTCTGAATGGATTTTGATATCTGAGTCTGTGCCCACTATCTACTAGCTCAAATGTGTCACTTTCAGGGAAGTTCCAATCTGCGTTGTACATGAATTCAGGCCCTGTGAGCCACAAAGTGTCTTTAAGAAGGCTGGCTGGGATAACTATTGTAGCGTGGTCTGCAGAATTGTCAGCAGTTGATACATAGTGCCACTGTTTTGGATTGGTGGATCTCCTGATCTGTAGTACACAATAGTTGACATAAATGTTGAATAGTCTGGTCTCATTGCAAATGTAGCCTAACATTACATTATTGTCTGTGTAGCGTTCTATAGGTTCAATGGGCGACTCAGATGAAATTAGTTAAGCCAGTTCAACTGCCACCACTGCCGCACAAAGGCCCTGATTAAGAGCCGGACGCTCTGACAGAGCGCTCGCTCTGAATCAGGGCGTCTTTTTTCTTTTTTTATGGAGCGGCCTTCTGGCCGCTCGAATTGTTGTAGGTTGCCACCCACAGCTAATACGAGCGACCAGGATGATGGTCGCGATGGTCGAGACCATCGCGACCATCGGGCTTGCTACGAGATCCTTGTGGTAGGGTCTCGTGGCCGCAAGCCACAGAGAGTTTTCGGCTCAAACAGAGCCGAAAGCTCTCCCACTGACATCACTTGTGATGTCAGTGGGGCCACCCCCAAATGGTAGGCGTTCTCATGGGAACGCCTCCGTCTGGGCAGCCACCCCCCGACCAGCCCACCAAAGGGGGCGTGCTGTCACTCAACATCGACAGCATGCCCCCTTTGGTGCGAGACCCGGAGCGACGGATTGCCCGTCGCTATCAGGGTCTCGCGCATGCGCACGACAGAGCTGGCTCCGTCGTGCGTATGCGCTCTGGACCCCCATCGACCCAGTTACGAGCGCTCAGCGCTTGCAACCGGGTCTGAATCAGGCCAAAAGTTCCAGTCTGAGTGTGGTGTGCTCTGGATATGGGGCCTGATTCAGACCCACTCGCGAGCGGCTGTCCGCTCGCAAGTGGGTCGATGTTATGCACTGAGCATGCGCACGACGGAGGGAGCTCCGTCGTGCGCATGCGCCAGACGCGACGAGCGAAGGAAAGTCCTTCGCTCGTTGTGTCCGATCAAAGGGGGCGTGCTGTCAATGTTGATTGACAGCACGCCCCTTTTGGTGGGCGTGCCTCCCTGACGGGGATGTTCCCACGGGAACGCCTCCCGTCAGAAGCCGGCCCACTGACATCACTAGTGATGTCAGTGGGAGTGATTTTGGCTCTGATAGAGCCAAAATCACTCCGGAGCTTGCGGTTGAAAACCTCAACCGCAGGCTCCGACTCGCAATTTCGATGGTCGCGATGGTCTCGACCATCGCGGCCATCACAAAGCACGCTCGTATAGCCTGTGGGTGGTGACCCACAGCTATACGAGCGTCCAGGAGGACGCTCCATGAAAATGGAGCCCGGCCCTCATTCAGAGCGTGCGCTCTGCTCAGAGCGTACGGCTCTGAATGAGGGCCTTGGTGCTAACTTCACTTTTCCCATAACAAATCAGATATGACTTTGTCTTTTAATGCCCACAGTTTTAAGGTTTTTAACAGCAACTATTGTTGACTGAAGCATCAGCGAATACACAAAGTGTCTGGTTTGGTACCTCTGTAGATAAACAGGAGCATATGAGTGTGTAATATAAAAGTTAGTTAAAGCTGATAAAGCTTCTACAATTCTTTCCATAGATCTCTTTTCTGAGGAGGCAGTCGGATAACTCACAGGTTAGGTCTCTGAGCAGGGCTTTACCTTGGATATTGACAGGAGCTGCTAATCCTAAAGGGTCATACAAGTTATTTATAACAGACAAGACCCCTCTGCGAGTGAAAGGCCTTTCTTCGCTGCTCACTTGGAAGGTAATGGAGTCAGATTTTAAGTCTTATAAAAGTCCAAGGTTACGCTGAGATGGTGGAGAATCAGTTCCCTTAATCCCTTAAATTACTAGTATGATCTTTGGAAGGAAAAACTTCCATCACTCTTTTTTGTGAAGCCTGAGATTAGAACAGACAAGCATTTCCTGAGCTCTCTTGAGGAGGCTGATTGCGGTCTCATCTGATGGCAAAGACTTTACAGTTATTCACATACAAATCTTTTTCTATGAGTTGTCTAACATCAGAACCATACTCTAGCTCACCCTCTTGAGTTGAGCGTCTAAGTCCATGGATAGCGACTGCAGGAGAAGGACTGTTACCAAAGATGTGTACCCCATGCAGTACTCTACAATATCTTTAGAAGGGTCATTGTCTCTGAACCAAAGGAATCTTAAGAAATGATTCTCCTTTTCCCTCATGAGGAAGCAATGGAACATTTGTTGAATCCAGCAGTGAAGGTGATAGAGTCCTTTCGGAAGCGAATGAGTACTCAGAGGAGTTTGTTGTTAAGGTCTGGTCCTGTCAGGAGAACATCATTTAAGGAGATACCTTCGAAGTTGGCACTGGAATTAAACACAACTCCTGGTTCTTTGGGTGGTATACTAAAATTTTCGCAGGTACCATTCCTCTGTAACTTTGAGGATGGGAACTATCTCAGCATGACCGTTCTTAAATATTTTGCACATGAAAGAGAAATTCTCTGTCATCTCTAGTTTTCTGTGAAAGTTGTATTTAAGTACTTTTTTCTCTGTTATTAGGTAGGTGATGTCTGTGGGCTCTAAAGAGTAGAGGTGCAACCCAGCTGTTTGCCTCAGCTTTGACTAGTTTGTTCTTCATTATTTCCAAGAATATCTTGTCCCCAATGGACATTGCCATCTGATCATACTTCTTTGTTCTTTGGAAGACTGTGCACCCCAGATTAACTTGGTTGTTTGCCACAGACATGGCTGTCACTAGGGAAGTCTATAACAGGGCAGTGCAGCAGCTCCTCACGAGGAAGTGATGGGGACATGCCTGGAATAGAGGAGGGCGTACATTTCCTAAAGTACAAGTAAGCATACTGTTAACATAAGCTGGTTTGTGTATATCTCCTAGACATTCATCTCCTATTATATGACCCAGCTTAGGTCTAGCAGTTGAGCATAATGTGCATTGTGTGGACCATTAATCTGACTTCTGGCTTTGTGGACCTGTAAGATATCTCTCCCAATGACTAGAATGATCTGGTTTTGATTGTCCGGTTCTGGTATCAGATGTGCTATTACGTTTTAAATGTGCATGATGAATGGCTGCATCTGTTGTAGAAATTTAGAACTATTACCTGGTATCTGGTTGCCTTCAGTGATATTTGGTAAGGGAAGGCATGTCTTTCCCTCTATGGACTCGACTTGATATCCAGTAGCTTCTCCTTCCTGTTGTCTCAAAACTCCCTGCAGAAGTCTTTTAGTTAGTAAGGAGTTATGTGGCCTCTGATACTAAATATCTAAAAAAAAATGGTTTATGTGGCTATGGACTTGTTACTTTGGCCATCTAGGAGGGATGTAGTCAATATACCGACTGCCGGGAAGCCGTCTGACTAAATCCCAGTGTCTAAATCCCGATTTGAGACTAAAGATAGGCATCGAAATCCCGACAGACAGCTTCCCGAATGAAGGTAAGCAGACTACTGTTAGCTCTTAGCCGCGGGGAAGGGGGGGAGGGTTAGGTTTAGGCACCCACGGGGGGATTTAGGGTTAGGCACCCCCGAGGAGGGTTAGGGTTAGGCTGTGGAGAGGAGGGATTAGGGTTAGGCATCACTGGGGGGAGGTTAGGGTTAGGCACCCCCCTGGGCGGGTGAGGTGTAGGGTGCGGGAAAGGGGGGTTAGGTGTAGGCACCCCCGGGGAGACTTAGGGTAAGGCACCACCCTGGGAATTTAAGGGTTAGGCACCACCAAGGGAGGGTTAGGGTTAGGGGGGGAGAAGGGTAGGGTTAGCTTACTTACCTTTGCCATTGGGATTCTTCATGTCCGGGCTTCCGGCGTCAGTATTTCACTCTGCACCTATTCAGCCGCCGGGATTTCATACCCAACCCTAGGATTGCATAAAGTTTGACAGCTTTATCTGGCTGGCCTTTTGGATAGACTCTGATTAAACAGATTTTTGAGCAAGATCTGTCACTTATGGCTTCTCTGCAGACTTTGGTTAATTGTGAAGTGATCTCTGGTGCGACTGTAGTAGTGTTCTCCACTGTGCTCCCCGCTATGCTCAGTGCCACCATGGTTGAGTAGTAAAGTTTATGGAGGAAGTCCAGTGTTGTGATCAAGGCTGTCACGCTCAGTGCAGTTAACACTAACCTTACAGTCCTGAAATTGTTTCACATCAAATGAATAATTGCGACTTAGACATATTTTTGTAAATAAAAAAATGCAAACAAGACGCCCGGCGCTAGCAGATTCTCACAGAACCAGGCATGCCGAGGGTTGCTGTTTGGCATGATTGCAGCAAACATGAGTGAGGACGCATCTGTATGCTATAGTATAGTGGTTCCCAAACTGTGTGCCTAGGCACCCTGGGGTGCCCTGGGACACTTGCAGGGGTACCTCAGGTTGGTGGTCTAGCACAAAATCAAATTATATATGGTCAATGTAAGTTAAATATGTGGACAAACAGAAGTGCAAACCTGTCCCCAACCACATAACTGAACCTAAAGAGGACAGGTCAGCACAATTTACTTTACTACAATTTATTTCTGAATTTCTCAATAACAAACATTTGGCTTAGGGGTGCCGTGAAAACAAGGCTGTTACTCTAGGGTGCCGTGATTCAAAAAAGTTTGGGAACCACTGCTTTAGTATATAAATGCAAAAGGTAGTAAAGGCAGACTTGCCTACCTTTAGGCTGTCCCTTCCGGGAGGGGACAGCCTGGACCACGCTCTTTACACATCAGGTGGGCGGAGCAGGGGGCGTGGCGGCTCAAAACGTCATCGTGGCCCCGACCCCCGCAGTGCAGAGCCCGTAATACAGACACTGTACTGCGGGGGGCGGGGCTTCGATGACGCGTTTTAACGCGAATCGCGTCATCTGATCCCCCGGGCTGCATACTATGTGGCCGCCAACGGGGGGGTGCGGGATGGCTGCGGCTGGTTCCGGGAGACTTGCCTGCCTTCCCGGGAGGTCGGGAGCGGCACCCGATTTTCGGGAGGCTCCCGACAAAATCGGGAGGGTAGGCAAGTATGAGTAAAGGAGGTGTGGCTTCAGTGTGAGCACAAAAGATGATCAAATACTCAGTACACTCATACGCATTACAGTAAATGGCCAGAAATTGTAGATAAAAAGTACCCAAGTCACTTGGAACCTGTGAAATGCAATTTGAATAAGACACAAACATAACATTTTACATCCACATTAATAAACATATCAGCAGCCTTCACCTTTCCATAATAGGTAACATGCTTTACTTTAAAAAAAATAAATAAAATTGTTCTGTATGCAGTAATCCTGCAAAAGGGTCGCAGCCAAAGCAGTTTCACCGCATTTAGCAAATCAAATCGGGCAACCAGCTGTCATCATCAGCTCGCAACATCCATCAGGGTTTGAGTACCTGCAAGTCATGTCCCTTCAACCAGGAGCATATGTGACTTTTACGTGGCTATGTTAGGTGCACATGAGTCAATATGCCCTTACTGTACATTGGACACCTCTCCAACCACAATTCCAACCACCTTGAAATGATGAATATTCATCATTAATCAACTGGCATGAGGAAGCAGACAGTGATCTGCGATCCATGTAGCTCCCAAATA
Source organism: Taudactylus pleione (assembly GCA_031769625.1). Lineage (NCBI taxonomy): Eukaryota > Metazoa > Chordata > Amphibia > Anura > Myobatrachidae > Taudactylus > Taudactylus pleione. Next base: position 715,664 of record JAUIMM010000506.1, on the reverse strand, counting down.
GTGAGGTTTATTTATTCCAGTTTTGGTCCGGATTCAATTAGACGTGAAAAGCTGTAATCAGCGAAAAAGTGTTGCCTATTGTCGCTTTTCACCTATTTGCATCTTATCTTCAAATTCAATTCCAGGACATTTTCGCCTAAGCTGAAATGCAATGCACTGGAATAGGCGGAAAAGTTTCTCCAATTAATGACAGGCGGGAAAAAAGTGCAAAATCTTTATTTTGGGGTGCAATGTGGGGAATTGATTCAGAACCTATCGATTCCTGTCTGTCTATACCCTCTAAAATTGTCGCTATTTAGCGTTATTACTCGCACAAGAAATAAATGCTTTCAGACTTTGAGTGTGGTTCCAAAGCACAAAAAGTTATTATTCAATATGAAAAAAAAACATATGGTTACACGCTGTGATCTAAATACAATTAGCGCAAATAAATCATACAGACCCAAGGTACAGTTGTTACATACGCACCCAGATACCGGACCCAGATACCGGCATCAAAACAGAAACCTCCGTCAACAGCAAAGAAAGAGGACTGGCATCCAGGTTTAGAGAGCCCAAATATATACTCTTACAGAGACAGGCAATACAATAGAACAGTTTGGCATGATTCCATTGGTTCTTCTTCCTGGTTATTCTGTTACAGTACAGTTCATAGGTCAGTTCGTATGGACACAATCCAGCCTCCAACAGCTCTTTGTGTCCTTTTTCCCGCTGCATAATAAATCTAAGCTGGTTACATTACAGAGTACATTTTAATGTTTAACTCTCTATAGTCCATAGTTTGCAGACACATGTTGCAATCTTCTCACCGATCGTAATCTGCAAAGACACAGTGGATCAGTACAACACCAAACACGGTCTGCTTACCATGTACTAAACCTTAGATATCAAATAACATTTATTTCACAACATTACTAATACTGAATAAACCTTGAATATTACACTTTAATACTAGGGAACTTTTTATGTAAGTGTGCAGTGTGTAAGTATTGGGGAATTGAGGAAAGACGCTTGTTAACATTGTGCAACTACATGTTTGTGGAGTACACCATGGTATGTGTTTTGCAGGGTTGATCACTTTATATTTTTTAGTGACTGTCTGTATTTATATGATGAGGACTTTTAACTTCTTTCTATTGCGTGGGAATAGCACGATACTAAATAATACCATCGCTGTTTGTACTTATAATGGGCAAGATTCACTAAAATGGTGCTGGGCGGCCAGTCGCAAAATGGCGTCTCATTGCCATTCGCAAAATAACATCGTGCAGATTTAATTTTAAAACGATCCTGTCTCAGCCAATTATCCGTCTTCGACAGTCCACCCTTTGACAGCAAACAACATGCTATCATACTGTGATTTTAAAATTAATTTAGGCTTACATTATGACATATTATTTAATGTTATATTTATGGGATGGCACAAGGTGGTTCTTAAACCATCAATAATGTATCTCTAGGAGGGGACATAAAACTACCCTTATACGCACACCGCGGATCTTGGGAGATCATGGGAAAGATGTGGGGATGGACCAATCCTATAAAGGAAGTCTTGAGGGGGAATAGGGACTTACATTATTTAAGATGTTTTAAAATAACATTTTAATAACACATTTTTATGCATGTCTAAATCTTATACATCAGATGATGGTACCTTCTAGTTCAGGGTTGTAATGCAGTCCTACATTTACCTCAGTATTCATATTGTTACTACTGGACACCATCATAATTTCATTCTTTCGGTTTACCTTATTTTTACATTTTCCACATTTCAACACAGTAGGAACACACCTGACACATATGCCAATTACTAAGATGACAACCAGTATGAGGATCAGGAGTTTACCTATGCTCGCAATCATTTCCTGGACCCACTCTCCTAGACCTGAGAACCATTTCACTGGGTTCAACCAAGAAACCCATTTCTCTACCTTCTCCTCTACTTCAGCCACTGAAGCATTATGGTTCTTCCGAAATTCCCATTTTAACTGCAGAATTTCATCCATCTTCCAGTCTATCACCTCCTTGGGATCGCTGGTATCATTTGTAATGTAAGTGCAACATTTTACACCAAATTGGGTGGCCAAAGTTACGCAATACCCTCCAGTGACAGCTGTTAAATAATTTAACACTAGTCTATATTGCACGAGTTCTTTCTTGTAAGCTTGCAATTCCCTACCTGTATACCTGAATGTGTCATCATACATCTCGGTGATATTATATATTAATTTAGCAAGATCTTGGATATATCTAAAATTTAGTGTACCTCGAGCGATCCTGGTGGGATCCAATGCTATCAAAACTTGAAAGCCAGTTGTCTCTCTAATTAACTGTGTGGCTTTATGATCGTCACCAGGTATCATATTTCTTTTGTCTCTGTGTTCATACTGTGTGTGATGGTGTGTTTTTATGAATACCAAGCATTTCATCATGTGTAAGGGTCATAACTTCTGGAACTACTTTTCCCAGATAACACAAACCTTCGGAACTCGGAGAGAGCCACTTATACCCTCTCCTTCCACATATAAAATATACATCATCGGGGAGAACATAAGGAATAGAATGCATCATAATCATCCAACACATTTCCCTCACAAATGATCCTATCTCAGGTTCTCCCATCTGGCTAATACATGTTTCTTGTTGTTGTATAACCCTAGCACAGTACCCTTCCTGTATTCTGCCAACCATTTCCTTGGTGTTACTTAGTGTATATTTATACCGGAAGTGTCTTCCACTTGACCTAATTGTGCGTAACAGTTCATAATTCATAGGCTCACGATCAGCTCTTTGTGAGAAGGTCATCATCTGGTTATTTCCAGTCACCTCCCAACTTCCTGGTTCATTGGAGTTGGTGATGTTTAAACATAAAAGTGATTTATCTACTAGGTACTGCTGGAGTTTAAAATGGGGTGGTTTGGTGTTAAGAAATTTTCCATCCAGTGTCTTCCCTTTTTGCAATTCTAAAATTTCAGAGATATTTAATGGGAGTGCCACTAATCCTACATTATGCTGTCCTTGGGACACGTGAGAGCACACCCAACAGTTGGTTTGGTTAAAATTTTGCCCACCATCGTGTGATAGTCCTCTAAAGGATACCCACCCCAATACTGGTTATGCTTAGGTTGGCATTCTTGGATGCATCTCTCGTTGACTACGGACCCACAGAACTCACACATACAATAATCCTCAGACGAATGACCTTCACACTGTTTCCGAGTATCCAGAATAGCAGATCTCTTAACAATTACTATACTGGGTTTGGTCAGATACTGCCCTTGAGACTGTATTGCTCCTTCTCCCGACTCCACTCCATTTATATTACCATCAGCTCCCCTCTCCGTCCTCTGTCCTCCATCACAGAAACCAGAGATCCCGAAACAACCCAAAATAATGAGGACTCTGGGAGAAAACACAAAGATAACCACAGCAGACCAATCCATTGCTGAAAACAAGAATCTACAACTTTCTTTAGTTCAGGTATCTCACTGTAACCTTTAACCTTCCCGAAGCAGACTCGCAATTGACAGGTCTACGTTATCTGTCTCGATTCCGCTTTGTTTCTCCACCGGTTGGTTGACCTTCATACAGTGAGTGGAATGGACCCAGGTATCCCTCTCCGCCACCTCCAATGATGTTGTACTTGTCAGCAACACCTGATACAGACCTTCCCACTGATCAGTCAAACAACCTGAACGCAAGAAATTTCTGATCATAACAAATTCTCCAGGTTCAACATCATGACAGTTTGTTTCAGGCATATCATGTGACAACAATTTCAGTTTCTGCTGTTGCTGTATTAACTGTTTACTCATTGTTATAAGATACCTTACCGTTACCTCATTGTTACCTTTCAATTCTTCCTGCGGGCTTATAATCAAATGAGGTTGTCTACCAAACAGTATTTCAAAGAGGGACAGATTGAGAGGGGGTTTAGGAGTTGTCCTGATACTATGAAGGACAAGTGGTAGTGCTTCTGGCCAACCCAGTCCAGTTTCGACATGATTTTACTTAATTTGTTTTTAATAGTCCCGTTCATCCTCTCCACCTTGGCACTGGCTTGCAGTCCGTAGGGGGTATGAAGTCGGCTATTAATACCCATCAGCTTACACATATTTTGGAAAACATCACCTGTGAAATGAGTACCCCTATCACTCTCAATAATTTTAGGGATACTGTATCTGCATACAAACTCTTGAACAATTTTCTTGGCAGTAAACGCAGCAGTATTAGTGGCAGCTGGGTATGCCTCAACCCAATTAGAAAACACATCAGTGCACACTAATATAAATCTTGAGATTCCTGCAGGGTGGTAATTGGTTGAAATCAATTTGTATCACCTGAAAAGGTCCGTCAGTCGGAGGGATGTGGGATGGTTCAGTAGGGATCGTTTTTCCTCAAGCAGGTCAGACAGGACATTTTTCTCTTTTCCGCTTGAGAAGAAAAACCCAGTGTGCACCAGTATGCTCTCACCAATTTGCACATACCTTGCTTTCCCAGGTGAGTCAGACCATGTGCTGCCTCAGCCAGGCTTGGGTAGTACGCCTTGGGAGCCTCTGGCTTACCTTGACCATCTCTCCAGAGTCCAGAAGACTCTTGCCCACATCCCTTGGACCTCCAGCCTTTTCCTGAATGGAACACAAATTTTGCATCTCAATTAATTTCAGCATGTCAATCATTTGAAAAGTCATCATTTGTTCAGTTGGTACATTTTTTAACCCTGCTGCTCATTTTGCAGCTTCGTCTGCCCTGTTGTTGCCCAGTGACACCGAATCATCCTCACATGTATGGGCTTTACACTTAATTACCGCCACTGTCTTAGGCAATTGGATTGCTGTCAATAGTCCTTTTATATGTCTGGAATGTGCAAGTGGTGTGCCTGCTGCTGTCATAAACTTTCTCAGACGCCATAGGGCACCGAAATCGTGTACTACCCCAAAGGCGTACCTAGAGTCAGTGTAGATATCAGCAGATTTACCTTCCGCTAATTCACACGCCCTTTTTAGTGCCACCAGTTCCGCCACTTGGGGTGAGTGTGGTGGGCCTAAAGGTTCGGCCTCTATAATGACCTCGTCATTTACCACAGCATAACCTGTACATAACTCTCCAGTGTCAGTTTGTCTATGACAACTCCCTCCGTGTAAAATGTCACATCTACATTTTCTAAATGTGTACCCGTATGTCAGGTCTTGCAGTAAAGGTTTGATTCAGATATTCCATACAATCATGTGCATCAATATACCTGCAGAACTCACCTTTCGCCAGCGACTCACCTCTCTCCACCCTTTGTGCATCATGTTGCACATATGGTAAATACGTAGCTGGATTTAACGTACTTTAACGCACCTTTTGATGGTGATGTTTGCAGGTGCTGTTAAGGCTAGTTCCCATTTTGTGAATCTAGCTGAGGAGACATGTCTGGTTTGGGCAGAGTTTAGCAAAGCAGATACAGCATAGGGAGTATAGACAATCATATCATGGCCTAGTACCACATCTTCACTCTTACTGACCAATAGAGCAGTTGCTGCTATACTTCTTAAACACGTTGGGAGTGATCTTGCCACAGTGTCCAATTGTGCACTGTAGGATGCTACGGGCCTACTGGCATCACCATGTTTTTGGGTGAGGACACCTGCTGCACAACCATCAAAAGGTTTTTCATAATCAGGTATTCCCAATGCAGGTGCTCTTGTCAGACTAACTTTAAGATTAAGGAAAGCCTGCTCTGATTCCTCTGAGTGTATGACACGATCGGGCTTTGAGGAAGAGACTAAGGGCCTGATTCAGAACCGCTCGTGAGCGATATGCGCTCACAAGTGGGTCGATGGGGGCCCAGTGCGCATGCACACGACGGAGCCGTCTCCGTCGTGCGCATGTGCGAGACCCGGATAGCTACGGGCAAACCATCGCTCCGGGTCTCGTACCAAAGGGGGCGTGCTGTCGATGTTGAGTGACAGCACGCCCCCTTTGGTGGGCGGGCCGGGTGCGTGGCTGCCCAGACAGAGGCGTTCCCATGGGAACGCCTACCGTCGGGGGCCGGCCCCACTGACATCACAAGTGATGTCAGTGGGAGTGCTTTCGGCTCTGTTAGAGCCGAAAGCACTCTTGGGCTTGCGGCAACGAGACCCTACCACAAGGGTCTCATCGCAATCCTGATGGTCGCGATGGTCTTGACCCTCTAAGGTCTTGTACCAGTCTATAACCCCTCCCACCACTCATCTTCACAGGAAAGATGGGACTGTTGGGTACACTTGCTGTACGGTCTAAAATTCCCTGCTGTAATAATAGCTCAATTATGGGATAAGCCCTAACTCTACCTCCTATTTTAATGGGTACTGGGGAATTTTTGGAGCTTGCCTACCGCTTTTTAGATTTACCATTACGGGAGCTACATTTGCCATTAATCCAGTGTCCTGTCCATCCTTGGTCCAGAGTGAATCTGAAATGTGGGATAACATTTGATCTACCTGAGATGGATTTTTACCTGAACCGGTAGAGTGATACATTATCCTTTGGGGAGTGTCCAACATATCCCTCACCTCATGCGCAACTCTCTCTGGGATATCTAGAAATATACCATCAGGGGTACAATATATGACACATCCCATCTTACATAACAAATCCCTTCCCAGTAGGTTAGTAGGAGCCGCTGCTGCCAGGAGGAAAGAATGCCTGGTATGCAATGGCCCGATAGTGACCTCTGTGGATTTGGTTAAAGGTTAATGTTGCAATTTACCCGTTACACCCATTGCTGGTACTGTCTCGCTAGTCACCTGTAAATTAGCTGGAGATTTTATCACTGATCTGGTAGCCCCTGTGTCTACAAGAAAAGGATATTTAGTACCAGCTACATCAACCATCATCAACGGTTCTTCCCTAGTACTTCCCGTTAACCTGACTATCTGTAGACTACAGGTATGACCTGACCCCTAGCGTTGACTCTCACTCTCCAATACAGCATTTAAGGCCACAATTGGAGCTGGTGACTGTTGGAAATTTCCTGTACTCTGTGTATATCCCTTATGAGGAGATCCAGGTACTCCATGGTTAGGGGGTCCTACCTTCTTCACCTTACAGTTCCTACTTACATGTCCCACTTGGTTGCAGTTGAAGCACCTTTGTGAGTGGGGTGGGTGAAAGGGTTGCTGCGTGGGTTGAGCGGTAGGGAAAGATTGTGGGTGTGGATAAGGATTTTCAGGGTAATATGGTGGTTGTGGATAGTATGGGTTTTGTGGCTGTGTGTGATAAGTGGTGTAGGGTAGTGTTTGCGGTGGGGCAGGATTGGTGAGGACGTGCCAGGTAATGAGGTCTGAACTCGGGTCTTTAGATTGTCTTTTAGACCATCCATAAGTACCGTAATGATCATTCCCCTGTGATGAGTGCTATCTTTAATATCCTCTATCCCAGTGTACTGGGTGATAGCCTGCAGAGCTCGGGTACAATAATCCTCTGCAGATTCAATCTCTTTTTATTTTATGGTGAACATTTTACTCCAGTTAACTACTACTGGAAAATATACACCCAATTGAGTTATTATGCGGGTAATGTTACCTTGGTTACTCTCGTCTGTTAAGGAAACATCTCCATCCAATACGCAATCTGTGATAAACTTTTTCACGTTGGTATTGTATTGAAGACAAGTCCTTAACACCACTCGCCAATCTTTATTGGTTGGCTCGTGAGCACTACCCAAATTTTTCAAAAATCTTAGGCATTTGGCTAATTCCTTTTTAGGATCAGGGAAATCATTCATTATGGAATTCAGCTCTGCTCTTGTCCAAGGACAATGCATTGCTACCTCCCTTGTGGGCACTACACCATTCGCATCCGCATTCCCATTCGGAACAGTTATTGTCCGGATGGGATGCAGCCCGACCACACTGCTACTTTTGACCTTGTTACCTGGCTGGGGATTTAGGCCCTGATTCAGAGCCGGACGCTCTGACAGAGCTCTCGCTCTGAATCAGGGCCGTCCTTCCTAATTTTAGAGCGGCCTCCTGGCCTCTCGCATAGCTGTGGGTGACCACCCACAGCTATAGCGAGCAGCCAAAAAGATGGTCGCGATGGTCTTGACCATCGCGACCATCGGGCTTGCGACGAGACCCTTGTGGTAGGGTCTCGTTGCCGCAAGCCCTGGAGTACTTTTGGCTCTATCACACTTGTGATGTCAGTGGGGCCGGCCCCAGACGGTAGGTGTTACCATGGGAACGCCTCCGTCTGGACAGCACGCCCCCTTTGTAGCGAGACCCATAGCGACGGCTTGGCCGTTGCTATCCGGGTCTCGCGCATGTGCTCGATGGAGCCAACTCCCTCGTGCGTATGCGCACTGGGCTAACATCGACCTGCTTGTGAGCGCTCAGCGCTCGCGAGCGGGTCTGAATTAGGCCCTTAGTCTACTACTGCTACGTATGTGGTTAACAATTTCCTCTACGGGTGCAGTGGATGTTAACACTCCCTGTACTATCACTGATGAAGATGGGGCCACCACTTGTGCTTGTTGTGATGGAGCATCTAACATGTGTACAGCATGGGAAATGGCAGACATAACAACAGGTTCATCATCCGCATCATTAAACATTTTCTTTGTGATTACTCAAGAGAGGGTACAAGCTACTTGTTATATTTTTATGGGTTTTTTCAATGACTGTACCTGCACCCCCATCCGCATAGGGTGGTGGTGGTGCACGTGAACCACTGGCAATACCTTCCGCAATGCTACCTTGCTGCACGTGCGCGCTATTTCGCAGTTTAGCGCTGCGCGTGCACTCTCCTGTAACGTGCTCGTGACGCTAGTTTGCGTCGTGTGCACACCTTTTAGCCACGCATCCCCCTCATACTGCCACAACTTTAAACACTCGTTATATTTTACCTTTTTCATTCGAGAGCACACCATACAGATGCTATCTCGGACATTGTTCAGTACCTCCTTATCAAAGCTGCCAATTCTGGGAAACGATCTAACACTCTTCATGGTCATTTTAAACCATACATCACAGTATTTAGTCGCATAAGCACCGTACCTAGTATGCATATTATGCCGTGCCGACCCAAGCGGCACTTCCAACAGCAGCACATCATCTAACATCTCTACCGTTAGTTTGGCCCCCATCTGGGAGAACCCTAAGCTTTTCAATAGAGATTTCGACTGGTGAAAGCAAGTCAAGATACTTTCACTTTACCTGTGGACGATATTAACAGGATGCGTCCACACACCTATGGAAGAATAACCAGGCTGCTTCCACACACCTAATCCCTTTTTGACTACCTTTCAACTTATAGCATGTAGGCATTCCAATAACACCTACCCTTTTCAGTGATTTCGTCCATCCTCTATTCCGTTCACTATCACAATTTAGCCAAAACTGTGCGGTTCAATTACAATGCTCAAATAACCCTGACTGATCACTGAATACTGCAATCACACTGAGAGCTGAAACTACAACAAAGACAACAACTACACCAGCTTATGTGTATAGACTGCGGTATCTACTACCGAGCCACTAGGACGACATCAGGCGCCTAGCACTTATGGGTCCTACGATACTCTTAACTAGGGAACATGTTACCCCTACCAACAAATATTCACTGTTACACACCCTTTTCCTGCGCAGAAAAATGCACGTTTTCCCAGACTATGGCAACGCTGATCAAGATATTTACAACAATGCTATCAATGCAATCTCAACGGCTTTGTTTGAAACACGTGGCAGCAATACAGGAAATACATATACGATATTGTGCGACTAGTCGCATACACAATAATGCGACTACTACGCAAAATGTATTATTACTCTTAATCTATTGTGCGACTTCCCCATTTTTAACATAAAAAAATCTATCAATGAAGGAAAACAAACTTTTTCCTCCTTTGTCCCTGGATTCTTAATCAGTGCTCCTTAAGCCACAATAACGGGTAGCAGACTCGCAGCAACAAAGTGGTAGCAGATTTTCGAAGGCACGATGCGTTCTCCTACCATGGCACCTCCAACAGCTCTTTGTGTCCTTTTTCCCACTGCATAATAAATCTAAGCTGGTTACATTACAGAGTACATTTTAATGTTTAACTCTCTATAGTCCATAGTTTGCAGACACATGTTGCAATCTTCTCACCGATGGTACCGGAAATCTGCAAAGACACAGTGGATCAGTACAACACCAAACACGGTCTGCTTACCATGTACTAAACCTTAGATATCAAATAACATTTATTTAATAACATTACTAATACTGAATAAACCTTGAATATTACACTTTAATACTAGGGAACCTTTTATGTAAGTGTGCAGTGTGTAAGTATTGGGGAATTGAGAAAAGACGCTAGTTAGCCTTGTGCGACTACGTGTTTGTGGAGTACACCATGGTACGTGTTTTGCAGGGTTGATCATTTTATATGTTTTAGTGACTGTCTGTATTTATATGATGAGGACTTTTGACTTCTTTCTATTGCGTGGGAATCGCCGTATGTACTTATAATGGGCGAGATTCACTAAAATGCAGGTCGGCGGCCAGTCGCAAAATGGTGTCTCATTGCCATTTGCAAAATGGCAACGTGCAGAGTTAATTTTAAACCGATACTGTCTCAGCCAATTATCCGGCTTCGACAAACCCTCCAAAGGACAAAATAGAAAAAAAAAAATTAAAGAATTTACCTCAGAACACCCCAAAAAGGACATGTCATTTTTGGGGTGAAAAAGAAAAAGGTGGTGGGGAGAAAAGCAAGGATAAAAACTAGTGATATAGGTTTCTTGGGGGCCTGTATGGATGTGACAAGTGTTTTTAGGATTATAGGTGCATTCAGCAGGTGGATTTTTCATTTTTTAAAAGTGCCCTTTAGAGACACAAAAATATGCTAGCATCCATTTTCAAGTACCCCAAAGTTGACTGGACTAATTTAGCCAAAAAATACTGTTTTATAACATACTGTACTTCACCACTTTTACAAAAAAAGCTTCTAGAAAGCTATTTACAAAATTTAAGGACAAAAAGTACATTTATTAGGGCTAAAAGTACACATCTGCAATGATTTCCAATGTCAGAGTGTCTTATTTTGGGGTACAGACTGATTCCCCCAATCTATTCAGTACTTTCCGCCTGTTATGCTACTGCATTCGCCTATTTGCGTTTTTACCTGTTCTGTAACTGAATAGGGTGAAACGCGGGAACGCGCATGCCGCAAATTTGCATCCCAGGCGAATGTGATGGAAAGTACAACAGGCGAAAAAGTCTCTGGCTTTTTGCGGCTAATTGAATACGGACCTTACTGTACTTCTCTACATTTTATTTCTTTTCTATTTTTTAACATATATATGTTTATATCTTTGTTGTTATTATCCTGTTTTACTAATAATTCAGAGGTTTGCTTTTTTACATGGTATAACTTGAATTGCATACACCTTAATAAAAAGCCTTTTTAGCACACCAACTGAGATGTTATCTATAAATAAGGGAGATGCTACGTAATTCTCTCAGTACGCAATTTTCTCCCCACAAATGTGAGGGCATTCCTGTAACATACATCAAAGGCACCGAAGGACATCGGGGTTCAAATTAATGTCCAAAGCGAACATATGTCTGACAAAGGCTGAGCATGGGCCAATAAGTCCTTATCTGGTGGGTTCATTCTTGCCAACAGAGAACACACTGTTTTCCCTCATTGTATCCCATATATCTTGTGAGAACTACAACAACTGGAAATCCAGGAGACAACATTGCACATTGTGACCACTGGCGGGTATGAGTGCAAAATTACCCAAGGTGAAATTCCTTACACCACTTGGTGTGCATATTATGTGTTGGATGGCTGTTTAGCCTACATTACACAGTTGACCTCATTCAGACCTGCTCGCAAGCACCTAAGCGTGCGCAAGCGCTGCGTGCGCAAGCCCCGGAGCAAGAGAGATGTTGATCGACAGCTCGCCCCGTTTTGTAGGCGTGGTGGGGGGGTAGCCAGACAAACTGAAGCGTTCCTGAAGGAACGCCTGCCATTTGAAGGTGGCCCTACTGACATCACCAGTGATGTCAGTAGGGAGCTTCCTGCTCTGTTAGAGCAGGAAGCTGCCTGGGGCTTGCAGTAGGCAAGACCTGACCCCAAGGGTCTCGTTGCAAGCCCCGATGGTCGCGATGGTCTCGACCATCGCGACCATCACCTAGTCACTCGCTAAAGCTCTGGGTGGTAACCCATAGCTTAGCGAGCGGCCAGGAGGCCCATTTTCAAAAGAAAAGTGGCCGCCCTCATTCAGAGCGAGCGCTCGCATTGTGTGAGCGCCTCTGCATGAGGTCCAGTGTGCACTATATACACCTCTTCTCTTTCTCGGTACCCACACAACACCTTATGAATTGGAGAAGCGCATGGAGGTACCAATTTATATATTAACACTTTACGGAACTTGGTTGAAGTTCCCCAGTTCACAGCTGCATACTCTCAACCTATGGTGAACGTTCAGTATTTGGTGCGGATCCTTTTTATATCTGGATAATCATCAGAACAAGAAGCTAACCTGATATTAGATAGAGCTGGATATAGCATTATGAGGTTTATTCTGAGTTGCACGGATCTCGCTTCACGGAGGCAAACGGTAGGTTTCTGCATACAGCGTGCGCAGAAGCGAATTTACGCATTTTGCTCAAAAGGAACTTTGTAGGATCAGTAAAATAACGCACTTTGGGGCTGGAGCTGTGCAGTGGCATGGAACCACCCTGACTTATGGGAGTGTCATGGGCATGAACCAAAAGCTCTGCACTTTCCAAATCCTGCATACAGGGTAGTAGCGCCTGTTTCTGACAGATCATGGGGCTGGTGCAAGTGCAGATACTATTGACAGCTGGTGAATAATGAATGGACGGCACTGGTTTCCACATGCACATTAACGAGCCCCCGCATTAGGTATGAATACTTGCATACAGTGGTTATTGGATCATGAAGGGCCCGCAGGTGAATGCACTACTAGAGGCCCACAAAGGGGTGTGGTCAGCCACTGGAGGGGGTGTACCTATATATATATAAATCCGCCCTTGGTCTGGAACTCCCAATAACAAAGTTTAACTGCTGCCGGAGCCCTCACAAAAAGAATGTACAGTGCAAAGGTGCTACACTCATGGCATCTTAGAATGAAAACTCAGAGATAGGCTAGTGCAGAGAAGAAGTGGTGAGTATGGACGGGTCAGGGAGGTAGAGCAGATAGGTAGTGGTGATTATGGAAGGGTCAGGACATAATACAAATGAGTATGGATGGATCAGGGGGTAGCGCAGATAGGTAGTGCTGAGTATGGGGGAATCAGGGAGGTAGTGCAGATAAGTAGTGGTGAGTATGGAGGGGTCAGGGAGGTAGTGCAGATAGGTAGTGGTGAGTATGGAGGGGTCAGGGATTAGTGCAGATAGGTAGTGGTGAGTATGGAGAGGTCAGGGAGGTAGTGGTGAGTATGGAGGGGTCAGGGGGTAATGCAGATAGGTAGTGGTGAGTATGGATGGGTCAGGGGGTAGTGCAGATAGGTAGTGGTGAGTATGGAGGGATCAGGGAGGTAGTGCAGATAGTTAGGGGTGAGTATGGAGGGTTCAGGGAGGTAGTGGTAAGTATGGAGGGGTCAGGGGGTAATGCAGATAGGTAGTGGTGAGTATGGATGGGTCAGGGGTAGTGCAGATAGGTAGTGGTGAGTATGGAGGGATCAGGGATGTAGTGCAGATAGATAGTGGTGAGTATGGAAGGGTCAGGGATTAGTGCAGATAGGTAGTGGTGAGTATGGATAGGTCGGGATAGTGCAGATAGGTAGTGGTGAGTATGGAGGGATCAGGGAGTAGTGCAGATAGGTAGTGGTGAGTATGGAGGGATCAGGGAGGTAATGCAGATAGGTCGTGGTGAGTATCAAGGGGTCGGGGGTCCTGCAGATATTTAGTGGTGAGTATCAAGGGGTCGGGGGTAGTGCAGATATTTAGGGGTGAGTATAAAGGGATCAGAGAGGTAGTGCAGATAGGTTTCTGGTGAGTATGAAGGGATCAGGGATGTAGTGCAGATAGGTAGTAGTGAGTATGTAGGGATCAGGGAGGTAGTGCAGATAGGTAGTGGTGAGTATGGAGGGGTCAGGGGGTAGTGCAGATAGCTAGTGGTGAGTATGGAGGGATCCGGGAGTAGTGCAGATAGGTAGTGGTGAGTATGGAGGGGTCACAGAGGTAGTGGTGACTATGGAGGGATCAGGGCGGTAGTGTAGATAGGTAGTGGGGAGTATGGAGGGATCAGGGAGGTAGTGCAGATGGGTAGTGGTGAGTATGGAGGGTTCAAGGAGGTAGTGGTGAGTATGGAGGGGTCAGGGGGTAATGCAGATAGGTAGTGGTGAGTATAGATAGGTCAGGGGTAGTGCAGATAGGTCGTGGTGAGTATGGAGGGGTCAGGGGGTAGTGCAGATAGGTAGTGGTGAGTATCAAGGGGTCGGGGGTAGTGCAGATATTAAGTGGTGAGTATGGAGGGATCAGAGAGGTAGTGCAGATAGGTTTCTGGTGAGTATGAAGGGATCAGGGATGTAGTGCAGATAGGTAGTAGTGAGTATGGAGGGATCAGGGAGGTAGTGCAGATAGGTAGTGGTGAGTATGGAGGGGTCACGGGGTAGTGCAGATAGGTAGTGGTGAGTATGGAGGGATCAGGGAGTAGTGCAGATAGGTAGTGGTGAGTATGGAGGGGTCAGGGAGGTAGTGGTGAGTATGGAAGGATCAGGGAGGTTTTGCAGATAGGTAGTGGTGAGTATGGAGGGATCAGGGAGTAGTGCAGATAGGTAGTGGTGAGTGGAGGGATCAGGGAGTAGTGCAGATAGGTAGTGGTGAGTATGGAGGGATCAGGGAGTAGTGCAGATAGGTAGTGGTGAGTATGGAGGGATCAGGGAGGTAATGCAGATAGCTAGTGGTGAGTATGGAGGGATCCGGGAGTAGTGCAGATAGGTAGTGGTGAGTATGGAGGGGTCACAGAGGTAGTGGTGACTATGGAGGGATCAGGGCGGTAGTGTAGATAGGTAGTGGGGAGTATGGAGGGATCAGGGAGGTAGTGCAGATGGGTAGTGGTGAGTATGGAGGGTTCAAGGAGGTAGTGGTGAGAATGGAGGGGTCAGGGGGTAATGCAGATAGGTAGTGGTGAGTATAGATAGGTCAGGGGTAGTGCAGATAGGTCGTGGTGAGTATGGAGGGGTCAGGGGGTAGTGCAGATAGGTAGTGGTGAGTATCAAGGGGTCGGGGGTAGTGCAGATATTAAGTGGTGAGTATGGAGGGATCAGAGAGGTAGTGCAGATAGGTTTCTGGTGAGTATGAAGGGATCAGGGATGTAGTGCAGATAGGTAGTGAGTATGGAGGGATCAGGGAGGTAGTGCAGATAGGTAGTGGTGAGTATGGAGGGGTCACGGGGTAGTGCAGATAGGTAGTGGTGAGTATGGAGGGATCAGGGAGTAGTGTAGATAGGTAGTGGTGAGTATGGAGGGGTCAGGGAGGTAGTGGTGAGTATGGAAGGATCAGGGAGGTTTTGCAGATAGGTAGTGGTGAGTATGGAGGGATCAGGGAGTAGTGCAGATAGGTAGTGGTGAGTATGGAGGGATCAGGGAGTAGTGCAGATAGGTAGTGGTGAGTATGGAGGGATCAGGGAGTAGTGCAGATAGGTAGTGGTGAGTATGGAGGGATCAGGGAGGTAAGGCAGATAGGTAGTGGTGAGTATGGAGGGATCAGGGAGGTAGTACAGATGGGTAGGGGTGAGTATGGAGGGGTCAGGAGGTAGTGGTGACTATGGAGGGGTCAGGGGGTAATGCAGATAGGTAGTGGTGAGTATAGAT
Organism: Taudactylus pleione; assembly: GCA_031769625.1. Classification (NCBI taxonomy): domain Eukaryota; kingdom Metazoa; phylum Chordata; class Amphibia; order Anura; family Myobatrachidae; genus Taudactylus; species Taudactylus pleione. The sequence goes on along the minus strand of JAUIMM010000506.1, from coordinate 699,866 downwards.
AGGTCAGGGGTAGTGCAGATATTTAGAGGTGAGTATCAAGGGGTCGGGGGTAGTGCAGATATTTAGGGGTGAGTATGGAGGGATCAGAGAGGTAGTGCAGATAGGTTTCTGGTGAGTATGAAGGGATCAGGGATGTAGTGCAGATAGGTAGTGGTGAGTAAGGAGGGATCAGGGAGGTAGTACAGATAGGTAGTAGTGAGTATGGAGGGATCAGGGAGGTAGTGCAGATAGGTAGTGGTGAGTATGGAGGGATCAGGGAGAAAGTGCAGATAGGTAGCGGGGAGTATGGATGAGTCATGGGGTAGCGCAGATAGGTAGTGGTGAGTATGTAGGGATCAGGGAGATAGTGCAGATAAGTTGTGGTGAGTATGGAGGGGTCAGGGAGGTTGTGGTGAGTATGGAGGGAACAGGGAGGTAGTGCAGATAGGTAGTGGGGAGTATGGAGGGATCAGGGAGGTAGTGCAGATGAGTAGTGGGGAGTATGGAGCGGTCAGGGAGGTAGTGGTGAGTATGGAGGGGTCAGCGGGTAATGCAGATAGGTACTGGTGAGTATAGATAAATCAGGGGTAGTGCAGATAGGTTGTGGTGAGTATGGAGAGGTCAGGGGGTAGTGTAGATAGGTAGTGGTGAGTATGGAGGGATCAGAGAGGTAGTGCAGATAGGTAGTGGTGAGTATGGAGGGATCAGGGATGTAGTGCAGATAGATAGTGGTGAGTATAGAGGGATCAGAGAGGTAGTGCAGATAGGTAGTGGTGAGTATGGAGGGATGAGGGAGGTAGTACAGATAGGTAGAGGTGAGTATGAAGGGATCAGGGAGGTAGTGCAGATAGGTAGTGGTGAGTATGGAGGGATCAGGGAGGTAGTGCAGATAGGTTTCTGGTGAGTATGAAGGGATCAGGGATGTAGTGCAGATAGGTAGTGGTGAGTATGGAGGGGTCAGGGGGTAGTGGAGAAAGGTACTGGTGAGTATGGAGGGGTCAGGGAGGTAGTGCAGATAGGTAGTGGTGAGTATGGAGGGATCAGGGAGGTAGTGCAGATAGGTTTCTGGTGAGTATGAAGGGATCAGGGATGTAGTGCAGATAGGTAGTGGTGAGTATGGAGGGATCAGGGAGTAGTGCAGATAGGTAGTGGTGAGTATGGAGGGATCAGGGAGTAGTGCAGATAGGTAGTGGTGAGTATGGAGGGGTCAGGGGTTAGTGAAGATAGGTAGTGGTGAGTATGGAGGGATCAGGGGGTAGTGCAGATAGGTAGTGGTGAGAATGGAGGGATCCGGGAGGTAGTGCAGATAGCTAGTGGTGAGTATGGAGGGATCAGGGAGGTAGTGCAGATAGGTAGTGGTGAGTATGGAGGGATCAGGGAGGTAGTGCAGATAAGTAGTGGTGAGTATGGAGGGGTCAGGAAGGTAATGGGGAGTATAGATAGGTCAGGAGGTAGTGCAGATAGGTAGTGGTGAGTATGGAGGGATCAGGGAGGTAGTGCAGATAGGTAGTGGGGAGTATTGAGGGATCAGGGTGGTAGTGCAGATAGGTAATGGGGAGTATGGAGGGATCAGGGAGGTAGTGCAGATGGGCAGTGGTGAGTATGGAGGGGTCAGAGAGGTAGTGGTGAGTATGGAGAGGTCAGGGGGTAATGCAGATAGGTAGTGGGGAGTATGGATGGGTAAGGGGGTAGCGCAGATAGATAGTGGTGAGTATGAGGGTTCAGGGAGGTAGTGCAGATAAGTAGTGGTGAGTATGGAGGGGTCAGGAAGGTAATGGGGAGTATAGATAGGTCAGGAGGTAGTGCAGATAGGTAGTGGTGAGTATGGAGGGATTAGGGAGGTAGTGCAGATAGTGGTGAGCATGGAGGGATCAGGGAGGTAGTGCAGATAGGTTGTGGTGAGTATGGAGGGATCAGGGAGTAGTGCAGATAGGTAGTGGTGAGTATGGAGGGGTCAGGAGGTAATGCAGATAGGTAGTGGTGAGTATGGAGTGGTCAGGGAGGTATTGCAGATAGGTAGTGGTGAGTAAGGAGGGGTCAGGGAGTAGTGCAGATAGGTAGTGGTGAGTATGGAGGCGTGAGGGAGGTAGTGCAGATAGGTAGTGGTGAGTATGGAGGGATCAGGGAGGTAGTACAGATGGGTAGTGGTGAGTATGGAGGGGTCAGGGAGGTAGTGGTGAGTATGGAGGGGTCAGGGGATAATGCAGATAGGTAGTGGTGAGTATAGATAGGTCAGGGGTAGTGCAGATAAGTCGTGGTGAGTATGGAGGGTCAGGGGGTAGTGCAGATAGGTAGTGGTGAGTATCAAGGGGACAGGGGTAGTGCAGATATTTAGTGGTGAGTATGGAGGGATCAGAGAGGTAGTGCAGATAGTTTTCTGGTGAGTATGAAGGGATCAGGGATGTAGTGCAGATAGGTTTTAGTGAGTATGGAGGGGTCAGGGATGTAGTGCAGATAGGTAGTGGTGAGTATGGAGGGATCAGGGAGGTAGTACAGATGGGTAGTGGTGAGTATGGAGGGGTCAGGAGGTAGTGGTGACTATGGAGGGGTCAGGGGGTAATGCAGATAGGTAGTGGTGAGTATAGATAGGTCAGGGGTAGTGCAGATAGGTAATGGTGAGTATCAAGGGGTCGGGGGTCCTGCAGATATTTAGTGGTGAGTATCAAGGGGTTGGGGGTAGTGCAGATATTTAGGGGTGAGTATGGAGGGATCAGAGAGGTAGTGCAGATAGGTTTCTGGTGAGTATGAAGGGATCAGGGATGTAGTGCAGATAGGTAGTAGTGAGTATGGAGGGATCAGGGAGGTAGTGCAGATAGGTAGTGGTGAGTATGGAGGGGTCACGGGGTAGTGCAGATAGGTAGTGGTGAATATGGTGGGGTCAGGGGGTAGTGCAGATAGCTAGTGGTGAGTATGGAGGGATCCGGGAGTAGTGCAGATAGGTAGTGGTGAGTATGGAGGGGTCACAGAGGTAGTGGTGACTATGGAGGGATCAGGGCGGTAGTGCAGATAGGTAGTGGGGAGTATGGAGGGATCAGGGAGGTAGTGCAGATGGGTAGTGGTGAGTATGGAGGGGTCAGGGAGGTAGTGGTGAGTATGGAGGGGTCAGGGGGTAATGCAGATAGGTAGTGGTGTGTATAGATAGGTCAGGGGTAGTGCAGATAGGTCGTGGTGAGTATGGAGGGGTCAGGGGTAGTGCAGATAGGTCGTGGTGAGTATGGAGGGGTCAGGGGGTGGTGCAGATAGGTAGTGGTGAGTATCAAGGGGTCGGGGGTAGTGCAGATATTAAGTGGTGAGTATGGAGGGATCAGAGAGGTAGTGCAGATAGGTTTCTGGTGAGTATGAAGGGATCAGGGAGAAAGTGCAGATAGGTAGCGGGGAGTATGGATGAGTCATGGGGTAGCGCAGATAGGTAGTGGTGAGTATGTAGGGATCAGGGAGATAGTGCAGATAAGTTGTGGTGAGTATGGAGGGGTCAGGGAGGTTGTGGTGAGTATGGAGGGAACAGGGAGGTAGTGCAGATAGGTAGTGGGGAGTATGGAGGGATCAGGGAGGTAGTGCAGATGAGTAGTGGGGAGTATGGAGCGGTCAGGGAGGTAGTGGTGAGTATGGAGGGGTCAGCGGGTAATGCAGATAGGTACTGGTGAGTATAGATAAATCAGGGGTAGTGCAGATAGGTTGTGGTGAGTATGGAGAGGTCAGGGGGTAGTGTAGATAGGTAGTGGTGAGTATGGAGGGATCAGAGAGGTAGTGCAGATAGGTAGTGGTGAGTATGGAGGGATCAGGGATGTAGTGCAGATAGATAGTGGTGAGTATTGAGGGATCAGAGAGGTAGTGCAGATAGGTAGTGGTGAGTATGGAGGGATGAGGGAGGTAGTACAGATAGGTAGAGGTGAGTATGAAGGGATCAGGGAGGTAGTGCAGATAGGTAGTGGTGAGTATGGAGGGATCAGGGAGGTAGTGCAGATAGGTTTCTGGTGAGTATGAAGGGATCAGGGATGTAGTGCAGATAGGTAGTGGTGAGTATGGAGGGGTCAGGGGGTAGTGGAGAAAGGTACTGGTGAGTATGGAGGGGTCAGGGAGGTAGTGCAGATAGGTAGTGGTGAGTATGGAGGGATCAGGGAGGTAGTGCAGATAGGTTTCTGGTGAGTATGAAGGGATCAGGGATGTAGTGCAGATAGGTAGTGGTGAGTATGGAGGGATCAGGGAGTAGTGCAGATAGGTAGTGGTGAGTATGGAGGGATCAGGGAGTAGTGCAGATAGGTAGTGGTGAGTATGGAGGGGTCAGGGGTTAGTGAAGATAGGTAGTGGTGAGTATGGAGGGATCAGGGGGTAGTGCAGATAGGTAGTGGTGAGAATGGAGGGATCCGGGAGGTAGTGCAGATAGCTAGTGGTGAGTATGGAGGGATCAGGGAGGTAGTGCAGATAGGTAGTGGTGAGTATGGAGGGTTCAGGGAGGTAGTGCAGATAAGTAGTGGTGAGTATGGAGGGGTCAGGAAGGTAATGGGGAGTATAGATAGGTCAGGAGGTAGTGCAGATAGGTAGTGGTGAGTATGGAGGGATCAGGGAGGTAGTGCAGATAGGTAGTGGGGAGTATTGAGGGATCAGGGTGGTAGTGCAGATAGGTAATGGGGAGTATGGAGGGATCAGGGAGGTAGTGCAGATAGGTTGTGGTGAGTATGGAGGGATCAGGGAGTAGTGCAGATAGGTAGTGGTGAGTATGGAGGGGTCAGGAGGTAATGCAGATAGGTAGTGGTGAGTATGGAGTGGTCAGGGAGGTATTGCAGATAGGTAGTGGTGAGTAAGGACGGGTCAGGGAGTAGTGCAGATAGGTAATGGTGAGTATGGAGGCGTGAGGGAGGTAGTGCAGATAGGTAGTGGTGAGTATGGAGGGATCAGGGAGGTAGTACAGATGGGTAGTGGTGAGTATGGAGGGGTCAGGGAGGTAGTGGTGAGTATGGAGGGGTCAGGGGATAATGCAGATAGGTAGTGGTGAGTATAGATAGGTCAGGGGTAGTGCAGATAGGTCGTGGTGAGTATGGAGGGTCAGGGGGTAGTGCAGATAGGTAGTGGTGAGTATCAAGGGGACAGGGGTAGTGCAGATATTTAGTGGTGAGTATGGAGGGATCAGAGAGGTAGTGCAGATAGTTTTCTGGTGAGTATGAAGGGATCAGGGATGTAGTGCAGATAGGTTTTAGTGAGTATGGAGGGGTCAGGGATGTAGTGCAGATAGGTAGTGGTGAGTATGGAGGGATCAGGGAGGTAGTACAGATGGGTAGTGGTGAGTATGGAGGGGTCAGGAGGTAGTGGTGACTATGGAGGGGTCAGGGGGTAATGCAGATAGGTAGTGGTGAGTATAGATAGGTCAGGGGTAGTGCAGATAGGTAATGGTGAGTATCAAGGGGTCGGGGGTCCTGCAGATATTTAGTGGTGAGTATCAAGGGGTTGGGGGTAGTGCAGATATTTAGGGGTGAGTATGGAGGGATCAGAGAGGTAGTGCAGATAGGTTTCTGGTGAGTATGAAGGGATCAGGGATGTAGTGCAGATAGGTAGTAGTGAGTATGGAGGGATCAGGGAGGTAGTGCAGATAGGTAGTGGTGAGTATGGAGGGGTCACGGGGTAGTGCAGATAGGTAGTGGTGAATATGGTGGGGTCAGGGGGTAGTGCAGATAGCTAGTGGTGAGTATGGAGGGATCCGGGAGTAGTGCAGATAGGTAGTGGTGAGTATGGAGGGGTCACAGAGGTAGTGGTGACTATGGAGGGATCAGGGCGGTAGTGCAGATAGGTAGTGGGGAGTATGGAGGGATCAGGGAGGTAGTGCAGATGGGTAGTGGTGAGTATGGAGGGGTCAGGGAGGTAGTGGTGAGTATGGAGTGGTCAGGGGGTAATGCAGATAGGTAGTGGTGTGTATAGATAGGTCAGGGGTAGTGCAGATAGGTCGTGGTGAGTATGGAGGGGTCAGGGGTAGTGCAGATAGGTCGTGGTGAGTATGGAGGGGTCAGGGGGTGGTGCAGATAGGTAGTGGTGAGTATCAAGGGGTCGGGGGTAGTGCAGATATTAAGTGGTGAGTATGGAGGGATCAGAGAGGTAGTGCAGATAGGTTTCTGGTGAGTATGAAGGGATCAGGGATGTAGTGCAGATAGGTAGTAGTGAGTATGGAGGGATCAGGGAGGTAGTGCAGATAGGTAGTGGTGAGTATGGAGGGGTCACGGGGTAGTGCAGATAGGTAGTGGTGAGTATGGAGGGATCAGGGAGTAGTGCAGATAGGTAGTGGTGAGTATGGAGGGGTCAGGGAGGTAGTGGTGAGTATGGAAGGATCAGGGAGGTTTTGCAGATAGGTAGTGGGGACTATGGAGGGATCAGGGAGGTAGTGCAGATGGGTAGTGGTGAGTATAGATAGGTCAAGGATAGTGCAGATAGGTCGTGGTGAGTATGGAGGGGTCAGGGGGTAGTGCAGATAGGTAGTGGGGAGTATGGAGGGGTCAGGGGGTAGTGCAGATAGGAAGTGGTGAGTATCAAGGGGTCGGGGGTAGTGCAGATATTTAGTGGTGTGTATGGAGGGATCAGATAGGTAGTGCAGCTAGGTTTCTGGTGAGTTTGAAGGGATCAGGAATGTAGTGCAGATAGGTAGTAGTGAGTATGGAGGGGTCAGGGGGTAGTGCAGATAGGTAGTGGTGAGTATGGAGGGATCAGGGAGGTAGTACAGATGGGTAGTGGTGAGTATGGAGGGGTCAGGAGGTAGTGGTGAGTATGGAGGGGTCAGGGGGTAATGCAGATCGGTAGTGGTGAGTATAGATAGGTCAGGGGTAGTGCAGATAGGTCGTGGTGAGTATGGAGGGGTCAGGGGGTTGTGCAGATAGGTAGTGGTGAGTATCAAAGGTTCGGGGGTAGTGCAGATATTTAGTGGTGCGTATGGAGGGATCAGAGCGGTGGTGCAGATAGGTTTCTGGTGAGTATGAAGGTATCAGGGATGTAGTGCAGATAGGTAGTAGTGAGTATGGAGGGGTCAAGGGGTAGTGCAGATAGGTAGTGGTGAGTATGGAGGGATCAGGGAGGTAGTACTTATGAGTAGTGGTGAGTATGGAGGGGTCAGGAGGTAGTGGTGAGTATGGAGGGGTCAGGGGGTAATGCAGATAGGTAGTTGTGAGTATAGATAGGTCAGGGGTAGTGCAGATAGGTTGTGCTGAGTATGGAGGGATAAGGGATGTAGTGTAGATAGGTAGTGGTGAGTATGGAGGGATCAGAGAGGTAGTGCAGATAGGTTTCTGGTGAGTATGAAGGGATCAGGGATGTAGTGCAGATAGGTAGTGGTGAGTATGGAGGGATCAGGGAGGTAGTGCAGATAGGTAGTGGTGAGTATGGAGGGGTCAGGTGGTAGTGCAGATAGGTAGTGGTGAGTATGGAGGGGTCAGGGGGTAGTGCAGATAGGTAGTGGTGAGTATGGAGGGATCAGGGAGTAGTGCAGATAGGTAGTGGTGAGTATGGAGGGGTCAGGGAGGTAGTGGTGAGTATGGAGGGGTCAGGGGGTAATGCAGATAGGTAGTGGTGAGTATAGATAGGTCAGGGGTAGTGCAGATAGGTCGTGGTGAGTTTGGAGGGGTCAGGGGGTAGTGCTGATAGGTAGTGGTGAGTATGGAGGGGTCGGGTGTAGTGCAGATATTTAGTGGTGAGTATGGAGGGATCAGAGAGGTAGTGCAGATAGGTAGTGGTGAGTTTGGAGGGGTCAGGGGGTAGTGCAGATAGGTAGTGGTGAGTATGGAGGTGTCAGGGAGGTAGTGCAGATAGGTAGTGGTGAGTACGGATGGATCAGAGAGGTAGTGCAGATAGGTAGTGGTGAGTATGGAGGGGTCAGGGGGTAATGCAGATAGGTAGTGGTGAGTATGAAGGGTTCAGGGAGTAGTGCAGATAGGTAGTGGTGAGTATGGAGGGGTCAGGAAGGTAGTGCAGATAGGTAGTGGTGAGTATGGAGGGGTCATGGGGTAGTGCAGATAGGTAGTGGTGAGTATGGAGGGGTCAGGGGTAGTGCAGATATTTAGTGGTGAGTATGGAGGGATCAGGGAGATAGTGCATATCGGTAATGGGGAGTATGGAGGGATCAGGGATGTAGTGCAGATAAGTAGTGCGGAGTATGGAAGGATCAGGGAGGTAGTGCAGATAGGTAGTGGGGTGTATGGCGGGATCAGGGAGTTAGTGCAGATAGGGAGTGGTGAGTATGGAGGGATCAGGGAAGTAGTGCAGATAAGTAGTGTTGAGTATGGAGGGATCAGAGAGGTAGTGCAGATAGGTAGTGGTGAGTATGGAGGGATCAGGGATGTAGTGCAGATATGTAGTGGTGAGTATGAAGGGATCAGGGATGTAGTGGTGAGTATGGAGGGGTCAGGGGGTAATGCAGATAGGTAGTGGTGAGTATGGAGGGATCAGGGAGTAGTGCAGATAGCTAGTGGTGAGTATGGAGGGGTCAGGGGATAGTGCAGATAGGTAGTGGTGAGTATGGAGGGGTCAGGGGGTAGTGCAGATAGGTAGTGGTGAGTATGGAGGGATCAGAGAGGTAGTGCAGATAGGTTTCTGGTGAGTATGAAGGGATCAGGGATGTAGTGCAGATAGGTAGTAGTGAGTATGGAGGGATCTGGGAGGTAGTGCAGATAGGTAGTGTGAGAATGGAGGGTTCTGGGGGTAGTACAGATAGGTAGTGGTGAGTATGGAGCGGTCAGGGCGGTAGTGGTGAGTATGGAGGGATCAGGAAGGTAGTGCAGATAGCTAGTGGGGAGTATGGAGGGATCATGGAGGTAGTGCAGATGGGTAGTGGTGAGTATGGAGGGGTCAGGGAGGTAGTGGTGAGTATGGAGGGGTCAGGGGGTAATGCAGATAGGTAGTGGTGAGTATAGATAGGTCAAGGGTAGTGCAGATAGGTCGTGGTAAGTATGGAGGGGTCAGGGGGTAGTGCAGATAGGTAGTGGTGAGTATGGAGGGGTCAGGGCGTAGTGCAGATAGGTAGTGGTGAGTTTCAAGGGGTCGGGGGTAGTGCAGTTATTTAGTGGTGAGTATAGAGGGATCAGAGAGGTAGTGCAGATAGGTTTCTGGTGAGTATGAAGGGATCAGGGATGTAGTGCAGATAGGTAGTGATGAGTATGGAGGGCTCAGGGAGTAGTGCAGATAGGTCGTGGTGAGTATGGAGGGATCAGGGATGTAGTGCAGATAGGTAGTGGTGAGTATGGAGGGATCAGAGAGGTAGTGCAGATAGGTTTCTGGTGAGTATGAAGGGATCAGGGATGTAGTGCAGATAGGTAGTAGTGAGTATGGAGGGGTCAGGGGGTAGTGCAGATAGGTAGTGGTGAGTATGGAGGGATCAGGGAGGTAGTACAGATGGGTAGTGGTGAGTATGGAGGGGTCAGGAGGTAGTGGCGAGTATGGAGGGGTCAGGGGGTAATGCAGATAGGTAGTGGTGAGTATAGATAGGTCAGGGGTAGTGCAGATAGGTCGTGGTGAGTATGGAGGGATCAGGGATGTAGTGCAGATAGGTAGTGGTGAGTATGGAGGGATCAGAGAGTTAGTGCAGATAGGTTTCTGGTGAGTATGAAGGGATCAGGGATGTAGTGCAGATAGGTAGTGGTGAGTATGGAGGGATCAGGGAGGTAGTGCAGATAGGTAGTGGTGAGTATGGAGGGGTTAGGGGGTAGTGCACATAGGTAGTGGTGAGTATGGAGGGATCATTGAGTAGTGCAGATAGGTAGTGGTGAGTATGGAGGGGTCAGGGAGGTAGTGGTGAGTATGGAGGGGTCAGGGGGTAATGCAGATAGGTAGTGGTGAGTATAGATAGGTCAGGGGTAGTGCAGATAGGTCGTGGCAAGTATGGAGGGGTCAGGGGGTAGTGCTGATAGGTAGTGGTGATTATGGAGGGGTCGGGGGTAGTGCAGATATTTAGTGGTGAGTATGGAGGGATCAGAGAGGTAGTGCAGATAGGTACTGGTGAATTTGGAGGCGTCAGGGGGTAGTGCAGATAGGTAGTGGTGAGTATGGAGGGGTCAGGGTGGTAGTGCAGATAGGTAGTGGTGAGTACGGATGGATCAGAGAGGTAGTGCAGATAGGTAGTGGTGAGTATGGAGGGGTCAGGGGGTAATGCAGATAGGTAGTGGTGAGTATGGAGGGTTCAGGGAGTAGTGCAGATAGGTAGTGGTGAGTATGGAGGGGTCAGGGAGGTAGTGCAGATAGGTAGTGGTGAGTATGGAGGGGTCAGGGGGTAATGCAGATAGGTAGTGGTGAGTATAGATAGGTCAGGGGTAGTGCAGATAGGTCGTTGTGAGTATGGAGGGGTCAGGGGGTAGTGCAGATAGGTAGTGGTGAGTATGGAGGGGTCGGGGGTAGTGCAGATATTTACTGGTGTGTATGGAGGGATCAGAGAGGTAGTGCATATAGGTAGTGGTATGGAGGGATCAGGGATGTAGTGCAGATCGGTAATGGGGAGTATGGAGGGATCAGGGATGTAGTGCAGTTAAGTAGTGGGGAGTATGGAGGGATCAGGGAGGTAGTGCAGATAGGTAGTGGGGAGTATGGAGGGATCAGGGAGATATTACAGATAGGTAGTGGTGAGTATGGAGGGATCAGGGAGTAGTGCAGATAGTTAGTGGTGAGTATGGAGAGATCAGGGATGTATTGCAGATAGGTAGCAGAGAGTATGGAGGGATCAGGAAGGTAGTGCAGATAGGTAGTGGTGAGTATGAAGGGATCAGGAAGGTAGTGCACATAGGTAGTGGTGAGTATGGAGGGATCAGGGATGTAGTGCAGATGGGTAGTGGTGAGTATGGTGGGGTCAGCACAAAGGAGTCAGAGAGGTTGTTGTGAGCCACCCAGTAACCTTTGCAATGCTGGTCAGTTGTGGGTAAATGAGACTACACATGTTCTAACATTATGCCACATTGTAGTGCTCCCCATATTATGCCACAGTGTAGTGCATCTACATTATATCACACTATAATGACTCCCACATTATGCCACACTGTAGTGCCTGACACATTATACCACCTGTAGTGCCTGACACATTATACCATACTGTAGTGCCCCCACATTGTGTCACACTGTTGTGCCCCCCACATTCTACCACAATGTAGTGCCTCCCTCATTATGTCACATTTTAGTGCCAAACACATTATACCGCACCCACACATTATGCCACACTGTAATACCCGCATATTATGCCACCTGTAGTACCCACACATTATGCCATACTGTAGTCCCCACATATTATGCCACCTGTAGTGCCCACACATTATGCTACACTAGTCCACACACTTTATGCCACACTGTAGTACCCACACATTATGCCACCTGTAGTGCCTACACATTATGCCACCTGTAGTGCTCACACTTTATGCTTCATGTAGTGCCCCCCACATTATGTCACACTGTAGTGCCCACACATTATGCCACACTGTAGTCCCCACACATTATGCTACACTGTAGTGCCCACACATTATGCCACCTGTAGTGCCCGCACATTATGCCAAACTGTAGTACCCACACATTATGCCACACTAGTACCCACACATTATACCTCTGTAGTACCCACACATTATGCCACCAGTAGTGCCCACACTTTATGACCAACTGTAGTGCCGAAATATTATGCCACACTGTAGTCCCCACACATTATACCACTGTAGTGCCCACATATTATGCTACCTGTAGTGTCCAAACATTATGCTACACTGTAGTCCATACACATTATACCACCTGTAGTGTCCACACAGTGTTCTCTCCAGCAGCATCCTCAAGCAGCCGCAGAGCAGAAATCACAATGAGTCACACCCATGAGGATGTGCTGCTGCTGGGTCAGAGGAGCATGTGATGGGCTCCTCCAATTAGAGCTTAGCACATGCTCCTCTGACCCTAATGCAGAGACTACTAGGAGTTATTACCCAGTAGTGCACTCAGTGCTGAGTATGACTGCAGTGTGCTCCAGTCTCCTGCATGTAGCTGGCGGCCGGCTCAGACGCAGCCTTGATGACTCTCCGGCAAGCAGCTGCACTGCGGTCTGCCATAGGGCTATTTCACACACGCCGATTTTTCCCCAGCCAGCAAAATACCGTCCAAAGCCGGACGTTATTTTTCTGGCAATAAGTGCCTTTCACATTCAACGGCTTTAAGCCGTTTTTAATGTTGTGGTTTTTTATTTTAAAGTAGAAAGCATGCACAGCAGCAGATGGAGTTGTGGGCGGGTTGTGCTTCACTGACTTGTAGGGACAGTACGGTCATGGCACGCTAGCCGTTCTTGTCAGTGGATATTCCCGGCTGTAACACTGCCGTCTGAAAGGACCCATATGTTTACATAATCAATTACATTTACTACACGTCAAGAAAACGGCAATTTTTTTTGCCGCATGTTGAAAAACGACATGTGTAAAATAGCCCATACAATTACAAAGGGCGCCGTAGGCCACACTCTCCCCTGAGGCAAACGCAGGGGGGTTTTCCGTCTGCCTGGAAACCCCCCTCCCCAGCCCACACCATGACCACAATAGAAATAGTAATATAATAGAATTTTACTAGTGCTGCATGTTCTTCTCAGTATCACAAATGAAATAATTAGCACCACCTGTGGATCTTTTAACATGAATCAGCCAGTGATAAATAATAGCCTGTGCACCAACTAGGAGATTTGGAAAACATATACTGTTAGGGATGCACTGCTATAGAGCCCAATATGTACATATATGTCCAGGGCAGTGCTAGGTTCTTCTGCTGCTCCTCCAGGCTCCTGAACTTGCTCCAATGGTTTATTCCACTGGGCGGGCAGTGGACCAATCAGGGAGTGGGGGCTGCGCTTTGCAAGCCATGTCAGGGTGTCTGTGTCCCGGCACATGGAGAAAAAAACAACATTGCTTGGCTCTGTGACAAGGCCATCGGTAGTTAACCATTGATGTTTGTTAACCATCGATGCTCGATGACAATCCCTAACTGGGGCCCGGACCAGGTCTTTACGAGCCTACTCATTAGTGTCATATTCCTAACACAGCCAAGTAATGTGATTCACACATGTTTTATAGAAGATATAAATGTAACACACTGGGGATAATTTAAGAAGAGCAAAACTTACACAGAGTAGCACAACTGTCATCAATCATCCCTCATTTTATGTATCTGTGCAAACATACTGTAAGTAACACCCACTGTAAGTAAAGTAATAGACTGTTCATTCAATGTAATTGTTTTGTAGGAATGACCCTGAGGCAGATTTCTCCTACCAGTGAAGACGTCACCATTATGTGTGCCTATTATCATCAAAAGTGCAATATCATACCCTTCTTTCAATATACTGCTTGATTGACTCATGTTTTTTTTATCTAAATCCTGACATTAACGGAACATCAGGATTTCCTTTATTCCAAGTGACAAATATGTTTTTGGTGTATATTTGTGCTTATTACTTAGTGATAAGAAGTGACTCAGTGTGACCTTCTTCCCGTGCAGATATGACCAACCTCATTGTGCGAAACCATGCGCAGTTCTATACAAATAGGGGCAAGCTCTGTAAATATACTTTTGTGACATGACGACCTGTGGGTCACTAGCGTTGTGTCAGCATTTAAAGAATACCCCTTATTTCACCTTATTATTTTTTTATTAACAGTTATGCTGGGTACGCACTAGACGATTTATCTGATGGTATGCCTAGTGTGTATGCACTATGCGCGCTCCCGCGCGCCGATATCAGGGTCGTTCCGTCGGCTGTGCAGGGTCGTTCTGTCGGCTGTGTATGCACAGCTGATGGAGTGACCCACCTGCCAATGCCAGGAAGGTGAATGGTGCAGGTGAACGATATATCGGGTGATCGTCCTTACTTATATAGTGCCAGCATATTACGTTGCACTTTACAATTGGGAACAAAACAGTAATAAAACAAATTATAGATATTCATTACATGGAACCAATTCAATGTCATTATGCTACATGTTTATGATAGGTAACCTTGCCATGGCCTTTCGTAAAAACCAGTGACGTGCGGAGAGGTAAATAGCTGGGGAGGCACTGGCTAGTATCAGAGCCAGATATATACATACATATGTGAACCTGAGGGTTTATGTTCGCATTATACAAAGGTGCAGCAGTATATAGTGCTGGAAATTTAGTGTCTTTTGCGGTGGCGTAACTAGGGTATTTTGAGCCCAGTGCAAATGTAAAAATGTGGACTGCCCCCCCCCCACACTACTATGCAAAAATGGGCGTGGTCACTTAAAAATGAGGCGTGTCAACATGACACACCTCTTTACCGTCTCTCTGAACATTCCTTTCCATATGCACCTTAACCCCAGTAGTGCCCCTTATACAGTACCCCCAGTATGCAATGTCCACAGTTGTGGTCCCTCTTATGCAGGCCCATAGTAGTGCCCCTTATACAGTACCCCAGTAATGGTCCCCCTTAAGCAGCCCCCCATTTGTTTCCCGTATACAGTACCCCCAGTATGCAATGCCCCCAGTAGTGGACCCCCTTATGCAGGCCCCCAGCAGTGATCCCCCTATCCAGTTCCCCCTATACAGGGCCCCCTGTAGTGGTCCTCCCTATTTAGTGCCCCCAGTAGTGGTCCCCTAATAGTAAGCCCCTTATATAGTGCCCCCAGTAGTAGTTCCCCCCCCAGTAGTAGTCCCCAGTAGAGGTTCCCCCTCCCAATGTAGTGCCCCCAGTAGTAGCCCCCCCCAGTAATGGTGCTCCAGTAGTAGTAGCTCCCCCCGAGTAATGGTGCCCCCAGTAGTAGTAGCTCCCCCTCAGTAATGGTGTCCCCAGTAGTAGTAGCTCTCCCCCAGTAATGGTGTCCCCAGTAGTAGTAGCTCCTCCCCAGTAATGGTGTCCCCAGTAGTAGTAGCTCTCCCCCAGTAATGGTGTCCCCAGTAGTAGTAGCTCCCCCCCAGTAATGGTGCCCCCAGTAGTAGTAGTTCCCTCCCAGCAATGGTGTCCCCAGTAGTAGCTCCCCCCCAGTAATGGTGTCCCCAGTAGTAGTAGCTCCCCCCCAGTAATAGTGCCCCCAGTAGTAGTAGTAGCAGCAGCTCCCCCCCAGTAATGGTGTCCCCAGTAGTAGTAGCTCCCCCCCAGTAATGGTGTCCCCAGTAGTAGTAGCTCCGCCCCAGTAATGGTGCCCCCAGTAGTAGTAGTTCCCCCCCAGCAATGGTGTCCCCGGTAGTAGCTCTCCCCCAGTAATGGTGTCCCCAGTAGTAGCAGCTCCCCCCCAGTAATAGTGCCCCCAGTAGTAGTAGTAGCAGCTCCCCCCCAGTAATGGTGTCCCCAGTAGTAGTAGCTCCACCCCAGTAATGGTGTCCCCAGTTGTAGTAGCTCCCCCTCAGTAATGGTGTCCCCAGTAGTAGTAGCTCCCCCCCAGTAATGGTGTCCCCAGTAGTAGTAGTAGCTCCTCCCCAGTAATGGTGTCCCCGGTAGTAGTAGCTCCCCCCCGGTAATGGTGTCCCCAGTAGTAGTAGCCCCCGCCCCCCCATCTGTAGTGTAGACAAACAAACTACAAAACAAATAAAAAAATACACTTACCTGAATCCACGCTCCGGCTCTGGTCACTGCTCCTGCCGCTCGTCAGTCCTCCCGGGCTGGCGCGCTCAGCATTATGGGAGAGACGTCATGACGTCTCTCTCATCACCCACTGCATGAGCCGTAAAGCAGAGCTCATGAGTGAGCTCCAGCCCGGCTCTTGCAGTGGGCGCTGCAGCAGTCAATGAGAATCTGTCTGACTCTCATTGGCTGCTGATTCACACACAGATCGCTGCCGCTCGGCAGTGATGTGTGTGTAGTAGCAGCAGCAGCAGCCAATGAGAGTCGTCTGACTCTTATTGGCTGCTAGTTAACACACACGTCGCTGCCGGCGATGTGTGTGTTAGTACAGCCTGAGCCCGCCTCACACCCTCCACCTGGCACTATTGGGAAAGTGCTCAGGGGGAGGGAAGGCTCGGCTGTGCAGCACAGGACCGGTGCAGGGAAGCCTAGTGCCGGTCCTGCGTAAATGTGTAGCGCTGACCGCACACACTGCGGTCGGCGCTACACTGCCTAACTAGGACAGTCCTGACCGTGGCCGGCGGCCCCCAGTGCGCCGCTGGTCCTACGGCGCCCAGGGCATACGCCCTGCTCGACCCCCCTTAGTTACGCCACTGGTCTTTTGATCAGGCATGTGCTGAAAAGGTAGACAGGGGAGGCAGTGCCTCACCTGCCATACACGTTTTACTCCAGGGTTTTGACTATAAAAATGATTAGTATCATGCAAAGAAGATATTCATAAAATGTCTTTACATTTTTATAGTTAAAACTGTTGAGCAGGGACTGTTGACCAGCCCTGGCAGCCCCCCTGCACGTGTGCCCACAAAATAGGCGTGGCCTCAACTCAAAAGAGGCTTGGTTACATCTCTACTGGGGGGACTACTACTGGGGCACTGCACACTGGTGGGACCACTACTAGGGGACACAGCATGCCTGGCTCACGACACGCCCCGTCTGTCAGCCAGAGCTGCTCCGATAGGGTTTAACGGCGGACTGGCCCACCTGGCCATCGCCCTTCTGGCATTTGCCAGAAGTGGCAGTTGGGCAGTCCAGCTCTGCTCTGGAGTACAGGGCCGGATTAAGGGGGGGGCGACAGGGGCGGTCGTTCCTGGGCTCCCACACACAGAGGGCCCCCACACAGGGGCGGTGTGACCCTGCCGAGAACAGGTGCTGGCGGCACCTGTTCCCGGGAGGAGGGCGCCCTGCAGCTGCATGCAGCAGCACAGTCTGTGCTGCTGCATCAGCTTGGGGCAGGGTGGTAGTGTGGACGGCACATAAGTGCCATCAGCACTACACAAGCAAAAAACACACAGCCGCTGGTGCCGGCAGCTGTGTGTTTGTTTTAGCAGCCGCTGAGAGTCAGTCAGACTCTCATCGGCTGCTGCTCCCACTGCGGGAGCCTCCGTCTTCCGGCTCCCGCAGTGGCTGATGGGAGAGACGCCATGTCGTCTCTCCCATCATGCAGAGCGGGCGGCCCGGGAGGACGCCGGACGGAGGAGCAGACGACAGAGCGGGGATTAAGGTAAGTGGAAGTTGTTGTTTTTTTTGTGTGTGTCTGGGGCGGTACTAGGGGCACTGCAGTGGGTAGTACAAGGGTCACTGCTGGGGGGGTACTACTTCTAGGGGCACTGCAGGGGGTACTACAAGGGGCACTCCTGGGGGGGGTACTACTAGTAGGGGCACTGCTGGGGGTACTACTAGAGGCACTGCTGGTGGGACTACTAGGGGCACTGCTGGGGGTACTACTGGGGGCACTGCACACTGGTGGGACCACTACTAGGGGACACAGCATAGAGGGGGATTACAACTAGGGGTACTCCTGGGGGGACTACTGTTGAGGGGGACTGCTACTGGGGGCACTGCTGGGGCAGACTGCTACTGGGGGCACGGCTGGGCTCGACTCTGTGTGGCTTGAAGAGGCCACCCGCAACTTAGTTGCCCTGGGGCCCCCACAAGCCTTAATCATGCCCTGCTGGAGTATGCCTAAGTATGATAGGAACGTCACTGCCTCACCTGACCGTACGTCACTGGTAAAAACTGCCTCAATAGTAAACAGAATATTAGGTGTCCAAATATCTGCAGGTAGACGTGTGTTTCAGGAATGTGATTCCACAATACTATGCCTCCGCGAAAACCATGTTGCCCATCACTAAATCTTAATATCTGTGTGCAAACACAAACAAGAACCACTTGGCAGAACTAAAGGTATCCGAATGACTTGTCAACATTCAGAATGTCGGCACGGTCATTAGGACGTGCAATTAGACGTGCAATTAGGCAAAATGGTTAAAAGGTTGACATTTTCAGAATGATGACATTTAACAAATTGACATTAAAATGTTGACATAAGTTTCTTTGTTGATTGTTAGAATTAGGCTAAAATAAAAAAAAGATACTTTTTTGTTGTCGACATGTTAAATGCCGACATGCGGGACGTGTTGACATTTTAGCCATGTTGACTTTAATACATGTCTACATATTGATTGTCGACCTAATGACGTATCAACATTGATTCTTGGCATTCTGACTGCCGACCTTCTGAAAGTTGACAAGTCATACCACTCCCAAACTAAAAAGAATTTAGCACATTAATAGTACATGAGGATAAGCTGAAAAGATGTAACAGGGCAGCTGTCTACAATCTAATAATGTCATGGAAACTTCTGACCAATTGAGCTTACAATCTATTGTTGTCATTGAAGCCTTGTGTCCGAGAACTAGCAATTTAGTGATATTACAGGAAATCCTGCACCAGGGAGCTTGCTGTCTCATGTTATAATAATAAGGAGACCTGATGATTAGATTGAGTTCTGTAGCATAGTAACACACTCTCTAATAGATGCTACTGTGTTTGACAGCATGGAAGTGTTTCAGTGATGTCAGCACCCTGTAGCCAATCACAGGACGGAGAAAGTCTTTTTGGGAAGCAGTAGCCCTCTCCCCCTTCTCCCTGGCCTCTCCCTCTGGCATTGAGTGTCAGAGTCCCAGTGACAGCTCACACACTCACTGTACCGTCCAGGAGTGAGCAGGCTGGGGAGCTCTGAGGACACAGGGGCTTCTGGAACTAGTGGCTGACACATTGGTAAGTTCTATTTTCAATGGCTAAGAATGCAATGGCATCATACTGTGGGTGTTTAATGTGCAAATGATATTCCACAGTTTGTATATTTTGTGTGCAAGTTATGTATGTATACTGTGAGTTACAATAACCAGTTAATATATGCATATAACTACATGCCGTAGTATCTCATGTGTATTATACACTAAATGTTCTGCTTTTGTCAGCAATAGAATGTTAATATCCATTTAGATATTTTTTATTTTGTAGATGTGAACAAGTCGTGAATGTATCTTAAAGTGACATCTGTGTGAATAAATAGTGGGAGTAGTTTGCACGTCACCCTGTACTGCAGAGCTTGCACTCTTACAGAGTTGATATATATGTTAACATTGATAGGAGACTCTGCTTTCAGTGTCACTGCACAATTACGGATTGCAAATACAGCACAGAAACCTTACATTACAGTACAGCAGAAGTTTTGCAATCTGCGTTTTACAACGTGCAGTGACAGGGCCAGCCGGGCATGCTGCTATTTGTAGTTCTACCACAGTTGGAGAGCAAACATCTAGCAATGATGACATTGGAGCCAACTTGTTGGGCAGAGGATGCATAAATATGTTCTTTCATCCGATTCTTTTCTGTATCTGGTCTCAGAAGTTAAGTATTTGTCAGTCCTCTTTATGGCTTCAAGGATGTGACAACTGATGGCTGGCCCTGGACTAAGATAAACTTTCTAAACTTGTTCAGTGTTTACATTAGGGATAGTTAACCTATTCACCTTATGTGTCCATCAATAAGCATCTAGAGTATCTTGTGAGGGGATGTAGTTACTATCCCAGCGGTTGGGAGATCCCGTACCCATCCCCTTGTGAGGAGTGTGGGCTCAGGTAACATGGAAAACATGCAATGCTCAAAGATTAATTCCTTACAGAAACAGAACATATTGTACGACCGTTTTTAATTTTATTTTTAGTGGGGTTCTCTTTATTTTTTTTTATACCTATTTCTGTCATTACACTGTGATAAACATGAAAAGAGTATTTGAAATAGGACATACAAGTGTCACTAGTATGTGGTAACATTTTATTGCTGAATTTAAGATGTTTCAGCTTGGCACAACGTATTTCTCATGTGCTAAATCATGCTGCCAGAACAATAGGTTGTATTGGTAAAAGCACAATGCATGAAAAGCACAATGGAAAACGCGTTAAACAAACATGACCAAAATGCGTCTAGATGACGTTGGCTGTTTACACATTGTTCCATTGCATATACAGTATGCAGGAGCAAACCATAATAGTTTATTATCTCTGTACATTTATAAATGGTTATTCAGTTGTATCACTTCTCTTGGGGTGTATTTTTCAAAGCAAATTCTGTCATTAAAAAAATACAGAAACAGCGGTTTCCACATGTTTAAGGCAGAGTAACGTTTCACACCAATTTATGAAAGCGATATCAGTGATACCTTCTGCTTTCTGAGAAACAGTGCAGCCGTCCCCTAATCTACTATGGGGTAAGGCATTAAGAGGCTATTTATTAAACTCTGAAAATCTTAGGTTTTTCGGAGCCTGCCTCCATCGGCTAATGACATCTTCAGATGGCGGTAGCCCGTTTACTTCCATGAAAAAGCCCAGCCAGAATGGAAAGCCAGCAACCTGAAAGTAAAGTAATAGCTTTAACTTTCATTTAAATTTTAACCCATTACAGTGGTCTTTGTCCTGGAGACTGCACATGATAAGTAGCCTCGGAGCAGCATTCCTTATTGCCACAATTTGGCCATAAGGAATGTTAATCTTCAGGGCTGCATTGCAATTTTTTATAAATTGTGGCCTTTCTCTTATATATGCTACACCATTTTGCTAAGCATATTATACAGAAATAGCGTGAACACTGGATTAGCTGGCATCCATGGTTCCTGGATTATCGTCAATTCCTCTTGGAGTGACATTCCCCCCCATCCCCATTATGTTGACCAGTGCCTAAAGTCCCTTTAAATAGCCAGTCCAAAGCATAGCCAGCAAGTATGCAACAAGGTCCATGTAGTTGGTTGTAAATCTCCATTAGTAGCTCCACTTGACCCGAACCAGGGCATTTAGTTTGATACCGTGTCTATGGGGCCCATTTTGGGGGTATTCCCACAAATATTTAGTATCCCCCAGATGTATTGTGGAGGGATCGCAGCAGATATCTCCCATATTTGCTCCGGTCCCTCTATTCCCGACAGCAGCCACAACCCCCATAGGCTTCTATAGAGGATGTGATGCTATCAGGTATACCGTATACCAAGCTCTGGATGCAAAGCAGCTAATGCCATCTTAAGATGACGTTAACCGCTGTAGTCTGTGGGCTACTCATTGCAGACATTACTGGGAGAGTTCTGGGGGAACCCTCCCCAGCAATGCGGTCACTTCATTCTGAGCACATCACAGGGACGACCTTTCGGAGCCCCTGTCTCTGAGGGTGCTCTTTGTTACATCCCGGCACAACTGCAATGCGGTTATGGGAGCTAATATCGTGCCCAGATCGCATTGCAAATGCGATGATATAATAATGGGCCCCTATAAGAGCAGCAGGTGAGTACTGACTAGTACAGTAGCAAACAGGGACATGACCCTGGGATGATAACTAAACTGACTGCGGTAGGTCTCTAATGAGCTTATCAGTAACGAGTCAGTAACTTCTCTTCAACCTGGGGCTGTCACACTGAAGAAAGTGCTGTGTGGGTAGACCTTGGCCATAGCTGCAAACATTGTGGAATACTTTACAGGAACACTCTGCTACTGAACAAGTGTATCTAAATATGCCACATATGAAGCTGTCTAAATGGACCTTTGTGTACCACAATGACCATCATGATGTTCACTGACCCTGGTTATATTGTATTTTTTGTATACTGGTGTCATGAATCCACATGATTGCAGCCTCGCCCAACAATGCGTAGTACAGCAGCATGGGCATGGGAGGGGGGCACAGTGATGCAATTCACTGCAAATAGCGTCACTAAACCCCCAATCCGCCCACTTCACTGGGGACCCAGGGACGGGGTCTCTTCTACTAAGTATATTTAACATTGCTGTTTAGTAGATGTTTATGTTTCCATTATGTCATTAACTTGTGTATGTGCTCTTCAGATCATATATGCTTAACTGGTCTTATTGGTTTTTAATAACCATTAATATATAAGTGGCGTTAGCCTCTATTATTATACACGTGATGTAGTTGCTGTGTAGCAAAACTGTATTAGAACAAAATAACAAGAAGGTGGAAAAAAAATAGGCACATACAAATGAAGCAAAAGAAGGATGAAAACACTTGTCATGGAAAAACAGACTTGTAAGTGTATAAAGCACATTGGCACCCAGCGCCCCATTCCCCCAGCAGACACAGCCACTGCCCCCATCACGACATCATGATGTTACACAACAATTGCAACTGAACCATAAGTACGGCTGCAATTATGCACACAGTCTCAGTGCGATAGTATGCTAATCCACTGCGATCGCTGTGCCGTCGCAGCACAACATAAGGACGCCCACCTTAGCTTACACACATCCGTAATACTTAGCAAGACTGCGAAACCATCGGTAACATCAAGTACCATCGGAGCCTCATGCACACTTGCACAAGGTCAGACCTTACTCAGAAATCGCTACGGGACGCAGTGAGAGCTCAGGCTGTGTAGGTCATCGCAGTGGATAATTTATGCACGCCCCTGGAACGGCGTTCAAATGCACTGGCATGCCTGCGCTATGCCGACCCCCCTCATCACCTCCCCCAAAAAGTACTTCCTGTCAATCACTCTGCGATGGGTCTGTGTAGTCATACGCATGCATGGAACGCAACAATCGGCCGTCTGCATGCTTCATCGCACTTGCGATCCTTGTTGAATCGGACCATAGGTTAGGAGTTATGTATCTATCATATCTATCAATTTTATATGGCTTACTGTTTTCTCTGCTGTGATTTATAAGGTTATATAGAAATGACCAAGGAACTCTGCAAACTTACGAGACACAGGCCAGCTGCAACACAGGTCATGGAAATCTGAGACAAGTCCTTACATATGCAATGGTTTACAGTAGGGTGTGCAGTGTATGTAATTATGCATATTTTTTTCTAATGCACACAGATGTGATTACATCAGCACTCACTAATTATAAGCAGTGACATCAGAACTCACCACTTATGCAGACATTTTTTTAAGGAGTTTATACATATATTAAAATCACTTGTGTAGTAAATTATAATAATATAAAATCGGACACCCGCAGTGGCCGCGGAGGGGGGGGGCTTGTTGTCACCGGAGGACGCAGAGGTGTGGGAGGGAGGGCAGATCAGACACCGGAGGCCACGCGGGGGAGGGGGGCAGCGAAAGACAGCAAGGAATAGAGAGGGGGGCTAGACGCATGGAGGAAATCCTTATGGATACCTTACCTGTAGGGGGAAAAGTATCACTTTTCCATATAGCTGATGTTTATTAGTGAGGCATGATGAATACCTCCAAAAGGTTTGTTAAACTTGCTGCAAGTTTAAAACATAATTAACACTAGTGATAATTATGTCATGATGAATAGGACCCATGTGTCAGATATCCATGACAGATTCTTCAGTGAGAACCTGTGTCATGTGACTGGCATTTTGGCCATCCCTCCAGAGACATTTTGAAAAAGAGATAATGATATATAGATGGGGTGCAAAAAAAAATTATACATGCTTAAAAGGTAATTAACATGCTATTTAAACAGTATTACATATTAGTCTTAAAAAAAAAGAAATCATCCAAACTCCAGATCTGGTCAAGTAGCTCCTCTCTCCTTGGGTATGGTTGTCTTAAGGAAAGTGAGGAACAATTATGCAATCCCTTCAGATGTGGTATTACATGGCTGCCAGACGCTGGGAGCCTGGGTCACTGAGCAAGGCATTTTCTAGGGATACCTGCCAAATCCTCCTCTTTTAGACCATAATTCTTACAGTACCTTTCTTACTCTGCTTCTTGCTGGGCCAATTCTACAATTCAATACTCATCAATTCTTGTAGCTTCTATGCTCACTAGTTCAATCATCTGCATGTACAATGTCTAAAGACTCTAAACCTCTGGAGTAAATCGGCTGACCACTTCTGTGTCCTTCACTTCTGTGTCCTTCCTTGGGTTCTGTGTCTGAAGACCCTCATTGGCAATATATATGTCCAAGATGAACTCTGTCTGGCAACTTTATTCCTACAAATATATAACATCTTTATCTATGACACTAGAACATCATCTTGTCAATTTCTATTGAATAGTAGTCAGACTAAAAATAAACAAGTGACATTATATATATTATTATTAGCAGGATACATTTTCTAATGGAAAGTAGAGATGTCCTCTCACTGGATCAGTGTGGAGATGTTGGTTGCGTATAAGTGACGATTGCTGTAAATAATTCTGCATACTGTGGGGTCTATTCGATAATTAACATTCTAACTCGCCGCAGAATCCGGAGCTCCGGCTCTGTGGCAGCTGAACCAAAAATATGTGACGGTAGTGTGCATGCGTGACCTACAGGTCAAGAGCCCTGACGTCCGGCAGAAGGAGCCGGACAGGGGCGGAGGGATGCAAAAGCAACCTGGTACTCCTTCCTGTAGGAGCGTGTTTGCGAGCCTGGAGCAGGAGCACTCACTATCTGAAGATGGCGAATGCTCCCGGGCTCAAGCTCTGAAAATATTGTATTTTCGGAGCTTGATGAATAGAGTCCCCATACTAGTGTATGGGGACAGCGGGCCATTCCGCCAGAAGAAGGTAAGCAAGAGATATCTGTAATATCTCCTGCTTTACCTTCTTGATGAATGGTCCGAAAACCTAATTTTTACAATTGAAGGTGCAAATGTTAAATTTTACCTGCTTTTGTAAAAATGAAGGGATGATGAATAGGCTCCATAATGCTGTTAATGTAATGTACATGATATTTATATAACACAGGTGGCCTATTATATAACACCTGGTGGTAAAACCCTGTTGGGCTATATAGCATTTATCACTTTGTCGCTTACTGCTCTTCATAGATGACTGTTTATACTTTCGTCTCATCTGTGCAAGACATTGAGTTGCGCTTCTCCAGACAGAGCTTAGAATAGAATGTAATTTGCCTGCATTGCACGTGTGGAAATATATATACGACTGCTGGCCTGTACTCAGCGTTGGGTGCATTGCCCCTATCCACCCATTTGTGAAAATAGCCGACATCTCTGTCAGCGCGCATTTTCAGCCTGCGCTCAGCTCTGCATGTGCCACAATTCCATTTACAAGGCATTTATCCGAAGTGAGAACGCACCTTCTGCCTCGCAGTTACGCCCATTCAGCCTCAGTATAGATGTGCAACTGTGAATCAGCCCCGAAGTCTTCTTTGGAGTCAACTAGCTTTAAGTTAAACAGTGTCACTTGAGCACCAAAAAGAGGGACAGTCTGGAAATAAAATAGTGAGATAGGGGGTCTTAGGTTCAAATGGTAATTGGTAAATTACACAGGGCTTCATTTATCAATGAGTGATATTCTTGTTATCACTTGTTACTAATCTTAAATGTTTCTCCAACCAATCAGCTTCTGTCATGTGTTTGAAAAATGACAGTTAGGAGCTGATTGGTTGGAGCACCATTTAAGATTAGTAACGAGTGATAACAAGAATTTCACTCACTGATAAATGAGGTCAACATTATGGTCCAGCATAGTATTCTATCACATACCATTATATTTTGCGCAATCCTTTACCATCAGTTACAATAGGAAGTCGTTCTCTGAAAAGGCGCGTATCCACTAGACAAGAAAAATGAGCGATTGAACGATTACAACATCGTAATCGTTCAATCGCTCAGTAATCGTGCAGTAAAATGCCGAAAATGACCAGCGATGCGCTTTCCTGCTGGTCGTTGTCAGCATTTGTCATCGCCTCAACATGCAGGCCAACCTGACGATATGGACAGGTTGTGCATGTTCGGGGATGAGGGACGGTGCCTGCACTGAACAACATATCGTTTAGTGTGGGCACATTATCCACTGCACAGGTTGATGAACGATTGCACTCAGGGGCGTATCTATAATGGGTGCACACCCTGCATCCATAATATCTCTCCGAGGTTCTGCACCGGGTGTTAGCACTGTTCGCCCATTTTTCCGGTGTTTTGCGCATTCGCAGTAGACTCCGGGACTCCGTGCCCAGAGTCTACTAATGCTCCGGTGGCTGATCAGCCGTGTCAGTCGGCTTCCGGCCGCCGGGAAGAGAGGAGGGGGCCACAGATGGGGAATGCTCACGGGCCCCCTCCTCTCTCTGATTGTACGATTACACTGTTGTAATCGTACAGTCGTTCCACTCTCGTTTAGTGGATACGCACCTTAAGGCTAAATATTCTATATTCTACCTGAAGTGACAGCATAGACAAGTAAGACTTTAGCACAGTTGGGGTCTCCGTCAGCTGGGCTCCCAACTTTTTTTTTTTTTTTAAATATCTGTATTGGTTCATTATATTGTGCATAGCCATCAAACTGTCAGTCCTTTGTCCTAGCCTGGTCCAGTCCATTAGCGGGTACTAATAGGGAATGTTTGTGTGATGAATCAGTGCGTTCTTGGCTGGTGGCTATGTCATTGTGCTGGTGTGGACGTGTCAGCATGACGAGCCCCGGAAGGATATGTGCAGTTTATTCCAGATTTAAATAGACGGTGAGTTCTCTGGACAGCTCCCGGATGCTGAGACATGATGCAGAAGTAGGGGAGGCAGGAGAAGACGCCCCTGTGTCTCGACGCGCGGAGCCCAAGGATGACAGGAAAGGCCCTTTCCTTCCTCGCGGTGTAAAGTCACAAATACACAAAGAATGCTTAAAATAATTCTTGTTTTGACTTTGTGTCAGAGATAATGGGCCTGGTTCACAGATGAACACTAATGCCACCGCCCCTGCTGCTGCTATGTGAAAATACGCAAACGTTGCAGCTGCCGGGAGAAGTATCGAGACTCCCACCTGCGGCTTTGCAAATCCAGCGTTAGGCTGACAGCAGTTGAGCGGAGGACCCTGCTGACGAAAAGGACTTTGCGGGACGTCGCCGGAAGGGTAAGTATTGATAAATACTAGTGGCAATTTCGTTTGTATCACAGTGATACTAAACGAAATTTGCTACTGTATTTGTTTACATTTATAAATGTGGCCCCATGTTTTCTAAAGCTTTGAGTTGACATGGATTTGGGTCCGGAATCATAAACCTTCTAAGACTGTCCTTGGCTTAAAGCATTTAGCAGGAAAGTAATTCTATTGATCCAACAGTCTCCAGAACAGTCTGCACCTTAATTGATCATCAATTGACTTTTGCCATTCAGGGACATTATTCAGCCTTGACGATGTCTGGGGAACATGTTTAAATATTTTATTGATCACATGTTAATGAGGCTCCCTAAATCCTGTTAAAATGATTATCTGCAGAGGATTCAGGGCCTGATTCGCTAGTGATCGCAACTGCGATTACGCACGCAATTGGACGATTGTTGCATACTGCGCATGCGTATGCATTGCAGTGCGCACTCGCGAACCGGCCACTGCGATCGGGACACGCCCCCAGCACATTCCACTTCTGCTGCACCACGCCCCCACAGTGCGGACCTGGCTGCCCAAAGGTCAGCAAGTATGGGATAAGTGGTACATATTGGAAATGGTCCAGCCAGATTGCAGGGGTTTTTGGTGGGCTGTATGATCCAGTCACAGTGGGGTGTGTGAATGTAGAGAACATATGAAAAGTTACGTGTGAACTATATAGAGGGGATGTAATTGGGTAGAATAGTGAATGGCGTTTATGTGGTTGATTCTGGAATTTGATAAACTGCCTGAAGGGGTGAATTTCAGTGAGCGCTTCAAGGTTTAGAAGCTGAAAGTCTTGTGTGTGGGAGAGCATTACACAGGGGCCTGTAACTGGGAATGGGAGCAGGTAATGCGTGTGGCTGACAGACGCTGATCTTGTACAGAGCAGAGGAGTCCAGCTGGGAGATTTTAGAGATGAGTGAATAGATGTATGTTGGTGTAGGTTGTACTGTTTATCACCTTGTATGTTAATAGAAGTATTTTGCATTGAATTATCTAAGATAAAAGCAACCAATGTACAAGCTAACAGAGCGGAGCGGCAGCAGAAGAACATTTTGAGAGGAAGATCAGCCTAGCAGCTGAATACTAAATAAATTGTATTGGTGATAGACTGTTTATGGGAAGATCAGTAAGGAGGTGCATAATGGTGGGTTTCGTTCTGATCGAAATGAAATAGTACACATGTGACCAATATGAGTGAGTACAAATGAACACACTTTATTTACAAATAACAAACAAACAATAAACAAACAACATACAAAGTATACAGTATGCTCAACTTTTGTCTATGTATTCAGATGACACCGGTAAATCATCATCTTCAGCATAAGATGTACTTCATCTTATCTTCTCTTCTGGGGAGCCCTCGTTTCACAACGCCCAGATAATATATATAATATACATTGGCAGCATCCTACTGCAGTCTCAGATCTACCACGAGCTAATGGGTCCTTTGTGTACCTCTGGTTTATATACCTTAGTCTGGGGTGTTGGCTTTCCGGATATTAAGCCCATATCAGTTACATACAGTGCTAGGTATCAAGCACTCATTGGTCCAGCATAGCATTGACCAAACTTATCTCTCTTGCACATGCTCTGTAAGGACTAAGATATTACCAGACAAAGACATACAATAATGACGTATCCTAATGTCTGGAGATGAACTCTATTTCAAGGCTCCTTTGTGTGTAGAGTCTGGACAGCGCTGCTAATTACCCATAATGCTTAGCATCTCTACACATCTTATGATGTTCATTCCAATGGAATGTAGCTAACTGATAAGAACATAGAAGCTATGAATGGCTCATTATACTTATAGTAGTAGAAATGGCAGGTAGAGCTAGGCCTCAATATTTATGTCTTTGACCTCAAAAGGTTATATCTAACCATTCTGTCCATAGACTGCAACTATAGTACAATCTCTTTTCAAACCTCAAAGAGGCCTAGCAAGGGTATATGTGTTAGTAACTTATATGCCTATGTAGAAATTAACTATTTAACCCACTGATTACAGGAGGCCACTGCAGTAGTCCACGTGGGAGAATTAGAACTTTGCAGTGTCTTGTGCATACTTGCCTACCCTTCCGATTTGGTCGGGAGCCTCCCGAAAATCGGGTGCCGCTCCCGACCTCCCGGGAAGGCAGGCAATCCTCCCGGCTGCCGCCCACCCCTCCTATCCTCCCCCCGCACTTACCTTAGATAACCCCCACAGCGGGGGGGAGTAGTGATGCAATTCACGCTGAATCGCGTCATTTTGGCTCCGCCCCCTGCTTCTCAATACTTGTAATATCGGCATTGTGTAGCGGGGCGACGCCCCCTGCTCTGAACACAAATTCACATCGTCTGGCCAGCCCCACCTCCTCGCGATGGCCACGCCCCCCTGTCATGTCGATCTGGCTGCTCCCTCCCGGAATGGGCAGCCAGAAAGTCGGCAAGTCTGGTCTTGTGATGTGTTCGTATTCTAGAAATATTGCTTAGATGTACAGTATGTAACAAGATTAAGGGGCCTATTCCTCTTACTAAAAATTTGATGGAGGTAATTAGGTTTAGAACTGGCATGGAGTTCTACCTAATTACCGGAGGAATTCATCATTCCTCCTCCCCATAACTATCTATTCCGAAAAGCTGTCATTTTTGCGATGACAGCTTTTCGGGAAATAGATACTTTTCCCTATCTGCTCTAACTTACCACAGCTGTAATCAGTGCTGCGCATGCGCTGTCACATCCGTAAAAGCAGCGCATGCGCAGCACTGCCTACAGCTGCGGTAATTGTGTGTGTCCTTCAACCCCCCCCTCCCCTCAACTCCCTGTCCCCCACTTACCTGGCCGCTGCAGCCACCTCCGGCTCTGGCTGCTGCTCTGACACTGTGTTCTCCCTGCTGAACACAGTAAAGTTTAGAAAGAAAAAAAACTCATTTTTCTTCTAAACTTTACTGTGTTCTGCCGGGAGAACACAGTTTCGAAGCAGCCACTGGAGCTGGAGGAGGGACCAGGGAGCACCGGAGGGAGCGGAGGAGGACCTGCCCACGCTGACACAGGTAAGTGTAACCCGCTGTACGCCAACGCAGTCTTCCGGCCGCATATTGCATGCATACTGGTATTTATTAACGTCGGTCTGCATGAATACTCCCAGGACAGCTCTTCCGATGTAGAGCTACAGTATCTCGCCAAAGTACTGCAAGGTAAGGAGGAACGAGGGGGATCGTCTGGATTCCACTCCATGGAATGGTCACACAAAGAAGCCCATAAGTTTCTACAGTCAACACCATCTATAGATAGCGTTGCCTATCGGGCACAAGCTCCGGAAAGTTACTCTTCCTGGAGATTGTTGCATACGGGCACATTGTTGCCCTATACACCTCTATTAGGCTTGCTGTGCTGGCAGTCCCCAATGGACATCTCTGATATCTGCTGCGGACCATATTTATACTTATGAGGAACAATATGTATTACGGTAATCCTACAAAAACAGTCGTTTTCGGAGGATTGACCGCATTTTTTTTTATTGATAAATCCTGCCCACAATGTTAACAAAATTACACTCTATGGAGGTTCCCAGATTACTTACTTTTGTTAAGAATAATATACAGTTCTTATAAGATCCAAGGCTTTATACAATAGATTGTTTTGCATTGTTAACTTCTGAGAGCTTGTTGTATCATACATCTACTGTTCTACCAGCAAAGTAGTACAGCATTATTATATAGCTGCTAGGTTTCACCCCTCTATGTTCCTGGTCTCTTGTTCTAGTGCTGCTCTGCAGCTGAGGCAGGGACGCTATTGCAGAAATCTGTGATGGCTTTCATTTAGAGCCTGGAGAAAGCTGACAGATTGCACCACACTTTTATCTCAGGCACCACCAGCTCGTCTCCCCGCAGTTCATGTCCTCATGTGGGGGACCGGTGGCATTGGAAAGTTTTGTTGTGTGTTACAGAGACACGTCCAGAACCCGGCCAGACCAAGTCCAAAAATGGAGCAGAGGCCACAGCTATGATACACGCATGCTGGCATGTCTGTATTCATTTAATGCATGTGTTGTGTTCATGTAGACAGCACGGTGCCTTAATACACCCACCTGCTCTTGGGATTGATACGCAGTGACAGACATGTTTCATTGCAAACTGTAACCTACCTGCCAACCTATAGAGATTGAGAATGTTAAACCTTTGATATCAAATTCAACCTTTTGTGATATCAGTTCCATTGTATGACAGTTACACTTTTTGAAGAATCTGTTATTAAGGTAACATACTGTATGCGTGTGAGATCTATTTAGTTCATCAATATTGGCTGTCATACAGGTCAGGTACTGGACAGGGCATTAGGACCAGGCTGCTGAAACAGATCAGTGGTTCTCAACTTCGATCCTCAAGTACCACCAACAGGTGGATTTCTTCAAACATGCACAGGTGAGGTCATCTTTTTTGCTGTGTCAGTTATTACCCCGCCTGCTTCCACAGACAGAAATGCTTAAAATGACCAGGAACGCAACAGAATATGCTGGCGCTATATAACTAAATGTTAAATAAAATAAGTTAATAAAACATGAGCTGTTGGGGGTACTTGGGGACTGAAGTTAAAAACCACTAAAAAAGATAATGATTTAGCTGAACAAAGCTTGATTCATATATGTACGATATTGCAGCACAGCCACAGGGGAGCGGCTATGCAATACCGTACAACTAATATACTAATGGCTGCAAAAGGGGAAAATAGACGCCTCCAGCTGGAATCGCAGATCTGAATGTATGCAGCGTCAGATCATCATTGCGACTGTCGGACATCTTAGTGAAGCTTACTCAGACTGGCCTCCTCCTGCCTGCTTGCAAGGCCAAGAAATCCCCAGGCCTCAGCACTCCAAGGTGACATGCCCCTGTTTCTGGGAACGCAGGCTGGTGACTACCCCCTTCCCGACACCAAAGTATGATCACACAGTACTTCGCGCAGCACATGCGTAGGTGCTGCACCATCGGAAATTAACGTAAACCATCAGGTTTACGTACATTTCTGAATCAGGCCCCGAGTCTCTACTGCCTGTTACTGTGAACCCTAAAGCCTAAAATCTCCATTAATGTCTGATAGATCACCTCCTGCTAATGAGAAAACCAACCTGAGGTTTCCTAAATGATTCACATTAACTCTGTCACCGGGGAGATTAAAAGGTCCAGCTGGCAGAGGGGAACCCACTCCTATCCATAAATAGATACTCATTTATCTATCAACAAGAAGCACTGTAGATTGCTGGAGTGATGCGCATAACCCTCCTGACTTCACCGGCTGCTATGGACTATTCCCACGCTGGTAACTGGGCCTGATACACAGTTAGGAGCAAATAAAAAAAGTTTTGGAAATTACTCCTTTTTTTATCCCTTTTTTTAATTTGCTCCAAACTCCTATCAGGCCCTGTTTACTCAAAATGTGAGTCATATCTATTATATAATGCTGCTAGCAGGTACATAATAAAGAGCTGCAGGGAGACCCTGCCCTCTCCCCATCCCCGCTCACACTGGCTGCCCACAGATAACTCCCCCCCCCCTCATTGCAGGAGGTCCATGTATCCCATCCACTCCCCGTTCAAGTCCTAAGATTGCCACCCCTTGCACCAATCATCCCCGGTGCACCTCTAAGGTCTGTCTGGAACAGGCCAATCCCCACATCACTGCTGTGTGCAAGGACCATTAGCCCCTCTGAGCACTGTAAGTGGAGCTGTCAGCATAAGTCGGAGAGGTGAAGAACATGAGGAGATGGGATTGAAGGCGGAAGACCATGGGTAGACTGAAGGAAAAGGATAAGAACATGGGGGAAGCAGGAGGAAAAACGGAAGACTATGGGGAGACCGTGATGGGAAACAGGGGAAGCTGGAAGGAAGGATGGGGGAAGATGGAAGGAAAGGGGTAAAAACATGGAGACAGGAGGAAAGGGAAAAGGATGGGGGAAGATGGGAGGAAAGGGGGAAGAACATGGGGGAGACGGGAGGAATACAGGTAATACGTTGAGATGGAAGGAAAGGGGGAAGAACATGGGGGAGACGGGAGGAACATGGGTAATAACATGGTGAGATGGGAGGAAAGGAGGAAGAACATGGGGGAGACAGGAGGAACATGGATAATAACACAGCGAGATGGGAGCAAAGAGGAAAGAAAATGGGGGAAATGGGAGGGAGTAACATGGGTAATAACACTGTGAGATGGGAGGAAAGAGGCATGAACATGGGGGAGATGGGAGGAACATGGGTAATAACATGGTGAGATGGGAGAAAAGGGGGAAGGACAGGTGGGAGACAGTAGGAACGGGGGAGGAGTTAGGGGAAGAAAAAGAAAAAAAAAATCTCCACAGTTAGTGACTCTGCAAATGACGGGTCCAAAATACTAGTATCACTTTATTGCTATATATCTATATCCTGGTTATAAAGCACTGGAGAGTATATTGGTTCTATATAAAAATAATGTCATTATTATTATTATTATTATTATTATTATTAATAATAATATTAATTATATATATATGTGTATCTTATAGAATATGGCTTTTACCTGAATTCTGGAGGGCGTGTGTTGTATATTTCAATAGCGACTCGTATGCATTAATGCAAGTAATCCCATTTTTGCGCTACTTTCCACTTTTCATACAAGAGACTGTTGTCAAGAAATCGTGATGAAATCGATCTTTCATGCGGCTCCTGGAATTCTCACTCAGACAACAGATCTCTTTCAGAAATACAGACAGCCCGACATCAGGAGAGCTCTATCTTCAATCAGATGGTACACAATATAATGGTATACTATGTACAGAATTCATATATATATAATGCTATTATCCGATCACTGTCGGAGTTACAGCCTTGCTTCTGTCACGTTGGAGTAGGGTCAATAAAATAATGTTCAGCTGAGGAACCAGTGGAGATGAGAATCATCTGATCATTACTTTATTAACACTAACACAATGTGACCCCATCAAGACTGCATCTCGGGAATGATCAGATAAGAACATTATATATATATATATATATATATATATGTATATATATATATAGGTGACTTCTGTATGTAGTATTTGATTATTTTGATCTTTCTAATCACCAGGTGTGCTTGAAACATTAGCACATCTAGCAATCTATCAGCTCAGAGCTGTTTCATCAGCCTGGTCCTACTTCCCTGTCCAGTACCTGACCTGTATGACAGCCAATAGTGATGAACTATTTTTTAAATAGGGACATAGCGCACCCGAAAAAGGGTCATGGCCTCATGTGGAAGGGCCAGGGAAGAGATAGGGTAGGCCAGGAGATGCTGGGGATAAAAGAAGTGGAAACTACAAGTGAGAGTTATAATAAACAAAAAATTGACAGGCCCGAACAGCGCCCCTTGTCCTGTGGTGCCCTGTGCCATGGCATCGGTCGCACTACCCTAATTACGGCCCTGTATCAGCTACTCATATAATGGGTGAAAGCTGCTGGGATAATGTTTGGGCAACATCATGGATACTAGAGTGAAAAGCCCCAAATAGGTACTGCCAAGTTCTCTGGGGTCCTACACAGTAAGTCGCCCTGGTTGGAAATTCTCTTTTATGGGCACAGATCAATGGGATTTACAGACTGAATTTCCACACACAGTACGGTGGTTATCAGGTATTTCCAGTGGTTTGCGGTGCAACCAGCAAATTGTTTACAGCCATTGTCTGCTGGTCACCATTTCATGAAATCTGAGGCAAACTTGAGGCAGACATGTTACTGACAATACATGTTGCTGAATTATTTCCAAAGGCACTAGTCCTTGTAAGCCAGTCATTGGGCGGGATTCAGGAAAGGTAGAAATGCGGTCAAACCCAGAAAATGCGGATTTGACCGCATTTCTCATATGCACCAAGCCCCAGGATTGGGATTCCCCTCCGGGGCTTGATTGCGGTGAGTAACGCCTATAGAAGCCGACGTGCTGCTATCGGTAGAGTGCATGTGCAGAAGGACGCCAGCGGGGTCTCTGGGCCATAGACGCGGAAGTCCCTCCATCGCAAAGGGCCGCTCATACGGAGAGAGCGGTCCTTTGCAGTCTTCGTCATGCATACCGGCGTTACGAACTCCAAAATGCATGCGAAGAGCGACAGGATGCATGGCATACCGAATGCGATGCCGATGCGTCATGCATCCCGCCAATTGTTCTTATCAGCCCCAAGATTTTTTTCTCTACATGATTTTAAATTCTTCTCATCTTTTTTTTTTACCAGAAACTTTAACTTTTTCTTGCAAAGTTGTTGCCTTTAGACAGTCTGTGCCTTACTGTACCTCTATGTACAAGCACTGTAACGAAGCAGAAATCGTGGCGGTAACTCTTGCAGGTTCGGATTGTATCCTACTGTATTTTGCTTACTCTCATGGTTATATGATTGTATTCTGCATAGGAGTGGAAACAGCAGTGACGTTACCAGTGGTATAATATCTGTTTGTGGCAGCAGGAGATAATGCAGGAGGCTAGCTCAGCCATGGAAGGGTTAATAAGTATGGCGTTTCGCCCTGCATTAAGAAAGCCATTGTTTAGTTATGTAAAAACCTTTCTGTGGTATGTCTGTAATGCCCTTTGAGGGAGTCTGAGTATGGCTGCCTATTGTCCCCAGGGAGGCCGAGAATTTCATCTATGAATCACTGACCTTTCTCAGAATCAGCCAATGTGGGCAGAGCTGTGCCAGGCGTGGGATTCTGGAATGGGCACCGATGTTTTGCTGGGCACAGGACTGCAGAGTCAACTTGTACATTCAGCATTAACAGTACTCTGTCATCCAATATTCAGTCTGTAGTGTAAGATTAAGTAGATTTTAACTTTTTTTTTTTTTATAGGAAATATATATATTCCATGTTTATTATCTTGTTGCTATGCTTTCAAATGATCAATGTTACTGCTGATTTAAGCTTTGACTTAGAAGCCTCTTTATTTAATTTACACTTACCATGGAGATATATTTCTTGGAATATAATAGTGAATGTAATATATAAATTATGTTATGTCTGTCTTTCCATACCATTCATATTCAATATACCTAATTCATTTTTTATTTTATATTGAGGGAATATTGAGGGAAATAGACAGAAAGATAGAAAAGGAGTAAGCGGGGAGGAGAAGAAGAATAAAAAAAGGGGGAAAAGAGAAAGAGAAAAAAGGGGGAAGGGGAGTAAGATGGGAAGGGGATATGAGCCACGCACTCCCGGGTACAAGGCCATCATTGTTTAATTGTAGGTAATTGGGGGATCCTGTAGAAGCATTGTAGTTTCATACCATTGTGTTGATTTGAAACATTTTTGTATTTGTCTTGTAAAGAGAGCAGTCAACCCAATGCTTTTTTTAAGATATAGAATAATTTCTCTTTGAACATGGCTAATGAGGGAGGGGTAGGATGAATCCATGAATCCATTGTTGGAGGATACATTTTTTAGCTACAGCCGAGATAATCAGCAAAAGTTTTTTACAGCCCTTAGAAACTCTAGTTGTTCCCGGAATGTATCCTAACACTGCCCATTCTGGCGTCAATGGAAGATAATTAACTAAGGGCCTGATTCAGCAAGGATTGCAGTTGCAAAGATCGAGTAATTTGCAAACTAGCATTTGTGATGGGAAATGTGTTTGCAGAGACTACGCAGACCTAGAGCACAGTGATTGACAGGAAGTGCCGTTTGCAGGTGGTGACGGGAGGGCAGTCGGGCGAACGCAGGCGTGCCAGTGCGGGCGAGCATAAATTATCCACTGCAATACCATACGCAGCCTGAGGCCTCATAGCGTTAAGTGCAGGACAGGGGGGAGGTATGCGGAGGGGGTTGGGGGGGGACACAGAAATGACTGCAGCTGTGGGCAGTGCTGCATATGCGCTGGTTTTACAAATATAACAGCGCATGCGCAGCACTGATTACAGCTGCGGTAAGTTAGTGTAGAGGGTATCCGTTCAGGAAGCCGGCAGACGGAATGCCGACCGCCGGCTTCCAAACATTGTTATCCCGACTAGGGACGAATGACAGGCGTCTAAATCTAGACGCCTATCATTTGACAGACGTTGGGAGACCGGCGCCCGGCATCCCGATCGAGCGGATGTCGGGCGCCGCAGCAGATAGCTGCGGGGGGGGAGGGTTAGGTTTAGGGTTCCCGGGGGGACTTGGGGTTAGGCACCCCCCTGGAGGTTAGGGTTAGGCTAGGGGGAGGGAGGGTTAGGCACCCCCGGGGGGAGGTTAGGGTTAGGCACCCCCTCGGGGGACTTAGGTTTAGGCGACGGGGAAAGGGGGGTTAGGCACTTAGAGGGGGGGATTAGTGTTAGGCACCCTAATGGAGGGTTAGGGGGTAGATTAGTGAATACTTACCTAGGGACGATCAGGATTTCTTCCTCTATCGGCCAGCCGCTGTCGGGATTTGAACCGTCGGCCAGGGGTCCAGCAGTAATTCATACCGATTCCGTGTAGAGAGGGAAAACTATCTATTTCCCGAAAAGCTGTCTTCGCAAAAATGACAGCTTTTCGAAATAGATAGCTATGGAGAGGAGGAATGATGAATCCTTCCGGTAATTAGATAGAACTCCATGCGAGTTCTAAACCTAATTACCTCCATCGAATTTTAAGTTATGATGAATAGGTCCTTATAGGTGGTACCAGTTAATGTTCAAAAGTAATATTGTACACAATATTAGCCTCCCTAATTAAGTTTAAACAGATTCCTACTGTCATTTTTTAAAAATTTAATTAATACTTTTTTTTCCAGGTGTGTACTTCTGTTGACGCTATTCTCAGATGACGTTAACAGAACAGACCTATTGATAAATACGCTCTTTGCCATGACACTGTAAAAAAACAAAAACAGTTAATAGGGAGGGGACGACAACTATTTTTGCCAGCACAAGTAAATATACTTTTGAATCATTATTATTTATTTAAATTGTATATTTATTTGTAATTAATTATAATTAATAAAATTTATGTTTTGATTTTATTTTCCTACTTTAAAGAACTAACATTTCTTACATGGAGGCAGCCATTTTGTGAGCTGAACCAGTATTTATGAAAATAGGGAATTTAGAGGCTACAGTACATCTGAAGCTTGATTCAACCCACAAAAAGGCTGCCACAGTCCCTCAATGCCATCACATCTTGGTGAAGTCTGACAGCACATCACGGTAAATGAAATTCTGGTAAAGTCTGACAACACATCACAATAAATGAAATTCTCTAGTCTGGATTTAGATATTGGTTCACCCCACAAAATGGCTGCCGGCACAGTGTCAGAATGTTGTACCTAGTTCCTAGTGAATTCATAGAATGGATGCGGAAATGCCTAAATTATGTCACTGCTTTCAAGCTTTATTCTCATGAGTCTATTGGTTTAGCACGCAAAATGGTTATGCTTTCTGTGAGAAATGGATTAACTTTATTATGTTCAAGATAAACTAGGCTAACAGTCAATCATTATGTATGTAATTTACCACAGCTCGGTCATCCCCTTGTGTATTTATGATTTATGACCAAATATATAAAACTATTGGAACATAATAGGTTACTGAATAGTGGGTCACATCACAACATCACACGCTTAGTAGCAATGTTATTAGCTTTCGGTAGTATATATATATATATATATATATATATATATATACAGTAGCGTAACTAGGGTATCTGGAGCCCAGGGCAAGTTAAAAAATGGAGCCCCCCCCTAAGTAGGTGCGCATGCGCGACAAAAAAAGTGGTCGTGGTCACATTCCACAAGGGGCGTAGCCACTGGAAAATGGGGCATGGCAACATGACACCACCATTTCTCCTCACTGGGAACACTCCTTTCCATTCCATATGCATCTTAATGCCCTAAGTAGTAGTGCCCCTCGTGCAATGCCCACTGTAGTAGTGCCCCTTATCCAATGTCCCCAGTAGCAGTGCCCCTTATGCAGTGCCCCCTGTAATAGTGCTCCTATACAGTGCCCCAGTAGTGCCCCTTATACAGTGCCCCCAGTAGTGCACCCTTATACAGTGCCCCCCAGTAATGCACCCATGCCCCATATGCAGTGCCCCTAGTAGTGCCATTTATACAGTGCCCCCAGTAGTACCATTTATACAGTGCCCCCAGTAATGCCCCTTATACAGTGCCGCTAGTAGTGGTCCCCCTATGCAGTGCTCCCAGTAGTGCCCTTTATACAGTGCCCCCAGTAGTGGTTCCCCCTATGCAGTGCCCCTTAGACAGTGCCCCCAGTAGTGATCCCCCCTATGCAGTGCTCCCAGTAGTGCCCGTTATACAGTGCCCCCAGTAGTGGTCCCCC
The DNA here is from genome assembly GCA_031769625.1 of Taudactylus pleione. Lineage (NCBI taxonomy): Eukaryota > Metazoa > Chordata > Amphibia > Anura > Myobatrachidae > Taudactylus > Taudactylus pleione. The sequence goes on along the minus strand of JAUIMM010000506.1, from coordinate 660,940 downwards.
TATGCAGTGCCCCTTATACAGTACCCCAGTAGTAGTCCCTCCTATGCAGTGCCCCCAGTAGTGGTCCCCTTATATAGTGCCCCCAGTAGTAGTCCCCCCTATGCAGTGCCCCTAGTAGTGGTCCCCCCTATGCAGTGCCCCTTATCTAGTGCCCCCAGTAGTAGTCCACCCCTATACAGTGCCCTCAGTAGTGCTCCCCCCTATGCAGTGCCCCCAGTAGCACCCCTTATATAGTGCCCCTAGTAGTAGTTCCCCCTATGCAGTGCCTCCCCTCAGCAGTGCCACACAAAGACACACATAAAAAAAAAAAGTTACCTGAATCCCCGCTCGTGCGCCTGCCGCCGTCCGCTCCTCCATCCTCCCGGGCTGGCCCGTTCTGCACTATGGGAGAGACGTCATGACGTCTCTCCCATCACCCACTGTGGTAGACGGAAGATGGAGCTCATGAGTGAGCTCCAGCCTGTCTCCGGCAGAGGGCGCAGCGCAGCAGTCAATAACAGTCTGTCTGACTCTCATTGGCTGACAAAACAAACATACTGCCGCCGGGTAGTACGAATGTACTAGCCGGCGGCGGTGTTTGTTACTGTGTAGTGCAAAAGTTTTAGGCAGGTGTGTAAAAATGCTGCAAAGTAAGAATGCTTTAAAAAATAGAAGTGTTAATAGTTTATTTTTTATCAAATAACAAAATGCAGAGTGTATGATCAGAAGAGAAATCTAAATCAAATCAATATATGGTGTGACCACCCTTTGCCTTTAATACAGCATCAGTTCTTATAGGTACACTTGCACAAAGTCAGGGATTTTGTAGGATTAGGGGCAAATTTACTAAACTCTGGCCCTGATTCAGAGCCGGACGCTCTGACAGAGCGCTCGCTCTGAATCAGGGCCGTCCCTCCTCCTTTTTGGAGAGGCCTCCTGGCCGCTCGCATAGCTGTGGGTGACCACCCACAGCTATAGCGAGCGGCCAAAATGATGGTCGCGATGGTCAAGACCATCGCGACCATCGGGCTTGTGACGAGACCCTTGCGGTAGGGTCTCGCTGCCGCAAGCCCTGGAGTGCTTTTGGCTCTATCAGAGCCAAAAGCACTCCCACTGACATCACTAGTGATGTCAGTGGGGCTGGCCCCAGACGGTAGGCGTTCCCATGGAAACGCCTCCGTCTGGGCAGCCACGCCCCGGCACGCCCACCAAAGGGGGCATGCTGTCAATCACCATCGACAGCACGCCCCCTTTGGTGCGAGACCCATAACGACGGCTTGGCCGTCGTTATTCGGGTCTCGCGCATTCGCACGGCGGAGCCGCCTCCGGTGTGCGCATGCGCACTTGGGCGACATCGACCCGCTTGCGAGCGCTCAGCGCTCGCAAGCGGGTCTGAATCAGGCCCTCTGTGTTTGCCTGAATTTACATTCACAGGAGTATTTTGCCAGTTTCACAAACACAGGGGACATTTTCTGTACATTTAGAGTTGAACATGGGTGATTTTGAAGTTAAAATGCAACCGTAAACACAACAAGAAATGAATACACGTGACCTGAACACGGCAATACTTTCCATAGACAGGAATACAACACGGGAATTTACCAAAAATCGTGATTATAATCACGTCTGTTAAACATGTGTAACAAGCAGAAACATACACAGATCAGTGTATGTTTCTGCCTTTTTAAAAAAAAAGGGTTAATATTAAAAAAGCATAACCAGCCCCAGGCTTCTGAGCCAGTCCTGGTTCTAAAAATACAGGGGGAAAAAGCGTAGAGTTCCCCCGTATTTCAGGAACCAACACTGGGTTCTGAGAGACAGTCCTGGTTTTAAAAATAGGGGAAAAAAATGGTGTGAGGTTCCCCCTATTTTTAAAACCAGCTTCGGACTCAACCTAGCCGAGGTGTAATGCTACAGCCAGGGGACACTTTCACCGAGTCTCCCCTGCCAAAGAATTAACACCCCATGCTAGTAAACCCAAGCCAGGGATCTCAGGGGAGATGGGGATCAGCCCAATAAAGGGGTCCCCCCTTTCCTGAGCACCCCAGACTTAGTAGCGTTCCCGCTAGGCTGTTTTAGCGGGGCGCGGCGCCCTGCCCTCCTTCTGGAGGGCAAAAAGCACCCTGCCCTCCAGGAGGAGGGCAAAAAGCGCCCTGCCCTCACAGCCTGCGGGAGCCGTTCTCACCCGCGGAACGCAGTGTCCCGCGGGTGGAGAAACATGCGGTAACCCGGTCACCGCCGGAGAATAGACGCCGGGCGCATGCGCCCGGCATCTATTCTCCATGTCTACAGGGCTTGGGGGCTGCCCAGCGTGTCCGTAAGTGCCGGGCACGCCCCCAAGAGTGACGAAAAGGGGGCGCGTCCTATAGACACGCCCCCTTTTCCGGTGACCACGCCCCCTTCTCGGCGCGCGCGTGCGCATGCCCTCTCTAGCTCCGGCGCCCTGCCTCCCGCCGGAGCTAGAAGGAACACTACTTAGGCTGAAACCTGAGGATCTATTGTTTTTTACAGTGGAACTACAGGTACCAGCGTGCCTGCCCTTTGGCACTTGTGGAACTGCAGGTGCCAGCAGACGGCCGGCACCCGTACCCCCAATGTAAAAAATGTTGTAAAATAACGACAGAACTCACACACCGTAGAAAGTATAATTTTCTACATTAGAAACATGATCCTGACAAACACGGGAGCTTGGTAAATTCCTGATTTTATTTAAATGAAAACCTCCCGATTCTGATCGTTCCTACCTGTGTTTAAAAACTTAGACACAGGCAGGACATGGAGCTTAGTAAATTTACCCCTTATAGTCAGGTGTATGATTAACCAATCATACCAAACAGGTGATAATGATCATCATTTTCATATGTAGGTTGAAACAGTCATTAAACGAAACAGAAACAGCTGTGTGGAAGGCTTAAGACTGGGTGAGGAACAGCCAAACTCTGCTAAAAAGTTGAGGTTGATGAAAACAGTTACATGTCACAGGTCATACACCATGGCAAGACGAAGCACAGCAACAAGACACAAGATAGTTATACTGCATCAGTAAGGTCTCTCCCAGGCAAAGATTTCAAAGCAGACTGGGGTTTCAAGATGTGCTGTTCAAGCTTTTTTGAAGAAGCACAAAGAAACAGGAAAAGTTGCGCACCGTAGATGCAGTGGTCGGCCAAGGAAACTTAGTGCATCAGATGAAAGACACATCATGTTTACTTCCCTTCGAAATCGGTAGGTGTTCAGCAATGCCATAAGCTCAGTACCTTGCAGAAACCAGTGGGACCCAGGTACACCCATCTACTGTTTGGAGAAGTCTGGCCAGAACTGGTCTTCATGGAAGAATTGTGGCCAAAAAGACATACCTTCACCGTGGAAACAAGGCCAAGCGACTCAACTATGCACGAAAACATAGCAACTGGGGTGCAGGTGCTCTGGACTGATGAGTCAAAATTTAAAATTTTTGGCTCTAACAGAAGGCAGTTTTTTCGCCAAAGGGCTGTAGAGTGGTACAATAATGAGTGTCTGCAGGCAACAGTGAAGCATGATGGAGGTTCCTTGCAAGTTTGTGGCTGCATTTCAGCAAATTGCATTTGGGCTTTGGTCAGGATTAATGGTGTCTTCAATGCTGACAAATACAGGCAGGTACTTATCCATCCTGCAATAACATCAGGAAATTGTTTCATTGGCTCCAAATTTATTCTGCAGCAGGACAACGACCCCAAACATACAGCCAATGTCATTAAGCATAAAGAAGAACAAGGAGTCCTGGAAGTGATGATATGGCCCCCACAGAGCCTTGATCTCAACATCATTGAGTCTGTCTGGGATTACATGAAGAGACAGAAGAATTTGAGCAAGCCTACATCCACAGAAGATCTGTGGTTAGTTCTCCAAGATGTTTGGAACAACCTCCCTGCCGAGTTCCTTCAAAAACTGGGTGCAGGTGTACCTAGAAGAATTGATGCTGTTTTGAAGGCAATGGGTGGTCACACCAAATATTGATATGATTTAGATTTCTGTTCATTCACTTGGCATTTCGTTAATTGATAAAAATAAACTATTAACACTTCTATTTTTGAAAGCATTCTTACTTTGCTGTATTTTTCCCAACACCTGCCTCAAACTTTTGCACAGTGCGGAGTGATTTATTTAAGTCGTGAGTGCCACACCTTTTACCTTTTTGCTTCTTTGTATACTATGTGATCCAGCAAGCCTGCCCTCCCAATAGCTGTATTGGGCTTAGTAACTACCTCTGGATTAAGGTGCCCGTGAGCACCGAAACAGCTGATGGGCTATGGGCTGACAGTCTTATGCCTCAGTTACCCTGCTTGCTAGATGGCTGCTGATAAGTATACAAGTCTGCTTGGGAATACTTGCACTATGCATTATTGTACATTTGTGAATTGATGTCATGTACAATTTGTGACTTATGATGCTAGAAATTTTCATCTACACATATCATGTATTGCTATACAGTATATATACACATTACACAACGTAAAGACCGTTTGCCTATGAAAAATAAAATAAACCATTTTTTGCTCAATTTTTGTTTGTCATCCCTCCACATAATCACCTCCTTCATGCTAGCATTTATCATATCTGTCCATGAGCTTTACAAGGCTGCATCCAGTCCATTGAACCAGTTGTTGGCTGCAAGCTCAACTCCTTATCACTTACAAAATGTTTTCCATCCAGGGACTCTTGGAGCTTAGTGAAAAGGTGAAAATTGCTTGGAGCAAGGTGTGGACTTAGGGTGAATGATCAAAAACCACCCACCCAAAACTATGACAAATGATGGGCATCTCGGTCTATCTTCATCATGCATGTTTGTTCATCCATTATTGTACATTTCATAACACTTTATCACCACACACTTTAATAAGGGCTGGCCCATGGTCTGCTAGCACCCTGTGCGAGAATTTTCCACCAATCCAACTACATCCCCCTTACTGTAACAAAATACACATGTTGGTCCCTACAGGAAATAATACACACACATTGGCTCCCACATGAAAAAAATAACACACACATTGGCCCCCGACAGGAAAAAACTCACACACACCGATATTCAGGAAGATAGCGCATGCGCACAAGAGAGCAATTGTCCTGGCACAGTCCCAGAGTCTTTGCTTCCACCGTGTTGCGCCATCTTCAAGAAGATGTCACTGGGAAGATGGCACCACTGAGGAGGCGGGACCTGCTTGCCTGCACAAGGTATGTATACTCTGGGTGCAGGGTTGAGCAGTGAGGGTTCCCCTGGGGATACAGTCAGTATCCCAGTGACCTCGATGCTGGCACAGATATTATCGGCGCCAGAATCCCGATGCCCATCACAATCCCGATGCCGACATCCTGACTGCCGGGATACCGAAGGTAAGTAGCGGGGTGGGGGAGTTATGGTGTGGGTTTAGGGTTAGGCACTAGGGGGAGGGTTAGGGTTAGGCACTAAGGGGGGAGGGTTAGGTTTAGGGTGCGGGGAGGGGGAGGTTAGGTTCAGGCACCAAAGAGAGAGCGTTAGGGTAGGGAGAGGGTTAGCACCTGTCGCGGTGTTGGTGTCAAGATTCTGACCCATACCGTACACTACACACCCTATACCCATTATAAATATGCCTATGCTTGCTGGGCTGTCACAGACAGATGCAGAGCTAGTTGCGGGAGACCAGCCTCCAGACCAGTGAGTGCCTCCAGTTGCTCCAGAATGTCCAGGCCAGTGAGCGCCTTCCTCGAGAGAGCCCAGACTAGTATGTGCTTCCTTCCAGAGAGTACAGACAGACTAGAGAGTGCCTCCCACTAGAGAATACAGACCAGTGAATGCCTCCCTCCAGAGAGTCCAGACCAGTGAATGCCTCCCACCAGAGAGTCCAGGCCAAACCAGTGGGTTGGAACTTGGGACCTCATTCAGAGTCGGTCGTAAGCGGCTGCTCGGTTGTACGCATCCAATGTTTCCAAACCACGCATGCGTACGGTTAGTTGTGCGCATGTGCGTACAAGACCTTGTGATCCAAAATGTGTCGAGCGTACGGCTTACGAGCAGGAAGTGGCTTCTGAGAGTTGATTGACATGAAAGGCCGTTTGTGGGTGTTGACAGGGGTGGTGGTCTAAAAACGCAGGCGTTCCTCAACGTTTTCAGGGCGTTTCAGAGGCGTACATAAATGTACTGCTACGACCGACATAGAAGGCCGGAAGTAGTAAAACGTCACTCTGCGAGCAGGTTAGAGGCCTGGCTGATCTTACAGCTTGAGGTTGGGTATGTGCTCTCTCAAGCCCCAGAGTACAATCGATACTATCGAATGTGACTGATGTTATGTTTGATGTTTCTATTTTGTGCCACACAATGCATGCAGCTAATAATCGATTGTTGAAGCTAATAACACTGCTAATTGGCTTGTAATTGATTCAGTTGCGTTTGCATTGGCGAATAATAAGAATAAATAAATTTCATGGGGACGGCTTATTCTATGCGTTTTTTTGTTAATTTTTGGTGTAATTTGCACCCAACACAAGCGGCCGCAACCATAAGAAGAAAATTAGCATACAGCGACTGACAATGATTGACTCGATCGCTAGCTGCTATCACTCGCTAGCTAGAGGGGGTGCTTTGTTCATGTAAGGGCGTCACTTTGGTTGCGATCGCCCGGCAGTGCAATTGTTTTTTTTTCAGATTCTCGATCGCTAGGCGTACGACCGAGCGGCCGCTTACGACCGACTCTGAATGAGGTCCTCGGTCCCACTCTCTCCCTCGCCCATGGTACCGCGCTTGCCTCAGTGATTGAGTCATTATGTGCAGACATGGAGTCGGATGACATACAGCCATGTGACATATGATGTCACGCCACCGTCTTTCAGGTGACACCCAACCCAAGCCATGTCTGAACTACCTGGAAGCGCCCAGCATTGCCCGGCCCAGGCTATGAGGATGCAGTGAGCAGGCGGGCCGGCCCGCCAGATCGGTCTCAGGTCCCGTCGGCTGATACACTGCTCACGCTATGGGGTGGCACCCCTAGAGCCAGCCCTGGCTTTAATTGATACATTTTGGCAGGTCTCTTTCTGCACATCCAAGGATCGACAAACACTCCTCAGTCTGAGGGATTTTGTATCATAGCAACATCGCCAAAAACAACTAGCTGGCACTTAGAAAACAGTCTTAAGTTGGTTCCATGAACATGACAATGAGCTCAGGGCCTGATTCAGGCTTTTCCGATATTTACGCAGGTGCCAAGATACCTTTGCGATGCCGCTCACAGTGAGGATTACTGCGCAAAATGATTGACAGTCAGGGATCGTTTTTGGGAGATAACGGGGAGTGTTCGCTAAAACGTGTCGCGACCTTTTCAAGGGCGTCACATCCTGCGTCAGCTATCCCGTACGCAGCACCGGCGTCTCATTTACGGCAGCCATTCTGTACGACAGTAGACTTACTCAGGACTGCTAACATTGAATGATCTGTGACCGATGCTCTGTACTATATGTAGGCACATGCTTGGGTATGTGAAGCCGCCGGTTGGCGTCTCAATACTTTTCCAGCCGGCTACAGCATTAGCAGATGTTCGCACATCATCTGCGTGTGGGATTGCAGCTGCGAATGCATTCGTGTACATCTCTGCATCAGATGAATGTGCAGCCGAGGGTAGAGTTGCATGGTTTTTAGTGTTTGTGTAACAATCGTATAGCACATTGTGATATTTTTTAAAATGCTATAGTAATTTGCAGGGCTTGCACCTATATAGCATGACACACGCAGTTCTAACACTGGTTGAATAAATGTTGTGCAGTGTCTGGCTTATGACTGGAATGCCTTGTGTTGTCCAACACAATCACAAACTGTTCTTGATTACTCCGGGGGAGTCCTCAGAGTGATAGCAGCAGGTGCCCCTGACTCACATCAATGTGCCCGCAAGCATCTAGCTCTTGTTACCTAAAATAGCCAAGGCCATGTCTACCCTGCTTAAGAAAGGGGACTGCCCTTCACTTTCAGAATGCGTTATTGTGAAATCTTACACTTGGGTAACCCAACCTCTGTACTACCATAAAGGCTGCGTATCTGCTATCCCAGCTACAGATTTGTGCTCATGGTTTGTCTTTTCCCATCCACCACTCGTTATGATAAAAGGCACAGATTCACGATTATTGGGAATCTGCACGTGCACAGGACCCATTCTGCAAATGTGTAGAATGGGTCCTGCGTGATTGCACGCAGCCCCTGCTATGCCTCTGCCTGATTGACATGAAGAGGCATTTATGGGGTGGAGCAGGGGCGGGGACAGCTGGCGTTCCTGAAAATGGGGGTGCCTCTCCCGTCTTCCGGGATTGTCAAGGCCAGGATCTGCGTCCACGGACGCAGTTTCCTGGCCTCGCAAGCCAGCCAGCTGCGTAAGCTGAGGCCTAGGGGGCCAGTTACTAAGCAGTGTTAGGAGACAGAGTGAAAAGTGATAAGGTACCAGCCAATCAGCTCCTAACTGCCATCTCACAGGCTGTTTGATAAATGACAGTTGGGAGCTGATTGGCTGGCACCTTATCACTTTTCACTCTGGCCCTGATTCAGAGCCGGACGCTCTGACAGAACGCTCGCTCTGAATCAGGGCGTCTTTTTCTTTTTTATGGAGCGGCCTCCTGGCCACCCACAGCTAATGCGAGCGGCCAAGATGATGGTCGCAATGGTCAAGACCATCGGGCTTGCGACGAGACCCTTGTGGTAGGGTCTCGTGGCCACAAGCCCCAGAGAGCTTTTGGCTCAAACAGAGACGAAAGCTCTCCCACTGACATCACTTGTGATGTCAGTGGGGCCGCCCCCAAACGGTAGGCGTTCTCATGGGAACGCCTCTGTCTGGGCAGCCACCCCCCCAGCCCACCCACCAAAGGGGGCGTGCTGTCACTCAGCACGCCACCTTTGGTGCGAGACCCGGAGCGACGGATTGCCCATCGCTATCCGGGTCTCGTGCATGCGCACGACGGAGCCGGCTCCGTCGTGCGCATGCGCTCTGGGCCACCATCGGCCCGGTTGCGAGCACTCAGCGCTTGCGACCGGGTCTGAATCAGGCCCACTGTCTCCTAACACTGCTTAGTAATTAGACCCCTTAATCAGCTGGCTGGCGATATCCACCATCGTGACCTATGGTCGCAGTACTGGGATTGCAAATGCAACAAAGGGTGTCAGACATCTCCTGCTGCAGTTGCATATTTGCAAGGATGGAATTGCAAAGCTGCTTGTGTGCGACTTTGCAATCCCGTCCTCTGCTGAATCAGCCCCTGAGTTTGAAATCCAGGACATTCCCATCAGAAAAAGCATTTCCGTGCGTCTAAATATCCACCTCCCAGTCACCATCCTGGAGTGCCCAAAACATTTCCAATATATTTCAGACTCCATGCATTTCAATTGGTCCTGCAGATCGAGCGATTGTTTGCAATTCCGCATGCCTGATAGCCCCACTGCACACACACAGCGATTGAAATGTGATTACACTCATACAGAGGAACCACTCACTAAGGGTCTCATTCAGAGCCGCTCGCAAGGCCGTCCATGTAGAGGCCCTGTGCATGCACAGCAGCTGCACTGCGCAAGCCCCGGAGCGAGAAATTCTCTCGCTCCGGGGCTTACTACAAAAGGGGCGGCTGTTGATGGTGATTGACAGCTCGCACCGTTTTGTAGGCGGGGCGGGGGGGTGGCTGGCCAAATGGAGGCGTTCCCGATGGAACGCCTGCCGTTTGGGGGCGGCCCCACTGACATAACTCGCGATGTCAGTGGTGAGCTTCCGGCTCTATTAGAGCAGGAAGTTCACTGGGGCTTGCGACAGACGAGACCCTACCACAAGGGTCTCGTCACAAGCCCCGATGGTCGCGATGGTCTTGACCATCGCGACCATCAACCTGGCCACTCGCTAAATCTGTGGGTGGTCACCCACAGCTTAGCGAGTGGCCAGGAGGACGGCTCATATTAGAGATGCGGCCGCCCTCATTCAGAGCGAGCGCTCGCATGTTGCGAGTGGCTCTGAATGAGGTCCTAAGTGTGGTAACTGGGGGTCGCAAGAAAAATGCTGGCATGTCGGACCGTTTAAACGCCGTTTCATGCGTGTGCATAAATTAGCCATTGCGATCTCCTTCGCAGCATGAGAGCTCTCGGCGTATCAGGAGAGCTGCAGTGTTTGTGGCAGATCAGACTTGCCTCATGTGCTGCGTTCCTGCCCAATGTGCGCCAATGTTACCGATGTTTGCACTGTTGCATGTTGTCGGATGTATATGAGAGGGCAGCAGTGGGCGTCCCTATGCCGGCTGTGCTTTGGCAGGCATTAGCATATTTTAGCAACTGTGATCCATGAGAGATAGAGAATGTACAGTAGTTGTGATTCCATGAGCATAAACCTCAGAATCAGGCCCTCTGTACGCACACACCATGGAACGCATGCGCTGTGCAACTTGTTAGCTGCTGAGAGAAGTGTGCAGTTGAAAAACATCAACAATTTGCGTGAATATTGCATCCGACTATGTGTGCGTAATATTAAGTCCTACATCATTCCTGCCACAACCTAGGGATGCCCATCAACCATGAATGGCTAGCAACCATCAATGGTTTACCACCGATGGTCGACAGTTTTGCCATCAGTGTCAGAGATCCAATGGTTCTGTGCCATTGATCAATATCAGGTGGCAACGAGCAATATCCAGCGTCGGGAGCAAAGAGCTTAGGCCAGCCCCTGGTGACACACTAAGCCATGCCCTCTTCTCTGATTGGCCCACCCGTGAAATCCTCCACAGCAAGGATGACCATGGATAGGTGCAAACCATCAATGGTTACCTGATAATGGTTTGATGCCATCGATGTTAACCACCATCTTGCCATCAAGCCCTCCTTGCATACCTCACCAATTTGCCCCTCTATAGCGCTCACTGCCAGTTTCTTTCATATCACACTGACCATAATCAAAGCTCACATTGCACATACTTAACGTCTTACTGCACTCTTGCAGCACATACTTAAATCAGGTAATTTTTTATTGAAAATTTTTCAATAAACAAAACATACAAACAAATAAAGAAAAAAAAAAGAAAAACGTTAGCAAAATAGCGTCATCATAAAGTTACAGACTTGCTTAATATACATTGTTCCATTGTCTAGGACATTGAATTAAACATCATATTAGCAAACGGTCCTCTTGTGGTTATTCTGCATTAGCAGAAGGTTATAGGGTATATCCTTTGTTTCCATACATATTGCTCAAATCACTAGATATATAATATATAAAATCAACAAATAAAAGAAAAATAAAGAATATAGAGTAACATATATTATAGGTGCACCACTATGTCAAACAGAATATTAAGTACACATCTATAGCAATTATTTCAACCTGGAGCCAACCAAACACAGCCCGACTCCAATCAATAGGTTTATATGTCCACCTCTGCCCCATTCGTTCTACCCAATCTTGAATGGCACCATCTATAGCATTACGGGATTTAAGCACATATATTTCATGTCTAACCACATCGTTTACCAACGCTCTCCATTTATGCAAAACAGGGAAATCAGTTGTAAACCATGTGCGGGCCACAATCATTTTAGCCATTGTGGAGAGACACATAACATATCGATAAAGCAACTAAAGAGTGTGTTTCTTCCAAATCCAGCCCAAATAAACACATTGCAGGACTAAGACCTGGTAAAGAGGGTTCTGTAACTAAGATATCTCTCCATATCTGTTTCCAGAATTCCTAAACTAGTGGACAGTCCCATAATAAATGCCAGAAACCAGCATTCTCTTCCCGACATCTTGGACAAAATTAGTCCACTCTAAGTCCAGCTCGGTGTAAAGAGGCAGGTGTACGGTATACTCTGTGTATTACATAATAATGTACCTGTTGATACCTAACACCTGGTGTAGTGTATTTGATTGAGCTTAGTATCTGTAGCCAGTGTTCATCAGAGATAGGACCGACATCCACTTCCCATTTCAATCGAAGAGTAGTAAGCAACTCTAAATTTAATTTATCATTAAGGGTCGCATAAATAAATGACACCTTACCCCTAGACTCCAAAGCAGAAAGTAGAGACTTAACAGGAGATGGGGATAATGTAGGAGCAACACTAGCAAACTGTGCCTGTACAGCATGTCGCAATTGTAGATACCTAAATAAGGTTGTATTGGGAATATCGAATTCGGCTTGTAATTGTGAAAATGATTTAAGATATCCATTCTCATATATATGGCCTATAGTTTTAACGCCTTTCAGAAGCCACATATTATCAGAAGATAATTTAAACAATTCAGCATAAGAGCTTTTAAACCAGAGGAGGGAATCAGCGTCCACCCCAGACCACCCAAATAAAGTATGAGCATAACGCCAAATCACCATGGCCTGACGCAGTAGAGGGGGCAATCCAGAGGTGGGCGTACCAGACAACAAAAATAATAAAGGGGTAAGAAAAGATCCCACTCGTTCAGCCAAGAAACCCTGTAATGTCAAACTAGGGGGACCAGATATCCATTCAGACAGATGCACTAGTTGGGTAGCTATATAATAAAACCGAAGGTTAGGAAGGCTCAGACATCCAGAAGTTTTATTTTTACAAAGGGTTTTAATGGATACTCGAGCAGGGCTGCAACCCCAAATAAAGGATATAAGAATACTGTCAATGGTATTACACACCCTTTTAGGTAAATAAACTGGAGAATGCTGTAAAATGTATAAATATTTGGGCTAGATAGACATTTTAAATAAATTTATATGCCCCAATACTGACAAAGGTCATTTTTTCCAGACATGGATTTTCGCTTTAAAATTTGTGGTTATGGGAATCTATATTCTGTGAGAAATAGTCTGATGCCAACAGCGTAATCCATATACCCAGATATTTGAATTTTATGGTCCACTACAGAGGACAAGGCAGTTGCTCCTGTTCAGGGATGCATCCCGATATGGAAAATATATTAGATTTATCCCAATTAATATGTAATCCTGAAAAATCTCCAAACACACTAATAACGCGTGAAACTGATTCCAACGAACTCCCATGATCATCTAGGAAAAGGAGCATATCGTCCGCATATAGGGCCACAATGTCTTCAGCCATACCGGACTTAATCCCTCGTACATCAGGGTCCGCCCGCAGCATACAGGCTAGTGGCTCAATGACCATAGCAAAGAGGGCAGGTGACAATGGGCACCCCTGACGAGTCCCTCTCATCAAAGGAAATGTAGCTGACATGTGCCCATTTACAGATACCCTAGCCGCTGGAGAAGAGTACAAAAGTTGAATCCACTTTATAAAACGGGGACCAAAGGCAAACTTGCGAAGCACTGCCCATAGATAACCCCATTCCACTGAGTCGAAGGCCTTGGCGGCGTCCCCAATCAGATCTCTCCTCTGTAAATGGTAGAACAATCTACGATGATTTTGAACCGTAGACTTCCCCGGTATGAACCCAGTCTGATCAGGGTGTATAAGAGAAATAATAACTAAATTTAGACGTGTGGCTAGTATTTTAGCTAATGTTTTGGCATCTGTAGTTAGTAATGAAATAGGACGATAGGATTGAAGAGATAGAAAGAGTGGGCTCCTTTCCTGGCTTAGCTAATACAACAATAATAGCCTCAAACATAGAGGGAGGAAGAGATCCGAATTCAAATAACGAATTAAATAAATTTAATTAATAGGGGATAAAAAAATCTTTAAATTTCCTGTACACCTCCACAGGAATCCCATCACAGCCCGGAGCCTTGGAAGCAGGAAGGGAAGACATAGCTATCTCTATCTCCTCCAAAGTAAATGGTGCATCCAGACATGTGATAGCCTCCTGAGATAGTTTCGGTAGGACAACATCGTCCAAATAGTCCTGGAGTTGATCTGGTAAATAAGAAACTCTGGAGGTGTACAAAAAAGAGTAATAATCATAAAATACCTTAGAAATATCAGCTCCAGAGTAGCATAACTGACCCCTAGAGTCCCTGACACACTGTACAGTATTAATATGGGAGTCTGCTTTTGCTAGAAAGGCTAAGTAGCTACCACCAACCTCCGCCTGAAAATGCTGGTTATGTCTAGAGAAAAGTAACCTGTGTTTGGATTTGTCAAATAAATACTTCGTCCACTCCCTCTGTGTATTCAACCACAATTCACGATCAACTGGTGACCGAGAAAGGACATATTGACCATCTAGTTGTGAGCATAAAAGTTCAAGACGGAACTCCTCCCTTCTGCCATGCATTTTGATTTCAGAAACCCGTCTAATAAACGAGCCTCGCATATAAGCCTTGAAAGCACCATGCCTAATACCTAGATTTGGGTAATGAAGATTATCTATCTGAAACTCCTCCCATGTCGCAACCAGTTCAGAGCCAGCTCCCATCTTGGACAGCCAAAATGGATGCAATTTTCAAAAAAGTACCCCTCTATCTTGAGACATGTTCAAGACAAGCAAAACAGCAGAATGATCTGATATACCCCTAGATAGATATGTTATATCACATACCATAGACAAAATATTAGAGGAGAGCAATGCTAGGTCAATTCGAGACAACGTTTGATAAGAAGTGGAGTGACACAATACTGAGTGGCAGCAGGATTTTTACTACACCAAGCATCAATCCAGCCCAGCTCTTGCAGCACATACTTCCCCTCAAGGTACCACCACCATCATCACATACTGCCCCCTCACAGCACCACCACATAATGTCCCCCCTCACAGCACCATCACATACTATCCCCCTCACAGCACCACCACATACTGCCCCCCCTCACAACACCACCATATACTGCCCCCCCTCACAGCACCACCACATACTGCCCCCTTCACAGCACCACCACATAATGCCCCCCCTCACAGCACCACCATATACTGCCCACCTCACAGCACCACCACATACTGCCCCCCTCACAGCACCACCACATACTGCCCCCCTCACAGCACCACCAAATACTGCCCCCCCTCACAGCACCACCATATACTGCCCTCCTCACAGCACCACCACATACTGCCCCCCTCACAGCACCACCACATACTGCCCCCCTCACAGCACCACCACATACTGCCCCCGTCACAGCACCACATACTGCCCCCTCACAGCACCACCACCACCTACTGCCCCCCTCACAGCACCACGTACGCCCCCCTCAGCACCACCACATACTGCCCCCCCTCACAGCACCACCACATACTGCCCCCCCTCACAGCACCACCACATACTGTCCTCCCTCACAGCACCACCACATACTGCCCCCCCTCGCAGCACCACCACATACTGCCCTCCTCACAGCACCACCATATACTGCCCCCACTCACAGCACCACCACATGCTGCCCCCCCTCACAGCACCACCACATACTGCCCCCCCTCACAGCACCATGCACTGCCCTCCCTCACAGCACCACCACATACTGCCCCCCCTCACAGCACCACCACATGCTGCCCCCCTCACAGCACCACCACATACTGCCCCCCCCTCACAGCACCACCACATGCTGTCCCCCTCACAGCACCACCACATACTGTCCTCCCTCACAGCACCACCACATACTGCCCCCCCTCACAGCACCACCACATACTGTACTCCCTCACAGCACCACCACATACTGCCCCCCTCACAGCACCACCACTTACTGCCCCCCTCACAGCACCACCACATACTGTCCTCCTTCACAGCACCACCACATACTGCCCCCCCTCACAGCACCACCACATACTGCCCCCCTCACAGCACCACCACATACTGCCCCCCTCACAGCAACACCACATACTGTCCTCCTTCACAGCACCACCACATACTGCCCCCCTCACAGCACCACCACATACTGTCCTCCCTCACAGCACCACCACATACTGCCCCCCCTCACAGCACCACCACATACTGCACCCCCTCACAGCACCACCACATACTGCCCCCTCACAGCACCACCACATACTGCCCCCTCACAGCACCACCACATACTGTCCTCCTTCACAGCACCACCACATACTGCCCCCCCTCACAGCACCACCACAAACTGCCCCCTCACAGCACCACGTACTGCCCCCCCTCACAGCACCACCACATACTGCCCCCCCTTACAGCACCACCACATGCTGCCCCCCCTCACAGCACCACCACATACTGCCCCCCCTCACAGCACCACCACATACTGCCTCCCTCACAGCACCACCACATACTGCCCCCCTCACAGCACCACCACATACTGCCCCCTCACAGCACCACCACATACTGTCCTCCCTCACAGCACCACCACATACTGCCCCCCTCACAACACCACCACATACTGCCCCCTCACAGCACCACGTACTGCCCCCCTCACAGCACCACCACATACTGCCCCCCCTCACAGCACCACCACATGCTGCCCCCCCTCACAGCACCACCACATACTGCCCCCCCCCTCACAGCACCACCACATACTGCCCCCCTCACAGCACCACCACATACTGCACCCCTCACAGCAGCACCACATACTGTCCTCCCTCACATCACCACCACATATTGACCCCTCACAGCACCACCACATACTGCCCCCTCACAGCACCACCACATACTGCCCCCTCACAGCACCACCACATGCTGCCCCCCCTCACAGCACCACCACATGCTTCCCCCCCTCACAGCACCACCACATACTGCCCCCCTCACAGCACCACCACATACTGTCCTCCCTCACAGCACCACCACATACTGACCCCCCTCACAGCACCACCACATACTGCCCCCTCACAGCACCACCACATACTGCCCCCCCTCACAGCACCACCACATACTTCCCCCCCTCACAGCACCACCACATACTGCCCCCCCTCGCAGCACCACCACATACTGCCCCCCCTCGCAGCACCACCACATACTGCCCCCCCCGCAGCACCACCACATACTGTCCCCCTCACAGCACCACCACATACTGTCCTCCCTCACAGCACCACCACATACTGCCCCCCTCACAGCACCACCACATACTGTCCTCCCTCACAGCACCACCACATACTGCTCCCCTCACAACACCACCACATACTGCCCCCTCACAGCACCACGTACTGCCCCCCTCACAGCACCACCACATACTGCCCCCCCTCACAGCACCACCACATGCTGCCCCCCCTCACAGCACCACCACATACTGCCCCCCCCTCACAGCACCACCACATACTGCCCCCCTCACAGCACCACCACATACTGCACCCCTCACAGCACCACCACATACTGTCCTCCCTCACATCACCACCACATACTGACCCCTCACAGCACCACCACATACTGCCCCCTCACAGCACCACCACATACTGCCCCCCCTCACAGCACTACCACATGCTTCCCCCCCTCACAGCACCACCACATACTGCCCCCCTCACAGCACCACCACATACTGTCCTCCCTCACAGCACCACCACATACTGACCCCCCTCACAACATCACCACATACTGCCCCCTCACAGCACCACCACATACTGCCCCCCCTCACAGCACCACCACATACTTCCCCCCCTCACAGCACCACCACATACTGCCCCCCCTCGCAGCACCACCACATACTGCCCCCCCTCGCAGCACCACCACATACTGCCCCCCCCCGCAGCACCACCACATACTGTCCCCCTCACAGCACCACCACATACTGCCCCCCCTCACAGCACCACGTACTGCCCCTTCACAGCACCACCACATACTGCCCCCCTCACAGCACCACGTACTGCCCCTTCACAGCACCACCACATACTGCTCCCCTCACAGCACCACCACATACTGCCCCCCACACAGCACCACGTACTGCCCCCTCACAGCACCACCACATACTGCCCCCCCTCACAGCACCACCACATACTGTCCTCCCTCACAGCACCACCACATACTGCCCCCCTCACAGCACCACCACATACTGCCCCCCCTCACAGCACCACCACATACTGCCCCCCTCACAGCACCACATACTGCCCCTCACAGCACCACATACTGCCACCCTCACAGCACCACATACTGCCCCCTCACAGCACCACATACTGCCACCCTCACAGCACCACATACTGCCCCCCCTCACAGCACCACCACATACTGTCCTCCCTCACAGCACCACCACATACTGCCCCCCCTCACAGCACCACCACATACTGCCCCCCCCTCACAGCACCACGTACTGCCCCTTCACAGCACCACATACTGCCCCCTCACAGCACCACATACTGCCATCCTCACAGCACCACATACTGCTCCCCTCACAGCACCACATACTGCTCCCCTCACAGCACCACATACTGCTCCCCTCACAGCACCACATACTGCCACCCTCACAGCACCACATACTGCCCCCCTCACAGCAACACATACTGCCACCCTCACAGCACCACATACTGCCACCCTCACAGCACCACATACTGCTCCCCTCACAACACCACATACTGCTCCCCTCACAGCACCACATACTGCGCCCCTCACAGCACCACATACTGCCACCCTCACAGCACCACATACTGCCACCCTCACAGCACCACATACTGCCACTCTCACAGCACCACATACTGCCACCCTCACAGCACCACATACTGCCACCCTCACAGCACCACATACTGCCCCCCTCACAGCACCACATACTGCCCCCTCACAGCACCACTTACTGCCACCCTCACAGCACCACATACTGCCACCCTCACAGCACCACATACTTCCACCCTCACAGCACCACATACTGCTCCCCTCACAGCACCACATACTGCTCCTATCACAGCACCACATATTGCCCCCCTTACAGCACATATGACCCCACTCAGCACATACTTGCATTTAGGGCCTATCTAGTGTCTGCGCACCGGAGAGGTCTGTGACGTGAGCACTCAAGTCTGATTTCCAGACACTGCCTATCCAGTCTTCCTGACTACATCCCGTATTGTGCATGTTCATTTTGGTAAGGAGGAGGGGGAGGAAATTTTAGCCCTGGGCTCCACATGGTCTAGAACCAGCCCCATACTTAGCGTATCATGTCTGATATTACAAAGTGCCTGCTCAAAAAGCGAGGACACGCCTATGTATCTATGCTCGCTTTTTGCACGTATCAAACCTTTTGACTTGAGAGGTGGAATGGGGGAGGGGAGTTCTCACATATACAAAGTTCTGCAAGGGTGGCCCATGCAAACCAACAAATTATCTTACGTGCTCCTCCTGCTGCAGGGTAGGTGTAAGTACATACTGCGGAAGAACCAGGAGCATATGCTGACGCTGCAGACGTGTACAACTCTGCCTGTGTACACAAACATGCTATTTTTCCACGCACTTTCTTTTGATTAATTTACACTCACTTTTGTAGCAAATCTACATTGGTCCCATGCATGCTCTAGAGTAGACCTATAATACACATGATAAATTATTTTTAACCAGCATTTTGTTAGATAAACAGGAAGCTTTTTCCTCGAGTATAGGGTTTGTGGCATACAGTATATACATTTCCTTCTGGCTGCATTTTACTCTGCATAATAAACACCAAGAACGGGCCACAGTCCTCTCTAGCTGCCCTTCCACCTCCCGTTCCTTTCCGTTTAGTTTCTGCCATCTTCTCTGCTCTATCGCTACAGATGTGTCCTCGCACATCTTTGCTGTAGTCATGCCAAATCCCACCTACAGGCACGTTAGATCTCGCGAAAATGCATCTGCCGCAAGACAATGTCACATGTATATCTGTGTGCTACTGAGGCTCTGAATCAGCATGCGAAACGCTGCGATGCACTGGAGCTCACAGTTATGCTGGGCATACACTGTCAGTTCGACAGACATTCCACCTGAACCAACATATATATAGTGTTCGTTCGCACACAATCTGAGATATGTCACTGTATGGCCACGATATCTGCATTGGAGAGGAAACAATTCCCCGTTCCTCCTAGATGCGGCTGACCAATTATGGGATCAATATGGCATATTGGAAGATTTTTCATGCCCGACCGTCTAATTAGCAGTGATCGGTCACAGCCATACACTATGCAAATTATCAGCCCAATAGGCGGATTGGGACGATAATTATATAATGTATGCCCGGCTTTACTGGAGTTTAATCCTGAGGTTTATCTAATCTGATCTGAACAACCAAAATTCTGAATCCTGTGATTGGTCCACTAGGACAGATGGAACCTGATATTACTTGTACCTCGCTCTCCTTTCTTTTGTTTATACTACTTGCACCTTGCTTTCCTTTCTTTTATACTACTTGCACCTCGCTCTCCTTTCTTTTATACTACTTGCACCTCGCTCTCCTTTCTTTTATACTACTTGCACCTTGCTCTCCTTTCTTTTCTTTTATACTACTTGCACTTCACTCTCCTTTCTTTTGTTTATACTACTTGCACCTTGCTTTCCTTTCTTTTGTTTTATACTACTTGCACCTCGCTCTTCTTTCTTTTGTTTATACTACTTGCACTTCACTCTCCTTTCTTTTGTTTATACTACTTGCACCTTGCTTTCCTTTCTTTTGTTTTATACTACTTGCACCTCGCTCTGCTTTCTTTTGTACTACTTGCACTTTGCTCTCCTTTATTTTGTTTTATACTAGCTACAAGTATCATATGAATCCGCACAGTCTCCTGGTGCGTCCTAGTTTTTGGGTCCTGGGGTCTCACTCACGCCATGCATGTCGCGCTGTGTTGCGTATTGAGGTTAGATGATGTAGGAGGACACATTTGTATGTAGCCCTTAACATGCTATGTTGCAAACTTCTTAATACATTTTTTTAAGTATATTCCCCTTGATTTTAATTAGGATGATTGAATAAGGGAATTCAGCTGACTGCAATTTAAGGAACAGAGAAGGAATTCCCATACTCATGTGGCATATTATCAGTTGCCTATTGGAAGGGGGAGGGAGCGGTGTATGTTTTCCTTCTTATGATTGAACAAGCTTAGAATTTGGAAAAAAGGATTATGCTGGATTTGTGTCTTTTTTTTTTTTTTTACTGTACTATGTTACCGCTTTATATATTTGGCCTCACTCCAGCCCTCGTCCATTGTATAGTGTTACATATACAGGTTGAACCAGCATGTTGTTGGTTCCTTTTTCTTTCTCTGATTTTTTTACTGTCTAGTTATATGACTCAATTTATAAGGAATAAAGAAGAACATCTCGGGCGCTGAAGGAGGGTATAGCAACATTCTTGGTTACAACACAGATAAAATAAGTCTGTGACAAGACTGTCCCTTATTCTCCTAAAGGAAGAGCTATACACATGCTTGCCGACTTACTGGCTGCCCCCACCCGGAGGGTGCACCCAGTTCGACACTGCAGGGGGCAGGGCGCTGGCAATAATGAGCGCTGCGGGGGCGTGGCAGTGCAATTGCATCATGAGATTTCTGGCATTGTAAAGCGGAGGGCGGGACTATGATGACGCGATTCAGCGCGAATCGTGTCATCGGATCCACTCGTGTGGGAGCACTTTTTACACAAATTCAGACTCGCTCACACACAGATGTACAAAGGTCACACATCAAATTGATCAGTACAAGCTAGCAACGTAGTTTTATTCACTCCTAGTTGTTTTACTTATGCAAATAAGATGCAAATTTGGAGTGATGTTCGGCATGGCCATGTCGCCTGGGGACTGGTGAGCGCTTTTCCAGGAGCCAAAAGGCTCTTCCCCATATTCGGGTGTCTAATGGCAGTTTCAGGAGAGTGGACGACTATGGTCTTGGCCTATACTTCCAATATGAGGCCTTTTGTGCAGGAAAGGGTTCCGATCACATGTCATAGAACATTCAAACACACAACAGATCAGGGTATTCCAAGATAAAAGAGCGGCTAGGCACACCTTGTACCACGTACGCTTGCAAAAGTAAAATTTGGCTAGCAGATATTTAAATTGGTTTTAAAAGGTTGTGAGAATGCAATTATAGGGCATACCCTGGTGGCTGCAAAGCCCTTGAGGCCCTTGGCAGCCATGTTGGTTGTGGGCAAGGGCAATGTACTACATACTTGCCAACTCTCCCTGATTGTCAGGGAGACTCCCTGAAATAGTAGCAATCTCCCTGACTCCCTGACGAGTCTAGCAATCTCCCTAATTGCACCTTGCCCCATTATGTGGCTGTTATATAACCCCCCACCTCCCAGAGATTAATACATTCAAATGGGATCATTAGTATCATTTCCCTGCATTGGTTATATGGCATAATGCTCCCTATGGCTACATGCATTTTCTGAAAAGTATCAGTGTGTTTTCATCAACAAATAGATCTTACTAACGGCTTTAGGGCTCATTTACATTTGGATGTAATGCCGCGTATCCACTACGCGATTAAACAAAGCGATTGAACGATAACAACATCGTTATCGTTCAATCGCTTGTTAATCGTCTGCAAATCGGGCATTTTAATGTGAAAAACGACCAGCGATGCGCGCGCCCGCTGGTCGTTTTTGACATCTATCATCGCCCAAACATGCTGGTCAACTTGACGTCGTCGTCAGGTTGACCATGTTCGGGGATGATTGATGTGCCTACACTGAACGACTGCTCGTTCAGTGTAGGCACATCACGGACTGTGAAACGACTGCACGATTACAATGTCTTAATCGTGCTTTCGTTTCACAGTCGCCTAGTGGATGTGCGGCATAAGTCAGTTTTACGACACACCTCTCAGATGTAGCAGTACACGCCCACTTTACTACCGCGCTCATAGGTGTTACTTTCACAACCTCCCTGAAATGCTTTTTCAAAAGTAGGCAAGTATGATACTATGATGTATAAAGTGCATTCAACACCTCATTGGCTGCTGCAGGTTGTAGCATATTTTTCCTGTGAACCAGTCTTCATAAATCTGCCCCAGCCTTCATGTAAAATGTGATTTTAGTGGCATAGAGACATTATTTTATTTGTATTTATTTATTTTGCCTAAGTGGAACATACCACTTATATTTATGGATTATAATACTGAAATGTGTTATTTATTTATAATGGGTCATCAACTGATTGAGTCCTTGTTCTTCTCATAGGTGCAGGGGAAGAGAGATTGCAGAGGCATGTATCCCGCAAAGTGACTGAACCTCCTGTAAGTATTCCTGCTCCCTGTACTGCCTCTGCTGGGCGGCTGCTCCATACCGGTGTACTTTAGCTATATAAGGCGGTGAAACCTGTTTGTAGCACAGGTTACGGCAGGGATGGGGAAGCTCAGGCCCGGGGGGCCTCGGAATCATTTTATCGGCCCTCTGAGCTTTTTTCTACTACCCTCATCTGGCTAGCAGGGTGCTGAGAATGGCGCCCTGCAGCCAGAATCTATGCAGCAGTGACGCCTGGAGCTTCCTTAGGACGCTTCAGACGGTCACCCAGCCGCTCTTACAGCTCCCTGGAGCATCCTCAGGATGGTCCGGGCATTTCTGTAATCACCGTCGATTGTGACCCTGCCCCTGTGTGATGTCACAAGGAGGGGGCGTGGCCTGCACCAGGCCCACAAATAATGTTATATATATCAAAATGGCCCTCGGTGGAAAAAAGGTTCCCCACCCCTGGATTAGGGCAACAGATAAAGATTGATCCATCTGGTTTGCCCACTAGTCTCAGGACCGATCAATGATTATCCCAAACATGCCTACATTTCTTTTGTGTTCCCGTTCCATCTGCTTGGGAGGGTGGGAGGTTTGTTACCATCCACATTGAAATAGACCATATTATCATGCTGTACCTCCCAGTATTACATACTGTACAAGTGATGTAAGTTATTATAAAGTACAATAAGTTCCACATCTATGAATCATTGCTGCGGAGCTACACTTAGTATCTCATCTTTTAACCATTTCCCTTTCACCTACCTGGGCTACTAATATTGTGTTATTTTCCTCTGCAGCCAGTAAAAGTAAAAGAGAAGTTCAGCCCCCTGAAGCAGAGGTCTCCCCCCGCCAGCCGCCCCCACCTGTCCCCGGAGGAAATCAAAGACGCAGATCGAGCGGTGAGAATTTCCTTTCATTCACTAGAAGAAAGGGAAAAGGATGTTGGGCTGAGAAGTTCCAGCGAGCTGGGTCATCTCCTCCACCCCACATCCTGTGCTCTGTTATTAAATGATGAGCAGCTGAGAGCTGGGACCTAATACTAGCTCTACCAATCCTTGTGTGCTTGTCAGCTGTGTCCAGTAATAGAGATAATCAAACTGTCGTCATCCTCCGCCCTATACTGTGCATTGCTGTATATCTGTCTCACACAGAGACAGAATGGACATGGGGTAAACACTCCTAGGGGTATATTTACTAAAGGTTGGGATTTTAGAAGTGGAGATGTTGCCCATAGCAACCAATCAGAGTCTAGATATTATCTTCTAGAAGGTGCTAGATAAATGATAAGTAGAATCTGATTGGTTGCTATAGGCAACATCTCCACTTCTAAAGTACCACTTTTTAGTAAATATACCCCCATGTCTGTATTATAATGCAGCATATTGTAAAACTGCTGAAATATTAATTTATCTCCTCTCCAGTCTGATGGACTCTAATGTGTGATAATGGGAAATCTCTGTCCCCCTCTCCAGTATTCCGACCACTCATGTTTTGCTTATTTCCTTGTTTGAGACATTATTGTCCTTTGTTTATAGGAGTCAACCGCGCCATACAAAGGGCGTAGAAAAGTACAGGAAAAAAATATGACAGTCAATAAGGAGCACAGAATGCATTTTATATGCCTGGTGGAATTTAAATTACTGTTTATTGTTACACTCTATGGGGCCTCTTCATCATACCTAAATAATCGATGGATGTAATTAGGTTTAGAACTCGCATGGAGTTCTACCTAATTACCGGAGGAAATCATCATTCCTCCTCTCCATAACTGTCTGTTTCGAAAAGCTGTCATTTTTGCGATGATAGCTTTTCGGGAAATAGATAGTTTTCCCTGTCTACACTAACTTACCGCAGCTGTAATCTGTGCTGCGCATGCGCTGTTACATTCGTAAAACCAGCGCATGCGCAGCACTGCCTACAGCTGTGGTAATTTTGTGTCCCCCCACATCCAACCTCTGCATACCTCCCCCCTTGTCCCGCACTTACCTGCCCACTGCAGCACCTCTAGCTCTGGTGGTTGTTCTGACACGTGTTCTCCCAGCAGACCACAGTACAGTTTAGAAAAAAAAATAAAAAAAATTTTCTTCTAAACTTTATTGTGTACTGCTTGGAGAACAAGTGTCAGAACAGCAGACGGAGCCAGAGGACGGACCAGAGCGCCGGAGGGAAACGCCGGGTGACCTGCCCATGCTGACACAGGTAAGTGTCACCTGCTATTCGCCACCTCCATCAGATTCGGAAAATACATAATTTTCGGAATTTGATGAATAGCATAATTTCCATATCCCCATACGGAAGTGTCGAAATTAACCCAGGGGGACTTAACCAGGAGATATCCGTGATACAGTATCTCCTGTGTTAAGTCTCTTCATGAATACTAAAATAACGTTAATTAAGGAAAATGTCCTTAAAAACGTTATTTTAGTGTTGATGAATAGGCCCCTTAATAAGATTTCTATACATTTGAACAACAGAAACAACAGAAAATAACAATAGCAGTCAGTAACTCAGTGCCCAAACAGACAGAGTCAGCTGCTAAGTGATTGGGGGCACACTGGAGACGAGGACTGATTGTCTACAGTGTGCCCTATATTCAGTGCGCCTCATATTCCTAATTTTAATATAAATGACGAGAATTGTTATACTTTTTCAGATTCTTTGTACTTTTTTTTATATAACATACTCTAACCCCTACCACCAAATTGTGTGATACTACATGTTGGAAACTCATTGCTGCTATTTACCTTGAGCAGTTGGCTGGTTACACATTTATGCATCAAGCACAGTTCACTACTGGCAAGTGATTGGGAAGTGTTGGGGTGTACCTACCTCATATTCATCTAGTTGCCCCCTGGTTATCTAGTTAATGCTTTGTGGTTCAGCTACGATAATGATTCCAGGTAGGGGACGGGGGGCCCCTAGGCTTTTGGGCCCTAACTGGTACTTCATTCTTTCACCCCCACTACAGGTTCTGCACGTTGAGTGGGTCTGGTAACAGTATATGGTCTAATACAGCGTGACCAAATGATGAAATGGAGCAGAGTGTATGGTATCTGAGGCAATAATGGAGTGACTGGATTCAGTATAGTGTGAGTTTCTGTTTATGAGGTTGCTAAAAATGGAGACACAGTTCTCTAGACAATCCTAACAAAATGTACATTCAATCATACTTGCCGACTATCTGGCTGCTCCTTCCGGGAGGGAGCAGCCAGATCGGCAGAACAGGGGGCGTGACCGGCAAAAGGGGGCGTGGCCGGACGGGCTGAGGTAGTTTTGTGGGCGTGACAGGGGGCGGGGCCGCACAATAATTTTTTTGGCCCCGCCCCCGCTACACAATGCAGAAAAAACGCATTGTGAAGCAGGGGGTGAGGCTAAAATTACGCGATTCAGCGTGAATCGCGTCAGCACCCCCCCCACACACTGCCGGGGTTCAACAGGTATTGGTGGGGGGGGGGGTCGGGGGATCGGCGGCGGCAGGCGGGAGGCTTGCCTGCCTTTCCGGGGGGGCGGGAGCTGCACCCGTTTATCGAGAGGCTCCCGCCCGAATCGGGAGGGTAGGCAACCCTGCATTCAATTATACTGTAAAAAATATCCAACGCGGGAAGACTGTTGTCAGAGAAGCTGTTGGCAAGATAAGATGGCTCCTTTAGGGTGTTCCACTGCATATTTCAAATAGTGGAGATATCTTCCTGTGGCTTGTCTGCAGAGTACACTGGGAATGGGATGTGTAAGATGAACCTTGCAGTGGGTGGGGGTCTTTTCTCATTTGCTGTGCACACCATTTGGTCTCCCTCATCCAGAAGGTAGTTATCGGGAGGGGGGGGGTGTGCGCGCGCGTGCGTGTGTGTCGTGGCGGCGTCCCACACAGTGCACTTACCAGTAGGCTGCAGCATCCGTCCTGGTGTGTGCCTCCCGGATCTTCATTCCAGTTGGCTTCACCTCTAATCTGGGGGTATCCTTGCTCTGCACTCGGTGGTAGTTCTCTATTGGGCAGCTGGAATACCTGCAGATTCTGCGTAATCTCCGATTCCTGTGTGTGCTAAGGTCTGGAGGAGAGCGATCTCATCCAGGTAGCCGCGGTGACAGCAGCTGTAATGGTGCCGGTCACGGTCCTCTCGTGGAGGTATAACAACCCTGACACTAGCGCGCTATTGATCCGCTGTCTCTCCCTCCCCCCATTGTCTCAAAACAAACCTGAGCTGACTAATGCTGGGTACACACTAGACGATATGTCGTCCAATCCTGTGGATTGGAGCGACATATCGGGTTCATCGTCTAGTGTGTACCCATGATATGTACACTCCCGCGGGTTGCTAGCGACATTGCCCGTCGGCCCTACTGCAGGGTCGATGGGGGATATCGCTAACAATGCCTGCAGCATGACACGTCCCTCCCCCCTGTGGGACCTGGCATCGGCAAGTGTGTATTCACTTGCCAGGATGCCGGGTCCAGTTGCTGATGATGTCGTGCTGGATAAACACCGTCTAATGTATGCCCAGCTTTAGAGTGTGCCTTGCAACATGTCCCTGCGGTGCCCCTTGGCTTCAGTCTAGTCAGCCTGAAGAATAATACGGCCCTGGTGGGGAACTGTCTCAATTTACAAAACAGAGAGGATAGATTGGGAAGGAGATGTTTATAAAAGACATCATCCTAAGGGGCATATTTACTAATTATCGAGTCCTAGACCCAATAATTACATTTGTTATTCACAGCAATAAGAAATTGAATGTCGCAGGGATGTACTATTGTACATGTAACCCCTTAAGTGTGCGGTGTTGTGCAAGGTGCATTTGGAGTGATACACTCCCCATTGCCCCAGGAAAGCGCCCTATGGTGTGGGCAATACCTAAGAAGGGGATCCCTGCCCATGCAGGCTTTATAACAGTCACATAATGGCACAGGTATATGCAGCAACTGTTCTTGTTGAATAATTTGTGGGCGCCAGAACTTCTCTTATAAAAATATACCAGTTTATCTCTCTTCTCCTGCACTTTACTTTAAAGGAATATGGTTACAGCAGCTTCTCCTCTCCCTCCAGCTCGTATACTTGGCATGTCAGATGGTATATGACAATCTTATGAATACGGTGGCATCACCTCTTCATCAGCACTTAAACCACAGTTACAATAGATGCTTTGCACACACAGGTCCACCTGGCCCAACGCTGGCTGGTGCCTGTAGTTCCACAGTTTAACACACATCTCTCGAGTAGCTCTCATCTCTGCTGCTTTAATGAAGGACACACCCTGCACAAATGCATTATTCCTCCCGTGTGTGCTGCTACACTCTGGGCCTGATTCAGACCTGCTCGCAAGCACTATGCGCTCGCAAGCGGGTCGATGGTTGTGCATTGCGTGCGCAAGCCCCATAGCGAGTGAGAAATTCACTCGCTCCGGGGCTCGCTACAAACAGGGCGGCTGTCGATGTTAATCGACAGCTCGCCCTGTTTTGTAGGCGGGGTGGGGGGTAGTGGTTGGACAAACGGAGGCGTTCCTGAAGGAACGCCTGCCGTTTGTGGGCGGCCCTACTGACATCACCAGTGATGTCAGTAGTGAACTTATACTCATCTGCCGGAAGCTCACTGGGGCTTGCGGCAGATGATACCCTACCGCAAGGGTCTCGTCGCAAGCCCGATGGTCGCGACCATTGCGACCATCACCTAGCCGCTCGCAAAAGCTGTGGGTGGTCACCCACAGCTTAGCGAGCAGCCAAGGGGCCGGCTTTTTTTTTTTTTAAAAGCGGCCGCCCTCATTCAGTGCGAGCGGCTCTGAATGAGGTCCTCTGCCTTTCTGTAGATAATGTACAGAATGCCTCATACTCAGTCTGCCTCTCTCTGCTCCCTAAAGGACAGGAATATACAGATGGTCACACATATATCTGCCTCTTTGCACCCTTCTCCTTTACATGGGACAGCATTATACAGACTTCTCCAATGCAGCCCACCCCTCTCCTACAGGGATGATTCTTATAGCCACACTGCTCCAACCCTCCCCCCCCTTTAATGGTTGTGGAGGTTTCTATGCATTGGGGTGTCCTCTTCCCACTTAACAGTAAATCTCTATATGATTGGGAACTTCCCTCTCAGCAATACCTCTGCAGCTATTACCCTCTCCTCGGTGCTGCATCATGGAGACTTTGCTGGGCTGCTCATACTGCGGCTTCTGGCTACAGATTCTCTCTTTGCCCAGCTTTCTCTCGTGGTCTCTCTCTAGAGGGTCAATCCTCACACCCACGAGTAGGAGCTTTATATTGCATCTAAGGTACTTTCGGTGCCTAAAGTTGGGTACACACTTAACGATGTGTGTACCCAGTGGCGTGACAGACAACCGCACCGCTCCCAGGCTGACGTATCGGGCATTCGGTACACATTACACAATCCGGTGCCCGTCTGCCTGATCGGATGACATGTAGTCTACATTACTGCTAATGTGTACCCAGCTTTAGAGGGGCATCGTGTCAGCTGACTCGGCCCTGCCCATCTTCCCTTCCGGGGGGGAGCACATGTCTATCTTCTGGGGTTTCTCAGTCTCCACACACTCCGTTAGGCAGAATTCTCCTGGGACCTCCGTCACATCCCAGGGGCGTGACCTAATGTAAAGGGGTGTGGCTTATGCAAAATGCTGTAGAGGGGGGCTTTACATACACATGCATGGACAGGGGCTCCTATACCTAAATATCTAATTATGTAAATCACGCTCTATCTCTGTCACTCCTGGAGAATACTGTTACTTTAAGAGAGAGGTACTTTCCCCCCAACTGAGAGTACACAGAGGACTGCCTCTAGGTAGTCTTTGCTTAGGAGTAAAGTGTAAAAGCCGGATTAAATTTAAATATACAGAAGGTCTGGTCCATACTTGTTTGTGAATAATGTTTCAGTTTTATACCGGACTCCCTGTTCCAAGACAGACCAATTGGAAAGAAATCAGGGGGCATCCCTGTCTGCTTGTGATTCCCGGATTTGTCCTGTATCCTTGGTGTAATCTTTTCTAGTGCACCAGCCCAGAGTTGCTGGAGTGTTGTTGATTCATCAGGATGGTTTGCCGGTGACTAGATATGAATTTGGTTGGGTCTTGGATTGCATCCTGACTCTCAGGGATATATTTACTAAATTGCGGGTATTTAGAAGTAGAGTTGTTGCCTATAGCAACCGATCAGATTCTAGCTATTATCTTCTACAAAGTGCTAGATAAATGATACATAGGAGCATATTCAATTTAGTGCGAGAATTGCAAAAAACCCGCACCTGCGAGATTTTTCCTGCAGGTGCAGGTTTTTTGCTATTCAATTAGGTGCGTGTTTTTTTTTTGGTGCGCGCCGGGAGGTTTTTTTCACGCACCTCCAGATTATGCGTGATTATGCCTAAAGTTGTGAATTTTAGGAAAAATCAGTGGTACTTGCTCTGGGACCCCGGCGGACAGAGCCGTAACTAGTCTTATTGGTGCCGTGTGCCAGAAAGAGCATTGGCACCCCCCCCCCCTATTTTTTAAATAGGGTGATAACACACCCGAAAAAGGGCCATGGTCTCATGGGGAAGGGCCAGGGAAGAGATAGGGGAGGCCAGGAGATGCTGGGGATAAAATAAAAGGAAGCTGCTAGTGAGAATGATAATAAACAGGAAAATTGACAGGCCTGAACAGCGCCCCCTGCCCTGCGGTGCCCTGTGCCATGGCACAGGTCGCACTACCCTAGTTATGGCCCTGCCGGCGGCACTCCCTCTTAGGACTAATTAAGCAATTGGAAGTTTCCAATTAGCTTAATTAGTCCATGATTACTCACCTTCTTAAGCGTTGTCTTCTTCATCCAGTGTTGGGAGCCGGCTCTTCTGCAGCAGGGTGAGTATTTCAGTGTGTGGTGCTTGTAAGTGTGTATGAGTGTGTGTGACCCCCCCAGTGTCCGTATGGCCCCCGGAATGGGTGCTGAGAGAACTACATCTCCCAGCAGCCCTTGCCCCTCCCACCAGCCCCTGGAGCCTCCCCGGGACTCCCAGCAGCCCCCTCTCCAGTAAAAAGAGAAAGGGGAAGCCACCGGGAGCTGCGGAGACCCCCGGGCAGGTAGGTGATGAGTTTTTTTTTTTTTTTTTATTTACGCAGTGTGGGATTTTCAGAGCTGAAAACCCAGCAACCACTATTTTTTTAACTGAATACCGCGGGTATTGGTAGCGCGCATACCCACACTATTCCTAAATTGGCCACAAGGTTTTTACCTCGCTAAACCTCGCGCCCAATTGTATGTGCCCCATAGAGTCTGATTAGTTACTATGTGCAACATCTCCACTTCTAAAAACCTGCACTTTAGTAAATATACTCCTCAGTCTGTTCCCTGCAGAGTTCCGTACCCATTAATTCTGAAGCGGTGCAGCTACATCGGCTGTGGTGACGGGTCTGTCTATTTCTGCAATTGTGGGGGTATCTTCTGGTAGTTATGTTTTCTTCTTGAGTCCTTTGCAGGTGATTGTAAATATTTCTATGCTATTGGTTATTGTTTATTTGGGTGGCTAAGACCTCCACTTCAAATAATTTAAATCTGTTTCTTGAACATTTGAGTATTGGTTAGGTGTCAGGGGTATGTAGGGGTATGTTGGGGGCATTTCCTGTTTGATTGTCTGCTTCAACCTGTACAGTTTTTTATTTTCCATTTATTGTAATCATTCACTTGGGTGGTTATGATTTGTCAACTCACTTCATTGGATTTGAAGCTGGTATGTGGCGTTTTTGTCTAATATCATCCCTAAGACTGTATGGCATTGACAACAAAGCTTGCTGCAAAAAAACAAAACACAGAAGTGAGTTTATTCTGGTAGGAGTAGACATGGGTGACACATAGAGGTGAGTACATGTGTGAGGACAAAAGGCATTGATTACGAGGAGAACTGGAAGACTTTGATAAAGTAATGGGTTTTGAGAGCCCATGTGAAGCTTGGCAGAGTCCTGAAGAGTCTGATAGGGAAATGGAGTGAGTACCAGTGGTGGGAAGCAGCACAAGGGAAATTCCTAGAGACGGGAGTGGGAAGATGTTATCATTTGGGAAGAAAGGGGTCGGTCATTTGAATAGTGAAGTGGACAGGTGGGAATGTGGAGGGAGATTAGGTCACAGATGTAGAGAGAAGAGCATTGGGCCAAGGCCTTATAGTGAGTGTGAGGAGTATGATTTGGACTCTACAGGCTAGGGGAGCCAGGCCATAAATGTGGGATTTGAAAGAGAAGGAGGGCTGAGGTTAACTCCTTGGCAGCTGACTTGTAGGACAGGGATGAGGGCAATGTTGTCAATAGCTGTTGAAAAGTGGAGAGGTGAGGGGACTTGTGAGGGTGGAAAGACGATAAGTTCAGTTTTAGACATGTTAAGACTAAGAGAGCGCTGGGACACCAGGAGAAAATAGCAGAAAAACAGCTTGAGACACAAGGGGGAGGGATGTGGAGCTCAGGAGAGGACAGGTAGATCTGGAGGAAGGAGTTGATGGTAGTGAAGAGAAGATGGGAGTTAGAAGACCAGAAGGAGAAAAGAGTGTTGAAGTAAAACTGTATGAAGATGGACAGGGCAGGGCTATAGGAGGAAAGCAAACAGTTTAAGTAGTGCCACTCAGTGCTTCATGCACACTTTTGAAAGTATCTTGTGCATTTGGAATGCCAGGGTTGAGGCGTGGATTTGACAAAGTTGAGGCGTGCATCTGCCAAAGTTGAGGCGTGCATCTGCCAGGGATGAGGTGTGGAGTGATACTGTAGCTGGAGCAACAGTGTCCACGGCAGAAGTAAAGCTGCTGTTGTAGAGGGAAGTCAGGTATTAATGATGGAGAGAAGTGAATTTGGTGAGAGGAGAAGAAAATATCCGGGTAGAGTAGATGAAAGGCTAAGGGAAAGGAGATGATGGTCAGAGAAAGAGGGAGTGGGGAAATGTGACATAATGGTTAGCCAAATCAATTAGTTGCTTTTATCTGGGTATAACTCTAATATTATTGCCTGCCGGGATTCCATGGATTAAGGATGGAAAAACTGCTCTCTATGGCTCTCGGTCTCAAAGCATCCTAAAGTCTCACAGCAAAGAGATCCATAAATCATGCCTCATACCGGTCTTGTGACAATTTTTTTTTTATTGGGCAAAATTGACCAATCAGTCTCAGCTGTATTATTCTCTGGTATGATCATTTACTGACATATTGCTGCATGTGGGACCAAGCTATGTACAGTAAAATGCTCATAAATAATTCCGAGTGTGTTTAATACATAGTTATTACAGTAATAGTGTGTCAGTTTGAATAGGCAATTTATTTCATCATGGTCTTTCAGAAAGAATCCATCACTAATCTGCGTTCCTTTGGGCTGATGAAAGCCGTGTTCTGTTAGACTGGGGGATAGTAAAGGTTTAAAAACCACTGCAGCTTGTCATCCCCACTCAATAGATGCAAACGTCTCAAAGGTTCTATCCAGCAGAGGTGCCTGATACACAGGACCTCATTACCCTTTAGAAGCCCTCATCGCCATACCCCATTTGCAGAGAACCTTCAGAACTAATCCTGCACATTATATCAAAACGAGAATCTTTTCCTGTGGATAAAATCACAGAAATTTCCTGCCCAACTCACTTGTGAGGCTCGTTAGAGTGCCCCTTCTCATTTCCTGCTAATTTAAAATAACAGCCAGTGTCAATATGGCCATCTTCTGGTACGGTGGTCTAGTTTATAATAGTTGATCTAAAGTTCAACTGATTATAATATACTGTATGTTTGGAGACTTATGGCAACACAGCAGAGGTGGGAGCATTTTCTAATAATGTATGTATGTGTAACTTGTGTCTGACAATACATGGAGTTAGAGAACATATTAAGTTGTGTAATATGGTATTAGGTTGGTATAAATATGCATTGATAGTGGTGACTGC
Organism: Taudactylus pleione; assembly: GCA_031769625.1. Classification (NCBI taxonomy): domain Eukaryota; kingdom Metazoa; phylum Chordata; class Amphibia; order Anura; family Myobatrachidae; genus Taudactylus; species Taudactylus pleione. The sequence continues at coordinate 627,118 of JAUIMM010000506.1, read as the reverse complement.
TACTTGGATGGATATGGTCAGTGTGACCGCATAGCTGCGTGCAACTGGGTATATGGACAGACTTTGATTTAGTGTCCTGGAAATTTCCTATTTCCCTGACAGCTGGGCAAGTAAGAGGATCAATGGGTGGAAACTAGCCTAATGACCGAAGCCCCATGCATTTGGCAGGAGAACGCTTTCTTTCCATGTCCCCCGAATACATGGAAACCCCCGGAACCTGGAAGAAGTCCAACCACAAAAACATGATGAGTTCATAAGAATTCAATACATAAGTGACTGTTCTAAACTCCAAATGCTCTCCCTAGATGGTCACCCACTCCTGACACTGACGTATTATACCCGTATATGAGTGTTACACAGAATGAATGTTGCCCAAAGCTATAAAGAATGTATGTAAATGTCCCCTGAATGTTATGTGACCATCACCACTCACTATTCTCTTACTCCCACCAACAAGAAAGGTGTGATGAGATCACTTGATGGCTTATGATGGGCGTCTCCTGCTTTCAGGCACAAAAGGAAAAGCTACACGCGGAGTTAAAGAAAGTTTTACTACAGAAAGGACAAAGAAACTTGGCAGAGCAAGAGGAACCCAAGATGGAGAGCACCATCAACATCACAGAGGTGGGAGCCCCTTTTATTGCAAAATATACATCAAGAATTATATGGCATTTGTTCCTAGCATTCAGTGATGCTTACACCTGTGTGGAGCACACAGGACATTAATGATGATAACTTCATGATCAGGTAGGGTGAGCAGGAGAATCTGGTAAAGATGATATCTGAGAGTTATATATGAATGATCAGGTAGGGAGAGCAGGTAGAGACTGGTAAAAATTATATGGGAGAGTTATATATGGATGATCAGGTAGGATGAGCAGGTAGAGACTGGTGAAGATGTGATGTGAGAGTTATATATGGATGATCAGGTAGGATGAGCAGATAGAGACTGGTAAAGATGTGATGGGAGAGTTATATATGGATGATCAGGTAGGGTGAGCAGGTAGAGTCTGGTAAAGATGTGATGGGAGAGTTATATACGGATGATCAGGTAGGGTGAGCAGGTAGTGTCCGGTGAAGATGATATGGGAGAGTTATATATGGATGATCAGGTAGGATGAGCAGGTAGAGTCTGGTAAAGATGTGATGGGAGAGTTATATGTGGATGATCAGGTAGGATGAGCAGGTAGAGTCTGGTAAAGATGTGATGGGAGAGTTATATGTGGATGATCAGGTAGGATGAGCAGGTAGAGTCTGGTAAAGATGTGATGTGAGAGTTGTATATGGATGATCAGGTAGGATGAGCAGGTAGAGACTAGTGAAGATGTGATGTGAGAGTTATATATGGATGATCAGGTAGGATGAGCAGATAGAGACTGGTAAAGATGTGATGGGAGAGTTATATACGGATGATCAGGTAGGATGAGCAGGTAGAGTCTGGTAAAGATGTGATGTGAGAGTTATATATGGATGATCAGGTAGGATGAGCAGGCAGTGTCTGGTGAAGATGTGATGGGAGAGATATATATTAATGATCAGGTAGGATGAGCAGGTAACGTCTGGTAAAGATGTGATGTGAGAGTTATATATGGATGATCAGGTAGGGTGAGCAGGAGAATCTGGTAAAGATGATATGGGAGAGTTATATATGGATGATCAGTTAGGATCAGCAGGTACCATAAATGATCAGGTAGGGAGAGCTGGTAACGTCTGGTAAAGATGTGATGGGAGAGTTATATATGAATGATCAGGTAGGATGAGCAGATAGAGACTGGTAAAGATGTGATGGGAGAGGTATATATGGATGATCAGGTAGGGAGAGCAGGTAACGTCTGGTAAAGATGTGATGGGAGAGTTATATATGAATGATCAGGTAGGATGAGCAGATGGAGACTGGTAAAGATGTGATGGGAGAGTTATATATGGATGATCAGGTAGGGAGAGCAGGTAATGTCTGGTAAAGATGTGATGGGAGAGTTATATATGGATGATCAGGTAGGGAGAGCAGGTAATGTCTGGTAAAGATGTGATGGGAGAGTTATACTGTATATGGGTGATCAGGTATGGAGATCAGCAGCCATAGAAATGGTAGGGAGATAGAGCTGTACTGATAGGAGGGACCAGTATATATAGGACAATTGTCCTGGTGAGAAATGCTGTAGATGCTGGAAGTTAGGTTCCAGCATGGTGCAGCTAATCAGAAGAGAGAACATGTAAGGAAAGTGAAGTAGGGTTAGTGAACGCTTAAATCAGGCTTTTGTAGTTAAGGTCTCTGCAATGTTTTTCATACCAGGAAAAGCTGAGAGCCTCAGAAATGGTGGAGGTGATAGTGGAAACTGAGGCACAGGCTGGGATGACTGGTATCAGCATCTCTGGAGGAGGCAAAGACGGACTCTTCATATCAGATATCCTCAAGGACTCCCCGGCTTCCAAATCCTTGCCTCTACTTGAAGGTAAAATGTGGGGTGGAGGGTTATTTCAGTTTGGTTTCCTTGTAGATTCCTCTGCTGATTTCTTACAGCAGCAGATATCTTGTACATGAAGAAAGACTTAACTAAGTACCTCAGTGGGAGAAGAAGCAGTCGCATTATCTGAGGAATGTGTTCTATGGTTCTAGGTGAGTCCTCTGTTGAAGGGCAACTAATTCCTGCTTCTCTCTCTGTTACAGGAGACCAGATCATCAGTGCCAGAGTTTACTTTGAAAACATTAAATATGAAGATGCATTGAAAATCCTCCAGTACGCAGAGCATTATAAAGTTGGTTACTGCCTGAAGAGGACGGTGCCATCTAGTGATGTAACAGTTACCCCTGGCACCGTGGAAGTGAAGAGTCCAAAGGCAAAAATGCCAAAAATGGTAAGTAGAGGCACATACCACCAGAGGCAATGGAGTTTAAACTGGATTATTACATTTCTCAAATTTGCATCTGTAGGAAAATCTTTCATTTTGACTGGGTGGGTCAATAATACATAATGTCATATATATAGGTTCTATCTCTGTAGAGACATCCATGCAGTGTCCATGGTTAATATGAATAAATCTTAGGGACAGATTCAATTACTTCACGTAATAACAACAATTACAGTAGCTCCATGGGCTGAAAACAGGAATGAACAAGACACACATCCCACCAACTCGTTCCAACCCTTAGAAAGCACCATGTTTTAGTAAGGTGTCAATGTTGAAGTGTCAATTTATGACCAGAGCCCAGTAAAGGTAACCTTTACTTCAAAGTCGCTTCTGGCGACTTTGACCTGGAAGTCGCGGGATGTCATAGGTGTCAATTTAGAAGGTAGCCATGTAGCTTGATGGTGACTTCCATCAATTGGCCACAAGCTGAAATCTGTGATAAAGTGGCCAATAAAGCAGCAAGTTTCATTACATAGGACGGTTTCTATGTAAGACAATTGTAAGCATTAGGTGTTATTAGTGCTATATAAGCTGTGCTTGTGCATATTAAAGTTTGATAGGTCTGGGAAGGAGATAGGTGAAGGTGTTTAGGAGATTGTAGTGTAGCGGGGTGCAGAGTATCTTTGGTGCTTGATGAGTTCTATTTGTGAATTTTGCTTTGTCCTTGTGCATTTGTGTGTTTAGCTCTTTTGTTTGATTTATACTTTTTTGCCTTTGTATTTTGTGTGTCTGGCCTGTTTTCTGTGTGTGTGGGTGCTGTGAGCCTGTGTCTGTAGGATATTTGGTTTTCTGTGTTAATTGTTTGTTTTCTGTGTATAGCGGTGAGTGGAAGGAGAGGGGAGAATGAGTTTAGTGCAGGAAAAGGAGGTTGAGGACCCCACGAGTGAGTGGCGAGGGATTTGAAGAGGCAGAGGGTAACGAGGAGAGAGGAAGTCAGTGTGCACCTGGCAAAGCAAAAACAGGGCATGATGTTAGATTCAGTCACAAAGAAAATTGTGCCCTGAACAGGGCTAGTCTGTGACCAGATCCAGTTGTGGCCATTGGTGTGTGATTACATTAATTCATTGCTCCATGTCAAGCAGAATCTGGAGATCTCATGAAAATATTTCTCCAACATTAAGTGCAAAATAACGGAGGAGCTGGGAGCTGAGCACAGAGCAACAGCAGGGAACGGTGAGGGCCCAACACTCCAAATTAACTCCTGCTCTTATAAGGAAGACCTGCGCCAGATCCTCCCAACAGAGAACCTCCCTGGCCTTCATATGCAGGAATCTGATAGACCACTGTCTCAGTATATGGGCCTCATAGCAAGACGCAGGAAAGCTTGATACCAAACTCAAGTGAGGTGCTCCCAGGACATCAGGTAGTCCTGAAAGCTCAGAGAAAGCAACCTGTAGGTCCTACAACTGTGACTCATGACTAGGAAAGGAGATGTTTGTGTGCAACAATTTCTTGAAGGCACCTAACACTTGGCTTAAGTGCCTAGAAGAAGTTGCCTATAAAATCCCCAAACTGGTTTATATAGGTTTTGACTGTGATCTAATAGGCCACATGTATACTGATACGTCTCAGATGTCAGATGTCATCAATCTCACTGCCCACTTACTTTTTCGTGAAATATGCCGGAATTGCGCCAGTTTTGCAAAATTGCAATAATTTGCCTTCCCCTATGTAGGTTTGCCTATGTATATAGTGGTGTAGGAACAAGACTACCTGTATTACACTGGCAAAGGAATTATGGGTCTGATTCAGAGACGGACGCTATTTGCGGACGGTCGTTCAGGAAAACGGGGTGGCTATTCAAATGAACCGTTCGCTCTTTGCAGTCTGTTGACGCCTCCATGTCTGAACGAGCGAACAAAACATGCGGTCGCTTTTTGCAAAAATACGCCCCCTGGCCGCTCGCACCATACGTCATGTCCGCTATTTAATAGATTAATCGAGTACATCGAACAGCGTATAAACTGCTCGCTATTCTTGTGGCTGGTTTTTCCTACCGCAATCTTGCGAGCAGTTCTGGCTATAAAATAACCAAGTGACGTGGTCGATGACGCTGCTGTTTTAATTATGCACACCCTAAAAACGCCCGTTTTGACCTTTAAGCACACCTGCGTTCTGATTTCCACTCCCCGTTTTCAAGCACCTTCCCCTGTTTCTACCCACATACGCCTCCTCCTGTCACTCAAAATAGCAGGCATTCGCTATATTGCGAACAAACGATTTCTGGCCGCACTGACTGGTTCGCGCGTGCGTATTACAATCCGTACGCATGCGCAGATGTGCTAACATCGCTCCGAACGAGCGAACGGCCGCTTACGAGCAGCTCTGAATGAGACCCTATGTTCCTGGCTTTGTCCCTTTTTTCTTAAGTATGTGGACTCAGCAAGCCCAGTTGCTAATTGTCCTGCTGAGAGGTAGCATTAGGTTTGCTTACTAGTTAACAAGTGTCAACTTGGTGAGATTTATAATTTGCTATGTTTGAATAATATTTGACTTCAGTTTGCAATGTGGATGTCCCTCAGGTTCCTTTAGAACAGCCTGTTGAGCTTTGATCTATTACCATTAAAGGCTTGCATGCTAATTAAAGATATTGTTGTAATTACACCAAAATGCATGGACTTATGGGATGTGCTGATTTATTTCAGACGGTTAAGAGCCTGACACCAGTGAAGAAGAAAAAGAAGAAGTTGCCAAGTCAAGTCAAGGACTCAGAAGTTTCCATGGAAGCTGTGAAAGGCTCTGAACTTTCTGCTGCCAGCATGGACATTCCGACAGTAGATGTTGAGTTTTCCTTCCCGAAATTCTCCAAGTTATTAAAGACCATGGGTGGGGCAGAATCCTCTACTGACACTAAGAGCACAGAACTTTCTGCCAAAGTAACCGCTACAGAACAAAAAAGACCAAAGTTGAAATTCCCAAGACTTCGAGTAAAAGAAGCTGCTGCAGGAGGAGTGTCTGTGGATGTTCCTGACATCAAAGCAGTTTCAGCGAAAGCTGCATCTGAGGTTGAAGTGAAATCTGGATCATCTGTTCTCAAATCCAAACAGCTTAAAGTGGATGTCACAGTTCCCAAGCCACAAATTGGTGTTTCTGTACCAAAGATTGGAACAGACACCAAGGAAGAAAAAGTTTTCAAGGCTCCACAAGTGGAACTTGATATACCGCTACCATCTATAAAAGCTGACCTGCCAGAGGTTTCTGGAGGCGTTAAAGTTCCTGGACTAAGCACCTTAGTTAAAATTCCAGATGTTGAAATTAAAATGCCATTGGCTGATGTTGCAGTTGAAGCTAAGCTCGGCATGCCCCAAATATCAAAAGTTGGAATCTGCACACCCCAACTACAAAAGGAGCCAGACCTTGCTGTTCAGATTGATGGAAGGCAAAAAACTGAAATAAAGTTGCCCTCAGTTGAAATAGCAGCACCTAAAGTGGATGTCGACTTGAGTTTGCCAAAAGTTGATAGCTCTGTTGAAGTGGAGACACCTGAGATTACTGGGCAAGGCTTTCAGATCAAACTGCCAAAATTTAGTATGTTCAGCAAAACTCCAGAAATAACACCCCCACAAGTCAAAAAAGATTTTAAGGGGAAAGTTTCTGAGGATACATTTAAAATACCATCTACAAAAGCCCCACAAATTGGTATTTCTCTCCCTAAAGGAAAATTGGAAGGGGATAGTCCTGATGGTGAGAGAAGTACCATAAAATTGCCATCTCTTGACATTTGTGCTCCCAAAGTGGATTTTGACATCAACGTTCCCAAGCTGGAGTCAGGAGACATTACTGTTGAGTCTGTAGAGGTTCCAGATGTCGTACTAAAAATGCCCAAAATAAGCCCTCCTAGGGTAGGTATGAAAGTTAAAGATGTTTATGCTGCAAGTGTTCCACATGCTGATGGAAAAGCAGAGAAAATTGAAGCAGAGAGCTCATTTGAAATCCCAGATGTTTCACTCAAAATGCCCAAGATAAGTCTTCCTAAGGTAGGTTTAAAGGGTGATACTCAGGAAATCCAGGCAGAAGTGACAGCTGGGAAAACTGAAGATAAGGAGATTAAAGTGAAAGGACCTAAAATTAATTTGCCCAGTTTTGGAATAAGACTGTCCAAAGATAAATCAGAGATGGTAAGTTCAGAGAGAGAGTATTCAAAAGATGTGGAAGGAAATCTACAATTCCCCTCAATTAAAATGCCATCAGTAGATATATCATTGCCAAAAGTCCAGGACAGTGAACCAGGTAAACTGGAGGTCACAGTTCCTAAAACAAAGGCAGATATCAAAGCACCAAAGTTGGAGGGTACAGCTATGGATGACTTGAAGTTTACAATGCCCAAAGTTTCCTTACCTAAATTTGACATGACAGCAAAACTTGGAAAACCTGATGTGTCTCTTCCAAAAATTGGAGACCTTACTTTAAAAGATGATAAAATAATTGTCCCTGAATTGGATATTTCTATTCCCAAGATTAAACCTGTTGACCTTGGCATAACATCACCAAAACGGGACTTAAGTATTTCGATGGAAAAACCTAAGGTAGCAATGAAGCTGCCAAAAGTAGAGTCTGATTCAATAGCATTTGATGGGGAAACTGGGGATTCAAAACTAGGGCTTTCTTCTATTAAAATGCCCACACTCGAGATTGATGCCCCAAGCCTTGATGTTGACCTAAACTTACCAAAAGTAAAAACCGAGGCTGCTGAGCCACTTTTGGAAAAAGCAGATGTGAAATTCCAGATGCCAAAACTAAACCTCCCTAAACTTAGTGATGTCACCAAAAATATGAATGTTGAACTTGATGTTCCAAAGATCACAGGTGACATTTCTTTACCACACATTGCTGCAGAGATGAAGGGGCCTGGATTGAACATAGACGATAAAGAGGTTAAGATGAGTTTGCCAAAAGTTGAGATTGGAGTAGGGAAATCTACAAACATGGAAGCCAAGGGTGGTGAGCGTAAAGTAAAGTCTGATGCCATGTCACCTAAAGTGAAACTAGAAAAACCAGAGGTAGAAGATACAGAATCCAGAATAAAGTTTCCATCAGTGAAACTTCCCTCTGTTGCAATAATTACACCAAAACTTCCTGATGTGGACATTGATGCAAGCATACCAAAAGCTGCAGTTGAGTTATCAAGTAAAGAGGATCTGAGTGTGAGTGAAGTTAAATGGAAAGCTCCAAAGTTTTCTCTCCGCAAACTTGGAATTTCTGGACCCAAAATCAAGAAAGGTGGAGAAGTGGATGTAAAACCAACGGATGCAGAGGGGGACGCAGATATTGCTATAAAAGGACCAAAAATGAAAATGCCTAAATTTGGAATAATGTTCCCAAAATCAAAACAGGATGTTGAAGGTGGAATAGATGTAAAAGCTAGCAAAGGGAAGGTGGATGTTTCTGCTGGCCAAGCGGATACATTTTCTGATGGAAAAGTTACACTTCCATCAGTTAGACTTCCCACTGTTGACATTTCAGCTCCAAAGTTAGAAGTGGACATTGCAGTGCCGAAGGCAGACACTTCTAGCACAGACAAACCACATGAAATCAATATTGACATTCCAGATGTGAAGCTCAACATTCCCAAATTCTCTCTGCCAAAATTTGGTAAGAGCAAAGGAAGTGATGAAGAAATGGAGAAAGTTAAAGTAGGAGGAAAATCTAAAATGGTAAAGGGAGTTGAGGCTTCTTCTGGTGAACTTGGTGCAAGCAGTATTGAAGCCAAGGGGAAAGGCAAGGAACTAAAAATGAAAATGCCAGCAATCAAGATGCCCTCATTTGGAATATCAAGAAAAGATGCAAATGTAACTGAAACAAAACTGGAGCTCAGCCTCCCTGAAGAGAAAACAAAAAAAATAAAAACAGCAGCGCAGGAAGCTAAAGTGTTGTTAGAGACCCAAGAGGGTGATGAAAAGACATCTTTCATTAAAATGCCTACATTTAAAATGTCACCTCCAAAAATTAAGGCACCAGAAGTTGACCTAACTGTAAAAGGTTCAAAAGAAGACATTCAGCTGCCCGATATCCATGTGAAAGTCCCTCAGGTGTCTTTGCCTTCCCTTGGAATAAAGAGTGATCAGACAGGTAATATCGCCCTTAGAAAGCCAGAAGCAAAAACATTAGATGGACTGGAAATCTCACAGGCTCAATGTAGTGACATAATAAAGATGCCGTCTCTGGAAGTCTCTGCACCAACGGAAGTGTCTTCATTACAAATTTCTGTCCCATGTGTCAAAACAGACAGTACCTTCTTAAAAAAAGCTGAAGTAGATGTTTCTGACGCCGATATTAAAACATATGAAGGAGATTTAAAAATACCCAAGCTGCCATCCCTCAATGTTTCTGTCCCAGATCTAGAATTCGATTTTGGTTTATCCAAAACAAGTGTGGAGACATCTTTGGAACATGCCGCTGCTCTTAGTTTGGAAAAAAATGTTACAAACTTAAAAATGCCAAAAGTTGAATTGCCTAAGTTTGGGGAGTCAGAAGCCAAGATGGACATGAGCGGTGCTAAATCTAAAGCCACTGAGCCTGAAGTCAAATTGAAAGGGTCTAAACTAAAAATGCCACATTTTGATATTTCACTTCCCAAAGTTAAATTAGATGAAGAAGACATACCCTTCATTGAAGGTGAGATGAAAATGCATGGCTCAAGTGCTGAAGCAAGTACCACTGAAGCAATATTCGGTTTGCCATCAGTGGAGCTGCCAAAAATGTCCACCCCTAAAATAAGGGCTCCAGAACTAGAGCTAGATATTAGCCTAAACAAGGATGATGTGAAAGCTGATTTATCAAAGACGCCAAAAGCAGAATTAAGTGGCCCCGAAGGTGAAGAACATGACCTCAAATTTAAGATGCCAAAAATAAAGATGCCTACAATAGGTGGCCCCAGTACTGTTACAGATAAAGACACTGGTAAAATAGATGTTAAGTCTTCCAAAACAGAAGAGGGTTCTGATTCAGGTATCAGAGGCTTTAGAATAAAAATGCCAAAGCTTCAAGTAGGATCTCTTAAAAGAGAAGGAGGGGAGGACATGGAGACAGAAGGTGACCAAAAAAAGACTGTGAAAGGTGATGTGAAGGTCTCCGATCATGAAGAGTCTAACAATGGACGAACATTTAAATTCAAGATGCCATCCTTTGGGATTTCAACAAAGACAACAGACATTAGCACAGAACCATTGCATCCATCTGTGGAAGGTGCAGATTTAAGGTTCAAAATGCCAAAAATCTCTTTGCCTGATGTTGGGTTCTCAAGAGGTGAAGGTGATGGACTAGTAACTTCCATGGGAAGTAGTCAGGCCAATGCAGATGAAAAGATAAAAAGCACCAAATCATCAAGTATTGAGGATTTAGAAATAGACTTGGGACTCAAAATGCCAAAAATTAAGGTACCAACAATTGGGCTACTAGGACGGAAGGGAGATGATGGCATGGATGTATCCCTTGATGATGATTCAGAGGGACAGAAGTCTTTGTTCAAAATGCCAGATGTGGAAATATCTACTCCAAAAATCAAAGGACATGCCGAATATGAAGTGGATAGGGAAAAATTACAGCTGAAGAATATGGAACGAGGTGATTCTCCAAAGAAGGACAGTAAGACAAAGGATGAACACAAACACCATGGCATGACTGAAGAAGATGCTGAAAGAAAATACAAAGTAAAATTACCTAAGTTTGCAGTCAGTTTACCTAAAGCTATGTCTGGGGATGTTGAGCTTTCTGCTCCCAAATTAAAGTCAGAAGCAAAAGACAGTGAGATAAATATGAAAACATTAAGCTCTGAGCATGATACAGATCATGAGGGGAAGAAGAAAAAGCATATATTCTCTCTAGGAAAAGTCAAGGACAAAAGTACAGGTCTGTTATCATCTGATGTAGACACAAGTTTGGAAACTGAAGGTCCAGAAGTAAAGGTTAAGTTACCAAAAATAAAGATGAAACCTTCTTTTGGTCGGTCTAGAGGTAAAGGTAAAGGGGTAGAAGTCAATGGAGAATTTGAAGCTTCGACAAGGTCAGATGTTGACCGGAGTCTTGATGACACAGCTAAGTCTGGAAAGATAAAGTTTCCTAGGTTAGGATTTTCTTCCTCGAAAACAAACTCAGGAGAGGTAAATGTAAATGGTACCAGTTCCTCTGGCCATTTAAATGGGGAGAAGGAGATATCTATTCAAAATGGATCTCAGGATGGTGTTGTGAAAGATGGAAAACTCAAATTTCCTAAAGTTGAATTTTCTTCACCGTACAAAGGCAAAGAAATAGACTCCGAAATGAATCTAAAGTTGGTAAAGACCGAAGATCAAGAGACCAAAGAGGAAGGCAATGAGAGCTCCTTTTCCTCCAGATTTAAATCTCCTAAAATCACTTTCTCTGGTTTCAAGAAAAAAGAGAAGGGCGAGGATCACCCGATTAGCTCCTCTGCAAGAACTGAAATGGCAACAATGGAAAACGTTGGAGAGGGAGACTCAAAGTCGGGGAGAGGTCGGATTTCCCTTGGATTTCTGTCAAGTAAATCTAAGGGAGAATACAGAGTGGACAATAGTGGGATAGAGAAAGAAATGGAGGGGGACAGCAGCAAAGACAAAGTAACAAAATATAAGATACCCAAGTTATCTCTGAGCACAAAGTCAGGGACAGAGGGGGAAACAACTACAGAGACACAAAAAAACATAGATGAGAGCTCTCAAACAGGTTTCCAAATCAGCCTGCCCCAAGTGGTTTTTACCACTCATCAGGAAGAACAAACAATAAAAGAGGAGGAGAACACCCTGGGTTTTCTGAAAGTTACAACGACAAAGCAAATCAAGACAGAGACTGTAACAGAGAAGACACTGGCCATATAAAACAATGACTGTTTTAGTTAAGGACTTCATACAACAACTACTGTAGTCTGAAAAGCTGCAGGCCGCACGTTCCAAAAATAACCTCTCTGCTCTAATCTCTCCTGCATCTCTACTGAATGACTTCTCTGGAGGTCATCGTCAAGGTGACTGTTTTTTTTGTTTGCGTAAAGCAGATTAATCACTTTGAATCAGTCATTATTTAATCTTATAAGCAAAATGCGTGAGGGATCTTAAAAGCAAAATGCGTGACACATTGTGTTGGCTTCATACCATGCTATGTGGGTCGTCCAGAAAATGGTCTGTCTTTAGTAACTGCAATGGTGTGTAGTGTTGTAGCTACCACTTCTTATGGTGAGCAGACAGGAATTTATTTCCTTGAGAGATCATTTCCAGGAACAGAGAGCTCGGCTAGAGCAAAGGATGGGAATTGTTGCCTCAGTGCTTTCATTTTGGTTACATTTAAAGATCCTCATGTCTTAAAACAGCTTTTACAAAAATAGAGGATTAAATCTAAAATGCTGTGGGCACGAAAGTTCCACGTATAGCGTGGCTGTTAGAGGTGGTCACCCCACTTCTGGTGTTGTGGTCTGAGTGACGTGAACAGCTTCTCTGAACATTTACTTGAGAAACAAGTAATCTGCTAATGTAATATGTTTTTGTTTGTTTTTTAACACAAACTTAAAATATTTTTTAAATGTGAATATTGCCTTTATCTTAGATGATCACAGTGCCTGCTGGTGCCTTAATACTCATGTTAATATTCAAGCACACCACAGCTTTGCCAGCGCTGAGTTTTTCAGTGACCATAATCTGTTTCATTTAATCTAGTATATGTATATATATATACATCCACTTTATGTATCTCTACCTACAAAACAACCACATGTGCCAATCCTTTGTTACATTTATCATACCATTGCTGATCCTACGGTTAGGTGACAGAAATAATTCCAGGGTCCTCAGGTAAATTATTAAATGCTAAAAGGTAAATAAGATATTTTGATACCTAGAACTCGCTCACTTTGCTGCCCGTTTATTTGGAGTGGCGCTCCGTCACCTGTTCTTTGTCCAAGATGGTAATAACCATAATTCTATATATAATTATGCGCTAGGCCAGCTTATCCCACAGTACACTACATACATTAAATAAGTAAACTTATTTCTCAGGCATTAAAGGTCTTATACTACTTGCAAAATCTGCGGACGTGCAATCCATTTCCATTTGCAGAAATACGTGGGCACAGCACGCCTCTTCTATGCCGATGTCACAATTGAGAGATTATCGACCATCTGCGCATATGTCAAGGTATATTACTGTGGATTTGCAAAGACATTGGCTTGCGTCACAGTACATGTGGCGCCAGAGGCTGCGTAATTTTCCATATTTTCGTACAGCAGCAACGGTGGAATGGCGTACAAATGTGAATACCCGCAACCGTCAAAACAGCACTTACTTTAAAATGCCGTTTACTGGCACTTTATGGCCAACCCTCGAATTTGCTCCATTTAAGTCTTAAGTGAATCCTGAGACTGTGAGGGAGGGGTTCATTCAACAATGTTTTACTCCAGATGTCTCTTTGCTTTATAAAGTGTGTCTAGAATTTTCAAGAGACATCCCATTGGAAGCATAGGCCAAGTCTTAGTTTCCTCCACCTCACATGATGCAAGAAAAAAAAGATACTAACAACAACATGGGGTTGGATTGGAGGAATTGCCCATAGCATCCAATCAGATTGAAGCTGTCATGTCCTAGAATGTTCTAGGTTGCTTGCTATGGGCAACACCTCAACTTTTCTCTTTTAGAAGTTTTAATGAACCTACTCCTTTACATTGAAAGTAAAATGCTGTGCTGCCCCCCACTATATGGGCAATAGTCCCCCAAAATGCACCTCCTTCAAAACGTAATCCTCATTTAAATAATAGCATTCTGGAGAACAAAATGGCATTTTTAGATAGCTAAAAGTATTGACAACTCATGACCAGCAAGGAATGCTTCAGTCTCTGCACAGTTCTGCCAATTTACACTGTAATATACATGAGCTTGGCATATAACTGAGCCTATATGTAGAATAAAAATGCCTAACTGCGATGCCTACTATGCTTTTTTTTAATGCATTGTTGTAAGTGACCCTTTGAGCACACGGAAGATTCCTGTTTATGTCATCGCGGTCACAGATCCAGGTATACAGGTGCCTTTATGTGCGCTTATACTGAGCCTAACTACCCCAGCGGAACACATTATCCTGAGCATTATGAAAAAAGACTCCCTGGCTGTTTTATCTAAACAAGGCTGCATGAAGATAATAGGCTATATTAAAGTTGTTATTCAAACTTCTGATCCTCCTATTTTATCACACAGCAAAGGCAGCCATTTTGTGTGCTGAACCAATGTTTATCACTTCCCATAAATTCTGACTCAGCTTACAAAATGGCTGCCTCCAGGGTTTTTAGGCGATCGGCGCACATTAAAGATACATCATTTCAGTTGCATTTGCTACAGAGTTAATTTTTATCCTCAGAACATCTTCCAAACGTTATGATTTAGATATTTGTACCGGTTTTGCAGTATAAACTTGGTTAAACAATTTGTTTGGATGGAACATCAGATGTTATAGCCCTGCCCAAAAGTTAGCTTACCCGGGTCTGCTGACGTGCTGTGCACGCTTGCTGCTGCTCCTCTGGATCCTGCGTCTTATTCTCGCAGGAAGGGCAGAGCATTGTCAGTGCACAACAGAACATTGGCAGTGTACAGTAACCATTCATCTAGGGAGTCGCTGACCCCTGTGAACATTGAGCCTTGGCCAAGTAAACACCTGGGATGAGATATAACTGGTGCGTGGAATTATCCTTTTAGGTACCAATCCTATTAATACATAGGAGTCTGGTACAAGTTATATAGGCGCACCCAAGACTTCTATTTAAATGCGACTCCCCCAGAGCCATAGAAAGCCAGCAGTTGCTCAACACAGATTGTACTTTCTATGTTCTATGTAACACAGAAGAAACAGTTATCAGAGTTAATCAATAAAGGATCATATAGATTATTCTCTGACTCAAATGTCAAATCCTTAAAACATTCTAGTCATATTTCAGAAATCTCGAGCCAAACATTTTTCCAACCACGTCACTTCCTGCCAATGCTGTTAAAGCCAAAATGGCCAACATAATTCTGCATTACTCCTGAGGTCTAGGTAACATTCATACCACACATGCACGCCACTTATGGACATTCATGTACCCTAGGGGAAGCATGAGCTAGGCCATGCCTAAATCTACAGAGACAACTGGAGGCTGTAAGAACCAGGCGTGTGTAGAAAAATAGGTATGTTTTTGTGGTATTTTTGTATTTTGCAGGTTAGAGTATGATTTTAGCGTGTGAGAGTTTATTGCCCTGCAGACTGATGTGACATCCGTGTTCGCCATCAATAACATCACATGTATTTCTGTGTAAACATAATTGTGAAAATATAGAAGCTACTACAAGGTGTATAATGTCTATTTTGTATTACCATTATTGTTAATTATTAAAAAGAAATAAAAAAGTGACTTTATATTTGAAGTGAAACAACCATTGTTTTGTAAAGTACCAACTAACCTCCTTCTGCTTATGGATTTATTATTATTTTTTTTAAGTGGTGTTTTGATGTAGTAATCAAATCTTTAATCAAAATGTTTTAATAAACGTTTCATTAAAAACCCCAGAAGACTTGGAAGTGTTGGAGTTGTGTCTTTTTTTTTTGTAAATACAAAAATTTGTCCTGTACTAGGGTTGTGTGCGGGAACCCAGCGTTCAGAATACAGACAGCGGCATCCTAACAGGTAAGGTAAGTGTCCTATCCCTCCTCCTAGCCCACCTGTCCTGCAGCCTAACCCTAAAGCCTTCCCTCCTCTCCCAGCCTATCCCTAACTCTCCCCCTAGTGCCTAATCCCTATACCTAACCCTAATATTTACCGTGGGGATGTCAGTGGTTGGGATTCGACAGCTGTCAGGATTCCAGCGGCGGTATTATGACCGCTGGCATTCCAACCGCCGAGCTGCTGACTACATCCCCTGTACTGTAGGTTCCAACCCCCCCCAAGTGAATAGAAGTGGCATCCCCTCGGGGTCAGAATGAGGTGGGAATGTTATACAGTAGGTGAAGTAATAGTCCATTTCAGGGGCCCTAAATATAAGTAGGTGCTAGTGTAGAAATAATAATAACCTACATAGAGCACAGTAACATTGAATTTAAGAAGTTATAAAAGCAAAATAAAGCATACTACTAAGACTAACACAATTGAAAAAAAAGTTGTATAAATATAGTTTTTGATTTATTATCTTGTGTATATTTTTATGTGTAGCAACCACTTCCTCCCAGAGGCCCCCGGGTGTACATGCAGGGGTGTGATGATGTTATTCACATTATTATAAAATTATACACCGATCTAATTAGGCCATCGAGCACGTTTGTGAGATGGTGCCGTGCACTTTAGGTGCGACATGCACGCGAGCGCCACAGAAGAGGACTGGGAATGGGGTTGGTAAGTATAATGGTAGGGGGCAGGGACACGGGAAGTTGTTGAGGTGACGGTTAGGTCTAAAGTGAAGTGGTTTACAGGACGTCTGACGTCACAACCATGTAATCCGTGACAACGGGGAGGAGCAAGGTTGAGAACGGGGGGCCAAAAGTATCCCCTTGCGGGCTTGCTTCGCTCGCCATACTTCGGGCGGGTTAATTTTCTCTCACTTTGCCCACGTGTATAGAAAACACTGGTAGCTGACCAGCCCTGCCGCAGCAGTCATGTGGTTGTGATGTATTGGTCCCTTCTCCAACTTGGATCTTGCAACAACCCTGAGGAGGGGCCTTTTCTCCCAGGGAAACTCCCTGAAACCAGTCTTTCATACATTCTGGGAGAGTAGGAAAGTACGCTGTATACGTGAGTTGCACTTGATAACTGAAGAAAACAAAGACAATCTAATAGGTAGGTTTCACAAGTTCATGACTTAGAAGTGATTTTGTGCCCAATCACATGATATCTGTGTTGTGGTCCCCTCTGAATACCATACTACTAATAATTAAAAGTGGAAACACAGACCTCTCAACTTTGTAGAATCTAACTTTTGTCCCGACTGCTGAAATTGCTGAGTTTCCCCGGAATCCTTGGAGAGCAGACCATGCCCCAACTGGGGGCTAAAAAATAATGGTAAATGCTATGCGTGGTGCTGGCCTGGGCCCCTCAGGGAAAGCCAGAGCCCGGGTAATTAGTACCTGTTCCCCCCCCTCCTCAGCGCCCTTGCTTGGACATCCCCTCTGGCAGCTCCTAGTTGGGAG
The DNA here is from genome assembly GCA_031769625.1 of Taudactylus pleione. Taxonomy (NCBI): domain Eukaryota; kingdom Metazoa; phylum Chordata; class Amphibia; order Anura; family Myobatrachidae; genus Taudactylus; species Taudactylus pleione. The sequence continues at coordinate 610,065 of JAUIMM010000506.1, read as the reverse complement.
AATGAGAAAGCAGGCAAATATGGCCTGGTGATTCAGAAGCAGTTGGTGCGCCCCCAGGAGTCCAAGCCCCTTTCAAAAAAGTCCTAATTTAAAGACACAAAAATAAAACAAAATGTTGGGAGGAAACACAAGAACATAACTACACCAGGTTCACGCACAATACACACGTTTAGGAGTTCACTGTATTTATTTAACTTTCCACAATGTTATAATACAAATACAGAAGGTTTTTTTTTTAGATACAAAATTTGGAAAGTCAGGATTTGCTGTTCAAGTTATTAGGCTGGAGAACAAATTAGGGGACAGGGAGAATAAAAGTCAGATTAAAATAAATGCTAAACTAAAAATTCAAATTCAGTGCGAGTGGCAGTGTCAATCCGGAGCCCCCACCTCCAGCAGTAATAACCGGTCAGATTGTGTCATCACGGCACTGAGTGATAATCAGGTTACCGCCTGCTAGTGACAGGGACTGTGATCCTTCACCTGGGACAGTCAGAACGAGGGGCCGAAGCTCTGCATTGTGTAATTGTCGCTAAATACAAGTCACTACTGTATGAAAGAGGCATTTACAACATTCACCAATGTAACATATATATAAAACTGACGCACATTGGCAGAATGTATGACATTTGGCATTGCTATGTGTACCTTGGGCAAACAGAATTTCTCCTGATTTAAGTAAAAACAAACTCCTTTATTTACTTGTAACCGATGTAACACACGTTGTGCTTAAAGGCTTATAAAGTTAGAAACGAAAAGGAATATTCTTTTTGACTTTGGAATAACAGAATATCAGTGCAGAGGTAGCCAGGCAGTGATGAAGTTTCCATTAGGCATGTGCCTAGGGGCACCACTTATTAGGGGCGGCACTCAGAGGTTTATTTTATTCTTGTGAGTCTGACATTTCCAAGCAACTACAAAATATTTCCACCGTTTGGCAATGTCGCCATCTTGAGTGGAGTATGGACAGGTAGAACATGTGCAGCAAGCCCGTACCTGGGGGCTGGCCAATCAGCAGGCGGGTCTGTCAGGTGCCTGCCCAATTATCAGAGGCATCTCTTTGACTGGGTTGCAGATGCAGCAGATAATAGGACCTGTCTACACTGCACACAAGATGGCCTATGGTACGGGGGGAATATTTTGTAGTTACTGGAAAATTTCAGACTCGCAGGGGGGGGGGTTTCAATTAGGTGCGGAGTTTGCTGCTCGGGGAATAGTTCTGGGTTTCACTCCTGAAGATATTCAATTAGTTGCCATTCCTCTCATGTGGTAGACCATGGATTACCGTGTGCTATAGATTCGTGCAAAGTGTGGGAATCTATGGGTTTCCTCCGCACGGTAAGATGCCGCCCCACGGGGGCTTTAGTGCACGTGGCTCCCGCAGCTAATTGAATGTGGCATTGAGTTTAATTAGCTGTAGGGTAAACTCACTACCAAATTGACTATCACCCTCAGGGGTATATTTATGAAGCGTCGGGTTGTAAATCCCGGTGCTTCTGGTCGTGTTTATGTCCAATATTCCACAGGGCAATGATTTTACTAGATGTGTCTTGTTAGTTACCAGGTATCAGCTTGTTTTATTCCTGTCAGTATCCAAGTACAGCCCTACCTCATTATATTATACTGGTAATTGCCAAATTATGGCTTATACCCTAATAACGAAAAGAATACAATTTGGGGTGTCCATTAATGTAATGCCTAGGGGCGGCCTGACCACTATATATGCCCCTATAGACAGCGCATGCTGGGATTTCCTGTCCTACCTGCGTCAGCTGAAAAGGCAGAGGTTACATAGTGTGTCCTTTGTTCCTCATATGACAATTTTGGATTCAGAGAGTGATTTCTGACACTGTTATAACGGTAGAGTATAGAGAATTCACATCTCTCGTATAGATTAATAAGGGACCGGCCAGAAATTATGGAGTATTTTAAAAAAACTATTAAATATTTTGACCACTGGGATCCAGTACCCATCCTGTGCTTGTCAATAGACTTAAAGACAAGCAGCTTGGTATGCATAGAAAAAAAAATCCCCCTCCCTCCACCCCTCTCCATAACCATGTCTGCCTCTATGTTATGTGAATGTTGGTAGTATCTCTTTCATATAGGGTAACGAATATTTTAAGTCCATTACATTTTTTGTTACAAGTTATTGTTTTATTCAGGCCACCTTGTCTCCATTTGTGACACCTGAATATACCCAGCATGTACATACACATCTTCTATGTAAACACAGTATATAATGTATATGTGGATTTTATACACTCATAGACACATGTTCTGTGTATGCTCTATAATGAAGGTCATTTACACTTTAAACAGACACCTGAGTCAAGTCTTCTGAATATGTACATGTACAGGATGTGTTAATATACACATTATATAGGGTATAGAGATAAAAGTAGGTTATTGGCTGATGTCAGCAACTATCCAATTCCTGTTGTCTGTGGGGATAAGAACTTTTACAGAGTGTTGGGTATAAAATGAAAATTCACGTTTTTATATTATTATTGTAGTTTTATTTATTAGTCTTACAAAGCCTGATATAATTGTGAATCTTTCTAAAAGGATTCCAGGAAGCGGCATACATTCTGCTACTAGCAGTCCTGTACACATAATGTATATACAGATACGGACTGCACATTGGCCCAGTATAGATGACGGGAAGGCTTCTCTACGCTGTACCCCAATTACCTCCACCGTGATGTTTTAGGGCTTTCATTCATCATAGACGGGAAATGCATCAATCTGACCATTATCCCATCTGTCCCACAGAGGAATATTCTCAACAATGACCAAGAACCAGGTCTTCTGCTCTCTGGCATGGAGAAGTATTAGAAGAAGAGGTTGGTCTATGGAAATGGAGGATGGAAAGTCCAGAAGCAATGTTAGGAAGAAACACCTTCCTTTTACTGCTTGATACATTCATTGGACTTCCTCATGAGCACCCCAGGACATAAGTCATTCCATCCCGCCCAGCTGTATAATTTATCTGTCGTTTTCTACAGTTAGCACCAGTACGTTTCCTTCTGGCTCAGTAACATAGACCGTGTGGAGCACTCAATGTAACTGAGAGATGTCACCAGGAGTGGAACATAACATCGCTGGGTCTCATGATACAATTCCGGTGATTCTGCTCTAGCCTCCTGGGCCCAAGCTAAGAAGTCAGCAGAGCAGGGGCCTCTTCTGGGCTCATGCACCGGGCCTGCACATGCTTAAAAGAGGCTTGTGTCATTTTGACCAGAGCAGGAACCTTGAGGGAGGAGCTTGGGCACCCCTAACATCAGTGCACCCTCTGCAATGGCGGTGTGTTATACCACTGAATGCCCTACTAGTGGATTATCGCCTAGACACACTGTAGGCAGTCATTTTGTGGGATGAAACAAAACCCAGCCTATCAATTTATTAGGAACTAGTGACATCATTGAGGTATGAGGCTCTTCATACCTCAGTGATGTCACAGGTTCCTAGCAAATTGACAGGCAGCTTTCTCATAGAAATTAAGGCAACCCTTAGAATGACTGCATGCACTGTGAGCAGGCAAGGGGCAGGCACTTGTACTAGGCAATGCTGGGGAAGGGCAAACATCTACCTCAACCGTGCTGATGTATGTGGCCCTACAGTACCTTACAACCCAGACAGGTGTGCCCAGAGCCCACAAGGGCACCGGGCGTACCTGTAAAACACCTTGCCATGGAATAGTGAAGGAAACATATTGGACAAGTTTGCCTCTATGAGAAACACAAATGGTCACTCTAGGTTCTCCTCCAGACCAGGTTACCCCTATCGTTACATGACAACAGCTAGGTAGGACGGAGCGTCCAATCACATGTGATCACACAGGTGAATTTGAAATCCTGGTGTGTGAGATCAAACTAGATGGTTTATTTTTGTACATACATCTTAAATTTGTTACCAGTGGCTAGTGAATTACTTTCTGTTATTCTACAGTCTGAGCGTCGCCTCCAATTAATGGGACATTCTCCGGGGGATCTAATTATTTGGTCAATATAAATTTCATAAAAGTTCATTTTAAGAAACAGAAAAAAAAAAAAAGACTAGTAAAAAATGTTTTATATATATTAAATATGGATTACATTTGACATTTAAATTACAATTAAAAAACCCCATAAAACTAAAAAAAAAAAAAATGATCATTTTGCGCGAGGTTTTACACAAGAAGTAGAACCCATGTTTTGTCATGCGCCTCACACGATGGCAGCACCACATGTGACAGCAAAACCTTGAGATGTTTTGGAATTTGGCACAGAGAAATGAGATGAAACATTCAATACTCCCCAACCTCCACCTCAACCAAAAATACATATGGACCCGTTGCGAGTTTTGCAGAATGACCCACTATTATCCATGACAATGCAGAATATCAATTCACTTTGTGATGTCACCTAGTCCTTTCATTAGACAGCAATCTCAATGTCATCCAGTACTGTCGGCAGGTTATGGCTACACGTTGCAATGAAACACAAAACCTGGCTCTCTCTGGAGAATTTATAGCTGTAACCACTGTTATACCAACAGGACAGGGGACGTGGGGCTTCCACATACCAACCAGAGGCAATAGGGCAGCAGATGCCTGGATGGCCAGATAGTGGAATAATATACAACAAACCCACTGTATATACAAATACGTAAACAATGAGTTGATACCCTGGATATAGCAACAGAAATAGCACCACATATACAATCTAATGTAAAACGAGGAACTTTCTACTGCGGCGTCAGATAATGTGTGTGACTCTTGCACCAAATCCAACCTTCCTCACCTCTTCTTGGTCACTTACCTCAAACCACCTCTTTACCTGCTTAACCCGCTTATAAAGGCAAACTGTTATAGCTCTCAAATATTTAATAAATCCATATCCCAATCATACATTATACCCATCCCATAATCTTTCCAGCATAGTTTTGCACATATTGATAGCAGATGAATCAGTCCTCAATCCCTACTGTAATTAAAAGTGGCTCTGCACAACCCTACTAATATCATCCATGAGAACAGAGGTCATTATTTGCCTTAGACAATCTCCAGTTATACCCACCCTGGGTCTGTAGAATGGCTGAGTATGAAATGTCCTACTGGCCGACCAATGACTGGCAGTTGTTCCTGAACAAAGTTTAAATAAAATTGCCATCATTTTGGCTACAATTCTATCTGGAATGTCTTCTGGAGTTCATTGGAGAAAGGGTTGGCCATGCGTTGCTGAGACTTGGACTCTAGTGCTGCCCACTGAGCTTCAAACTGGTCTACTTCCTGTGCGGTGGATGCCAGTCTCAGCTGGCTGGGATCTGGGGGCCATGTACCGTTGGCAGTGCCGTTTGGCTTTGGTTTGGACTGGACTAACTGGGATGGGTTCTGGGTACTTGTGGTTGACGAGTGCATTATGCTCTGAGGGAAGGGGTTGGATTTACTTGCCAGGTTGGATGACAGTACATGGGTGGCAGAGCAGAAAGCATTGGCCACCATTTGGGATGGAGTAATGCCCACCACGGGGACGCTTGGCGTAGGATAAGACATGCTGTTTGCCATGGATGGGTTATAACCACCCACAGGTATATAGGCAGGTTGCATATGAGGAGCAATAAACATGCCAACAGGAGCAGGAGTGGCATCATATGAAACAGGATAGGCTTGTATAGCAGCTGGTACCACCATGGGCACGGTCACCATAGGCTGAGGCAAAGGCTCCAGTTGCTGTTGTTGCTGCTGTTGAACTTTCGCTGCATTTGCCACCTCTTCCAGCCAACGTTCGGCCTCGGATGGGGTTCGGCGATGGCCCATTTGGAAGTTAGGAGGAGTTGTGGTGGTCACTGCTTGATCTGGCCATCCTGTGATGCCTGCAGAAAAGAAAACCACACACTTACTCTTTGTAATCAGCTGAACTCAACGCAAGACTCATTTCTTCAGCCCTCGTAACTTTCCACTCACCCTACCTCTCTCCCAGTTCACCCTCCTAGTTACTCCTCTCAGTCATAGATTGTAAGGACTCACAGACAGGGTCCTCTTTCCTCATTCTCTCCTCCCAGTAGTATCCCTGTCACCAGTGCGCATTTGTTCCCATCTCCATTTTGCCCACTGGTGACTGTTCGTGTTTGTCTGTCCTCATTGATTACCGTTTGCTCCCTACTCATACCCCCGCCCCCTTCCTGTGTGACTCACCATTACTTATTACACAAGCCATAGTGAGTTTCTCTGTCCTACCCTCTATTCCAGTCATACCTCCACTGGTTTTTATCTTTGTAATTTTGCATGTATTTATGTAATATTTATGTAAATGTGTTCTTTTTAATGGGTGGCACCTTATAAATAATAGTTAATAATAATATGAAATCCCACAGGATTTATAGAAATATTAAGGCGCTAAGTTGTTGATCTTTTGTGTGTTACAAGAGCCCTGTACAACAGGCATGTGATGCTCCATTCATCAGTCTGGCTCAGGCTATCATTACTGATCGGTCACCTATTGGTATGTGAGGGAGAAAGGTCATACACGTAAATGTTGCAGCTCTACAATGGAGGGACATTTATTCTAGAAGCAAAGATACAGACCAAATCCCAACTGCACATCAGTAATGACGTTTACACACACTGTGCCTGAATCTGTGGACACGTGCGATCTCTTTTCTACACGCTGAGGGCGTTCTCCTTACTTTCCACAGAAGTGTGCAGAAAACCCATGTGACTGAGAGGGGAAGCCTGTCCCGCCCACTGCGTTACGTTCCATCCACAGACGTACCCGCCATCATTAATATGTAGACTAGCACCCGGCAGAAACTAACGTTCTATCTCCATGGAAGTGCTACGATCACACATGCAAATGTAATTAGAAACATAGAATTTGATGGCAGATAACCACTGGGCCCATCTAGTCTGCCCCTTAAATTACCCGCCAATAACCCTCCCAGAAAATGGGGCTATTCTTGTGACCTTCTGGTTGCCGCCCAGTAACACGTGGGTCCGTCAAACAGACAGATCACACCGTTCACAGTAAAGACCTGTGCTAGCCAGTGTTAGTCTGATCCAGCATTATGCCGCAATCTGTGCGATTCATCCATATCTACGGATACGTCTGACAAAGAACCAGGCCAAATGATGTCATAGCATCCTTATAATCCACCAATTGTAGCCCATCATGCTGTGCTGTGCAATGTGTAAGCCTATGGGCCTGATCTAGAGGTGCGCACAGATGAGGCCAGTTACATTTTTTTCCTGCTACAGCTATGGCCACGAATGCTTCTCAGCCTAATGAGACTGGCTGCGGCGCTATTCTGTCGCGGTGCGTACTAAGATGCACCATCGTTGCACAATTGGCTGCAACAGTGAAGATTGCACCAGCCTTATGGTAGGTGCAATTTAGCCGTGTGAACATGGCGTCCTGTGTCAGTGCAGCTGCGTCTTTTGGCGCAGTCACTGTCAGCGACAAACCCACGTCTGGCTAGCCACACTCCTGTTACCTCCCGGCGGTAACCATCGGGAGACAGGCGCTCACCTCTGAATCATGGCCTATGTGTCACAATGCACTGGGGAGACAGGGAACCACTAATCATGTCGTAGCTGCGTCTTTGTACACAGCGGTACTGAGAATTCAGGCTAGTGCCGCTTTGTGCAGAAACACCCACTGGCTGTGTCTCTAATCCCCTGCCTTTGTACAAGGTCGCACCATGGAACTTCTGAGCAACCCTATGGCTGCACAGAATGTCTCTTGGAACTAAGCCGCCGGGGCCAATTAAACAAAGTCGCAGTCAGTGATGCGCACCACAGAACGCTCGCGACACGCCTTGTGTGTAACTTAGCCTACCCACCGTTACCTTCCATAAACGCACAGTGACTGTCAATCTCTCTGCGTCCAAATACACACTACGGCCGTCGCCGATAAATCATTGTGCCACATGTGCATTACAAAAAACATTGGCCAACTACGCAAACACCGGCATAACGTCCACCTCTGTATCAGACCCAGTGTTAGGATTAAGCAGACACTTTCATCAAACATAAAACTCTGTAACTGTTATAATGGACGATGGGCCGAGCATTTCATCTGCCTTCCTAAGTACTCACTTTGTGCACTCTGTCGAGGTGGAGGAAGAGTAGCCACATTGGGAGGTGTCCTAGTCCCATTCCCATTGACAAATGAGTCTTCCGATGGGTGGTTGGTGAACGAGTAATTGATCTGGTGACACAGATCGGTAATTCCATCGGGATCCGGAGGTCCTGTAGGATCCAATTCTGGGACTGAGAGAAACAGACGTATTTTAGAGAAGTGCTTTATACAGTCCTCTTACATTTTATCAATTGCCAATGATATCATCCCCACACAGCGGGAAACATTTACTCTTTATATGAGGTCGTGCAATGTGGTAAGGATCACACACACTCCCTTACACAGTCGTACTATTTGCACTTCTTGTAGGAGTCTCTATAATGTTAAATGCGTTCCACAAAACTGGGGTGTCGCCTCTTTATTTCTGGTAGTGCGGAGGCCAGGGTCCGCGTCTTCCTACATAGATTTCCTGGCCTCAGCTAACCTGAAGGTTACTCAGATGGCCGATGGTCTCGCAAGTGTTCCAATGGCTGTGTCCTCGGTTCACTCAAGCCTGCAGGAGGCGTCACAGTTGTGAACGTCATAGGACACTTGGGATTTCTGGACTTTTCGTGCATGCACATTAACAAAACATCGCTCAACTCCATAACCATCAGAACTGCATCAGTCTCTGAATCAGGCCCTAAGGTGTAAATTCCCCCCCGATTAATCAGTGTCTCCAAGCTCCTGTTTAAACTTGACTACAGACTACCAAAGTCACCTGTCTGACTAAATGAATGGATGTTCCCGAAAAGTGTCACAATGAGCAATCTACCAGGGGGGGAACACAGGAGGAACGGCTGCGAGCATTCCTGCAACCCCTCTGATACCGCAGATCGATGGGAACTACAGCCGCTGGAGGCCTGTTATGTGCACTCAACCTGTGAGTGTACACTTGGCTCTTATGAGAAGACTGATTTCCGGGATTATTAATTGATGTGGAGCTATGGAGGATTAACTAGATGGTCAAAAAGTGGTTTTCATACATGTCTTTATGAAACCTTAATAACATGAGGAGATATATACGATATATACGATTAGTTACTCTAATGGTGACTCTGTTTTATAAGCAATATACAATATATTCATTATTTTATGCCGTTGCTTGGATTTGTGATGGCCCCGGTGGGTGTCTCAATACAGTTTTAGCCGGCTACAGCATTAGCGTACTGACGCACAGCAGCAGCGATTGCAGTAGCGTCCTGAAGTGGCTGCGCAGAGGCCATGTTGAGACTGAGACGGACACAGCAACAGAGCTGTCGTTCATGGGTGGTGACTGGGAGATGGCCCTGTCATATGGGAGCGTTGTGGGCGTGGAGTGTGTGCGTACACAGACTCTCAATCACTCACACAGGAGGCCACACTCTATAACAGTCATAGGGCTGGTGTAAGGTGCGATGGTGCAGCCTTTGGTAGCTCCTATGGAAGCACCAGGCAGTAGTACAGCGTCTATAGACACTGAAAGTGGGCACCTCAGTCCTGGCACAGTCATACGCACGGATGGGAAAGGCTTTGTAGCACCATTTGCTTAAAGATGCAGACGGGCAATAGACACAACTGCGGCCGCTTCTGTGTCCACCTCAGAATTAGGCCCAGTGTGTCTGAATTACTACTTTAAACTGAAACGCGGCCACAATCTCTCAGCCACAAGGCAAACCAAATATGGTTCCTGCTTCACTGTCCATCCCGTGTGTCTATCCTCAAACGTTCTGTTCTAAATCCTGCTTGTCTGCTGCCCCCTCCTGGTGAACCAGTGGAATATAAAACAGACACAAATATGAGAAGACATCGCAGAGCAGTACCGAGGTGACATCACGCCAAGGATGGGGTTGCTTGGAAGAGCTACCAGTTCAGCAGCTAGACCCAAATAGTTGTACAGTCTCATTGCTGTTGCCATCTCTGTTCCCCCTTTGGTGACCTACTTAACTTCCATGGTGACAGCAGCTGCCACCACCGCTTCCATGAACATGGAGAACATATGCCCTGGCTCCGCGTCCTTCATCGAGCATGATGCGGGAGAAGAATACCGGGCACAAAGTTCCTACTAACTATCAGATAACCACACAGTTTCCATGCATCACACAAGGGGGCAGATGTATGAAGCTCTGGAAAGTGATAAAGTGCAGAGTGATAAACGACCAACCAATCAGCTCACAACTGTCATGTTACAGGCTGTGTTTGAAAAATGAGAGGTGGGAGCGGATTGGTTGGTCATTTATCACTCAGCACTTTATCACTTTGCACAGCTTCATACATCTGCCACACTGTTTCCTACCTCTGGCTGTATTCATATTTCTACAAATACCAAGTCATCGTTCATGTCTCCACCGTCTACCATCTCTCCTCATTCCAACTACACCACAGCACCGGGAGCTTGCACAGTAATGCCTGTTGCCGATGGCTGCTTTACTGCTGGCGGCTGATAATACTGCTGCCTTACAGTAGCCACACGCACTTTCTGCACCTCCAATTATTACTCCGCTACCTTATGTATCAAATGTCCCCCACACCTGCTAGACTTTTTATTATTTGTATTACGCTCACTTAAGTCAGCGCTTTATGAAGCATAATATATTATCTTCCTAATCCATTATCTGTCCCCTTGCAAATCAGTTGATCTATTCTATTTCCATTTCCATTATTATTCAAGACGGTTGTTACTCCTATTCCAAAAAAATCCGAACAACATTTTTAATTAATTCTGACCCAAGCTCTCTCTCAGATTTACCCCCCCCCCGAAGACCTCAGAGCACTCGCCTCATATTTCCTTTCCGCATTGTTTAGTTCTATTTCCCACTACTCCGCAGAGACTACACCGACTAATGTGGTCCAGGATTGTATCACCGCTAAAGGACCCTACTAGCTTCTCATTCTCCTGGACCTCTCTGCGGAGGCTCTTCAATCTATCACCATCCGTGTTGGTCCACATTACTAAATATCTTTCTGCCATTTCATCTTGGATGTCCTCTCGCCACCTCAATCTTTAAATACCCGAACTAATAATATTCACATCAGACAGCAGAAGCTACTACTTGACCTCTCTGTATCCGCTGACAACACAATAATAAACCCTACTCCTCAAGCTCACTGGCATCCTTAACGCAGAGCTCTCTTCCAAAAATCCAATTTGTATCCAGATCCTCATACATGCATCTAAGAAACATTTCTATAATATGCCCATATCTAACACAAAAACTTTATAATTAATACGCTAATAGGGGTAAATTTACTGAGCTCAGGGCCTGATTCAGAGCCGGACGCTATTTGCGCTCGCTCGTCCAGAAAAAGGGGCTGGCTTTTTAAATTGACCGTTCGCTCTTTGCGGTCTGTTGACGCCTCTATGTCTGAACGAGCGAACAAAACATGCGGACGTTTTTTTGTAAAAAACTCCCCCTGGCCGCTCGCATCATACGTCATCTTCGCTATTTATTAGATTAATCGAGTACATCGAAAGGCGTCTGAACTGCTCGCAGTGCTTGTGGTTGGATTTTCCTACCGCAATCATGCGAACAGTTCAAGCTAAGATACAACCAAGTGACGTGGTCGATGACGCTGCTTTGTTAATTATGCACACCCTTAAAACGCCCGTTTTGACCGTTTGGCACGCCTGCGTTCGGATCTCCACTCCCCGTTTTCAAGCACCTTCCCCTGTTACCACCCACAAACGCCTCATCCTGTCACCCAAATTAGCAGGCATTCGCTATTTTGCGAGCACACGATTTTCGGCCACACTGACTTGTTCGCGCATGCGTACTAAAACCCATACGCATGCACAGATGTGCGAACATCGCTCGGAGCGAACGAGCGGCTCTGAATAAGGCCCTCAGTGTTTGTCCGAAATTGCAATCACGGGAGTATTTTGGCATTTTTACAAACAAGGAAATTCACTAAAGGCAAAAAAGGGTATATGACCGTACATACCAATGTTTAATCTCGGACAAACGCAGGCCAGACACGAATCTTATATAAATTTACCCCATAATTGCCCAAATTGGCGATTGCAACTGTCTTCTAACTGCCTTTTACCCCTAAAGTCTATTTTGGATGCAGTGGTTAGACAATTTCTCCCCAAAATATATTCTTCTGCTGCTCCACTCTGTCAGTCACCAAATTGGTTGCCTGTATGTTACTAAATCCAATATAAATTACTTCTACTAACATATAAAGCAGAGATAACTTACACAGACATACCTTTTTTTCCTTGTCTTTGGTTTGACCCCTCCACTTTGCCAAAGATCTGCCTCTCTCATCCACATTCATAACCTGCTCCCATTCCTGGCTACGGGACTTCCTAGGACTGCACCCACTTTGTGGAATGTCCTCCCTCGCAGAACACGACTTTACTGTAGGCCAACAGTTCTCAACTCCAATCCCCAAGTACCACCATCAAATCATGTTTTGTGGATTTCTTTAATCATGCACAACTGAGATGATCTATTTTGCTGCGTCAGTAATTGCCCCACCTGCTTCCACAGATAGAAATCCTAAAATCATGATCTATTGTGACTACTTGAGGGTTGAGGTTGAAAACCACTGTTCTAGATCCCAAACCTTTAAGTGTTCCCTGAAATCTCACCTCTTCAGGGCTTATCAACTTCCAGACCCAGCCTCTTACCAACCCCATGCTATTCTGCCTGATTACCACCCTCTACACGAGGGGTGGGCAATAAGCACCCCCCCTCAGATGTTGTAGAACTACACATCCCAGCATGCCCTGCAACAGTTTTGCTATTTGCTCATGCTAAAACTGTTGCAAGGAATGCTGGGATTTGTAGTTCAACAACAGCTGGAGTGCTGCTTATTGCCCACCCCTGCTCTACACAGTTCGCTTAAAGCTTACATTTATTCTCCTTCCCTTCTCCAAAACCCCTTCACCTCTAAAACAAGAGATATGGTAAGAACTTACCTTTGTTATCTCTGTTTCTACGAAGTCCATAGGGTCCACAGGGTTGACCTTGGGGTATAGCTGGATCTGGATCCACGGGCACCACGCAGTTAAAGCTTTGCTGCTCCCAGGATGCACTTGGGTCCGTCCTCCTCTATACCCCGCCCCGGCCACAGGCACCTCAGTTGGTAAGCAGCTAAGGCCGGAGGAGGAGACTAAACAGAGAGAAGGAAGACTGGAACACACAAGAAACCATACTCACAGAAATGGGAGACGGAAAACCGGTGACCAGCCACACAGCCCATTTGAAGCCAGGTGCGTCAGGGCGGGCGCCCTGTGGACCCTATGGACTTCGTAGAAACAGAGATAACAAAGGTAAGTTCTTACCATATCTCTTGTTTTCTACTTCAGGGTCCATAGGGGGTCCACAGGGTTGACCTTGGGGATGTCCCAAAGCAGTTCAACTAAGGGCGGGGACGCTCCTGTGCTGAAAGGAGTACCCGGCGCCCAAAGGATGCATCCTGAGAGGCGAAGGTGTCAAACGCATAAAACCTCAAAAACGTCTGAATTGAAGACCAAGTAGCCGCCTTACACAGCTGAACAGCGGAGGCGCCACGTCTAGCAGCCCAAGAGGGACCCACAGAACGAGTGGAATGAGCCTTAACAGAGGCTGGCACAGGTAAACCCTCCTGCGCATAAGCCTCACAAATAACTGAACGAAGCCAACGGGCTAACGTTTGCTTGTTGGCAGGCCAACCCCTCTTGTGAAAACCGAAGAGGACAAACAAAGAATCCGACTTCCTAACCGAAGCAGTCCGATCCACATAGATTCTAAGTGCCCGGACCACATCCAAGGAAGCCTCACCAGCCGAAAGATCAGGTGACTGAAAAGCTGGCACAACAAGTTCCTGATTAATGTGGAACTTTGAAACCACTTTGGGCAAAAACTCAGGACGCGTGCGGAGCACTGCCCTGTCCTGGTAAAAATCAGAAAAGGAGGGCGACAGGAAAGCGCCCCCAATTCTGAAACCCTCCTGGCCGAAGCAATTGCCAGGAGAAAAATGGTCTTAAACGTCAGCCACTTGAGCTCCACCGACTCAAGCGGCTCAAAAGGAGGACCCTGCAAGACCCTCAGTACCACCGTCAAGTCCCACGGAGCCACCGGAGGCACGAAGGGAGGCTGGATCCTGAGAACACCTTGGAAAAAGGTGTAAACATCTGGCAGTGTAGCAATCCGTCGCTGAAACCACACGGACAAAGCAGACACATGAACCTTCAGAGAGGCCAGGCGTAAGCCGAGGTCCAAACCCGATTGAAGAAATTCCAAGATTCTGGAAACCCGGAACACCTGCGGATCATAGTTTCTGGATTCACACCATTGAAAATAAGTGCGCCACACCCTGTGGTAAATCCGCGCGGAGGCAGGCTTGCGTGCCCTAAGCATGGTACCAATCACTGAACTGGAGAAACCCCTAGACCTCAAGACGGCTGTCTCAAGAGCCACGCCGTCAAAGACAGCCGACCCAGATCCGGGTAAAGGCAGGGCCCCTGAGACAACAGGTCCCGATGCTGAGGAAGAAGGTACGGAGCGTCGATGGAGAGGCACCTCAGATCGGAGTACCAAGGACGTCTGGGCCACGCCGGAGCCACCAGCACGAGCGTGCCGCCGTCCTGCTTGAATTTCCGCAGAACCCGAGGAAGTAAGGATATCGGAGGAAACAGATACGCCAGGTGAAACGTCCATTTCACCGACAGAGCGTCTACCAGACAGGCGCCTGCGTCTCTTGTCCTTGACCCGTAAACGGGCAACTTGTGATTGTGACGGGAGGCCATCAAGTCCAGCTCCGGCAGCCCCCACCTGTCCACGAGTAGCTGAAACACCTCTGGGTGAAGCGACCATTCCCCGGGATGCACATCGTGACGGCTGAGGAAGTCCGCCTCCCAATTGAGGACTCCGGGAATGAAGACTGCCGAGATCGCTGGAACGTGACACTCCGCCCAAGCAAGAATGCGAGACACCTCCGACATTGCTGCCCGACTGCGAATTCCCCCTTGGTGATTGATGTACGCCACCGTGGTGGCGTTGTCGGACTGCACCTGAACCGCCCTTCCGTGAAGAGCGGGGCCGGACGACTGCAGGGCCCTGTACACAGCCCGCAGTTCCAGGATGTTGATGGGGAGAAGTGCTTCTTCCGCGGACCAACGACCCTGAAGCGATAATGAGCCGGTCACTGCCCCCCAACCCCGAAGACTGGCATCCGTCGTGAGCAGGACCCAGTCCGGGATCCAAAAGGGGCGCCCCTCGACCAGATGCACCGTCTGAAGCCACCAAGCCAAAGACTGCCGAACCTCCGCGGACAACACCAGCATCTGAGAGCGGATCCGGTGAGGTAACCCGTTCCATTCCGATAGAATCAGCCCCTGCAGGGGCCGGTAATGGAACTGGGCAAATTCCACCATGTCGAATGTCGACACCATGGACCCCAGAACTCTCATAGCTGAATGGACCGACAGGCGGCAACTGCTCAGGCAACTGTGTATCCGCAGCTGCAGGGAGGAGACCTTCTCTGGAGTCAGGAAAATCCGCTGCTGACGAGAATCCAGCAGGGCTCCCAAATGAACCATCCGCTGTGATGGAATCAGGGAGGACTTCTTCCAGTTTATCAACCACCCGTGTGCTTGAAGACAAGCAATGGTCAGGTGGAGATGTCGAAGAAGCACCTCCGGGGAGCTCGCCAGCAGCAGAAGATCGTCCAGGTACGGCAACAGACGTAGACCCTGACCCCGAAGGTGGGCAGCCATAACCGCCATCACCTTGGTGAACACCCTCGGAGCCGTGGAAAGGCCAAAAGGCAACGCCCGAAATTGGTAGTGATGGTTCAGGATAGCAAACCTCAGATACCGCTGATGTGCCGGTGCTATGGGCACATGGAGATAGGCGTCCTGGATATCGAGGGAGACCATATAATCCCCGGGTTCCATCGCCAGAATGATGGAACGTAACGTTTCCATCCTGAACCTGGGAACTCTGAGGTATCTGTTCAGAGACTTCAAATTCAGGATAGGGCGATGAGAACCATTGGGTTTCTGTACCAGAAACAGAGTAGAATAGTACCCCGTCCCGCGCTGAGACTGCGGAACGGGAACAATGACCCCTGCTTGTAGCAAGGATTCTATAGCTACCTGAATCTGACCAGCTTTGGTCTTGTCCAGAGAAGGACTCGTACAGAAAAACTGGTGGGGCGGCCTGAACCGAAAAGACAGGGCGTACCCCTGAGAGACTACTTCTCGAACCCAGGCATCCGTGGTGGTATTGTGCCAACACTGGGCGAATTGGAGAAGTCGGCCTCCCACTCTGGGGTCCCCCAGAGAGAGGCCCGTCCCATCAGGCAGCAGGCTTATCCTCCTGCTTGGAAGAAGGGCGCCGAGCACTCCATGCCTGCTTCTTGGGCTTGGGTGCGGCCTTGGTCGCCGAATGTCTCGGGAAGGACTGGCCCTTGGCCTTACCCTGAACCCGAAAGGACCGAAAGGCAGAGCTCCTCACTTTAGCCGGCGCAGAGGCCGAAGGGAGAAAAGCCGACTTGGACTTAGCCAAAGTATCCACTATTCTGTCCAAATCCGGACCAAATAGTAAATCACCATTAAAAGGCAAGGCCTCCAGACCCTTTTTTGAATCTGCATCAGCCCTCCAGGACCTCAGCCACAGGGAGCGCCGAGCAGATACCGCTGCAGCCGACACCCTAGAACTGAGCAGGCTGGCATCCAAAGACGCTTCCCCAATATAGGAAGCTGCATCCCGCATCTGTCCCACTAACGCTCTCTGGATATCCGGAGCCTCAACAGGAAAGGTATCCTCCAAGGCATTGGCCCATGCCTCAATGGCTTTAGCCACCCAGGAGATAGCCATGGATGGGCGAGCCACCGCCCCGGAAAGAGAATAAATGGACTTTAAACAAGTCTCCACCTTCCTGTCCGTGGGATCCTTCAAAGAGGAGATAGACGGCAATGGCAACGTCGCGCTTTTGATCAAGCGGGTAACGTGGGAATCCACCGCCGGCGGAGTTTCCCATTTCCTGCAATGAGCTTCAGGAAAAGGATAGTTCGCCGCCAACCTCTTCTGTGGATGGAACCTCTTACTAGGTAATTGCCAGGCCGCCGCCATATGATCCGATAATTGATCAGACAGGGGGAACACAGTTGAGGTCACCTTGGCCTTTTTAAAATTAGGAAACTTCGACCTAGGAGCCGGCGCATCATCCTCAACATGTAGGATAGCCCGCACCGCCCTAACTAAGGCTGGAACATTAATGGAGGACTTAGCTTCCACCTCCTGCCCCATGACATCAGAGTCAGAGTCCTCATGGATTTCTCCATCATCTGAGGACACTTCCGAGTCCGACAACTGCGCAGCTAGTGAACTCACAACCGGACGTTTAGACACCCTTGGTGGCACATCACCTTGCAACATAGACTGAAACGCCGAGGATGAAGCCGCCAGACTCTGTACGGAGCTGGATAGAACATCCACCCAAGGCGGAGGAGCCGTCGGAGCAACACTCTGCAAAGGCACTACAGACTGACACGTCCCTGGGGAAGACTGCACATAAACAGGCAGTCCCGAGTAAGGACCCACAGTCTGGGCCCCGGGGGAAGACCGCAACATTTGTGGAACCCTCGGGGAATGGGGGATGGTGGGCTGCGGTAACGCCCTAGAAGGGACCGCTGATGGGACCGATAACCGGTCCGCAATAGACGCCAGCACCTGTGAAAACATCGCCCAAGGAGGGTCCTGTGATACAGGGGGGTTGGAGGGGCCCGGTACCAGCTGGCACCGCCCGCACAGACCATCCTGAGATAAGTCCTCCCCATCAACTCCAGCAGCACAGCGTCTGCAGGAAAATAGCACAGGAGCCACAGAGCGCTCAGTCTCCTCATCCGACATGATACCGTAAATACACAAGAAATAGGTATCACCAGAGGAATTACGGTTTTAACACCCGCGCACTCACCAGTATGCGACACAACAGCCCAGATATGGTACTGTGTAGCACACAACAGTATGTGACTGACCCCACAAATCCGTGTTTTATATAAGTGAGGGTCTCAGAAAAACGCCCTTCCCTCACACACCTGCCGGGCCGTAGGAGAAGGAAAGGGATAGTTATAAGCTGACAGTAAGGAGAATAAGTCACAGACAGGCAGCACTAGCAATAGTCACATACAATGCAGAAAAGTTATACTCACTGCACCTTCCGCTACAATCAACCGCCCAGATTCAGTGTCTGGGAGGGCTATAGCGCTGTGTACACTGTCCTTTAGCAGGGGAGAGGTACACAGGGGGACCGGTCCACTTGATACCGCCTGGGAGTCTGCGATGTGCCAGTAAAGATGGCCGCCGGAGACCTCAGAGGAGGAGTGGCCGAGAGATAAGAGCAGCTCAGCGACGCCAGACTGCTTGTTGAAAGGCGCGCTGAGCTGAGGGGAGGAGCCGCTAGACAGGGAAGGCTGCCTCCCCTGGCTAGCAATTAACCCCCGGGTTGCCGGTCCCGCTACCAGCCTGATACCCTGGTGGTCTAGCGGACACGCGGGGTATTCCTCAATTGAGGGGGAGCCCGCCGCCGCCGCTAGCGCCTCCGGTCTGTCCCCAGAGACCGGAGGCTCCTGACTGCATTGAAGTATCCGCGGGCCGCCGCACGCGGCGACCCGCGGCTTACCTGATCCCGTCGCGTCCGGCAGCAGTCAAGGGAGTCCCCAGAGCCCGGCTAGTACAGGCTCTGGGGTCCCGCCGCGATCCCCAGAGCTGTACTGGCGTCGCGGCGCCAGCGGGGAGAAGGAGCGGCAGCGTGGACGTCCTAAAGGACAGTCTGATGCTGCCGCTCTAAAAGTGTAAAAAAAGAAGAAAAAAATAAAAAATTTCTCTTTTAAAATAAAGCTTAGGGGCTGCTCCTGCAGCCCCACTGCGACAGGGTGACCCGACTCCGGCCGGGCACCAACTAAAACTGAGGTGCCTGTGGCCGGGGCGGGGTATAGAGGAGGACGGACCCAAGTGCATCCTGGGAGCAGCAAAGCTTTAACTGCGTGGTGCCCGTGGATCCAGATCCAGCTATACCCCAAGGTCAACCCTGTGGACCCCCTATGGACCCTGAAGTAGAAAAGAGCATTGCCGCATGGCTGCATAATGTCTCCCATTGCTATCTGGCCAGATCAATACGCACTATGTAGCACTTAACCTTATGTATAAAACTACTATTGTCCTACAGATAGTAATCTTGCAAGCAGGCCGCTCATACCTCTCTGTGGGCCTGATTAACAGGTGGACGTGGCCTGGTTCTACACCCGAGTCTGTTACCGAAGGCACTGCTGGGATAAAATGCAAATGCTGGTATCAGCCTTTACCTGGTGCAGTAGCCTGTGCCTGAATGTGCAAGCACTGAGATGCCCACTTTCTGCATCTGTGCACGCTGTAACACCACTGGTGATTCTTTACACGCCACCACCGGACCATGCACCAGCCCTATGGCAGGTGCAGTTTCTCCATCTGAACATGACCTCTATAGCTGCGGCTGTGCGCTTGAGAATGCAGCCGCTTACACTGACACACCAGCGACACTCCCATAACGCCCATGAGACAGACTTTTATTTGCATTCACTGCTGGCCAACCCCATTCGCCATCCGGGACCGCCCATCACTTTGCCACCCTATATCTGGTACCGTCTGTCCCCATGGCAGCAGCATCTTTGTGCCTACACTCTATGTAACGCATGGGTCGTAGGGGTCTCAAGAACTTTTTGCGCATTTGCAGTTACCAATAATCGCTACATGAACATCGGCAGTGCGTGTGGATTGCGTGCATCTCTAACACAGGCCCTGTCTATCTGTTACTACTTATTACTGTGTATGCTCCCAAATGTATAGATTATGCTAAGGCTATACACATGTTAATAATAACCTTTGATTAATTCCACCCACATCGCCTCCTGTGTGTCCATCACACTACAAACTATTTTTGTGAATTTCATCTAAGTAACTCTAAATTTAACTTTGAAAAATGTTCGTATTCATTATTTGTCATTGATATTCTATAGAATACCTTATTCCGATTCCAAAATGTACAGTGTAGTGGCTGCTTATGAATGTGGGGTACGGTTGGATGAAAAAACATCTGTCCCCCAACAGCTACTGTAGACAGACATTACATATTACTACAGTAGTCTACGCTGTTGTTAGGGTCTAGCGGGTAGCTGTACGAAGTCTTGGAGAGAGATAAAGTAACGAGAGATAAAGCACCAACCAATCAGCTCCTAACTATCATTTTTCAAACACAGCCTGTAACATGACAGTTAGGAGCTGATTAGTTGGTATTTTATCTCTCTCCAAGGCTTAGTACATCTGGACACTTGGTAGGCTCTGTGTTCTGCAGTCCTTCAAAGGCGCATTCACATGAACATAAAAAGAGCTGTTTGACCTGAAATACTCTGTGCTGCCATTAATGCCTGGAACATTTTCCATTGTGCTAACAAAACACATCATGTGATCAGAATGATACTGGTCATATGTGTAATCTCAGACACTCTGACACATAGCAAATGTTTTATATATCTCACGGATTCACAATAAACTTACAATATGTCTCGCTCACTGTGGCGCTACGCCATGCATGTGTGTCAGCTATATCTCACCTTGGCTCTTGTCCTGGAAGTTGGTCTTGCGCTGCAGAGTAGACGGGAGCTCATTGAGTCTAAGCGATAGCTGGCGTTTAAAGGGTGAATTCTTCTGGCTCAGGGCAGGGAAGCCTCGGAAAGACCCCTGTCTCACAAGCTGCTCCAGGGGTGCATGTCTGCGTGGGATTGCATGCTGGCTGCCTGCCTCCCCCTTCTCAGTTGGGACTGAAATACTCTGCGGCACAGAAGAGGTCTCCGACTGGGCTGGTATCACCGGGTTGGGTGGTGCTGGCACGGACACTACATTCAGTGGCTGATTCTGAGTCACCTCAGCTAGGAAATACAGATATTGTCACCAATTATTCCATATTAAACCTTCAGCTCCTGGGGAAATTCTTATTATTTAATTTTCACCTCCAAACCACACGTACTTCCACAGATCATGTTTTCAGGATTTCATTAATTATGCCCAGGTAACACAAACATTCTAAAAATTCTACATGTTTGGGGTACAGGGGGATTAGAGATAAAAAACCCTGGTTTAGAATATTAGGATTTGCCAAGAATTGCTAATATTCAGAAGCTGTTTGTGAGATCAGTCTTTCCGGATGGAAAATTGTACATGTGGTGACTGTGGTGCAACTCCCCACACCCTTGTATATGAGTTAGAGAAGTGAGAGACCAATAGCACCCATATTGCCACCTCTGGCTCTGTGTTGCTGCATCACTAGTATAATATGCAGCAGTAGAACCTCACGCTCCAGGATTCCATGGTTCCACACATTTTAAATTATAATGTCTCTATATTAATTTCTTCCAACAAACACTGTAACTGTTAAAAAGCTTTTGGGTTCACAGAGCAAAAAATGAGAGGCACTGGGTTAGCTGGCTGTGCAAAGTACATAGGCTGAGAAACAAGTGAGAGGCAAGGGGCAAGCTGGCTGCATAGGGTTTGTAGGATGGGCAACTAGTGAGAGGCATGGGGTAAGCTGGCTGCATAAGGTTCACCGAATGGGCAACAGGTGAGAGGGCACAGGGTAAGCTGGCTGCATAGGGTTCACAGGATGGGCAACAGGTGAGAGGGCACAGGGTAAGCTGGCTGTGCAGGATATGTAGAATAGGCAACAAGTGAGAGCTAAGGATTCACATGATGGGCAACATGTAGGTGGGTACAGGGTAAGATGGCTGCGTGGGGTACATAGAATGGACAACAGGTGAACAGCACAGAGTAATCTGGTTGCGCAGGATATGTAGGATGGGCAACAGGTGAGTGGGCACAGGGTAAGTTGGCTGCACAGGGCTCACAGTATGGGCAGCAGGTAATTGGGCACAGAGTGATCTTACTGTTTGGGGTACATAGTATGGCCAACAGGTGAACATCACAGAGTAGGATATGTAGGATGGGCAACAGATAAGTGGGCACTGGGCAAACTGGCTGTGCAGTGTAGATAGGATTGGCAACAGGTGAACAGCAGATAAGCTTGCTGCACAGGGTACGCTGGATGGGCAACATGAGAACATACATTCTGCTAGCCTTATGCCTTAGTCAAGAAATAAAAGTATAAGGTACAGATGGAACACGAGCTGCACCAGGTACACAGTACCGTTTACTGTCGCCATATGGCTTTACACAAGTTCTCTCTTATGGCAAGTCCTAAAATATTGCAACATGGCTCTGATTCTGCCTATTCTATCTTACCTTTCTTTTTTTCCTGAACCTGCCGTACGACCTCCTCTCGCTCGGCCTGCTGGGATGTAGAGGTGACACGGAACGATCCCTCCCGGGCAAAGCTGGTACGGCTGGCGTCAAAGGATGCAGTGACCCCACACTCCTTTTCGCGCTTCTGCTTCCGTTCCAGACAGGCAGCAAATGCACAGCCCACGGCGTGACTCAGGCGCTCCCCCTGCCGGTAGGGGTAGATGGGTCAGTGACACACGCTCCCACTAGCACAAGATACTCTGCAGAATCCTCATAAAGCCATGTGACCCCTATGAGCTGCCCCTGTGCCACCTATTCCAGACATCTAGTGCAAGAATTCACCACAACCTTAAGAGTATTTACCAAATGCCATAAACAATGCCACACATGAATATATGGATATATGTCTACTATGAGAGCTCCATTACTGCACTCACTGAGTCTTTCAGGGCCATGAAGCAGTGACAGATCCAGCGGCGGGTAGTTCCGTCCCGGCATATATAGGAGAATGCCTTGTCAAAGTTGCGGTCTGGAGCACAGAATGAAACTTTCTCAATGGTCTGGTCCACTATGAGGTCCTGTAAGAGGATGAGTAAGAAAAATGTTGGATCATCGATAAATGGATTCGGACAACAGTCGCCAAACTCACCAGTGACCGCATGCTTAATTGTGTCTCCATCAGAAATTGGTTAAAATATATTATGTCCCAATGTTTATGTAAACTTTTCCAGATTTGGAAGACCTGGGAAACCCACATACAGAAGATGTGAACTCCAGATTGAGCAGTTGCAATCAGCTCAGTGCCCCTAGTATCCTGATGTGAGAACCTCAATGATGAGGCTCTGGAGGATCACCACTGATAACGTTATGGAGGAGGCCATCAGCTGACTCTTCAGTGCTTCTCAATGGCAAACACTTTTGGCCTAGACTATGGATATGTAGTGGTCTTGTTGACATTTATAATGTTGACAAGCCGGCATTTCTATGCTGTTGCAACGGGTAATTGGATTGACCGCATAGTGTCCATTATATCCGATATGTCGATTAATTCTGTGTACAACTTCTTGAAAATGACAAAACACATTGTACACTCATTTGTGGTATGAGATCATCAGACGTGTTATATTATTGTTGTAAGCTAGCCCTCAGCTCACCTTTGTTTTATCATCCACCACGCGCAGACCATCAGCAGAGACCCACAAAATGGCTTTTACAGACTTCTTCCCAAGCTAGAAAGTAAAAACATAAAAGGCCAGGTATCAGTGGGTATTTACACACATGTACAGTATCATGTTTGTACCATGTTCTTCACTGTACTGTACACACTTAATAACGTGGTTGTGTTGGCTAGGTTCTTTCTTTTGACCCGTATGTAACCACCTAATCTATCTGACATATATGACCCGGGGTCATTCAAAAGGATGTACAAACTTATCAATGCTTTACTTGAGGTTTGTAATAGGTAATAACTACAAAACATACACAACACTATAAAACAAAATAACTTAATGATTTTTCTTCAAATGACAAGTGATGAAAATAAACCATTTTGGATCCCAAGCATGCTGTCTTGTTCCTAGAGTAGAACCTTAGATGACTAATATACAGTAAGTGACTTTAGGAGTGAATGGATTGCTGATAACGTGTATATGTGACAGATGTAAATACTGAAATGACTCTCTCTCACTCAGAACACAGGATCATTGTCACTGTATCTGTGTTTGCCATTTTGGGCTGTATCCTAAGTCCTCCTGTGAATCTTCAGCACATTCACAAGCTGCCTTTCATCTCATCTTCAGCTTGCATACGCCACCAGATTTCCCGGCCTCCTAATTCCACCGCGCAGTCTACACGTCTTATGCTAATACATTTACACGTGTCATGGCGGCTCCTTACATACTACAAGGCTGGCGACGCTCGCCTGATTTGAATGATCATTTGGTACAAAGCCATTTTAAAAGGCTACTGCAAAAACCGGCAGCAATCAGGGGAATCTAGTCTACCCATGTGGGACATGCGAACACATAGAAAATGGACAAACGGAGATCATTCACCAATACGGAAATAAAACAGAGATCAAGGATTTCATAAACTGCCGTACAACCAGCATCACTTAATGCATCACATGCACAGGTCACATCAGTAGAGTTCATTATAGCACCCTGCACCTGCTAAAACCCCATGCAGTTCCTCTATCCTGACTGGGGTGTCGCTCTCTGCTCTGGGGCTTCTAGCACACACACTGCTGTATTTTAGCAGTTTCTTGCACCAGCTAAATGTGCTAAAAGCACCAGAGCAGAGAGCAACATTCCAGGCAGGATAGAGGAACTACGCAAGCTGTGACAGGTGCAGGGTGCTACAACTACATCAAGTACATCAGAATCGTAACTAGGATGTGGAAACAAAGGGTCCTGGAGCATATATGGCCTAGGCAATATCAGGAATGCTGAAATCAGTCACAATTAACAACTAACGACTGTAGCCAAACACTTCCAGTACGAACACCCATATCACTTTAAAGACCTCAAAGCATTTAGCCTGGAAAACGTCAAATTAGGAAAAAGAGTAGACAAAACCAAAACATTGCTCAAAAAAGAAAGAGAGTCGACAACTAAGCTAGGAGCACTTACACCTAACGGGCTTAATGATTACATCAACTTTGCCATTTTCCTGCCAATCTAATCTTTAAGTTAAACGTTCTAACCATATTTTAAATCATTTTAAAGAAATAGCAGCTACCAAAGAAGATCTAATAATCTGTCTTACTACATGATTATGCCAATACTATAGACCTGAACCCTCTTGATTTTTATTTTTTTTATCTATTTTTCTAAAATACCTTTACTTTTACTAATTTGTCTACCTAATATTTCTAACATAATTGCCTCTTCCGTTACACATTAGACCCACTTAGGTAATAATTAACAATTACAGAATTATTCTTTTTAGGGTTAGTAGAGTTATTAAAAAAAAAAAACTTTTATGTACAACTTATATATAATAATTTTTTTATACAACTTAATCTTACTATTATCTATTTACATGTTCCTTGTGTATATAAATGTACTTTGATGGTTATTTTTTATCACAACTTTTTACAGTCTACTTTTAATATATTAATTAATAGATTGTTACAACCACTCTGGGAGTCAATACTATTAGGTGCGAATTGCGAGTTAGTTTCTTGAAACTTGCACACTTCGCAGCGAAGCGTGCTCCCGAGAATTCTCCAATCCAATTAAAAATGCCTATTTGCGCTACTCGCAGCGGAGGTTTGCGAATTCACTGCCAAATGAGATTTGCGAGAAATGCATGAAAATGTGGGGAGACCATCCTGGACCCCCCAAAATGGATAATTTCGTTAGCAGGGTGTTTATGGGCATTAGGAAGGTACTGTAGGTTTTTAAATGGTGTGAAATTGGCGATTTGTGTTTTTTGTTTTACATGCAAGAAAATTATAAAAAAAACAAAAAAAAAAAATTAGGAAAAAAAGGGCGATTTTGGAGCACTTTGAGGGCACCTTGAAATTTAAAAAAGAAACTTATAAAAACAATAATTTTTCAACTAAATTATTGTAATTAAATTTGGGGTGCCTAAACTAACGAAAAAGTTGATTTTGGGGTAATCTGAGGGAAAAAACTTTTTACCCCCCCAAAAAAGAAATGTAATTATTGGACTAATTAAGCTTCCAAATACCTAATTAGTCATTAGGGGGGTGTCCAAGGGGTTCAGCACAGTATCCTGACATTTTAACCGTAAAATAAAGACTTTCCTTTCCATCTCTCACCCTCAGGGAGGTGCGAGTGGAAAGTTGCGAATTCAGTCTGACTGATTCAGTGCGAGTTGCTAATTGGACTGCAAAATTAATTCACTATTTGAGTTCGAAGTGAAAATAGCAACTCGCACCTAATAGGATTCACCCCTTGGTCTTCACATATGTCACCAAAAACTTATTATAACAACATCATTTTATATATCTTTACACCATCCCTTAACTACCACATTACTCTGTTTGTCACTGTAATAGCCTGTGTATACACTTCTCACTTATGGGGAGATTTATCAAAGCTTGGAGAGAGATAAAGGACTAACCAATCAGCTTCTAACTGTCGCCTTACAGGATGTGTTTGAAAACTGACAGTTAGAAGCTGATTGGTTAGTCCTTTATCTCTCTCCAAGCTGTGGCCCTATAGCCACAATATTTTTTGGCATTGTATTACTAAACTGCAATAACACTTTCATTAGCACACAAACTTCAACCAGACTTAGTAATAACTTACATGACACTAATTAATCACAACCAATATTAATGTTCACAATATTCTTCATCACACAACTCTAACTGCACCTAACTCTAACGACCCCAGCAATCTTAAACTACACAATCTCAAGCTAATAATGGGACCCATCACTTTTATATACTATTCTACATGTTATTTTTTAGGTTTGTTTTTCACCAAAATGACACCTAATACAAAACAAATATAACTGAAACACAAAATGACTATCTGTTTTTTTTTACTGATTTTAAAGAAAATACCTTTATATCACCAATTCACACAGGAGATGGTATGGGGCCTTATTCACTAATTATTCACTAATTATCTAACCCCAAGAATATATTTTTGTCTTACTATTACTGTACATATGATGTGATGCTACTATATGTAATACTGCCAGCAACTCCTGTACCTAGGGATACATTTGTGATACACTCTAAGGGACACAATTATATATTTTATATATGTATAATTCCTACATAATTCCTACATTATACAACTAATGTCTGAAAACAGTGTCTCATGACATTTATGGTTATAACCCCTATGTCTATGGATAGTTATTCTCGAAAAACTCTCACTCTCTAATAATCTATAGTACCTGTTTCAATACTATTAACCTTGAAAGAAATCTATCAGATTACTTATTTATAAATACTACCAATGTTGCTGTGGTATGAACCACAATGTATTAACAGTCACGTGCTGTAATAAGGAATTTGATTAAGATTGACATCAATTAGTTAAAATGCACCTTTAAAGGAACGATGAGAGACAGGCACTCCAGGCTGTGATGTGAACAAGTCAGAGGCGAAACGCGCATCATCACTACTTTCTGGATCCTGTGCTGCGCACATGGGACCTGTCAACAGGGTAGGGATGTCCATCAGTGGGTTAACCATCGATGGCTACCTCGATGCGATAAAACCATCCATGGAAAACTGATGGTTTCAGCCACCGATGGTCATCCATGCTCTACTACTCACTGGGCCAATCAAAGGTGGGGGACGGGGCTTCCCAGGTCACATTGGGGGTGGCACTAGGCTCTGTGACCCGGCACAAGGGGAAAAACAAAAATTGTAGGTCTCTGTGCCATCCATGACTGAGAACCATTGGCAAACCATCAGTCTTCGGGGATAAACCATTATCGATGGGTTGTTAACCATCGATTGTTGATGGCCATCCCTACTGCAGGGGAATCACCTCTGATAAAGATATTACCCTTTGTGATCTAGCCTATAAACTATATTTAGTGGATTATTGGATATTTATTATTCTATGTCACATAATTTTGAATGATAAATAGCTAATTACAAGTTAAGTAAATTTGTTTATATGTGTTATATATGTCCTTGTTTAAGTGTTTTAGAAAATGTAAATAATTCTACAAGTTAAATTTAAATGTAACGGATACAAAAAAAGAGTACACCACACAGGAGCTGATTTCACCACTTGTGAATCCCCCCCATAGAGTACCTAGTTATTCCACTGCAGGTACACCGTCAGCAACTTTATCACTACTACCTTGTTAATCCACTGCAGGTGCACTGCCAGCAACTTTATCACTAGTACCTTGTTAATCCACTGCAGGTGCACCGCCAGCAACTTTATCACTAGTACCTTGTATTCCACTCCAGGTGACCGCCAGCAACTTTATCACTAGTACAGTACCTTGCTAATCCTCTCCAGGTGCACCGCCAGCTACTTTATAACTAGTACCTTGTTAAGCTACTCCGGGTGCACCGCCAGCAACTTGATCACTAGTACCTTGTTATTCCACTCCAGGTGCACTGCCAGCAACTGTGTCTCTAGCGCCTAGCTATTCCCTCCAGATGCACTGCCAGTAACTTTATCACTAGTACCTTGTTATTCCACTAGAAGTGCACCGCCAGCAACGTTATCACTGGTACCTTGTTATTCCACTCCAGCTGCACCGCCAGCAACTTTATCACTAATACCTTGTTACTCCACTCCAAGTGCAACACCAACACTGGTACTGTGCTATTCCTCTCCAGGTGCACCGCCAGCAACTTTATCACTAATAACTTGTTATTCCACTCCAGGTGCACTGCCAGCAACTTCATCACAAGAACCTTCCTATTTAAATACAGGCGCACCGCCAGCAACTTTATCATTAGAACATTGTTACTCCGCTCCAGGTGCATCACCAGCAACTTTATCACTAGTTCCTTGCTATTCCCTCAAGGTGCACCACCAGCAACTTTATCACTAGTACTGTACCTTTTTATTCCACTCCAGGTGCACTGCCAGCAACTTTATCACTAATAACTTGTTATTCCACTCCAGGTGCACTGCCAGCAACTTCATCACAAGTACCTTGCTATTTAAATACAGGCGCACCGCCAGCAACTTTATCATTAGTACCTTGTTATTCCACTCCAGGTGCACTGCCAGCAACTTTATCACTAATAACTTGTTATTCCACTCCAGGTGCACTGCCAGCAACTTCGTCACAAGTACCTTGCTATTTAAATACAGGTGCACCTCCAGCAACTTTATCATTAGAACATTGTTACTCCACTCCAGGTGCATCACCTGCAACTTTAACACTAATACCTTGCTATTCCACTCCAGGTGCACTGCCAGCAACTTCGTCACAAGTACGTTGCTATTTAACTCCAGGTGCACAACCAGCAACTTTATCATTAGAACATTGTTACTCCACTCCAGGTGCACCGCCAGCAACTTTATCACTAGTTACTTGCTATTCCCTCAAGGTGCACCACCAGCAACTTTATCAGTAGAACCTTGTTACTCCAGGTGCACCGCCAGCAACTTTATCAGTAGTACCTTGTTACTCCCTCCAGGTGCACCGCCAGCAAATTTATCACTAGTACTATACCTTGTTATTCCACTCCATGTGCACCGCCAACAAATTTATCACTAGTAACTTATTACACTCCAGGTGCACCGCCAGCAACTTTATCACTAGTACCTTGTTATTCCACTCCAGGTGCAGCACCAGCAACTTTATCATTAGTACATTGTTATTCCACTCCATGTGCACCGCCAACAAATTTATCACTAGTAACTTATTACACTCCAGGTGCACAGCCAGCAACTTTATCACTAGTACCTTGTTATTCCACTCGAGGTGCAGCAACAGCAACTTTATCATTAGTACCTTGCTATTTAAATACAGGTGCACGGCCAGCAACTTTATCATTAGTACCTTGTTATTCCACTCCAGGTGCACAACCAGCAACCTTATCACTAATAACTTGTTATTCCACTCCAGGTGCACTGCCAGCAACTTCATCACAAGTACCTTGCTATGTAAATACAGGTGCACCGCCAGCAACTTTATCATTAGAACATTGTTACTCCACTCCAGGTGCATCAGTAGCAACTTTAACACTAATACCTTGCTATTCCACTCCATGTGCACCGCCAACAAATTTATCACTAGTAACTTATTACACTCCAGGTGCACCGCCAGCAACTTTATCACTAGTACCTTGTTATTCCACTCCAGGTGCAGCACCAGCAACTTTATCATTAGTACATTGTTATTCCACTCCATGTGCACCGCCAACAAATTTATCACTAGTAACTTATTACACTCCAGGTGCACCGCCAGCAACTTTATCACTAGTACATGGCTATTCCACTCCAGGTGCACTGCCAGCAACTTTATCACAAGTACCTTGCTATTTAACACCAGGTGCACCGCCAGCAACTTTATCATTAGAACATTGTTACTCCACTCCAACTGCACCGCCAGCAACTTTATCACTAGTTCCTTGCTATTCCCTCAAGGTGCACCACCAGCAACTTTATCACTAGTACCTTGTTACTCCACTCCAGGTGCATTGCCAGCAACTGTATCACTAGTACCTAGCTATTCCGTCCAGGTGCACTGCCAGCAACTTTATCACGAGTACTGTGTTACTCCACTCCAGGTGCACTGCCAGCAACTTTATCACTAGTACCTTGTTATTCCACTCCAGGTGCAGCACCAGCAACTTTATAATTAGTAACCTTGTTATTCCACTCCAGGTGCACCGCCAGCAACTTTATCACTAGTACCTTTTATTCAACTCCAGGGGCACTGCCAGCAACTTCATCACTAGTACCTTGTTATTCCACTACAGCTGCACTGCCAGCAACTTTATCACTAGTAACTTGTTACTCCACTCCAGCTGCACCACAGCATCAGCAACTTTATCACTAGTACATGGTTATTCCACTCCAGGTGCACTGCCAGCAACTTTATCATTAGAACATTGTTACTCCACTTCAGGTGCACCGCCAGCAACTTTATCACTAGTTCCTTGCTATTCCCTCAAGGTGCACCACCAGCAACTTTATCACTAGGTACCTTGTTACTCCACTCCAGGTGCATTGCCAGCAACTGTATCACTAGTACCTAGCTATTCCGTCCAGGTGCACTGCCTGCAACTTTATCACAAGTACCTTGCTATTTAACTCCAGGTGCACCACCAGCAACTTTATCATTAGAACATTGTTACTCCACTCCAGGTGCACCGCCATCAACTCTATCACTAGAACCTTATTACTCCACTCCAGGTGCACCGCCAGCAACTTTAACACTAATACCTTGCTATTTCACTCTAGGTGCA
This sequence comes from Taudactylus pleione, assembly GCA_031769625.1. NCBI lineage: Eukaryota > Metazoa > Chordata > Amphibia > Anura > Myobatrachidae > Taudactylus > Taudactylus pleione. The sequence continues at coordinate 578,836 of JAUIMM010000506.1, read as the reverse complement.
CCACCAGCAAATTTATCACTAGTACTGTACCTTGATATTCCACTCCATGTGCACCGCCAACAAATTTATCACTAGTAACTTATTACACTCCAGGTGCACCGCCAGCAACTTTATCACTAGTACCTGTTATTCCACTCCAGGTGCAGCACCAGCAACTTTATCATTAGTAACCTTGTTATTCCACTCCAGGTGCACTGCCAGCAACGTTATTACAAGTACCTTGCTATTTAACTCCAGGTGCACCACCAGCAACTTTATCATTAGAACATTGTTACTCCACTCCAGGTGCATCACCAGCAACTTTATCACCAGTTACTTGCTATTCCCTCAAGGTGCACCACCAGCAACTTTATCAGTAGTACCTTGTTACTCCAGGTGCACCGCCAGCAACTTTATCAGTAGTACCTAGTTACTCCACTCCAGGTGCATAGCCAGCAACTTTAACACTAGCACCTTTAGTGTTCACTTTAGCTCCGGCGGCAGGCAGGGCGCCGGAGCTAGAGAGGGCAACCTTAAGCGCGCGCCTCCTAAAAGGGGGCGTGGTCATGAAAAGGGGGCATGTCTATAAGACGCGTCCACTTTTCGTCATACTTGGGGGCGTGCCTGGCACTTTCGGACATGCCGGGCAGCCCCCAAGCGCTGCAGAAAGGGAGAATAGATGCCGGGCGCATGTCACTGCGACACCGCATGTTTCTCCACCCGCGGGACACTGCGTCCCGCGGGTGAGAACGGCACCCGCAGGCTGTGAGGGCAGGGCGCTTTTTGTCCTCCAGAAGGAGGGCAGGGCGCCGCGCCCCGCTAAAACAGCCTAGCGGGAATGCTAACCTTGCTATTCCACTCTAGGTGCACCGCCAGCAAATTTATCACTAGTACTGTACCTTGTTATTCCACTCCAGCTGCACCACCAGCAAAGTTTATCACTGGTACTGGTACTGTGCTATTCATCTCCAGGTGCACTGCCAGCAACTTCATCACTAGTACCTTGTTATTACACTCCAGGTGCACTGCCAGCAACTTTATCACTAGTACCTTGTTATTCCACCACAGGTGCAGCACCAGCAACTTTATCATTAGTAACCTTTTATTCCACTCCAGGGGCACTGCCAGCAACTTCATCACTAGTACCTTGTTATTCCACTCCAGGTGCAGCACCAGCAACTTTATCACTAGTACATGGTTATTCCACTCCAGGTGCACTGCCAGCAACTTTATCACAAGTACCTTGCTATTTAACACCAGGTGCACCGCCAGCAACTTTATCATTAGAACATTGTTACTCCACTCCAGGTGCACCACCAGCAACTTTATCACTAGGTACCTTGTTACTCCACTCCAGATGCATTGCCAGCAACTGTATCACTAGTACCTAGCTATTCCGTCCAGGTGCACTGCCAGCAACGTTATTACAAGTACCTTGCTATTTAACTCCAGGTGCACCACCAGCAACTTTATCATTAGAACATTGTTACTCCACTCCAGGTGCACCGCCAGCAACTTTATCATTAGTAACCTTGCTATTCCACTCTAGGTGCACCGCCAGCAAATTTATCACTAGTACTGTACCTTGTTATTCCACTCCAGCTGCACTGCCAGCAACTTTATCACTAGTAACTTGTTACTCCACTCCAGCTGCACCACCAGCAAGTTTATCACTGGTACTGTGCTATTCATCTCCAGGTGCACTGCCAGCAACTTCATCACTAGTACCTTGTTATTACACTCCAGGTGCACTGCCAGCAACTTTATCACTAGTACCTTGTTATTCCACCACAGGTGCAGCACCAGCAACTTTATCATTAGTAACCTTTTATTCCACTCCAGGGGCACTGCCAGCAACTTCATCACTAGTACCTTGTTATTCCACTCCAGGTGCAGCACCAGCAACTTTATCATTAGTAACCTTTTATTCCACTCCAGGGGCACTGCCAGCAACTTCATCACTAGTACATGGCTATTCCACTCCAGGTGCACTGCCAGCAACTTTATCACAAGTACCTTGCTATTTAACACCAGGTGCACCGCCAGCAACTTTATCATTAGAACATTGTTACTCCACTCCAAGTGCACCGCCAGCAACTTTATCACTAGTTCCTTGCTATTCCCTCAAGGTGCACCACCAGCAACTTTATCACTAGTACCTTGTTACTCCACTCCAGGTGCATTGCCAGCAACTGTATCACTAGTACCTAGCTATTCCGTCCAGGTGCACTGCCTGCAACTTTATCACAAATACCTTGCTATTTAACTCCAGGTGCACCACCAGCAACTTTATTATTAGAACATTGTTACTCCACTCCAGGTGCACCGCCATCAACTTTATCACTAGAACCTTGTTACTCCACTCCAGGTGCACCGCCAGCAACTTTAACACTAGTATCTTGTTATTTCACTCTAGGTGCACCACCAGAAAATTTATCACTAGTACTGTACATTGTTATTCCACTCCATGTGCACCGCCAACAAATTTATCACTAGTAACTTATTACACTCCAGGTGCAGCACCAGCAACTTTATCATTAGTAACCTTGTTACTCCACTCCAGGTGCACCGCCAGCAACTTTATCACTAAAACCTTGTTACTCCACTCCAGGTGCACCGCCAGCGACTTTATCACTAGCACCTTTTATTCCACTCCAGGGGCACTGCCAGCAACTTCATCACTAGTACCTTGTTATTCCACTCCAGGTGCAGCACCAGCAACTTTATCACTAGTACATGGTTATTCCACTCCAGGTGCACTGCCAGCAACTTTATCATTAGAACATTGTTACTCCACTCCAGGTACACTGCCAGCAACTTTATCAATAGTTCCTTGCTATTCCCTCAAGGTGCACCACCAGCAACTTTATCACTAGTACCTTGTTACTCCACTCCAGGTGCACTGCCAGCAACTATATCACTAGTACCTAGCTATTCCGTCCAGGTGCACTGCCTGCAAATTTATCCCTAGTACTGTGTTACTCCACTACAGGTGCACTGCCAGCAACTTTATCACTAGCACCTTGTTATTCCACTCCAGGTGCAGCACCAGCAACTTTATAATTAGTAACCTTGTTATTCCACTCCAGGTGCACCGCCAGCAACTTTATCACTAGTACCTTTTATTCAACTCCAGGGGCACTGCCAGCAACTTCATCACTAGTACCTTGTTATTCCACTACAGGTGCAGCATCAGCAACTTTATCACTAGTACATGGTTATTCCACTCCAGGTGCACTGCCAGCAACTTTATCATTAGAACATTGTTACTCCACTTCAGGTGCACCGCCAGCAACTTTATCACTAGTTCCTTGCTATTCCCTCAAGGTGCACCACCAGCAACTTTATCACTAGGTACCTTGTTACTCCACTCCAGATGCATTGCCAGCAACTGTATCACTAGTACCTAGCTATTCCGTCCAGGTGCACTGCCTGCAACTTTATCACAAGTACCTTGCTATTTAACTCCAGGTGCACCACCAGCAACTTTATCATTAGAACATTGTTACTCCACTCCAGGTGCACCGCCATCAACTCTATCACTAGAACCTTATTACTCCACTCCAGGTGCACCGCCAGCAACTTTAACACTAGTACCTTGCTATTTCACTCTAGGTGCACCGCCAGCAAATTTATCACTAGTACTGTACCTTGATATTCCACTCCATGTGCACCACCAACAAATTTATCACTAGTAACTTATTACACTCCAGGTGCACTGCCAGCAACTTTATCACTAGTACCTTGTTATTCCACTCCAGGTGCAGCACCAGCAACTTTATCATTAGTAACCTTGTTATTCCACTCCAGGTGCACCGCCAGCAACTTTATCACTAGTACCTTTTATTCCACTCCAGGGGCACTGCCAGCAACTTCATCACTAGTACCTTGTTATTCCACTCCAGGTGGAGCACCAGCAACTTTATCACTAGTACATGGTTATTCCACTCCAGCTGCACTGCCAGCAACTTTATCATTAGAACATTGTTACTCTACTCCAGGTGCACCGCCAGCAACTTTATCACTAGTTTCTTGCTATTCCCTCAAGGTGCACCACCAGCAACTTTATCACTAGTACCTTGTTACTCCACTCCAGGTGCATTGCCAGCAACTGTATCACTAGTACCTACCTGTCCGTCCAGGTGCACTGCCTACAAATTCATCACTAGTACTGTGTTACTCCACTCCAGGTGCACTGCCAGCAACTTCATCACTAGTACCATGTTATTCCACTCTAGGTGCACTGCCTGCAAATTTATCACTAGTAACTTGTTGTTTCACTCCAGATGCACTGCCAGCGACTTTATCACTAGTACCTTGCTATTCCACTCCAGGTGCAACACCGGCAATTTTATCACTAGTACTGTACCTTGTTATTCCACTCCAGGTGCACCGCCAGCAAATTTATCACTAGTACTGTACCTTGTTATTCCACTCTAGCTGCACTGCCAGCAACTTTATCACTAGTAACTTGTTACTCCACTCCAGCTGCACCACCAGCAAGTTTATCACTGGTACTGTGCTATTCATCTCCAGGTGCACTGCCAGCAACTTCATCACTAGTACCTTGTTATTACACTCCAGGTGCACTGCCAGCAACTTTATCACTAGTACCTTGTTATTCCACCCCAGGTGCAGCACCAGCAACTTTATCATTAGTAACCTTTTATTCCACTCCAGGGGCACTGCCAGCAACTTCATCACTAGTACCTTGTTATTCCACTCCAGGTGCAGCACCTGCAACTTTATCACTAGTACATGGCTATTCCACTCCAGGTGCACTGCCAGCAACTTTATCACAAGTACCTTGCTATTTAACACCAGGTGCACCGCCAGCAACTTTATCATTAGAACATTGTTACTCCACTCCAAGTGCACCGCCAGCAACTTTATCACTAGTTCCTTGCTATTCCCTCAAGGTGCACCACCAGCAACTTTATCACTAGTACCTTGTTACTCCACTCCAGGTGCATTGCCAGCAACTGTAATACTAGTACCTAGCTATTCTGTCCAGGTGCACTGCCTGCAACTTTATCACAAGTACCTTGCTATTTAACTCCAGGTTCACCACCAGCAACTTTATCATTAGAACATTGTTACTCCACTCCAGGTGCACCGCCATCAACTCTATCACTAGAACCTTATTACTCCACTCCAGGTGCACCGCCAGCAACTTTAACACTAATACCTTGCTATTTCACTCTAGGTGCACCACCAGCAAATTTATCACTAGTACTGTACCTTGATATTCCACTCCATGTGCACCGCCAACAAATTTATCACTAGTAACTTATTACACTCCAGGTGCACCGCCAGCAACTTTATCATTAGTAACCTTGTTATTCCACTCCAGGTGCACTGCCAGCAACTTTATTACAAGTACCTTGCTATTTAACTCCAGGTGCACCACCAGCAACTTTATCATTAGAACATTGTTACTCCACTCCAGGTGCATCACCAGCAACTTTATCACCAGTTACTTGATATTCCCTCAAGGTGCACCACCAGCAACTTTATCAGTAGTACCTTGTTACTCCAGGTGCACCGCCAGCAACTTTATCAGTAGTACCTTGTTACTCCACTCCAGGTGCATAGCCAGCAACTTTAACACTAGCACCTTTAGTGTTCACTTTAGCTCCGGCGGCAGGCAGGGCGCCGGAGCTAGAGAGGGCAACCTTAAGCGCGCGCCTCCTAAAAGGGGGCTTGGCCATGAAAAGGGGGCATGTCTATAAGACGCGTCCACTTTTCGTCATACTTGGGGGCGTGCCTGGCACTTTCGGACATGCCGGGCAGCCCCAAGCGCTGCAGAAAGGGAGAATAGATGCCGGGCGCATGTCACCGCGACACCGCATGTTTCTCCACCCGCGGGACACTGCGTCCCGCGGGTGAGAACGGCACCCGCAGGCTGTGAGGGCAGGGCGCTTTTTGTCCTCCAGAAGGAGGGCAGGGCGCCGCGCCCCGCTAAAACAGCCTAGCGGGAATGCTAACCTTGCTATTCCACTCTAGGTGCACCGCCAGCAAATTTATCACTAGTACTGTACCTTGTTATTCCACTCCAGCTGCACTGCCAGCAACTTTATCACTAGTAACTTGTTACTCCACTCCAGCTGCACCACCAGCAAGTTTATCACTGGTACTGTGCTATTCATCTCCAGGTGCACTGCCAGCAACTTCATCACTAGTACCTTGTTATTACACTCCAGGTGCACTGCCAGCAACTTTATCACTAGTACCTTGTTATTCCACCACAGGTGCAGCACCAGCAACTTTATCATTAGTAACCTTTTATTCCACTCCAGGGGCACTGCCAGCAACTTCATCACTAGTACCTTGTTATTCCACTCCAGGTGCAGCACCAGCAACTTTATCATTAGTAACCTTTTATTCCACTCCAGGGGCACTGCCAGCAACTTCATCACTAGTACATGGCTATTCCACTCCAGGTGCACTGCCAGCAACTTTATCACAAGTACCTTGCTATTTAACACCAGGTGCACCGCCAGCAACTTTATCATTAGAACATTGTTACTCCACTCCAAGTGCACCGCCAGCAACTTTATCACTAGTTCCTTGCTATTCCCTCAAGGTGCACCACCAGCAACTTTATCACTAGTACCTTGTTACTCCACTCCAGGTGCATTGCCAGCAACTGTATCACTAGTACCTAGCTATTCCGTCCAGGTGCACTGCCTGCAACTTTATCACAAATACCTTGCTATTTAACTCCAGGTGCACCACCAGCAACTTTATTATTAGAACATTGTTACTCCACTCCAGGTGCACCGCCATCAACTTTATCACTAGAACCTTGTTACTCCACTCCAGGTGCACCGCCAGCAACTTTAACACTAGTATCTTGTTATTTCACTCTAGGTGCACCACCAGAAAATTTATCACTAGTACTGTACATTGTTATTCCACTCCATGTGCACCGCCAACAAATTTATCACTAGTAACTTATTACACTCCAGGTGCAGCACCAGCAACTTTATCATTAGTAACCTTGTTACTCCACTCCAGGTGCACCGCCAGCAACTTTATCACTAAAACCTTGTTACTCCACTCCAGGTGCACCGCCAGCGACTTTATCACTAGCACCTTTTATTCCACTCCAGGGGCACTGCCAGCAACTTCATCACTAGTACCTTGTTATTCCACTCCAGGTGCAGCACCAGCAACTTTATCACTAGTACATGGTTATTCCACTCCAGGTGCACTGCCAGCAACTTTATCATTAGAACATTGTTACTCCACTCCAGGTACACTGCCAGCAACTTTATCAATAGTTCCTTGCTATTCCCTCAAGGTGCACCACCAGCAACTTTATCACTAGTACCTTGTTACTCCACTCCAGGTGCACTGCCAGCAACTATATCACTAGTACCTAGCTATTCCGTCCAGGTGCACTGCCTGCAAATTTATCCCTAGTACTGTGTTACTCCACTACAGGTGCACTGCCAGCAACTTTATCACTAGCACCTTGTTATTCCACTCCAGGTGCAGCACCAGCAACTTTATAATTAGTAACCTTGTTATTCCACTCCAGGTGCACCGCCAGCAACTTTATCACTAGTACCTTTTATTCAACTCCAGGGGCACTGCCAGCAACTTCATCACTAGTACCTTGTTATTCCACTACAGGTGCAGCATCAGCAACTTTATCACTAGTACATGGTTATTCCACTCCAGGTGCACTGCCAGCAACTTTATCATTAGAACATTGTTACTCCACTTCAGGTGCACCGCCAGCAACTTTATCACTAGTTCCTTGCTATTCCCTCAAGGTGCACCACCAGCAACTTTATCACTAGGTACCTTGTTACTCCACTCCAGATGCATTGCCAGCAACTGTATCACTAGTACCTAGCTATTCCGTCCAGGTGCACTGCCTGCAACTTTATCACAAGTACCTTGCTATTTAACTCCAGGTGCACCACCAGCAACTTTATCATTAGAACATTGTTACTCCACTCCAGGTGCACCGCCATCAACTCTATCACTAGAACCTTATTACTCCACTCCAGGTGCACCGCCAGCAACTTTAACACTAGTACCTTGCTATTTCACTCTAGGTGCACCGCCAGCAAATTTATCACTAGTACTGTACCTTGATATTCCACTCCATGTGCACCGCCAACAAATTTATCACTAGTAACTTATTACACTCCAGGTGCACTGCCAGCAACTTTATCACTAGTACCTTGTTATTCCACTCCAGGTGCAGCACCAGCAACTTTATCATTAGTAACCTTGTTATTCCACTCCAGGTGCACCGCCAGCAACTTTATCACTAGTACCTTTTATTCCACTCCAGGGGCACTGCCAGCAACTTCATCACTAGTACCTTGTTATTCCACTCCAGGTGGAGCACCAGCAACTTTATCACTAGTACATGGTTATTCCACTCCAGCTGCACTGCCAGCAACTTTATCATTAGAACATTGTTACTCCACTCCAGGTGCACCGCCAGCAACTTTATCACTAGTTTCTTGCTATTCCCTCAAGGTGCACCACCAGCAACTTTATCACTAGTACCTTGTTACTCCACTCCAGGTGCATTGCCAGCAACTGTATCACTAGTACCTACCTGTCCGTCCAGGTGCACTGCCTACAAATTCATCACTAGTACTGTGTTACTCCACTCCAGGTGCACTGCCAGCAACTTCATCACTAGTACCATGTTATTCCACTCTAGGTGCACTGCCTGCAAATTTATCACTAGTAACTTGTTGTTTCACTCCAGATGCACTGCCAGCGACTTTATCACTAGTACCTTGCTATTCCACTCCAGGTGCAACACCAGCAACTTTATCACTAGTACTGTACCTTGTTATTCCACTCCAGGTGCACCGCCAGCAAATTTATCACTAGTACTGTACCTTGTTATTCCACTCTAGCTGCACTGCCAGCAACTTTATCACTAGTAACTTGTTACTCCACTCCAGCTGCACCACCAGCAAGTTTATCACTGGTACTGTGCTATTCATCTCCAGGTGCACTGCCAGCAACTTCATCACTAGTACCTTGTTATTACACTCCAGGTGCACTGCCAGCAACTTTATCACTAGTACCTTGTTATTCCACCCCAGGTGCAGCACCAGCAACTTTATCATTAGTAACCTTTTATTCCACTCCAGGGGCACTGCCAGCAACTTCATCACTAGTACCTTGTTATTCCACTCCAGGTGCAGCACCTGCAACTTTATCACTAGTACATGGCTATTCCACTCCAGGTGCACTGCCAGCAACTTTATCACAAGTACCTTGCTATTTAACACCAGGTGCACTGCCAGCAACTTTATCATTAGAACATTGTTACTCCACTCCAAGTGCACCGCCAGCAACTTTATCACTAGTTCCTTGCTATTCCCTCAAGGTGCACCACCAGCAACTTTATCACTAGTACCTTGTTACTCCACTCCAGGTGCATTGCCAGCAACTGTATCACTAGTACCTAGCTATTCCGTCCAGGTGCACTGCCTGCAACTTTATCACAAATACCTTGCTATTTAACTCCAGGTGCACCACCAGCAACTTTATCATTAGAACATTGTTACTCCACTCCAGGTGCACCGCCATCAACTTTATCACTAGAACCTTGTTACTCCACTCCAGGTGCACCGCCAGCAACTTTAACACTAGTATCTTGTTATTTCACTCTAGGTGCACCACCAGAAAATTTATCACTAGTACTGTACATTGTTATTCCACTCCATGTGCACCGCCAACAAATTTATCACTAGTAACTTATTACACTCCAGGTGCAGCACCAGCAACTTTATCACTAAAACCTTGTTACTCCACTCCAGGTGCACCGCCAGCGACTTTATCACTAGCACCTTTTATTCCACTCCAGGGGCACTGCCAGCAACTTCATCACTAGTACCTTGTTATTCCACTACAGGTGCAGCACCAGCAACTTTATCACTAGTACATGGTTATTCCACTCCAGGTGCACTGCCAGCAACTTTATCATTAGAACATTGTTACTCCACTCCAGGTGCACTGCCAGCAACTTTATCAATAGTTCCTTGCTATTCCCTCAAGGTGCACCACCAGCAACTTTATCACTAGTACCTTGTTACTCCACTCCAGGTGCATTGCCAGCAACTATATCACTAGTACCTAGCTATTCCGTCCAGGTGCACTGCCTGCAAATTTATCCCTAGTACTGTGTTACTCCACTCCAGGTGCACTGCCAGCAACTTTATCACTAGCACCTTGTTATTCTACTCCAGGTGCAGCACCAGCAACTTTATAATTAGTAACCTTGTTATTCCACTCCAGGTGCACCGCCAGCAACTTTATCACTAGTACCTTTTATTCAACTCCAGGGGCACTGCCAGCAACTTCATCACTAGTACCTTGTTATTCCACTACAGGTGCAGCATCAGCAACTTTATCACTAGTACATGGTTATTCCACTCCAGGTGCACTGCCAGCAACTTTATCATTAGAACATTGTTACTCCACTTCAGGTGCACCGCCAGCAACTTTATCACTAGTTCCTTGCTATTCCCTCAAGGTGCACCATCAGCAACTTTATCACTAGGTACCTTGTTACTCCACTCCAGATGCATTGCCAGCAACTGTATCACTAGTACCTAGCTATTCCGTCCAGGTGCACTGCCTGCAACTTTATCACAAGTACCTTGCTATTTAACTCCAGGTGCACCACCAGCAACTTTATCATTAGAACATTGTTACTCCACTCCAGGTGCACCGCCATCAACTCTATCACTAGAACCTTATTACTCCACTCCAGGTGCACCGCCAGCAACTTTAACACTATTGCTATTTCACTCTAGGTGCACCGCCAGCAAATTTATCACTAGTACTGAACCTTGATATTCCACTCCATGTGCACCGCCAACAAATTTATCACTAGTAACTTATTACACTCCAGGTGCACTGCCAGCAACTTTATCACTAGTACCTTGTTATTCCACTCCAGGTGCAGCACCAGCAACTTTATCATTAGTAACCTTGTTATTCCACTCCAGGTGCACCGCCAGCAACTTTATCACTAGTACCTTTTATTCCACTCCAGGGGCACTGCCAGCAACTTCATCACTAGTACCTTGTTATTCCACTCCAGGTGGAGCACCAGCAACTTTATCACTAGTACATGGTTATTCCACTCCTTCTGCACTGCCAGCAACTTTATCATTAGAACATTGTTACTCCACTCCAGGTGCACCACCAGCAACTTTATCACTAGTTTCTTGCTATTCCCTCAAGGTGCACCACCAGCAACTTTATCACTAGTACCTTGTTACTCCACTCCAGGTGCATTGCCAGCAACTGTATCACTAGTACCTAGCTGTCCGTCCAGGTGCACTGCCTGCAAATTCATCACTAGTACTGTGTTACTTCACTCCAGGTGCACTGCCAGCAACTTCATCACTAGTTCCATGTTATTCCACTCTAGGTGCACTGCCTGCAAATTTATCACTAGTAACTTGTTATTTCACTCCAGATGCACTGCCAGCGACTTTATCACTAGTACCTTGCTATTCCACTCCAGGTGCAACACCAGCAACTTTATCACTAGTACTGTACCTTGTTATTCCACTCCAGGTGCACCGCCAGCAACTTTATTACTAGTACCTTGCTATTCCATTCCAGGTGCACCACCAGCAACTTTACCACTGGTTAGCAATGACAGCTTCCATTTCCACATACATTGTGGTTACTAGATTATATGAATAGGTGCTATTTATGTCCTGTGCAGAATCAATTTATGTTCCTTGAATATTACCTAACGTCTCTCTTCTCCTGCTGGTCCATACCCTCACCGGTCAGCCTACATTAACCACAAAAATCCCCTCTCTTCCATTTAATGAAGTTGTAATTTAATACACAGGAGTACCACTTCCAATTTCATTTCATCTGCTCACCAGTTTCAGTTTCTTGACAGCGTCCTCGCATACATGCATGCCACGGGACTCCTCTACCTCCACATGCCCCAGGTACTGTGAACAAAAAGTGGGACACATTACACCACACTGGTGCCAGACAATTAGAAATAATCAGAGTGGTGAGTGACAGCAATAAGGGACATGAACACTAGAGGGCGATGGAGACCAAAATGATAATAAGTAAGAATTGTTTGACCAAAGTGATATGTCATACAGGGGGAGGTGCTCAGCACAGTTTATATTAGAGAACTGCAGACTTTGGGGTCATTTTAGAGTATAAAGGCTGCTCCCATATTGAAGTGAGAGTTAAATGACAGGCGCTGCCTCAGCAATTTATCTTAGCTCTCATAGCAACCATAGCAAACAGCAGAATGAAAGTCAATAAGATGGTATAAAGGGTCACTCACCCTGACAGGAAAGCTGCATTTTCCCCTCCTCACGGCCTCCTCATCTGCCCCCCACTGGTGGGGGCGACTCGCCTCTGGGACGTAGGTCGGCTTTTTTCTCCGTAGGCTCTGCCGCAGCTTGTTCATCTCAGGAGCTGCCGGGCTATCATGGCCAAAATAACCAAGACATTTATTATAATTACAATTGTTCTATTGCAAACACTTTCTATCACTCGGCTATATTATAAATTCATCTCTGGCTGTAATAATCTGCACCAGTCACCTAAACACAGGAGAAGCGGGCATTGTGTGCATTGGACCATGATTTAGATTTCATGCCTCACTCCTCAGCCAGGTCACAGAGGCATGAGGTAATTGTGACGAATTGTTAGGCGCCATTCTAATGAAGGTTACCCCAGCCCAAATGACTGCCCCCCACTGTGAGCAGGAAAAGTTTAAAAACCTTCACGAATCTCAACTCGTAGATCACAATCAGTTTACAGTGTTGTATTTGTCTAGTGAGCTCACAATCAACAACAACTAATATACCGGGCCTCATTTCTGAAATGGACACAATTCTCAGTGGTGATTGTTTAATATGTGTCAGTACGTCTACACTTCTGATTAAGCTGCTGGGTTTGCGATGCAAAAAGTGGCGTCTGCGCAGGTGGAAACATTTAAAGGGGGTATTCATCAAAGCTTGGAGAGAGATAAAATTGTGAGAGATAAAGAACCAACCATTCAGCTCCTAATTGTCATTTTTCAGACACAGCCTGTGAAATGTAAGTTAGAAGATGATTGGTCAGTACCCACTCACAGGAGCATAGCATAGCACCCAGCAGCTGGAACTAAAGTAGTCACTACTGTATTAGGATGGCGGGACCGTCCCATAATAAAGGATGTATTTAGATGCTAAAATGTAACACACAAAAATGAAAGTGCTACAACTTTATTTTGTACATCTCTCATGTAAATAATACATAATCAAAATCTATTTTCTGTCATAGAGATAGATGAATGAAGGACTTAATTTTGACATAACATCAGGTCATCTTATACACACACCTTCCGCAGCACATATCCTAACCCACTGATCCATGCTCCTTCCTCACTATCTACCCCATCTGTGTCGCCCCTGTCTGTCTGCCCCTCCCCTTTAGAATGTAAGCTCTCACGAGCAGGGCCCTCGTAACTCATGTGCTTCTCCTCCCCCTACTTATAGTATCATTTACTCCTAACTCCCCAATTGGCACCTAAAATTTGGTTGCTGAGGCCCTGCTGCTTGTGTTATGCAGCTATGTTTATACACCATGTCCTTGTCCTGCATTGTTTTGTATTATTATTAACTGTCTTTCTTGTGTGCTCATTTACATACTGTGTAAGGCGCTGCGGAACCTTTGTGGCGTCATATAAATAAAGGATAATAATAATAATAATAATACTTTATTGCAATTTTAACTCTCTCCAAGTTTTACTAATTATCCCCCTAGAGCGGCCGATTGGAAGAGTTGTCTATTCAACAATTCAGATTTCAATAATTTTTCTCTGCAAACTGAAATCACATAAAGGAGCTATGAAAGGCAGATTTTTAATGGCGTTGTTACTCGGCCGAGGGGGTGTCAGTGCACAACCGGTTTCTCTCTGTAAAAGGATTTGACTTTTGTAGAGTCTGTAAACTGACAGAGATCTGGTATCCTAAAATTCTTTCAGTGGGACGCATTTTGTGCCTTCCATTTGTACTTCATAAATGAGGCTGAACCGAGAAAGAAATACATAAACGCTTTATTCAATGTGGTTGGAGGAAGGCCTAATGATACAGAAACAAACAGATCACAGGTGCACAACTCCAAATTACAATCAAATTTTGCAATCAAATTTTGCAATCAATAGATGTTTTTAGCATAATCATGGCCAAGGTTATGGGCCTACCCACCATATCCAGGTAATCTCTGTAGGGTAGGTCCCTAACATATTAGGGTTCAAATCCAGAGCGCAGGACACCCCCAAACTAGCCCAGCTGAGCCGCCCCAGGGCACCGCCATAATAGAAAAAGTGAAGTGTAAAAGAGATCGTTAAGAGCAGCCACTGCTGCTTATAAAGAAATGAAAATAAAAAGGTGAAGTACATGTATAATAAACAAACAGTGAAGGGTTAAAATGTGTTATAAAAGAAAGTGTGTTATAATGCGGTGCCCTGAAACAGATCAACCAAAGCAATCCAGGGGGACCCACGCCCCAAAAATGAACCAAAGTTGCACTACAGTATATAACTTGTAGGACTTACCTAGAATTGTGCCTAATACTAGTGTGCATATACATTATATATATTCAGGGTGTGCAGTCCAGGAATTTTTCCTATATACTCCATTTAATGCGCTTTATTGCACACCTGAGGGAAAGGAGACGCCTACAGTCTGGACTAGCATCCCTCCCTTATTGGTTTAAAAGCATGGAGTCTGGTAACACTAGTATTAGGCACAATTCTAGGTAAGTCCTAAGTGTAAGTCTAGGTAAGTTATATACTGTAGTGCAACTTTGGTTCATTTTTGGGGCGTGGGTCCCCTTGGATTGCTTTGGTTGATCTGTTTCAGGGCACCACATGATAACACATTTTTCTTTTATAATACATTTAACCCTTCACTGTTTGTTTATTATACATGTACTCACCTTTTTATTTTCATTCCTTTATAAGCATCAGTGGCTGCTCTTAACTATCTCTTTTACACTTCACTTTTCCTATTATGGCGGTGCCCTGGGGCGGCTCAGCTGGGCTAGTTTGGGGGTGTGACCTGCGCTCTGGATTTGAACCCTAGTATGTTAGGGACCTACCCTAAAGAGGTTACCTGGATATGGTGGGTAGGCCCATAACCTTGGCCATGATTATGCTAAAAACCTCTATTGATTGCAAATGTATTTATTTATAATTAGTAATTTGGAGTTGTGCACCTGTGATCTGTTTGTTTCTTTGCCTACAATAAAAGTCTCACACAGGTAGCACCTCCCATTATATATATTCAGGGTGTGCAGTTCAGGATTCTTCCTATGAAGGCCTAATGATGTTTGCACCTTCGCACAGAGCGCCTCCTCAGATTATCCCGCACACCCGGCATGCACAATTCTTGCAGATGTTTGGGCCATTTGATGTGTACTAAGAGGACCATCTAGGCATATTGCATAAGTCAGGTCCACCAAGTGGCTTATTTGCCAACAATGATGCCAAAAGCCAATATTATACTTACTCACTAAACTAAGGCACGAGGCACAAAATGGCTCATGTTATGTAACTAATTCCTACCGAATTAACAAGATGAATATTTGCAGCACCACGTTTCAAGTTTTGTCTGTCCGTGGCCCCTTTTACTATGTTACGCACCCCACAACTCTCACTTCCACAGTACTCCATTATATCACGCCCTCCACTACTTCTCACATTCCTTATGTATAAAATAAATGTATGTACTCCACAACAATTACAATTATTATTGCTGTATTTTATGCTGGAAGGAACACATCAGAATAAAACAGAAGATGAGGAACCGAGACGCAGCGTGCCGCTCCTGTAATTCTGTCACCTCAGGCGTGAATATTTGTGGCCTTTCCACTTATCCAAGACTGTATGGTGGTTCAGCCCACAAAATGGCTGCCTTCAGGGGGAACAGGCACCACATACACTTTAGGAGGCGCAGAGAAATTAGGCTTTATGTGCCCAATACTGTAGGTCTGACTGTACATTCTACTGAACACTTAAGAAAACAAAAATATATAGGCTATAATTACACAACTGTCTGAAGTGTGAAATCAGACTGATATAAGCATCAGCCTCAAGCACTGAAACTGTTAATGGTTCCCAGAATTCCACACTCCCTCTACCCTTCCCCACATATGTTGGGGAAAATTGAAAACATATGGTGAGCAAGACATTTTTTTCCGGAAACTGCCAGATCCAGGAGGGGGGAGACTGTAAAAAAAACAAAAACTAAACAAACTAAGACAGACCCCTCCCAGGGCGCAGGGTGATTTTCAGAGCAGCGATTAGAGGGCTACGTCCCTGTGTCAGAAAGAGAGATATATACGTATATGCTCAGCTCCGCTTAATCTGCTGGGAGGATTTAATATTCAACCGTTATATGAACAGTCCAAGTCTGTAACCTGACATATGCAATTACCCCCAAGTGCACATTCTACAAAGAAGTTAGGGCTGCAGTATCTGATAGGTGGCATGTATGTTATTTCCATCCCTATAAAATAAACAAATCACTAATTAGGATATTCAACTCTACCTGTCACCCGCACAGGGGAAGCAGCCATTATGCATGATGAAAGAGTCCAGATGAGAAGGCAGACTATCGCATCACTGAGACATAAAGAGCCTCACACCTCACTGACAGGCTGCGTTCTCATAAATACCGCCACAAAATGGGTGCCTCCAGTATCATGTGTAGGCAATGGGTAAGCTTTAGGCATTGGATCTTCTGCAGGAGATCAATTCTTTTCTGTAACACTATCCAATCATGCCTGAATAAATTAGGGCTAGCTGGTTTATGGGCCTGATTCACAAGTGGGCACAGTTCACACAGCACCTTGGTCTATGGGCACGGCTGCTGCGCGAAAATCTGCAAATGCGGCAGGAGTCTGTAATACCTCTTTTACTCCGCAGCTAAAATCAGGGTTATTGCCGGGTTAACCCGGGTTGCTGGTAGGTATAAAAGAGGTCAGGGTTGGATCCCCAGGTCGAGCGACCCGGCAATCCAACCCAGGTAGTTTGAAGGATCTAACACGGGAACGCCTCCATGTTCCAAATATGGGGTCAGACCCGGGAATTTAGTGTATAAGTGGTATAATAGAAAGACGCCCACTGCCAAGGGCCATTTTGCTATATATAACATTATTTCCGGGCCTGGTGCAGGCCACACCCCCTCTGTGTGATGTCATACGGGGGCCACAATCACCGCTGATTACAGCAATGCCCGGAGCATCCTCAGGATGCTCCGGGGAGCTGTAAGTGCAGCGTTGTGACCGTCTGAAGCGCTCCAGGCGGCACAGCTGCATAGATTCTGGCTGCAGGGTGTCATTCTAGGCACCCTGCTGGCTAGATGAGGCGAGTAGAAAACAGTGAAAACGGTGCTGTGGCCATGTTCCTGAGGATTTGCGCATGCGCAGTAGAGAAGTCTCCGAGAACATAGCGCACGTGCCGTGTTCCTGGAGATCGGCGCATGTGCAGTAAACCCTGGCGCAAAGACAGAGTCTACTGCGCTGCCGGAGATGTGGGAGCCCGCATGGAGGCTGCACACGGGCCCCCTCCTCTCTTTGGTACTGGGCACTGCGACCGTCTTCGTAAAAATAGATCTGCCCATGCGCAGTACAGAATCCACGTGTGTGTGTAAGGGTTAAGTGCCGGGATATGAGGAAGGGGAGGCTGGCGAGGGAAGAAGTTGGTACAATCCGCTACACTGTGCAGGGAAGAGGTTATAACCCTGTGGAGTTAGGAGTCACATGCCAGCGACGGGAGAAAGATTTCCCCGGATACCAGAGATATTTAGAAACTTCTGTCTGCTCTATGGACATTTCTCAGCATTGTGCTTAATGATCAGTACATCAGGAGGGGGGAGAGTTCATGTCATCATAGGAGCCAACTTTTTAAAATGATTTGAGGTACTCATGTTCCTCAACCCCCCGCCCCCCCCCCCCATTTCCTCATAAATAGACATGGGTAGTGGCTGGCAGCACAAATGCCGGGGGTACTCAAGCCAAAGAGTGCTGACCAGGATGCAGGTGTTACAGCTGCCTCTAGCGTGGTTGGTTGGGACAAACTTCTACATGGGGTAGATCTACTAAAGCTTCTAAAACGGAAAACTGGAGCTCTCCATAGCAACCAATCAGGTGTATCACTTTGTAAACTATACTAGAGAAAATATGTTAGCTAAAGTCTGATTTGGTTGCTACGGGAAACATCTCCACTTTTTATTTCTGGAAGTTTTGCAAATCTATGCGTCTCACGGCTGTCTGTGCCAACCTGCAGTGGTCGGGGCAGTTCATGACTCGTGTCCGGCTTCTACATCTTCTGAACGCTGGTATATGGGAAAACGGCGCTGTTACCAATAACAACCAACCAGACTGTAGCAGCCATTTTTATAATGCAATTTAGAAATGGAAAACAAACATCTTGTTGGTTGCTATGAGCAATACCGCAGTTTTCTGGGCATTTGTTTTAAATTCGTGTCCCTTCCTCCATGTGCTCATTTCATAGCTCCCACCTTTCAGTGTCACCCTGCAGCTGGGAGGATAACCTCTGAGTCTGATAAATACGCCATGGGGGGGCCGTTATAAACTGCAGCCACCATATTGGATTTGTCTGTAGGATGTCAGCAATTATGAGGGCTTTCTGAGCAGATTCATCTCATTGCAGACATCATCTGTTCCCAGGGTCTGGGCAGGGAACCGCACGCTGCAGACATCCATCGGCATCGCACAAATATGCTTCACACTGTAGATGCTGTGTGTGGTCCCTCTTTTCTGGGAAGGGGGTTCTCCTGTAAGAGATTCACGCTGCTCAGAGGAGCCGGGAACAGGGATACAGACAAGCAGATCTTTTTTTATAGGATGGTTTTGTCTAACGAGCAGCTAATTAGCAGTGGACTGGCAAAAAGAGAAAGGACGGTCTGTGGGTGTTTGCTTTGTAGCATAGAATTCTATAGAACACACTGTGGATAGACAGATAGATAGAGAATCCATTAGTCCCCTGATACTGGCTCAGACCCCTGAACACATCATCCATACAGCTCTGTACAGATCTGGCAACTGTCCCTGTGTAGTCCCTGAAATGGACCGCATCCCCAATTGTACATCACAGGCGCTGTGTATAAAACAATGTACAGTATTCTACACATCTGACACATGCAACCGACAACACTGCAGACAAATACCAGCAACTACATAGAAATGTCTTTAATCATACATTCTAATTATAATAGGAAAATATATTAAACATAAGGGTATAATCATCAACTCCCTGATGTAGAATGTCCAGCAAAATCTCTCTATACTCTCTGCAGAGTGCTGCAGTCTCTCTATACTCCCTGCAGAGCACTGTAGTCTACAGTACATACTCTTTGCAGAGTACTGTATATTCCATGCATAGCCATGTAGTCTCTCTATACTGTTTGCAGAGTGCTATCCCTGTAGTCTCTCTATCGGCTCTTAGTCTCTGCAAGGTACAAAAGAGTGTCTTCTCTATACTCCTAGCTGAGTGGTGTTGTCTCTCTATACATTGGAGAGCGATGTTTTGTGATTTCTATGCTCTCTCTACGATAACTGCAGAACACTGTAACCTCTATATATACTGCAGAGCACTGTAGAGCAGAACCGGGTTAACAAGAGGGCAGCCAGGGCGGACACCCAGGGGACCCCACACACAGCTAAATGACAAGCATGGGGGTCACTCTAACATATGAAAACTGGTGGGTTCTGTGTGGCATAATGTGAACTGGGGGCACCTGACCCGTTCCACCGGGTACAAAGTGCTCTGCTCCTGGACTTCCCACGAAATTTATGATTGCAGACATCTGTGGTGAAACGCGTGTCTCATCAATTACTAGTTCAACACAGGTGTCTACAATCATAAATTAGGTGGGAAATCCAGTAGCAGAGCAATCTGTACCAGGTGCAACGGGTCATGTTGGAGGGTAGGGGGCACTACAGTGTATTTACCACATTTGTGGTCCTGGGAGTATTTACACATTATACTTTTAATAACATAGCTAGTATATCATATTAACAATTAAATTGGTAAGGGCCCTTCAAATTAATTGCCATGGCGCCCCACCAAACCTTAATTCAGC
This sequence comes from Taudactylus pleione, assembly GCA_031769625.1. Lineage (NCBI taxonomy): Eukaryota > Metazoa > Chordata > Amphibia > Anura > Myobatrachidae > Taudactylus > Taudactylus pleione. The sequence continues at coordinate 558,713 of JAUIMM010000506.1, read as the reverse complement.
CCTGCTATACAGTTTCTCTATATGCTCCCTGCAGAGCACTGTAGACGCTTATTCCCTTAAGAGCTATGTAGTATGTCTCCCTATACTACATGCATAGCATCTCTCTTTATTTACTCCAGAATTTCCCTAACTTCGCAATTACAGTCCAGATTTTAAGGATAGCCATGCTTGAGCACAGATGGTTAAATTAAATTGTCTGAGGTACTACTAATTAAGTTACCTGTGCTCAAGCATGGATATCCTTAAAACCTGGACTGTAACAAACTCTGCTCTACTCCCTGAAAAACACTGTAGGGGGTCTCTGTTCTGCAGAATGCAGAATCGTTTCTCTCTATACTCCCTGCAGAGTGCTGGGGACCAGTGGTTCTCAAACTTGGTCCTCGGGACCCCAAACAGGTCACGTTTTTCAGGTCACCCAGCAGGTGCACAGGTGTATTCATTACTCACTGACAGATTTTAAAGATCCACAGGTGGAGCTAATTATTTCACTTGTGATTCTGTGAGTACTGGAAAACATGCACTGTTTGGGGTCCCGAGGACCGAGTTTGAGAACTTGTGCTGTAGACTTTTTCCATATACTCCCTACACAGCTAGATAGAGCAAATCTCTATGCCCTCAGCAAATCATGTCTCTATGCTTATGGCAGAGTGCCTCTCTGTACTGACTGCAGAGCACTGTAGAGTGTTTTTCTTTATTCGCTGCAAAGTTTTAAATAATGTCTAAAATATACTCACTGCAGAGCACTGTAGAGTGTCTCTCCATACTCCCCTGTAGAGGCCTGTAAAATGTGTCTTTATACTCTCTGCAGAGCACTGTAAAGTGTTTCTCTACACTCCCTGCAGAGCAATGTAAAGTGTCTCGCTATACTCCATACAGAGCACTTTAAATTGTCACTCTATACTCCCTGCAGAGTGTCTCTCTATCCTCCATGCAGAGCACTGTATTGTTTCTCTCAATACTCCCTGCAGAATGCCTCTCTATACTCCCTGCAGAGTGCTGTATGTCTCTATAAAATCCATGCAGAGCTCTGTAACGTGCCTCTCTATACACAATGCAAAGCAATTTAAAATGTCTTTCTACAGTCCATTCAGAGCACTGTAAAGTATCTCTACAATCCCTGCAGAGCACTATAAAATGTCTCTCTACACTCCCTGCAGAGCACTGTAAAATGTCTCTATATTCCCTGCAGAGCACTATAAAGTGTTTCTCTGTACTCTCTGCAGAGAGCTTTAGTGTCTCTCTATTCTCCCTGCAGAATGCTGCAGGTTGTCTCTCTATACTCCATGTAGAACACATAACACTGTCTCTCTATACTCCCTGCAGAATGAGTATCACTTTATACTCCCTTCAGGGTATTGTAGAGTATCTCTCTATACTCCTTCAGAACATTGTAGAGTTCTCTGTAATCCCTGTAGAGTTGTATAGGATATCTTCATGCCCTCTGAGGATTGTGTCTATTCACACTGTATTCTGTCTCTATCTTCACTATGTAGAGAACCTCTATCCATGTTCTAGAGCAGCGTTTTCAACCACTGTGCCGTTGTAAAATGTGCCACGGCGATCAGCTCAGAGCACTTGTACTATAGGGTGTTTTATTCCTGTGGAGGCCAATGTGGTGTTTTTTATTCCTGTGGAGGCCAATGTGGTGTTTTTTATTCCTGTGGAGGCCAATATGTGTATATATTTTTATGTGGGAGCCAATGTTTATGTTCTGTTTATTGGTCATGCACACTACAGTGTGCCTCGAGTTGAAAAGGTTGAAAGTCATTGTTCTAGAGTCTCTTTAATCAAGTTGTCTCTGGAGCAGAGTGACTTTATCCTGCCATGTCTCTATATCTGCTGTAGAGCATCTCCAGCCCCTCTGTACATCGCCCCTAACCCTGCCCGCAGAGTGTCTCTATTCATGTTATTCCAGCTGTAAAGTCCTACAGACTGTATCTATCCCTGCTATTGAACACCGCTATTCCAACCATTACTTTAGTGGAATGTCTTGATCCCTTCTATAGCCCATCCTTGTTGCCACTGCTGACTGTCACTTTCCCTGCTGTAGCTCTGTCTCTGTCTCCTGTGAAGAGTACTGCCTCTCCAGTTTCTCTTATCCGTTTGCAGAATATCTCTTTAGTAAAGTCAGGGCCGAAAACTAGTATTACTGTCACCCGGGGCAAGGCAGTAATTTGTCACACACAGCCCCACCCAGTAAGGTGACATCTGGATCCCCCCAGCAGCACAGTAAGGTGACATCTGGATCCCCCCAGCAGCACAGAAAGGTGACATCAGGATCCCCCCCAGGCCCCAGCAGCACAGTAAGGTGACATTCGGATCCCCCCCAGCAGCACAGTAAGGTGACATGTGGTGCCCCGACCCCAGCAGCACAGTAACAGTAAGGAAAGTAACCTCATTACCTGCTGCTGCCAGACACAGTAATGTCCTCCCTCTGCCGCTAGTTAGTTACTGGCCCCGCTCACTTAACAGTCACTGGGAAGTTGCAGCCAGCAAATACACTTCCTATCTGTGGAATGCAGGGGCAGGGTTTGGTGAAATGCACAACGTGGGGACAGAGAGAAGGCAGGTTGCATGAACAGAGGGAGGACTCAGGAGGAAGGCAGGGGGTGAGTACATGGGACGGGGCTATGAAGGAAGGTAGGGGGGCGGGCTCAGGAGGAAGACAGGGAGTGAGTACATGGGACGGGGCTATGAAGGAAGATAGGGGGCGGGCTCAGGAGAAAGACGGGGGAGCAGAGGACAGGGATATGAAGGAAGGCAGAGGCCGGGCTCTGGAAGAAGGGCAGAAGTTATTTGGAAGAAGGAATTAAGTTGTGCCCCAATGGAACGCAGAATGCTTGGACAGAGGGAATAAAAAGGGCAGGGAGGCAGAGGGGCTGGGATGGGGCTTGGGTGGAAGTCAGGGGGCGGAGACATAGAATGGGGCTCAGGAAGAAGGAACTGTCAGATGGTCAGTATGGCCATGTCTCCGACCATCTCCTTGCCACCCCCTCAAATCCAAGCCCGGTGCACGTGCCCCCCTAGTTGCGGCCCTGGTAAAGTACTGTAGAATATCTCTACCTGGTCTACCATTGCTGCATAGTGTGTCTGTCCCTTATGTGGAGTGCTGTATAATGTCTCTATACCTGCTGTAAAAGGCTGTCTATAGTCTCATCCTTCATATGGTTATAGAGGTTATACAATTCCTCTGCGGCTCCAACTATACTTATAATTGGTATAGGGTACATTAGTCCCTACACAATATGCAGAGATTATAGGATATAGTCAGTGACATCATGCACAATACAGTAGTGTTGACATATTCAACTACAATACATTGTGACATACCAACATCTGACCATATAACCTTAACCTGGGATGGGATGAGGGAATCACTTTCTGTGTTAGTACTGATTGGTGGTTCAAAGTTATCTATATGATTAAAGGTAGTCAGGAAGCAGACGTGGTTCCCAGGACTGGTGACACTTACAGTGCTGGTGGGAGCGGCAGGGTGGTCTGATGTGGGCATCCAATACACAAAGTACTGCGGCCAATGCCTCCTGAAAGCACAGAAAGAACGGACAATGCGTTGTTTGGCAGAGACCCGTTGAAAGAATGTGATGTAAGAAGAGCTGCAAAGAAAAAATACAATGTAAATTAATACTTAGGCTAATATCCAGAGCTTGCAATTGTTTTGTTTTTTTTAGGACAAAGTGTGGTCTCTAGAAAGTCTCTGAGTGTCACCTCTATTCAATCATCGCCCTTAACCACAAAGCTTCTTCCCTGTTACGCGGTATAATATTCCACTAATGAATGATATAATAAAATTAGACAATAATATACTAATAGTCCATTTGTTATAAATTGTGCCCTTGTGTTGAGGGTATTTTGTACTTACGTCCCATTGGACCTTGGAGAGGAGAGTCTAAGTGTATGTTCAATACATTAGGGCCATGGAGACGCAAGTTAACCATGCCCCTTAATAATATGCCCAATTTTGACCATTACATTGGTCTGTATTCAAAGGTTGCGACCTTAACTCTAAATCAAGCAATTTACATGCAAAATAGGTTTAAAATACAGGATCTGTGCAACAGGGCTGTCATGACCAGAACCACCTGGACATGTGTGGAATGGCAAGGGTTAATCAAAACAATACCACCTGATCCGTCTACAAATGGCCAAACTCTATGTGACAGTCACTAATAAACACCAAGTACTGCTACTCCTGATTTATTTCAAGAGCTGACATTCTTGGGAAGTCTTCAGTTATTCCCCAACTGATTACAAACTGCATTCACAACCTGACACAGGGGGAGAGTTGTCAAAGCTTGGAGAGAGATAACGTGGAGAGAGCTAAAGTAAAAACCAGTCGGCTTCTAACTGCTACTTTACAGGCTGTTTGAAAAATTACAGATGCTGATTGGTTGGTACTTTATCTCTCTCCAAGCTTTGATAAATCTCCCCCTTAATTAGAGATACTGTAAACCAAAGTTTACAGTAGCATTAAAAGAAAGAAAAAAAACAACAACAAAGGCATGAGATGGCAATTCTTTAAGAACACAAATACAGAATGTTATTAAATGGAGTGTAATATGGCAAAGGGTCACAATGATTATTGAATGAAATGTGATAAACTGATATACATAAACTAAATGCAAAACACTTGTAATAAAACAAAACAGTCATAGCAAACTGTTTTCTAAAGGGGCTATAATAATTAAATAAGCAATAATACTCCCCTTAATCATGAGATTGTGGCTTCTGATTGGCTCTCTTGCTCTCACCCCTCCCCAGCCATTCATAGATGATTAACAACATTAATTTGCTGGCTCTATATTACAGAATTCCAATTTTACAGAACTCGCAGAGCCACCTACAAAACAATTGCATGTTGGAAGCCCTGGGCTATGGAACCCCTAGCATTTTTGACCTGTCATTCATTGGGTTGGAGGGTCTCTCTCACTATTTCCCTTCTACGTCTATCCTGGTCGCTCCATCTTTCTGCCCACTCACAGCTCCCGGCCTCTTTTATCTACTTATAATGTATACAAGAGTGCATTATAAACCTGAGAGGCCGATATGCATAACATGAGCACTTCCACCAATGAGAGTAAGCTGGTTTATTCAGTGATAGCAGAAGAGTCCATACCATGGCACAATCTGACAATCCCCATACCAAAAACCATTCCTGTGGTTACTTGGGAGTGGGACCCCCGCTGCTCAGCACAGTGACTGGAGTATTGCTGGGATTAGCTACAGCTCCAAACTGGTACTTTTCAAATGTGGAATTAAAACCTCCAGATTCTGACAGAGGGTGTAACGCCATAGACAGGCGGAGGAATAGTCTTATCCACTGAACATTGCCTGGAGTGCTGGCGATAATCATCTGTGACACACTGCGCCAAGCTGGCTCCGTTAACATCTACATATGCAGATTATTTTATCCCTGATTTTCAAATCAATGCGGACATAAGACTGTGGTCACAGAACAGCTTCCCCCTCTCCCTCAGCAACATTTCTACATGGTGCTCTCTGACAAATGTAACTGCAACAGCCCTTCTGAGATCGGTTTCATAAAGGATATCTAAAATATTTTTAAGCACCGAATGTATAGTAGAACGCAATCTAATTACATTCAGAAAATACGTTAAATGCTCTATATATATACACTATACTCCATTCTACTTTATTATACAATGTATGTTATTTTTTAGGAGATATCAGAATAAACTATTTATTGTTGAAAGTGGAGTGTGCTACTGCACAGACTCCACATTACTCTTCCAGGGAGGCTTCATTCCCTATTCCAAGATGGTCGAACGACCTAAGTACTGTGCATGCGCGGTGACATCTTGTCACTGTGTCTAACAGTTGTCTTCCACTTAGCTCATGAGAGACCTGCCAATACCTGTGACCCCAAAAGCCCTATCAGTGATCCTGCACAGCTACCCATGAGCTTCGTACACTCACCGTGTGGTGAGCTGTACGACACCCTGCTCTGCTCCATTCATCAGTGTGTACAACAGTGAGTACGTCTGTACCGGTTTTACCTTCAATAAAACCATGACACTGGTTAAGTGACTGGGCTGTTAACAGTCGCAGGGCATTCGCTGGTGTGTACAGGAACTCTGCTACATCATCAAGCCTAAAATAGTTTTCTACCTATGCCTATCGAAATAGCTCCCTGGGTATTGACTCTCCCAACTACGATGCACCCAAAGATCTCTCCCACACTGTCCTGCTGGAAAAAGCACTGGACCCTCGAGTACATGTTTTCCTTTGACTACACCACTTTACCTCTCCTGTATACAACCCTTACTTCACGCCTACACTCCTACTGATTCCCACACTGGTGCATATTGAGTCTGCTCGTCTCGGTCAGCTGGTGGAGAACGACGCAGTGTCTACCTTTCCCGCCCTTCAGGTAAAATGGACCCTAGCAGACAGAGGACCTCATTCAGACCCGCTCGCAAGCGGGTCGATGGTGAGGGCCTGTGCACGCGCAGCGCTCACACTGTGCGTGCGCAAGCCCCGGAGCGAGTGACAAAGGCACTCGCTCTGTGGCTCGCTACAAAATGGGCGTCTGTCGATGTTGATCGACAGCTCGCCCCGTTTTGTAGGCGGGATGGGGGGGTGGCCGGACAAACGGAGGAGTTCCTGAAGGAACGATACTGTTTGTAGGCGGCCCTACTGACATCACCAGAAAAGCGTCCGCCCTCATTCGCTTTTTGTGAGCGGCTCTGAATGAGGTCCAGAGAGCTGCTGAAGGTGAAACACTTTTTACAAAAACTCACTTTCTCAATCCCTCACCTCTTGTGCAGTGCTTCAACACACTCTTTCTGATATATATAAACTGCTGGCTAAAGGACAGTTTTATTCTCTCCCCATTTTCAGTGCAGTTTGGCGACAGGAACTTGGACTCACCATCTCTGATCGCCAATGGGAAAAAAATATTTGTATATACCCAAATCTCCTCACAGGCGTTGAGACCCTTTTTAAATTTTTCTTACAAGATGGTATAGGTGCCCAAGTGTTCCCTGTAAAAGGTTCCCAGGCGTTGTGATTCCCCCTTCCATATATGGTGGGATTGCCCCAAGATTAGTTCTGGGATATGGTTATCCGGATCACGGGGGGAGTGGTTGGGGAGGGGACGCCATCTGACCCTGGATGCTTAATCTTATAGACCTACCCATTTCTAGATACAAGAATTCTCTACTCAAACATTCAATGCAGTGAAAGACGTAATCCCTTTACTGAAAGGACCTTCACCCTCCTCCGTTATCTGTATGGTTTAATAGAATTGATATGTATTCTCTCTATAAAGCGCTGCAGAATATGTGTGCGCTATATAAATAACTGGTAATGTACATGGGTATGGAGGACCTATTCCTTTCCAGCCAGCATAGATACTGTACCAGAAGTTTATCGTTACCTGGTTTAAATACAAAGAAACTGCTGAGCATTGGGCTTGTTGTCTGTACAAGTGGGTCGGATTGGTTGTGGTCTATTGCAATCCCCCCATTTCCAAATGATGACCTTTGAGCTGGAATTTTACCACCGTCATACACCCATTTTGCTCTGACCCCCGTTCCCCCCACCACTCCTCCTCCTTGGAGGTCCTCCCTTAACCCCAAACCTCTGTTTGTTTGTTTTTTTTCGTTGTAATATTGAAAAATGCACTCACATACTGATTGTGCTTGTGGATTATTTTATTGATTCTGCATATACTGTATGTGACTGACAATAATCACTACTTACACAACAAAAAGTAATGATGCAATATTATATCATAGACTCTCCTATAACATCCCCTATTCCTTCTATAATCCAGCCTATTACTCCATCTGATCACACTCCCAACAGGGTGTGACTGAACATGTGGGCATTTTGGGGAGTATGAAAGCAGATCAGAGGTGGAGCTTTTTTTGTCCCAATTTCACATGTATGTTGGTTATGTGCAAATAGGGTTGGGTACTGGATCCCAGCTGTCAGGATGGCGATGGTCAGAATACCAACAGCAACATCCCGACAGTCAGAATTCTGACAGAATTTGGTAACCCTTATCCTAACCCTTCCCCTAACCCACCTTTCCTGCAGCATAACCCTAATCCTCCCCAATCCAGCATCTGCCGGGATTAATACTGCTGACAGGATTCCAGCGCCGGGATTCTGAACGCTGGCTTCCTGACCGTCGAGATGCCGACTACATCCCGTGCAAATGCCCCCTCTTTATTATTCCATGTAACCAATTTATAAAACTATTCCATCTACTCTAGATCACAGCTAAATCGCATGGAGCGAGACGTGTGCCCGCGGGCTGATATGCGCACTGCGTTCTCACCCAGGCCGCCATAGTAATGCTTGGTGCGATCGCAGTGCACGTATATGCTGCTGCGGGTAATACCATGGTGCGATGCGTGAGCACGTTTGTAGTGCGATCGGCAAAGATGTAGCAGGACACCTCTGTATATCACTGTAAATGTGTAAGATGTATTTCACTAAGGACAGAAACTCTTTTTGTCATGAATTTCCTTATTCTGCTTTTTTAGACGGTCTCAGTTTTGAAGTGTGCATGGATAGAACAACCTGAAGCCTGTCAGATCATTGTAATGTTCAGGAGATAAGTGCACTTACCTTACGGGAAGTGGTGACCTGTCCACTAAGGGGTCTATTCAGTATGTTAATTATCAGGGTCTGGGTGGTCCGCGATAATTAACATTACTACTCGCTGCGAGCACCGGAGCAATTCATCATTGCTCCGCCGTGGAGACAGCTGATCCTTTCGGAGCAGTCTGACTCGGCAGTGCTAGTACGTCTGCGTGAACTAGAGTTCATGCAGACGCACAAAGCCCCGGCGTCCGCTGGAAGGAGCTGGACAGGGGCGGAGGATCTTCGCAACCCAAGACTCCATAACATAGGGAAGAAGCGGGTTGCGGAAGCAAACACTATCTCAAGATGGCGAATGCTCTCGCTGTCAAGCTCCGAAAATATAGTATTTTCGAAGCTTGATGAATGTAGGACCCCATACTAGTGTAGGGGACAGCGGGCCACATCGGGAGAGAGAAAGGATGAATGACCCCAAAACTTAATTTCTACAAAAGCAGGTGAAAATATCCATTTTCCCCTGCTTTTGTAGAAATTAAGTGATAATGAATAGACCCCTAAGTGAGACAGGTCACCAATGTGATAGGGGCAATGTCATGATGGAAGGAAGGGAAAGAGAAACAAGCGGGATGCCACAGTCTAGAAATTAGATAAGTGAATAAGCAGGGACTCCCAACAGCGTAGTGATGAGAAGCAGCAATCAAACTGGTGCAGGAACACTGTGCAATCACATGCATTTCAATATAACACAAAGTTCATACACCCAACTTGTTACTCCAACCCTCAGCCCATACTATATGTGGATTCTCGCTTTCCTCTTGCAACATTCTGATGACTGATCCCCGGCCTCAGCTGTCAGAGTGTCAGTGAGATCCTGCTTCCCACATATATCTTGGGAACACGGTCTCCATGGTAATGGTTGCCAGGTTACAGGATTCTGACGGGATTAAGAATGGTGGCGACAGCGTTGCAGAGGTGAGTGCTATCATGCTAGGGCTGTCTGTAATTAGAAGCAATCAGGTGACATCTCTGAAGATAGCGGTGGAGGTGGAAAACAGCCAGGTGATACGGGTTCTCCCGCAGTCATACTGGTCTGCCTAGTGACAGAGTTGTAGAAAATGGGCAGCAGTTATTATACAGTAATGGTGCGTACACACTGGGCGATTAAAGTGGAAGTGGACGACTGAACGATAACGATATCGTTATCGTTCAGTCGTCCACTTTATCGTCCATTTTTAACACAAAAAAGATGAACGATGACGACGACACGCGTTCCCGCGGGTCGTTCGTCATCCTCGTTCATCGGGCTGACATGCAGGCCAACCTGACGACCTCGTCAGGTTGCTGCATGTCAGGGAATGGGTGAGAGAGCCCGGCGCTGAACGATATCGCTAATGATATCGTTCAGCGGCTGTGCTCAATGTCATGAACGACATTGAGCACAGCCTGCCGGGGACACACTAGACGATATCGCTCAGGGAGCATATCGTCTAGTGTGTATGCACCTTTAGTTTCATATCTTGGGACCTTGCAGTTTTATTGTAGCCACAAAGGTTCCAGGAGTTGTGGTTTAAGTTTAGAACACTGTTGAAGATGTAGTATTTAATGTTCCTACAGCAAAGCAGAAAAGGGGTCAGCGACTAACTAGGGGCCAAACGGTGTTCTAGCAGAAAGCAGTGATGGGTTTACTTAAAAATAAATAATTGAAAAAATAAAAAAATCAGTGTACTATTGGTAAATCAATGTGATCTCTACAGTTCCTAGCTCTTCCATGCAATGAGCAGAACCTTTTCTTTACTTACAAAGTATATGAACATGATGGGCCTAATTTGTGACAGGGCCTGGAGCTTACACTCCATCTACACCTTTGTTAAAGAAATGTTGCTTTAATTAATCCTGGTCAGACACAAAGTGGGATCACAATATGTGATCATTTTTGTTTGTTTGTTGTTATATTTTAGTATTTTTTTCATCAAATAAAAAGCTATGATTTAGAGCATTTTCTGCAAGACAGCTCCAAAACAGAATAAAGAATAATTGCCTCTGCTAGGTGATGTCATACACAGGCAGATATTATCATTGGGGGCGATTCAACTGTTTAGCCGTCAGCTATTTTCTTTTTTTCTTTTTAAGGCACTCAACGGAGCAATTCAATTGTTGCTCCGTCTGAGTGAGATAGCTGCCGGCACCGACATTTCTGATCGCACCCTCCTGAGCAAAAATGTGCGAGAAGCCCGTGGTTAGGGCGCCTTAACTAGGACTTTAGACGGATTTAGCCGTTACAGTGTCAGCAGCTGTGGCACTGTAACGTAGCATTTTGCACACAAAATATAGGCATGCCGCATCATTTTAATTAGCAGAAGCTGATTGTGCATCCTATTCGCATCGCTGTGCGAATAAGACGCATTCATTTGACGGTAAAAAGTTGCACGAAAAGATGTCACACTGCTCTCATGTGTTATGTGTAACGTGACTTGTAGCGCATGGAGGATAGATGTATGTGGACACATCCATACCAATAACTTCCCTAGTGAGTGATTACAATAATCCCTCGAGAATTAAGTCAACTAGACTTTCAAGATGACCATTGGGAGACCCGTAGTGCTGGGAGCCCCTAATGATGTTATGCTGCAATTCACTGCATTATGCCAGGGTAGGTGGGTCCAAAATGATGAGATTCATGGTGAATCGTGCCATCACAGTCCCGCCCACTGGCACAGTGACGGAGGCAGCATCTTGGAGGGTTGCCTAGGGGAACTCCCCCAAATGTAGGAGTATCCTGGAAATTCCAAGAGAGTGTGCACGTATGCTTGGATGTCACACACAAACACATTATCACCAAGTGCTTCCTTACAGGGCAAATGTGAGGAAAGCTGCTACACATGGGAATGAGGAGGGGGATGTCGTCATACACACAGACATGATCACAGAGTGTCTCCTTCTACAGCAAATGTGTGGAAAACTGCTACACAAACAACATCATCACTTAGTGAAACTGTAGCACAGTGATGGTCTGCATGCAGCCCTCCAGAGCTGGACTCACCATTAAGCAAAACAAGCACATGCTTAGGGTATTTAGGGAAGGGGGGCACCAAGGAAATTTCCATTGCTGGATTTAACATGGACCATATGGGGCAAAACTGCTAATGGTGCAGCAGAACCAGGTTTCACAAAAAGGGGCTATATACAGTAACAAAAATAATAATAGAGGTTAATGATATACATTAATCTTGGGAATACAACAAAATTAGTATCTGGTAACCTGCCACGTGGTCCAGCAGCGGCACTCAGTACAATGTTGGCATTCGGGGGGGATTGCTCCAAATTTGGAGCTTTCTAAAGGCCTTGGCGAGAATTTTAGAGATAACTTTTCTTTGGGTTGTTTTGGGGGAGCAAAATATATATGAGGGCACCAAAATCTTTTAAAGTGCTTAGGGCCTCTATGGGGGGTATTCAATATTGGAGCGAAAAGTGCGTGCTGGACTTTTCGCTCCACATCGGAGGTTTTACGGGGATAAAGTAGCGGGCACGCGCCCGATTGATCCCCGTATTCAATTTGAAAGCTGCGAAAACGGGACCCGGCGGAAAGGTATCGGGAAAAATTCTGGAATTTTCGGGAAAGCATCCAGGGACCCCCCTAACGATGTCCTGACATGGGGGATCATTATGGGTACCCCAGTTTTGGCCTGCATAAGGTAACTATGGTTTTTAAATAGCCACAGCAGGTGTTTTTTTTTCGTCAGGGAAGAATGGGTGAAGAAGAGCACTTAGCTTTTTTTTTTTTACCAAAAAAAACTAGGTGCATCAAATCTGGGGTACATGTAAATGGGTGCAAGCATATTTTTAAGTCCCTAAGGTGAAATTTTTAAATTCTTCAAAAATGTCATATTTGTTTGTTACAGCTTTTAAATATTGTTTAATTGTCATGCTATGTTATTACAGATAGGTGTCTCTATCATTGATTACATTTATTCATTTAACTTGCTACTGAGACTAAAAGTAATGTGCGGCCCTTTTGAAGGGTAGAGGGCTGCCCTATGGGGGCCCAGAAGCGTATCAGGTTGCCTATTACTGCTGTACTATATGGAGTTTGTTCTCATGCAATCACAATGCCCAATCTACTGGTCTCTTGGATGAGTGGTTTAATACTATTTAAGCAAAAAAAAAAAAAAAAAACTCCAGCCCTCGGCTCCTTCAAGGGCCCATACTTTAACATGCGGTGCAGCAACAAGTTGTACAAACTCCATAAAACTGCATTAGGTGGCCTAAGCTACAGATTACTGTGGCCAGGAGGACCAAGATAGATGATCTGATATTGGTATATATATATATATATATATATATATATTCATCCAGCATTTTAATTCCCTTGTGACGTCAGTGATATGCTAGCGCCTGGCTATGATGTCCAGTGAAACTCTCCCAGCAGGTGCTATGAGGAGCAAAAGATACCACCCCCACCTCCTACCTGTTATGGTAAGCAGCAGCAGGGGTGGATACAATGCCTGAATGTGGGGCATCATTGCTGAGGGAGGGGTTGGGGAGGGGGCTGTCTAGGGTAGCCCCTGAACGGTGGACCTGTTCTGGCCCCGTTGTTAATTCTGTAAAAAGTGCGAAAGGTGAACGTGAAATACAACAGTGTAAAATATTATATGTAAACTTTACACCAGAAGTATTCATTATTAGCTTTTTGTGAGTCATTTTATGGGATTCCCTGCCAATGACATTAATCTCCAAAAAGAATGCAATGTTGCAGTACTGTTAAATAAATGTTTTACGCTTTCAAAATGAGAAAATCAGTCATTTAAAAAAGGTTATTTTAAGGATAAAAGGTCACTCAAAGTTAATGACTTTCTTTTCAATTTTTTTTTTTATCCTTTCTTCTCTTTGTTTCTTCTTTTGTGACGTTATATGAATTTTGGCGTTTCTGGTGCAAAACTAAAGAGAAAGACGTTTTGTTGGTTGTTGGTTTTTTAAGCTGTGACGTTCATTAAATGTCATTTTTCCCCAATCCAGCATTCTTACTATATTTTTATTTTTGCCGCATCGATGTGTTTTGGGGAGCTTACAATCTACATCTCTAACAGTGAAAGTACCTTTATTTTTTTTCCAGCTTTGTGTAAGGTCTGTAATAGAAGAAAAGTAAAAAATATTTAAGCCATAGGACTGGCGAGCTACGTCTTACAGATGGCCAATGCAAGTGACTTAATTCTACCATGCAAATAATTAATATAAATGACCTTTCACTCACAGGGGGTTTACAGGGAGTGACGGGGGATAGTGCAGCGTGTGCCATAGACAATACTCATCTCCCTTCCTTTTATGTCACTTGAATAGCTCTTGCACGAGTGTCTGAATGGGACACAGATGCTGTGACAACAGCAATTCCTCCCCAGAACATCCCCCCCCCCCTTTAACATCTAAAAGCTCTTTACTGCAGCCATAGGCCTTCCAGTGACATGGTAGACCTCAAAGCGGACTCAGGGTTCTTGCTTGGGGAGGCGTGACCGATGCCCCCTTCTTCTCCATTGTGTATCCTCGTTTTAATTAAGGCCAAGGAAAGTCATACTTGGCAACAGCTGTGCATAGACGAGGGGGGTGTTCGAGAAAGATTGGACAAAGGAGCCGGACAGCGGAGAGGTTATGGAAAGCAGCTGGGTAGTAACGTAGACACACAAAAAAATCAGGACAGCTGTTTGCTAGACTCTCCACCCCCTCCCGGGTATACAGATCACCAGCAGTTGGCAGGAGTAAGGTAGGGGTATGAGCTTTTATCTATACTGGCCTGGTCCTAAGACTACTCTCTGCATACAACTGCAGTCAATGCATCCATATCTACTGGAAAATCCCCAAATCCTAGAAACACTGACCAACTTTATCAAAAGGAAATTGCTTCTTCCTCTCTTAGGATAATGGTGGGTACACACTACACCAGGGGTCTTCAAACTTGGCCCTCCAGATGCTGTGGAACTACACATCCCAGCATGCACTGCACATAGTTTTAGCATGCTGTTATATCAAAAAGGTGGCAGTGCATGCTGGGATGTGTAGTTCCACAGCAGCTGGAGGGCCAAGTTTGAAGACCCCTGCACTACACGATATGCTCCCTGAGCGATATCATGTAGTGTTGTCCCCGGCAGGCTGTGCTCAATGTCGTTCATGACATTGAGCACAGCCGCTGAACGATATCATTAACGATATCGTTCAGCGCCGGGCTCTCTCCCCCATTCCCTGACATGCAGCAACCTGACGAGATCGTCAGGTTGGCCTGCATGTCAGCCCGATGAACGATAATGACGAACGACCCGCGGGAACGCGCGTCGTCGTTATCGTTCATCTTTTTGGGGTTAAAAATGGACGATAAAGTGGATGACTGAACGATATCGTTATCGTTCAGTCGTCCACTTTATCGCCCAGTGTGTACGCACCTTAAGTTTATTCACTCTGAGCTTTCAACAGATCTAGTTCTGCAGCTACTGAATCTTCCGTATATATTTCTATGGCTGATCTGATGGATATTTCCATTACACTGTTTTAGAAAATATTCCAGCAACAATTTGGTCACCTTAAGCTTTGAGGACACCAAGCTCTCACCTACCTATGAACCTCTCATAACAGGGCAGAAAAGGGAGACTGTGCCCTGCGTGAGGATACACAAGGCAATCAGCAAGAGGGCACCAATTTTTGTTTTTCATCCCTATTTGCTAACATAGTTAAAGGATACTGTTAATCCCCAAAACATAGCATCTGAACAAACAATGGCTGGACATGTTTTTTTTTTTTATTTAATGTTCTTTAAAACTTAAAAATGTATTACTAAAGCATGGGCACAGTCATAAATCCTGAGGCCAAAAAGAGCCTAGCCATTGGGGGGGGGGTCCCTGTTCACACTCCACTTTATGCATGCTGCGCCTTGTAGCTCCACAACAGATGTAGAAGCTTCAAGTTGCCTAGTTATAGTAATTTCTATCTAGGTAATTGGTCCACAGGGTTCCATGCTATTTTAAGAGGAGAGAAAAATCTGCTATAAGCTTACGTCCCCTTCAGCACCGTCTGTTCGTCACCCATATAAGTGGTTGCCATAGACTGATGCTCCAGTGGCAAATGTTATAGCTTAGAAAAAACTAATTTTCTCAAGATACTGTATGTGAACATTGCTATGGAAATGAGCAAAACTCCTTCTAGCGATCACATTTTACGGTTACTTGTCTAAGGGCCTGATTCAGAGATGTTTATGCAGTTGAGCGATGTTTAGCTACACTCCATGCGCGAAAGTCTCAGAAACCTTGACTGTGCAATGGCGTTCGCAATTGCGTATGGACACGAGAAGGGGTGTGAAATCCCGAGGCGTTTCCAGGTGGAGACTGACAGGTGACCTAAAGTAATCACAAAAAGGGACTGTTTCGTGGGCATGTTATGGGAGTGTCACCGCTGTGTCTGGGAACGCGGCTGCTTTCCCAATCGCAAATCCAATGCTTCAGAGGCCGCGTTTAGTAGGATTAGAGGAGAGTAGCTAGAGCAGACCCTAGGCTACCGCAAATGTGGATGGTGTGGCCAATGTTGCTTTAATGTTGGTATTTATACAATCTTCATAGCAAATGCACAGACCACGCAGCCTGAAATTGGTAGTCTCGCCGCTCGTACACTCCATCGCACTGTCCAGCACAAAGGAAGTCTGAGATTAGTATTTGCATATACCCGCGACCGCTATTGCGAGAGTGGCTGCATTGCCAAACATCTTTGAATCAAGGAGCCGATTCAGACCTGCTCGCTAGGATGCGTTCGCTCGTAGCTGGACGATTTTCGCAATCTGCGCATGCATCGCAGTGCGCGGACGCAAACCAGTGCGAGAGATCTGTAAGCGTTTGCTCACTGCGCATAGACAGCCCTGCAGAGTGAGTGACAAGAGAAGCAGTTTGTGGGTGGTGACAGGGGCAGGCCACTAAAAAACAGGGGAGTGGAGGTGCGAACGCAGGCGTGCCTGAGCATCTCAACGCCGTTTCAGAGGCGTACATAATTAAGAGGCAGCGTTATTGCACACGTCACCTGGTTGTATTTCACAACTGAAGTGCTTGCGGCAGGGTAGAGTCAACCTCAAGGGCTGCGATCGCATCCGATGGAGCTCGATGTACCAATGGTGTCATGCACTTCCAGTAGATGACGTGCGCAAGTTGGTGGGCGTCTACATACACAAAGTGATCACACGCCAAGACATAGTGGGCGTGCGCTGGATTTGCATACGCTGGGTGCGAGCGAACGCATCTAGCGCGCGGGTCTGAATGAGCTCCCAGTACCTAAGAGGGGTGAAGCCAAAGTGGTACCATATACACTTTGGAAAGCATGAGGCTTTGGCAATAAAACAAACTGCTTAAAAAGTCTGCATCAAAAATTGTACTTGAAAATAATAAAAGACAATTAAGAAAAAAAGCGAAGCACTGATTTGAACCTGCACCACCACCTAAAAAAAAATCAGAAAGAATATTCTGTGCCCAGGTGTATCTCTCACTCCAAAGTAATTTGTATGGTCACAACCATTCAGTAATGCCAAAGATGGATAAAGAGAGTTATGCGTCAATGTCATTCAGAGCTTGTA
The DNA here is from genome assembly GCA_031769625.1 of Taudactylus pleione. NCBI lineage: Eukaryota > Metazoa > Chordata > Amphibia > Anura > Myobatrachidae > Taudactylus > Taudactylus pleione. Next base: position 541,531 of record JAUIMM010000506.1, on the reverse strand, counting down.
ATGATTACATCACTATGCGGAGACAGACATCCAGACTGATCCTGCAGAGGGCAAAAATATGCCTTTCAAGGAATGTAACTTCCTCCAAAAATTATGAGCCCTCACTTCCTTCCTCGACCATCGTCATTCAGCGTCTTTAAGGGTGCGGACTCCCCTCAGACTGCTCGGGAGACGTCAGGGAGGTCTCCATTCATTCAGCAACAAAAGGATTTCCTTCCGTCAGAGGGATGGGGAAACGTGTGGAAGTCTGACCTCAGAGGAGAAAATAATTTTAGCTTTAACCTCCCCGTGGTCACAGCGCATGAAGACTGTGGTCTTACAGTGTCTGGGAAACAATAACGTATTAGAGAGACCCTGGAATTAAAAATCAGTTTACCTGAAGGATGAACCCGGCTGTATAACAACCTTCACAGTAGTTTTAATACACATAAGACAGAATATATATTTCAGTTTTGGAACAGAATATGATCCCAGTACAATAAAGTCTGAGAGTATTGCAAAGTATTAGCACACGGATAAGGTGCACATAATGCTGCCAATGTCTAAAGCTCAATTGTCAGCAAATCAATGTGCGTATGGACGTCCCGATCTACATCTTAGGTGGAGCCTCAGGTACATATAATGGGGAGACACTAAGTACAAATGATGGGGAGACATAAGGTATATATTATTGGGAGCCATTTGGTACATATGATGGGAAACCTTAAGGTACATATTATGGGAAGCCTTAAAGTACATATGATGGGGAGCCATAAGATACATAGGATGGGAAGCTATGAGGTACATAGGATAGAGAGACATCAGAAACATATCAAGAGGAGCCATGATGTACATATGAGAGGGATCCATCAGGTACATATAAGTGGGAGCCATCAAGTAAATATGAGGCGGAGCCATGAGGTACATATGAGAGGGAGCCATGAGGTACATAAGAAGGGGAACTATGAGGTACATATGATGGTGAGGCGTGAGGTACAAATGAAAGGGGAACCATGCAGTATATATGATGGGGAGGCATGAGGTACATATGAAGGGGAGCCATGACAAACATATGAAAAGGAGCCATGCAGTACATATGAAGAGGAGTATGAGGAACATTTGAAGGGGAGCCATGAGGAACAGATGAAGGAAAGCCATGAGGTACAGACATGAGGTAAATATGAAGGGAAGCCATGAGGTACATATGATGGTGAGCCATTAGGTATATATGAGAGGGACCAATCAAGTACATATAAAGGGGAGCCATGAGGTACATATGAAAGCGAGCCATTAGGTACATATAATGAGGTGCCAAAAGGTACATATGAAGGGGAGCCATAAGATAAATATGGTGGGGAGCCATGAGGTACATATGAAGGGAAGCCATAATGTAAATGGTGGGGAGTCAGGAGGTATATATGAAGGGAAGCCATTGCTATATATAAAGAGAAGCCATGAGGCACATATAAAGGGAAGCCATGAGGTACATCGGATAAGGTAAATATAATGGGGAGCCATCAGATGCTGAATGGAATGGATGGAAGATGTGGTTGGATGATGACCGTATCTCACCATGTATGTATGTATGATGTAGTTAATATCCACGATTGACCACTGTATATCTGGCTTAATTCTATGATTCTATTAGACACAAGGAGGATAAGTTGCCCCCTCATGGCCAGATCTTGCCCTGGACTCAGGGATTTTTGTATGTAGCTCTATTTGGCTGCAAACAAAAATCCTCAAGTCCGGTGGTACCGTAAGTGCAGTATACAGTCGCACTTACTCACGGACACTCCTAACGCTAGGCATACAATATACAATTATCTAATCAATCTGCCAGATATCGGCAGATCGGCCAGATAATTGTACAGTGTATTTCCAACACTGAACACAAATTATCGGTCTGTCGGACATACTGAATCATCTGTCATGCCCGACAGATGCAATAATTTGTGATCTGCACGTCAGTCGCATGGCGCAGTGTATGCTGCCCCTGACCGACCACCCAACATCTCCCCTGTCCCTTACAGAGGTGGTACGGGGAACATCGTGGACCATACACTGTAATAATTCAGAGTGTACGCCCGACCCGTCGTTCATCGCAACGCCCCATCTGCTGTACTGTACGGCAGGTGGGATGATGCAACGAGCAAAGCAGTTACATGCAGCATGTATCAAAACATTGCACCGTTGTACGCCAGATCGTGCAGTGTGTATGACGCGTGTGATGTATTGTTACATCTCATCACCGCTGGGTTGCACCATCGTATAGTTTGTGCCCAGCTTAAGAGGCGTCCATTACTAACAGGTGAGGATAATGTCTACACATTTATTTATTAACAGTTTCTTATATAGCGCAGCATATTCCGTTGCGCTTTACAATTGGAAACATTTATAGAACAAAACAGTATAATAACAGACTTACTTGGGGAAAATAACTTCTCCGTGTTGTTCACCCAGGAGCATGTTGTGTAATACATGCGTCATGTATTACACAACATGCATGCATAACAGTGCACTATTATGGAACTAAGGCCCTCATTCAGAGCCGTACGCTCAGAGCAGAGCGCACGCTCTGAATGAGGGCCGTCCTCCATAATTATGGAGTGTCCTCCTGGATGCTCGTATAGCTGTGGGTCACCACCCACAGCCTATACGAGCGTGCAGTTTGATGGCCGCGATGGTCTTGACCATCGCCACTGCGAGCCGGAGCCTGCGGTTGAGTTTTTCAACCGCAAGGCCCGGAGTGATTTTGGCTCTATCAGAGCCAAAATCACTCCCACTGACATCACTAGTGATGTCAGTGGGCCGGCTTGACGGTAGGCGTTCCCTTGGGAACGCCCCCGGCACGCCCACCAAAGGGGGCGTGCTGTCAATCAACATCGACAGCACGCCCCCTTTGATCAGACACAACGAGCGAAGGAAAGTCCTTCGCTCGTCGCGTCTGGCGCATGCGCACGACGGAGCTCCCGCCGTCGTGCGCATGCGCAGTGCACAACATCGACCCACTTGCGAGCGGACAGCCGCTCGCGAGTGGGTCTGAATCAGGCCCTAAGTTTGAATACAACTACTGGCACAGTTACAACCTTTGGTGCAAAAAACAGGAGTCAGGATCCACCACAACCCATGCCCTGAGAAAAAGAAAAATCACGTAAAAACCCTCCACTTTGCCCATTACCGTTTCACCCCAATTTCCAGCCCTTCTGGGAGCCCTCCTAAATCTGCTCCTTCGTGCCTCTCCTACCATGTCAACTGTCTACCCCCCCCCCTGCGTTTCTTTTCTCTCCTACTACTGCTTTCCCATATTTTCTCTATATTTTTGAACACCTCATGCCTGCCCTTGTCCCCACAGTGTAGGGAGCACAGCCTGTTTGCTACCGGAAGTTGTATCCAGTGGAAATGGAGAAGCTAGAAGACATTATTTACCATACTGTACATCAACTGTCGCAGAGAAACGCACTAATTACACGCTGTCTGCGGAACGTGGAAGATATTAGGAGGAGACTCCAAAACCTGATATGAGATCTTGTAACCTGAGCCTGATCTTCTGCACAATGTGATTCATGCAACAATTATCTTACAACTCCTCCTCACCCTTTGTACTCTCTTAGGGGAAATTGCTATTTTGATTCTATGGTGTGAACAGCAAAAGAAATAAGCAACAAAATATCTCTGCGATGGGAAATGTTTAATTAAACTCAATTATAGACCTGCTGGGGAAGACGCATAAGATCAGAGAGAGGCTTTGCTTCGTTGTAAAAGTGTTCTGAGCCATGAATGAGACGAAGGGGACCATTTATCAAAGCGTATTTGAGGTACAATCCCCGAAAACACCCATTTTCGGGGGTTTACCTCAAATACTAAGTATCCCCCATAAGTATTAAGGAGGGATCGCAGCAGGTATCTCCGATCTTAGGTCTCTATGGGGGAAGCGATGCTGCCAAATTTACCAATATCCGGAATGCGATGCATTCCAGATATTGTCCCCCGCAGTTAACGCCATCTGATGGTGTTAGCCGCTGTAGACTATGGGCTACACCGCGCACTATTAGCCGGCGGAAGGAACCGCCGGAACCCTCCCCGGCTATGCATGTGCAGTCTACGGGACTGCGAATGCACACCACCTTCTGCACTGGCTGGCACGTCTCCGGAGACATCGCAGGCACGGGCTCCTTTTGGAGCCGTGTCCCTGCATATTCCAGATGATACATCCGGCCGATAGGATCACTTTTTGCATTGCGATCAGGGGCGTTACTGGCATGCCCTGATCGCATTGCAAAAGCAATCATTGATAAATGGGGAATGGGTATGATATACCGCCGGCCGAAGGGCCAGCGGTTCGATTCCCGTCCGCGGCAGCCCGACAGGAGCAGAGTGCGAAGCAGCGGAAGCCCGACAGCGCTGGAAATCCCGATCGTGGCTAGGTAAGTTTCTGCTAACCTAACCCCCCCAACCCTAACCCTCCTTAGGGGTGCCTAACCCTAACTTCCCCCCCAAGTGCCTAACCCTAACCACCCCCTTCCCCGCTGCCTGAACCTAAGTCCCCCCCGGGGGTGCCTAACCCTAACCCTCCCTCCCCCTAGCCTAACCCTAACCCTCCCGGGGGGTGCCTAACCCTAAGTCCCCCCCGGGAGCCCTAAACCTAACCCTCCCCCCCCCCCCGCGGCGCCCAGCATCACTACGATCGTGATGCCGGACGCCGGTCTCCTGGCATCGGGGAAATGCGGGCGTCTACATCTAGACGCCCGGCATTTCACCCATGCCGGGATAAGACAGTCGGGAAGCCGGCTGACGGTATTTAGGCAGTCGGCTTCCCGATTGCTTCCCATAAATGTGCCCCATAGAGTATAGTGATCAGATCTATACACCAGATCTCCAGGACACAGAGAGGTAGTGATGTCACTATATACATCACTGGTAACATCTCACATAGAGTATAGTGATCAGATCTATACACCAGATCACCAGTACACTGAGAGGTAGTGATATCACTGTATACATCACTGGCAACATCTCACCTAGGGGGCCATTTATCAAGGATGGCAGTAACGCCCCTGATCGCATTGCAAAATGCGATCCTATCGGTCATATGTATCATCCGGGACCTGCAGGGACACGGGCACCAAAAGAAGCCCATCCCTGCGATGTCTCCAGAGAGCTGCCGGCCACTACATGGGGTGGTACGCATGTGCAGTCGCGGTGTGTAGCCCATAGGCTACAGCGGCTAACACCATGTCCTTTTAAGACACAAAATTATACTAATCACCCATGTGAATGTACCCCCAATTTTACTGCAGCATATAATTTCACAAAAAAATATTGCTTTTTATAATTTTTTCGCAAATATGCAAATAACAGCCATTTCACACAATTTAAAAACCCCAAATAGTTTTATTATGGCTATTAATATACTTCTATATTGATTTCCTATGTCAGTTAGGCTTTTTATGGGGTACAGCAGGGATGGGGAACCTGAGGCCCGGGGCCCTATAAGGCCCTCGGTAACATTTGGTCTGACCCTTAGAGCTTGTTTTCTGCTAGCCTCATCTGGCTAGTAGGGTGCCTAGAATGGCACCCTGCAGCCAGAATCTATGCAGCAGTGCCACCTGGAGCGTCCTTAGGACACTTCAGACGGTCACACCGCTGCCCTTACAGCTCCCCAGAGCATTCTCAGGATGCTCCGGGCATTGCTGTAATCACCTGCGAATGTGGCCACGCCCCCATGTGACCTCACACAGAGGAGGCGTAGCCTGCACTGAGCCCGCAAATACTGTTATATATATCAAAATGGCCCTTGGCAGAAAAAAGGTTCCCCACCCCTGGGGTACAGACTGATTTCACCAAAGTACTTGTCGCTGGCTTCACCATGCACAGTTTTTGCACTAATGCATTTTCACGTCTTCTGTAATAGAATAGGGTGAAAAACGGGAGCGCGCATAGACAAAAGACGGGAAAACATTGCACCAAAACACGCGAATTGTGCGAAAACTTCAACGTTAAGTTTTAGATTTTTAGAATTCTGGGCCTATTTATCAATATATTATCAACTATTATAAATATCCGCGGCATATAGTATTTCCCAAAAACACTCGTTTTCGGGGGATACCCGCAAATATTTAGTATCACGTCAATGTATTAAGGCTATCCCTCCATTTCCTATAGCAGCCGCAGCCCCCATGTCAGTGTGGCCCCTGCAGATGGCGTTATTCATTGTAGCACTATAGGTTACACTTTGCAAAAATTACCGGCAGAGAGTCCCCGGCACTGGCTGCGCACATACGCGGTCAGTAGCCCATGTGCAGGAGTCCCGTTAGAGGAGTGAAGAGGCCGCTGATGTAATCACTTCACTCCGATTGCATCGCAGGGACGGGCTCCTATTGAAGCACCTGTCCCCCCAGATGTATTATGGAGGGATCGCAGCTATGCGAGCGGCCAGGAGGCCGCTCCATTTTCATGGAGGAGGGCCCTGATTCAGAGCGAGCGCTCTGGTCAGAGCGTTCGGCTCTGAATCAGGCCCTTAGTGCATACCCCCCCTGGCATTGTTAGGCATTTATGTACAGCAACAGATGAAGTGGATAGTGTCCTGCACTTAGAGGCAGTTTTTAAGTATGTCTAAATAGCCCCTCTCCCCCCGCCCTACAGCCACTTGTACTTCTCTACGGGTGCCTCATGCAGCCAGAGCAGAGAGTCAGTAAAATAACAGAAGGCGCATCTCAGGGGCTGAATGCAAGTCATGCCATGCTAATCCTTTCAGGCGAGCTATAAGGCACTTGAGGACACGCTATTCTAATACTTGGTAGGAGACAGAGGGTTGTAGGATGTATTTACATATCTGCGGGGCCAGATTTCAGGGGGAAGTGCATTATGTTGATTGTGCTACACAGCTTTGGTCTCTCAGCTGCTGAGCTCTCCTTAGATCTCCTCACATGTCAGTGGGTGAAAAATATGACATTTTCTCTAACATCTTGGTCCATGGTTTCATTCAGTCGCCCACTCATTATTCAGGCACCCCAATTATATGTTAATGAACAACTGAAGCCTGAAGATGCATGAATGAAAATGGGAGAAGAGTCAGCAGGCGGAGGGGAGAAGGCAGATTAGGATCAATGAGGGGAAGGCTGACTTGCAGAGCAGAGACACAGAGTGACAGACAACCTGGCGAAAGGAGGCTGGCACAGGGAACATAACCTGGATGCAGGGAAGAGAGACAGCCAGCCTGGCGGAGGCACCCAGGTAGTGAGGAAGGAAGGAGCAGGCAGAAGCAGGTTACATAATGAGATGAAAGATAGACTCAGTTGTACAGTGCTACACTATATGCTAGTGCTATATAAATAATAATAATAACAACAACGTGGCATATATGGGATAATGTTCCTCCGAGTTGGCTATGGGATCCCGACGGTCAGAATAACGACAGCAGCATCCAGTCAGTCAGAATCCCGACATCTTGAAGGTAAGTATGCCAACCCTAACCCAACCCCCCCCAGCCTAACCCTAACCCTCCCCCTAGTGCCAAACCCTAACCCTTACTGTCGAGATTCCATCAGTTGGGATTCTAGCACCGGTATTCTGAGCGCCGGCATCCCGACTGCCGAGATGGTAACTACATCCCGTTCCTCCTGTTGTGTCAGTTATAGTGACAGTCAAATAGGTGAGACAGGGGCAGCTGGGCCTCCATCAGGGAGGGACTTCCGGGCCCGTAGTCCCGGGCCTGGAGAGAGCGGGGGGTCCAGGTGGCACCGGTGCAGAACTGAAGATACGCACCGGCAGCCAGGGCAAAACAGTGCCACTGGCGACACTTCAAATATGGCAACAGCCGCGAGCCAATCACAGCTCATGAACCGGCAAGCTAATCTGGAGCGGCTGCTCCTGCTAGGCTGCTGATCCGCGAGCTGCGATTGGCTTGTGGCCAGTGCCGTATTTGAAACTGAGGCGTGTAACCGCCATTGGGGGAGGGATAAGCCAGGATCTTCGTCGGCTGTCGGATATTTCCTGGCCACAAACGGCAGCAGACTGTCAATCACTGACAGGGTGCTTCCAATCTGCGTGCGATCACGCAGGACCAGTAATGCACATGCGCAGTGCAGGTCAGGCGCCTGTGCAGATTCCCGACCATCAGGAATCTGCGTTCAGATGAATAGGGCCTCACTGTGCGTAAGTAAATTAATTTCAGGCATGCTCATACATGGAGAACACTGTCAAGTGACCATTATTGGGGCTGAAAATATAATGTACTCTACTATACTACTTTTAATTGTTACAAATCATTTGTGCCTGAGTAATAATTAGCAATGAGATGTATTATAGATCTGCAAAGATTTTTTTGAAAAACAAAATAATAGGCATTTATATACAAAAAAAAGACAAATGTAGATAAATGACAGCGACACGATCCGCTGGTTCACAGCTGCTCTGCAAGCTCTGGGCACTCCAGTGTTTGCCCTGTAGGTTAAAGCAGGGAACGAGGGGCTGCAGAAATACAGGTGGGAATCTGAAAGGATCTCAGGAATCTCCGCAAAGTTATGTATAGATGGTAATACTGCCGCTAGGTGATGTTGCTATAGTGAAAAATTAATTCATTAAAAGCCTACAAATAATAAGGCTCTGAAACGGATGTAAAATCACAATAATCACATTTATTACATAAATTGACAGTAAAGGAGATACCAATAAAAAATGCAATAGAAAGAGCACAATAAAATAGAATAGACATTGGTGATAAAAAATCACTGCAAGAAATCCGCTAGTAGGGGGATCATGAGTCCATAATTGGCCCACTAGCTGTGTGGGCCAAATGAATAGTTCCAATGAATAGGCACAGCAAATATTTACCAAGTGAAAGATGGATCTCAGGCCCTGATTCAGAGCTCTGAATCAGGGCTGTCCCTTCTCCTTTTTGGAGCGGCCTCCTGGCCACTCGCATTAGCTGTGGGTGACCACCCACAGCTATAGCGAGCGGCCAAAATGATGGTCGCGATGGTCAAGACCATCGGGCCTGCGACGAGACCCTGCGGTAGGGTCTGGCTGCTGCAAGCCCTGGAGTGCTTTTGGCTCTATCAGAGCCAAAAGCACTCCCACTGACATCACTAGTGATGTCAGTGGGGCCGGACCCAGACGGTAGGCGTTCCCATGGGAACGCCTCCATCTGGGCAGCCACGCCCCCAGCACGCCCACCAAAGGGGGCGTGCTGTCAATCACCATCGACAGCACGCCCCCTTTGCTGTGAGACCCATAACGACGGCTTGGCCGTCGTTATTCGGGTCTCGCGCATGCGCACGACGGAGCCGGCTCCCTCGTTCGCATGCGCACTTGGGCAACATCGACCCGCTTGCGAGCGCTCAGCGCTCACAAGCGGGTCTGAATCAGGCCCTCAGTCCTATAGGCGAAATTTGCAGAAGAATTTGACTGGGTTGGTATCCAATTGTAGCTGTATCTTTAGATGGAAAATTGGTGTAGGTTCCCAGGCAGCAAATTGATGTATCCAAAATTGTCCAGTGGAATGGTATATATCACCCCAAGATTGTAGCGCTATGCAGGAGGCTTAACACGTTTCGCTGGTTGGTAATGTTCAGCTTCTTCAGAAGCATATCCAACGTGTTAAGCCTCCTGCACAAAGACAACCCGTATTGCTGCGATAAGCGGTAATGCAGGATTATAGAATTAATGACCAGTCTTACCCTTGTGGTGTGCAGACAATGCGGTTTCAACACTTAAGTAGCACAGGAGATATTTGCGATAATCTCCTGTTGTAGTACTTCAATATGTTCACATAATAATAAAACATAAATAATGCTAAATTCATGTGAAAAAGCCAGTTTAAGCATTATTTATCATAAACAATAGTACGCAAAATAAATCCCACATGTATCTATACTGAAGTGCCAAAAGTCATGGGATAGCAGTATGTAAAGGCCAATGTACTGTGATGTCTTGGAAATACCCAGACCTGCATCAGTTGTAATCTGACATCTCGTGAGTCAGTTTGGACACCGGCAATGCTGCTCATGGTAAGGCGACGTGAATTATCGGAGTTCAAAACGGTGCATGATAGTGGGAGCCCAATGAATGGGACATTCCATTTCCAAAGTTGTGCGGACATTCAACATTCCTCGATTTACGGTGTCACATACCTGGAATACCACAGTGCAGTGACCGACCACGGGTGCTTAATGGTCGTGACCAGCAGCATCAGGCCAGAATTGTCCGTGGTAACAGACAAGCGACACTGGCTCTAATCACATCCACATTCAATGCAAAAGGTACCAGATACATATCCAGCAGATCAGTGCAGCGTTCTTTAGCTTCCATGGGATATGGGAGCAGAAGACCCACCAGAGTGCTTCTGTTAATACTGCGACAATGGACACAGCGCCTCACCTGGGCTTGTAATGTCGCTAATTGGACCCTGGAGGACTGGCAACATGTGGCGTGGTCAGATGAGTCACGGTTCCAGTAGTTTTGGGCTAATAATAGGATTTGGGTGTGGCACAGAGCCCATGGACCCCAGTTGTCAACAAGGCACCATGCAGGCTGGTGGCGATTCCATAATGGCGTGGGGTGTGTTCACGTGGCATGGGTCTGCTGGTCTGCCTGAACACATCATTGACTGGTAACTGCTACGTTGTATTGCTTGATGACCATTTGCAGCCCATGGACTTCATGTACCCCCCACCCCCACAACGATGGAATATTCCAACAGGATAATGCACCGCGTCATCAGTCCTAAGTTGTCCAGAATCGGTTCAAGGAGCATTCTGGAGAGTACAGAAGAATGGTGTGGCCTCCATGTTCACCCAACATGAACCCGATCAAGCATTTATGGAATGTGGTGGAGAGATCCATTCGCACCCAAGATCCTGCACCTACAGATATCAGGGAGCTGTGGGAAGCTATCCAGACAGCATGGGTCAACATCTCTTCCGTCCACTTGTGGAATCGATGCTACATCGAGTTGCTGCACTTCGCCCGGGCCTGAGGGGGTCCTACACGATACTAGGCATCTATCCCATGACTTTTGGCACTTCAGTATAGCACTGCACATGCTCTTCAGCTGAACGCAAGTATAAATCTGGAAAAAATTATTTTCGGTCTCAAATGTTACATTAGAAGGCAATATGTATTTCAGCAGACATCTGTTTCATTTAGCAACAGATATGCCACAGATTACTTCTTCTCTGAAGCAGTAATCCAGGGCTATGCATCCTAACTGGACCCTCTATAAATTTTAAGAGCCTATCAATCCTAGCTCTGATTTTCCTCCTGGAGAAATAGGACAAGCGCAAGACATGTAAGCAACAAGCACAGCCACGCCAACAGACAAAACATCTTTGTAACCATGAAGCCGATCAATCAATAGATTCAGTTACTGGAAAGATGAGGGTTACATTTTCCATCCCCCCCCTCCCCTTCCCTCCTACTCCTTCTAGAATAGATTTAGCGAACTTTGCACGTTTCCATGGCTGTGGATCAATACAACAAGGGATTGTCTTACAGGTTTATTTCTGATGCTTTCCTCTTAAATAGAAATTATAGCTACAATCCAAGTTTCACAGACGTACTGTAACCTAGAAGAGCTTACCACTGGATCAACATAGGTTGTGCGGAGTTCACACTCAGGACAAAAAGCAAGTGTGCAAGCTGGTGTATGAGCAGAGCTATGCTTGCACACGTGTTTCCACCTCTGTACATATGTGCAAACATAAATCTAGCATATAAATGCATACAGAATAATGACGCATCAAACATTATTATTATTAACTCCGAAATCGAAATTTGGCCTATATAGGTAATAAAATGACATCTTCAGTTGGGATCGGCATGATTTCCCGCCGGACGCATGTCCAGCGGTTAAAATCCCGATGCCGGAAGACCGGCACCAGTGAAGATCCCGACTGCGTCAAAAGGTTAAGTATAAACTAACCTACCCCGCCCTAACCCTCCCTTAGGGATGCCTAACCCCCCTCCAAGTGCCTAAACCTAACCCCCCCCCCCTTCCCCGCTGCCTAAACCTAACCCTCCTGAGGGGGTACCTAACCCTAACCCCCCCTTCCCCTAGCCTAACCTCCCGCCTAACCCTAAGTCCCCTCCCCGGGGGCCCCTAGCCTAACCCCCCCCTGCGGCTGTCCGTGCCTGGCTTACCTTCGATCGGGATTTCGATGCCTGTCAGACAGTTGGGATGTCGTCGGTCGGCATCCCGACTGCATACCCCTTCAGTTAACTCAGTGGTTCCCCCAAACTTTTTTGAACCACGGCGCCCTGGAGTATCAGCACTGTTTTCACGGCGCCCCCAAGTCAAAAGTTTGTTATTGAGAAATTCTGATTTTTTTTTTTTTTAGTAAAGTGGTCAAATTAAGTAAATTGTGCTCATCTGTCATCCTTAGGCTCAGTTATGTGGTGGGTGACAGGTTTGCACTTGTGTGTGTCCACATATTTACATTGACCATAAATATTTTGATTTGGTGATGGACCACCAACCTGAGGCACCCCTGCAAGTGTCTTGAGGCACCCCAGGGTGCCACGGCGCACAGTTTGGGAACCACTGAGTTAACTCATGTCAAGATTCTGGGCCCGATTCTTAAGTCGGATGCAAAGCGACTTAAGCGGAAGCCTAATTTGCTACTGTATGTAAGTTTCTCTAGGGCTAATGCTGGGATCTGTGCGGCTTCAATCGGGAAGCCGCTCCACACACTGTTTTTCAGTCATCATCAGTATCGCCACTTGACCCAGCCCCATGCAAGCCGCAAGAGAGCTGTCTGAGACAGGCTCCCCTTCTCCATACGCACCACTCAGAATAGAACAGAACTCCAGCTGCAAGCACACAACATTCCAAGATAAAGCAGTTCCATTTCCCCCTGGGTGGAAAGGTGCACATTTTGTCATCAAGCCACATCTACTTCAGTAACACAAGAGTGGGCAGGGACGTGATGACGCAATGACCGTCCTCCTGCACAATGCCCCACCCACTTGTTGATGCATCCCCCAGAAGATAGGCATCAAAGGTAGGCAGGGTGTGGGCACTGAAGCAGAGAGTACCTCATGTCTCTGTGCTGGGACTATTTCCACGTGAATTGGTACCGACTGCAATCTGAAATATTTGTCCAGCACACAAACCACTGAATCCGTCGAGTCAACAATGGATACACATTAACGTTCAATGCTAAAAAGTGCAAGATCTGTAAGGCGTTGTAGCTGATTCGGTATGAGGCATCAGACACATCTAGCCCTTGCCTGGAGCAATTACCCTTAGTCACGCTTTTATTTAAAGTCACTGAATTGTGATTTGTGCAACAGTGAGAACATAAATCAGTCCTGGTTTGTAGAGAAAGTTGTAGAGCATCAGACACCTCTGTGATTAAAAACCAGCCAGCTCCCTTGGCTTTTACGGGTGATTTGTCACATCTGCTCATGTTTTCAGCTTGAAATAGTACTTAACCAGCACAGTAATGCTAAATAAACATGTGAATGGATATCTACTTTAGGGTGGGGTCGCAAGTGGATTTTTTTTCTAGGCAGAAAAGCACAGCATAGAGAAATGTGCCAGTGATACAGCCAGCAACACAGACATCCCTGTACACTATGAGAGAGGATTATCATCATCCCTATAGATTGTAAGCTTACAAGCAGGGCCCTCTTACCTCTATGTCTGTCTGTTATTACCCTGTTTTGTTCTATACATGTTTCCAATTGTAAAGCGCAACGGAATATGCTGCGCTATATAAGGAACTGTTAATAATAAATCATCATTTCTATAGCTCCACCAGCAGTGCAGTGCGGTACATGAAGAATACTTGTCACATCAGTCCCTGCCCCACTGGCGCTTACAGTCTAAATCCCCTAACATACATGCACACACATACACAGGTAGATGTTAACCAGCAATTATGGTTTTTGAAGTTTGGGAGTAACCAGAGTACCCGGGGGAAACCAATGCAAAGACAGGGAGAACATTGAAACTACACACAGATAGGTCCCTGATGAGGAACTGAACCCATGACATCAGGACTGAGAGACAGCAATGCTAACCACTACACTACTGACCTACCCAACATACTGTAAGGAAAATATAATTGTATAATGGGGAGCAAGAAGAAATCTAATACCACTTTTCCACCAAAATTCTGGGTCTGACCCGGAGTTGGAACAGAGTTCCTATCCGGATCAGATCCAGAATTTAGCTGGCGCAGACTCGGGATATTCCCGAGTCGGCGCCACTCACACCGCAGTCGGGTCTGCATAGACCTGGCTATTCCGGCGGGAATAGCCAGGTCTATGCTTGGAGATGACGTCATCTCCAAGCACCACTGAAACCGGACAAATTGGCCGGCATGCGGCTCACTCCAGGTCATCAAGACCTGGAGTGCGCCGTACACACAGCAGGGGTTCACGTGCTACGCCCGTGTTAAACCCTGCTATTTACCTGGGTTGGATTGCTGGGTCACTCGACCCGGCGATCCAACCCTCACCCCTTTTACACCAAGGAGCTGCCCGGGTTAACCCTGCAATCACCCGAGTTTTAGCTCTGGTGTAAAAGGGGTATAGGTGTGACACAAATTGGTAGGGTCTGTGGCATATAGAAAAAAGAAATAATTGGATAAAACGCATCTAAAAATGCCAGCTAATACAACAGCATATGGTACACAGAGAATGGGTATGAAACACCAGCAGTCGGGATGCCGCCTGTCAAAATACCGACAGCGGCATCCCGATGGTAGGTATCCCGATGGTCAGGTAAGTATACTAACGCTCCCCCCCTTCACCTCCCTTCTTGCTGCCTAACCCTTCCCATTAGTGCCTAAACCTAAGTCTCCACCCTTTGTGCCTAACCCTCCCCTCTTAGTGCCTACCCCCCCCCCCCCCCCCCCCCCCCAAACAGAATCCTACTATGCTGCCTAAACCAAACACTCCCACCGTGGCTAACAGCTTAGACTCCCCGGCTTACCTCATTCGGGATGGCATAAATCTAGATTCCGGCATCGGGACTAAGATAGGAGTCTGTATTTTGACGCCCATCTTTAGTCCCGTGTCGGGCTTGCAACATCGGGATTTCAACCAGCGGCATCCTGTCTGCCGGTCTCCTACCTATATCCCTGGACGGGAATGGATTCCAGCATAGAGATTAAGATAGGCGTCGGTATTTCGATGCCTATCTTTATTCCCGGGTCGGGCTTGCGACGTCGGGATTCCTACAGATGAATAATGTATGCCATATGTAACACCATAATATTGTCACAGTGTCAGTAGAGGTCAATTGTTTTGCAGGAGAAATGGTATGAAGGGGTCAGCATTTTATTTAATTATACATTTGGTATCATTCAATCATGTGAGTCAACACTGAATATATTTTTTATTTTAAATATATTCACAGTATCCAAACGAGAGCAAAAACCTTATAAAAGTATAGCAAACTCATAGGCAAACACGGGGTAGGGGCTTCCATTTGTACCAGAAGCCCACCGCCCATGTGGCTCAAATCATGATCACAATGGTGGTAAATAATACTATTTTACTAGCGGTGCAGCCAGAACATCGGTATCCCAGAGGTTGGGATGCTGGAGGTCAGAATACCGACTCCAGAATCCCGACAGCTGGCATCCCGATGGTATTAGGGTTAGGCACTAGGAGGGGGTTAGGCTGCCGGAGTGTTAGGATACTTACCTTTGACTATCGGGATGGATAGAACAGAGCTGCAGCGTATGCCCAGTGGCAGTAGCTTATCCTGCCGAGTGTGGATCTGACCGCTAACGCAGAGCACCAGACTGGAGATACCCGGCAGCCAGAAAAGACGGGCGCCTTACAATGAGGTGGGAGAATATGTGCATAGAAAGCTCAGCTCTGTCTCCTAATGGTTATATTATGGATGTATATTTAATTCCCGACCACTTATGCTATCTATATGATATAAATATATTCAATACAGAAACTGTGTTTTTTAGACTCTCTCCCCTACTGTCACGCCTGAGGGTTAGTTTGGGTAGGAACAGGCGTGGGAGGCTGAAGGGAAGATCGGAGATGAGTGAAGGAACTTGGGCGGCTTGAGACTTCCTCGTGTATTGGCTGTGCCAATACTTAGGAGCCTGTGTGCCATCATGCTGGGAAGAGACGCTGTGTGAGCAAGAGGCTGGGGAAAGCCATCTCCATGCTCAGTAACAGGACACTGACCGAACGGCGCAGGAGCAGCACCGTCAGACCTCAGCACCAGCCAGGAGCGATGTGCAGCGTGAGCGGACCACTGTGCTACCCTGGACAGGCACCGGAGAGTTAAGAAAGTGGTTTTAATAGTCCAGAGCGTGACACCTACAGCCTTCACTAGACGCTATCTATAGTGGTAAGTATTAATACTATGTTACATACACTATCGAGTGTGTACATATACAATATGTACCAGAGGCCTGGGCTAGGTTCTTCTGCCATTCCCCAAGACTACTGGACTTGCTCCAAAGCTCCACAGAGCAGGGAACTTGGATTATGGAATGGTGAACACATCTGGGAAAAAACATGTGCAGCTCAGGCGGGCTGGCCCTACTGCCGCATCTGGGGGCTTACCGTGAATGCTGGCCCTGTATACAACTAAAGTATTACATACACTACACTTTGTATGAGGCAGACTATAGTTTGTTGAGTGGTAATTAAGTCCTCCTCATGGGCTGGCCATACGCACTGTAAGATCAAGTATTTGGAAACCCCCCTTCTAAAAATCCTGCTTTTGCCCCTGAGACTGGAGAACTACACAAAAATAGCATATTCCCTGGTGTATATGCTGTAAGTGGGTAATACTCATCATTCAGCTCTAGATCACCATTTCCTGAGTTTTTAATTTGCACTTTCACATATTACTGTAGCACAGGGGTCCCTAGGGGCTGCTGAAATCAAGGTGATATGCGCCAATTTGTTCCGAGCTCCTAGTTACAAGTAAGAGAGTGTACATTAGGGTAGCAGGCACTGGAAACAAGTGTATTCTGTGTAGGTTATGTCGTTAGTTTGATTGACATCCCACTTTTCCCCTCCTAATATCTGGTTAGTTTACACAGATGAAGGTGGGACAGTCCTGATTTTTGTAGGTTATAGGGATCATGGCCTTGCAATGGGCAGATTGGGTTGTGGTCTTAAGGCCCCCATACATCAGCAATCGATTGAAAAAGGGAAAGATTTTTATACACAATCGATTGTGGCAATTTTGCAATCGATTGTGTATAAAAATCTTTCCCTTTTTCAATCGATTGGGTTGTGGCCTTAAGGCCCCCATACATCAGCAATCGATTGAAAAAGGGAAAGATTTTTATACACAATCGATTGCTGATGTATGGGGGCCTTAAGGCCACAACCCAATCGATTGAAAAAGGGAAAGATTTTTATACACAATCGGTTGCAAAATTGCCACAATCGATTGTGTATAAAAATCTTTCCCTTTTTCAATCGATTGCACAATTCTGCAATTTGCAATCAATTGCTGATGTATGGGGGCCTTTACGTGTCCCGGTTTCACAATTTCCAATCCTGTGACTAGCTTTGCATCTGCTGTTTAGCCAGAGTACTTCTTATTCGCTGAAATTCTCCATAATGCCTGCTAACATATAGACTTGTGGGATACATTCCATAACTTCAATGCTGCCGCACAGTAATGTTTGCTACAACTGTCTAACTCACTGAGGATTGGCATTTGCAACATACAGTACATAACTCCCATCATAGCCATGACTATATTTTACCCAGTAGTAACTACGACACAAGGGAGACTGGGCCCAAGCTACAATGAGAAGCAGAATTACAAAGGCCCTTCTGCGCAAGAAGTTTTATTTTATTTTATTATCAATCTTTAGAATGCTGCACGCACAGTATAGGAATCATTCCCTCCTATGCAGAAACAGATGGCAGCCGGATCAATATGGCAGAAAGCCCCGCACGTTGTCATGATCTGTCAGGCATGTTTTTCTTATACACCTGTGTAGCTTGACCATCCCTTCCTACATTGGAATCAATGGATCCTATGCTGCGGAGAGTTAGTCCCGCATTTATACATGGGTAAAGGCACCAATTTAAAGCCAGATAGGTGAGTTTCCTCTTAGAGTGTGTACATCACAGAATATATTTCCCATAGGTGCAATGTCCAAAGTCGCATTAATACCAGATATTGCAGAGACTCCAATAAAGTGAGTTTTCCTATATACAGATCAGGTTGCATACAGAAACATTATGAAGGCAAGTCCAGACAGACCGGACAGTACTCGGATGCAGTGTCCATGTTATTCAATGGCTAATGCTATTAATATATAGTGCCTGGAAGTAACCTGTTTCCGGGTAAAGTGCATCAATTAAATAGCACCGCCAAGTACGCAGCGCTATACAGAGAGAATAATTGTCATTACCATTAGGCTCTGCCCAAATTTACATGGGCTACACTGTTCCTAATATAACACCCCAATGAAAGTCATAGGTGAGGCTACTAAACAGGGGAGGAAAAAGGAGTATGCGGATATCTACACAAGCTATAATTTGTGCCTTCCTATGGGTCACACGCTCAGTCGTGGCGTGTATGAAATTTGACAAATTAATATTATAATGCTGACACTGTTACAATGCTTTAAATAACATTACAATGTAGGCATTGTCCCGTCATACTGACTTGTCAACAGCATGAAGATTGACAACGTAACTACTTCCCATGCACTATGAGACACATTGCTCTGATCGGGAGCAGAAATCCTGGCAGTTACGCTATGTAGCCTTCATAACAATCGCTTGTAAGAAGTACAGATCGCCTAGAACTAGTGGTTCCATTAACAATACCAGTCAACATCTTAAGTCAAACCCCCAGTACGGCTAAACCATGCTTAATTCACCCTTTTCGGTATGCCGTGACTCCACTGACCAACCAACAATAAGGACTATTTGTAGGCATGCAGTAATAGTTCCAGCTACCCATTCTGATTGCCTCCATGGTATTTGGCAGACCCGTATGCTTTACATAGATCGCATCTCAGAACAGAACACATGCAAAGGTCACCTCTGGGCCTATGAGACCAAGAACCTTAAATAGGGTACAAATCTGTACAATCAGGGTGGATAAAATAATGGAAATTCAAGGATTTAGCTTTAACAAGCCAGGGAAGACATTCAATAGGAAGGACCCCCAATAGTTATGCTCTAGCCGTAATGTTTTTTTAGACAAATTGGCCATCAGGCTATTGTACAACGCTACATAATGCTACATCTAACCCGGCCCAAAATAAGCACAGCCTGATACCTATTGTGTAGCACTTCCAAATGTCATCCATAGTCACAATCCATCCTACATCAATGAGTCCCTTATTGCTAGCTCATTTGGTGCACGGAGAATACATAGCCATCTATCTATCTATACTGAGTGATTATTTATTTCAATACCTCCCTAGAGAATGAACATCCTGTTCTGAGCTTATTATCTTACATAATGTACTATCGTCTGTTAAGAAATAGACTATGCTCTTGGGTCCAGACTCATTAATAAACAATAACGCGATTCTCAGCACTCTGCCCGGGCCCACATGATCTAATGCAGCCCTGAACTCTGCAAACAGGGATGTTCCGGGGTATAAACCTTGTCTAGAAGTAAAAATAAAATGAATGCTTAGAGCTCTGATCTTAAAAAGGAACAATTAACTTTATATACGCCTTTCATAAAGACAAATCTATACAGCCTGGAGGAACCAATTGGCCCATCTACAATGTTCATTGTCTTTGCAATATTTACCCCTATTATTTTATTTCTTAAACTGTGTAGATCCTATAGGGCCTTTCAATTATTTGCACTCTAAATTCAGACTATGGGGTCTATGTACTAAGCCTTGGATGGAAATAAAGTGAATGGAGATAAAGTACCAGCCAATTAGCTCCTAACTGCCATGTCACAGGCTGTGTTTGAAAAATGACAGGAGCTGGTTGGATGGTAATTTATCGCCAATCACTTTATCTCTATCCAAGGCTTAGTAAATAGACCCCTATATCCTCTATTACAGGAGGTTCCCAAACTCCGCCATTACAGTCCACGTTTTGAGGATATCCATGCTTGAGCACAGGTGGCTTAAGCATGATTTAACCATCTGGACTCAAACATGGATAGCTTTAAAACCTGGACTGTAATGGGAGAGTTTGGGAACCTCTGCTCTATTAGAATCTTAATATATATATAATCCTTTTGATTGAACTTGTTGAACTGCAACAAATTGTGTGTTTTAATTGGCTGTTACTTGCAAAATGCTGTTTAATTGGGTAAATTATTATTCACGTACTAACATGCAAATCAGACTGGCTAGGAAATATCAATATAATTAAAGAGAAGTTCTATTGCTAGGACTATAGATGGGAACCTCTCACCCAGGGACTCTGAGAAGAACAATGAGGAAATTGGTTGAACGCAATCTGGATCTTGTGGTGAAATGTACAGAATAAAGGAGTACAATAAGCCCTCAGGGAGAAGTTCTCACCTATGGTTATACACAGACCCTGCATGAAAAAGAGGCCGTTGGCGTTCTAGGTTTCGTTGACTGGGAACCTGAGGGTCGGTGTGCCTTTGCCCAGAGGTAGTTCACAGTGGAATGTGTTGCCTATCTGTGGCAAGAATCTGGGGCCTCATAATAAAAGTTGAAGTTAATCAAATCATTTCATAAAGTTATTGTTGCAAGATCAGTGAAGGGCGGCTTATACTCGCTACAGACAGGTCCGATTATCAGAGATTTAATAGCTTACATCAATAACTACAATATGAAGGGCATAAATGGTTGCATTAGGAATCAACTGTCACAGATCTGCAAAATGTGTTTTTCCTAATCAGTTCGGTGGTTAACAAAATACAGAGTACAATAAGGAGCCCATTTACTAACATAAAAAAGCATAAATCATGGGACAAACACTATTTTCACAGGATTTTGGCAAAATTAAGTAAGTTTACTGTTTATTATTGCGATTACATATCGCTCTCTGGCATTCACTAAATGTTCACTTGCTACTACCGTTCTGATAATTCCCTGTGGACAGTAATATGTTGCAATTTTACAATCTCTGATTAGCTTTTCAGAGCTTGTCTCCATCAGCTAATGCCATCTCCAGATAGTTAGCTTGCTTTTCCTAATAGAAATGCCCGGCTGGAGAGGGATCTTCTGATCCCTCCCCAGTAGCCTGGAAGCGGTTGCCAAGCGTGGCCATCAGAGGCACTGCTGGGTACGGTATTCAGTCGGGAAGCCGGCGGACCAAATCCCGACAGCCGGCTTCCCGACTGCTTAATCCCGGCGAGTGTTAAATAACTGGCGTCTAAATCTAAACGCCTGTCATTTTACCGACGCCGGGAGACCGGTGCCCGGCATCCCGAACAAAGGGATGCCGGGTGCCGCTGCGGACAGCTGCGGAGGGGGGGGGGGGGGGGGGAGGGTTAGGTTTAGGGCTCCCGGGGAGGACTTAGGGCTAGGCACCCCCCCAGGAGGTTAGGGTTAGGGGGAGGGAGGGTTAGGCACCCCCGAGGGGGGACTTAGGGTTAGGCACCCACCGGGGGACTTAGGTGTAGGCGGCGGGGAAGGGGGGGGGGGGGTTAGGTTTAGGCACTGGGGGAAAAGGTTAGGGTTATGCACCCTAAAGAAGGGTTAGGGGGTAAAAATAGGTTAGCTAATACTTACCTTCGACGATCGGGATTTCCTCCTCTGCCGGCCGCCTGGTGTCGGGATTCCAACCGCCGGGCAGGTGTCCGGCGGTACATCATACCGTTTCCCTGGGTACAAACCCTACATTATAGTGATTAGAAAAACTATCAGTATACTGTTATCTCATGTTAGGACAGCATGTTATCAGATGTGAGGTCTAATGGTGCGTACACACTTAGCGATCAGCCAGCGATACGATATCGCTGGCTGATCGTTATGCACCCTCCCTAGTGTGCTGGATGATTGATATCGATCATCCAGCACACCACCTACTTACCGACGACTATATAACGACCCGTGATCAACGATTGTGGGTACCTATAGTAACTTGCTCGATATCGAGCAAGTTTACCAGCATGCACAGCCGAAGGATGATATCGATATCGTCCATACGTGTACCAGCATGCACGACCGATGGATGATATCGATATCGTCCATAAGTGTAGCAGCATGCACGGCCGATGGATGATATCGATATCATCCATACGTGGCCGCGCATCGTTGATTGATGGTAAGTTGGTAGGTACCATTTAAAAGAGCGATTTGAATGATAACAGTAACTATATCGTTCAAATCGTTCTTTTAAATCGCTACGTGTGTACGCACCATCAGCTAGGGTTCCTTGGTAATTTTCCCCGAAGCTTCATTGCTTAACACAGCGAATAGCATCCATGAGATATTATATTCAATAGGGCAAAGATGCATAATAAATATGCCTCTAAATGTGTTTAAGTGCCATAGATTGTCAACCCTTTCATGGTACATTTATTTTGATGGGGCATATGCATCAATAATCGGGTTTTAGACGCTTATAATTTCGGGTCACCCTCAAAAACGTGTGGGGAAATCCCACAAATAATTGATAAATGGGCCCAAAAGTGTACTACAATTGTAAATATGGGATCCATCATGCTAATTGCCTCATTATTATGCAGCTAGAACATTAAAATGTAGTACAGCTCAGTAACAAAAATAACTTCGTTTAACAGGAATTTCCCCAAGTCTTCACCACTGAAAACAACCCCTGTACAGGCACGTTAATCAAATTCCTGAACCATCTTCCTAATCTACTGTACCCAAATTATTATTCTGATTACCACCTGTATACACAGTTCACACAAAATTTACATGTCTTCTTTTTCTCTACTCTAACTAATACACACATGGCTGTGTGGTCATATAGCCCCGATAAGCACTTTTTTCCTTTACCATCTGGCTAGACCAATAGGCACTCTGCGGCACTCAACCTAATATCTAACTTATATTTTCTGCATTGTCGTCTACTTATTGGCCCCTCCGAAGGGCAAGTGCATGGAGCGGACCTTGATTTGATGACACAATTTGCACCTTCGTACCGCTTTATCTGTTAATATTCAGTCTTGATTGTTCCCGTTATTAAAGTGCTGCGCAGTATGTATGTGCGATATAAATAAATATAAAGTAAATTAAGTTTGAATATGCTCTTCGCATTTCTCTATTAATGCTCTTCCATCATATTGTATCTCCTACAACGCCTCTCCTTCACAATCTGTACAAACTTACGTTAAATTATTTCCTGGTAAATTTTGTTTTGCATCTGACTTTAGTAGTCATGCTCAGAAATGACTGATGTAGCAATGTCTTTTTGGAAACAGTGCCTCAAGAACTGTACACAATACTGTAGGTGAGGTCTCAATAGTGATCTATATAGTGGTAATATGACCTCACTCTTCCTATACAACCTAGTAATCTACAGGCTTTCCCGTCTGCTGACTAGGCTGCTTGCTCACCTTCATGCAATCCGATACTATAGCTCCCAGGTACCTCTGTTCTTAATGTAAGTATTTATGCAAAATTGCACAATTTGTTTTAATGGGGTCATTTCTGAATCATCTCACCGGTAAGCATGAAGGTATGGTGCTGCTACACAGAGTAGCCAATTGGGTGTCTGCTTTCTTTTTTTCTAAACTAAACTAGAAGACTCTCGCTGACTGCAATAGGTAGCACCATCTTTTCTATAGTTAATAAGAGGACAGGAACAGTGATGGGTGCACAACTTGTGGGAACTGGCTTCTTTTGGAACTCTTGCACTTCGATTCAACAATTTTTTCGAAATAATTTTTTTATTTTAAGTAGTATCTTTCCAAGTGCCTACTGCCCACAGCTTTGTAGGATTCCTCATAATAGTGATGTGCAAGAGTGATCAAATTTTAGCAGGCGTGTCAGCTACCATTAGATCATTATTTCAAGTAGCCTCCTATTGCTGGAGTTCCTTTATGGAAGTAATCCCCAGTGATGTTTTTAGGACACTGTCGGCTTTAAACCGCACTGTGCCTACGGGCACAGCACCTGGAAGCCCAGGAACACTACTGGAAACTGAGGAGGTCAGTGAGCGCTGCAGTCCACTCTGGTAGGGTGAGATAAATTACCCACCCATCGTTCAGTCAGGACATAGATTTACATCCTGTTTTGCTAAGGCCCAGGGGGACAAGATGCAGATCTTCTATGGGTGGACGGGAAAAGGTTACATAGGCTTCTCCACTGACAAATGGTTGCATTCAGTATTTTTAAGGGTTAAATGGTTCAAGAGATACAGATCTCTGCAGTGGGTTAGCGTCCTGGACTTCGCTACACTTCTCATCCAATCCATCTATCCCCATTCTGGATCTAGAACTGCCTGGCACAGTCACGATGGTGTCAGACTTACACCAATGGGAATGACTGGATCGGAGACAAGCAAAACTTTTTTTGGTTTCATTAACTATTTATCACTGCAACATTTACAGATCATATTAACTCAAATAACAACAAGAACACATTAACAGTCCAGCGTGAGAACATATTAGGTAAAACATGGATCAGCAGCAATACATGGTGGGATAAGAAAAACTCCTAGATGACAGTTATCTAGAGATCTTACACAGGGAACACATGGATACTCAACATCGTATTGAGTGGGTTGTGAGGAGCCCTTAAATATAGGATATGCCATATTCTATGACTGGACTACGAGCAGGGAAAAAAAAAAAAAGAGAGGGATCTTTAGTTTCTGGTTAGAAGTAATTTGGATGTTTTGCAAACATACACTATCAATTTTCAGTGACTTTGTTCTCTGAATGCAATGGCCCATGGAGTAGAAGCACTAAAGGGTCACTTATTAATAGTAGTGATCTGTTCGAGAAGACCACAGACAAAGTTCCAAATCGGTTGAGTCATGGGACATTCCCACCAGATATGGTAAAATGCGCTGACCACGCTGCAGTTGTTCCAACAATGGTTGGATGAGTGGGGGCAAAGCCTGGGAATCTTGTCCGGGATCATGTACCATCCATCCTGTGTAAATTTGAAAGAGTTTTCCCGGATTCAAACATTAATGGCACCGTAGCTGTTCATCTTTTACTGAGTGACCACCCCTCTCTGTCCAGTCTCCCCTGCCATGTCCCTCTCCTGTGCCTGATCGTATGTCTCCCACTGGGGAGGTTCAGGAGTGAAAACGGAATGGTATAAATGATAGAAATAGCATCCCTACAGCCCGCAGAGTAAATGCATTTCAGCCCAAAAAGGGATTATAAGCATAAGACTTTCGAACAAGACTGCTGGTGAACTAAACTGATAATCCGCAGTTATTGGGGTTGCTAGACACAACCTCAAAAAGGTGCAGTTCACCCAACATGCTAGGGCCACTCGTAAGGTTGCTATACCAGGGCCCAAGATTTATCTTAGCAGCCCTGCATGCCCACACCCCCCCACACACACTCGCTGCCGCCACCACAAACCTGCCCGCACCAACCAATCCGCTCTCCACTACCACTCCCGTGGGTGAGAAAGTGTGGGCAGCATCAGCATTTTGGTCCAGTCAGTCAGACCATACTCCTCTTTTCTCTACTCAGAATGCAGGGCGTGATGCCATCACATCCGCTGGGTGCACTCTGCATTCTGGGAGTACTGGACTGGTAAGGGGGGGAGAGAGCATAGAGCTGTGCACCTTGGTCGTGATTTTTCTTTTTTTTGGGGGGGGAGAGAGGGGGGCTGTCACCATGAGTTATAGCACCAGGTGACACCAACCCTAGTGACGCCTCTGTATGTGTGTCCATGTGATAGGAAGTATAAATTGTGAACTCCACTCGGCCAGGGACCGATGTGAATGGCTAAATATTCTCTGTAAAGCGATGCGGAATATGTATACGCTACATAAATAATTGTTAATAAATAAAAGAAAAATAAATAATCCTTATTCCTCCTTTTGCAAGGATCTGTCAGTCTTGTTAGATGCCCATAGCAAGGTAATATTATTTAGGGCGATCCCAGGTGGAATAATGGATGGAGATAGTGGAGGGATATGTTGCCAACAAGAACACACTTTTTGCTGTGTTACAAGAGAAAAGAGTAAAGTGAATCGAGGGAAGGGTATAGGCTGAGGCTGACACGCTGACCCTGGGCAGCCATGGGCAGTATCTACTTCCCAGGTCAATGGTGAAAAAGTTTTCAATATATACCCCCTACAAATTACAAATAAATGCTTCAAATAGTGACTGCATGGATGTTAAAGAGGTATTAGGAACCCCAACAAAGAGTATTGCGAAGAAATAAAACAGGTGTGGAAACCATCCATTTTGACAGCATTTATACAAAAATAAAACATTTTTCATCAAAAAGAGGCCTTCGACACAGTTTAAGGAGGCACCATCTGCATGATAAATGCTGGACCAGGAGGGAAGTCCGATTTCACACAGCCCAATGGCCAGCCACACTTCAGAAACCATTTAATAATAATATTATTATTATTATTATTATTTATATAGCGCTTTTCTCCTAAAGGACTCAAAGTGCTTTACATTTGCCTTTACAGTACAAAATAAGCTTAAACAAGGGACATTAGTGAAATGTTTGGGTGAAGAGATTCTAGAGTGGAGGCCTCTCGAACTGTGCGGGGAACTAAGTTCCATAAGGTTGGAGCCACAAAACTGAAAGCTCGACCCCCAGACGAATTCCGGGAGATTCTAGGTGCTGTTAATAGTCCTTCGTCAACAGATCGCAGTAATCGAGTGGGACGGTAAGGAATCAGAAGCTGCGTTAGGTACCTTGGGCCCTGGTCATGTAGGGCTTTGTAAGGTAGTAAGCCAATCTTGAAAACAATTCGCCATCTGACAGGCAGCCAGTGAAGGGAGTAGAGAATGGTTGTTATGTGGCTGGAACGTGGCTGGTTGGTTAATAACCTGGCAGCTGCGTTTTGTACCATCTGCAAGCGGTGCAATTCTTTTGCTGGGAGTCCAAGGTAGAGGGCATTGCAGTATTCTAGGCGTGAAGATATAAAGTTCCAGCTTACTACACAGCTGGCAGGCCAGGCTCCAGAGATACTTACAGTACGATCAGGTCTCCACAAAAATGCCCAAAACTCAGGATCCAGTTCCAAAACTGTCAGTTAAAGGCATTGTAGTAAAGGCACTATTCTTGATCCATGGCAGCTCAAGTGGCTGCTACGGGGCCCAGGGGGAAGGGTACCCTTAGGCTACCCAGCATTTGGATGTTTCCGTCTAGAACTTTAATTTGTACACAGCTCCACTAAGCAGGAAGGAGAGCGCCCTGCAGACAGCACTCAGAACGATTCAGTGTTTGTGCTTCAGGGAATGTATCTTACGCTGCCTGCTATGTGCAGTTAAACAGCATATAAACGTAGGGCTGCCTAATAACCACAGCTGTCACAGAGAAGTGCTGTCTGGGGAGCTGAAGAGGACACGTGGACGATGTTGCTATCGGGCACCTTTATTCCTAGTTACATCCCTGCCCCGAACCAGAACATTTAACAATTTTTATTCACAGAGCCATATCTGGCACCTAATGCACAGCCTCTCCGGTGCACAGCGTAAGAACCTACCAACCCTCAGGCCTCTATTCTGCCAGCACATTCTTACACTGCATTTGGCTGAACCTACCCAGATGCCATTCACATCAGAGAAGAGTTTATTGGCTGACAGCACTGGATCAAATCCCAGACAAAACTGCTGGAACCCATCAGTTGCAATGTTGGAAATCTAACCAAGAAGCTACTGGTCTCTGTCAGAACTGGCTGATAGCTATTCGCCAGCCTATTGAGAGAGAGAGAGAGAGAGAGAGAGAGAGAGGAAGGAGGAGGAGACCAATTACATCATCAACTGGCAGTTGTATATTGTGAACAATTGTATAGATCTAAACACTTGGTGGCTTGGGTTCCCAGGTTATTGTTGTGTTTGTCCCAAAAACTCACTATAAGAATATGTAAAAGGTGCTGGAGGTCACATGTAAGAGGACACATCTGAAGGCCTGCAGAGCTTAATGCTATAACGGAATCAGTATGATTCCAGTATGATCCCAACGCCGCAGGCCGACAGCAGAGAAAATCCAGCCAGGGGATTTAGGCAAGTATAACTAACCCTACCCTCCCCCCTCTCCTAACCCTCCCTTAGGGGTGCCTAACCCTAACTTCCCCTCTAGTGCCTAAACCTGTCTCCCGGGAGGGTGCCTAACCTTATCCTCCCCCTGGGGGTGCCTAACCCAAACCCCCCCCTCCCCTAGCCTAAACCTAACCCTCCCGGGAGTGGGGGGGGGGGTGGCCTAACCCTAAGTCCCCCCCTGGGAGCCCTAATATCTAACCCCCGCACGGCTTACGCTCGTCTGGTATGCCGGGCGTCAGGCTCGGCATTTAGACCGTCGGCTTCCTGACTGCATCCCGCTGCAACACAGCAGCGGAAGACGCTCCCTACAGAGGTGGTATGTTAGAGGTGGTGTATACTAGAAGTGGGATAACGAGAATAATACATCCTCCTCTGCAACATGTAAAAATATTAGGAGTGGCAGGAGAGTTATGATCATCCTTTATTAATATGGAGTCACAAGGCTTCCGCAGCACCTTACAAAGTACATACGCAAATGATCACACAAGAAAACAGTTAATCAGCAGTACCAAACAATGCAGGACAAGGACATGGTTCTTACTTCGCTGCATTAGCCATTGTAATACTTTAAAAATCAGCAGGGTGTCAGCAACCAAGTGTTAGGTGCCGTTGTGGGGAGTTAGTGAGGCGTAAGTGCTAGTGTAAGTAAGGGAAGGAGATGCACATGAGGGAAGAGGGCCCTGCTCGTGAGAGCTTACATTCTAAAAGGTTCTTACTTCAAAGCGCTGAATTACCAACATTGTAATTAGGTGCAAATTTTGCACTAAAACCATTGAAGCCAGGCACTTGAAATCATTGTCCAACTCACAATAGCTAATTGCCGATTGGTTGCTATGAGTCACTGCAAATTATGCCCCTGAATAGAATGTCAGTAAATGGGCCTTACTGACAGTTGTACAATGCAATCACAGGACACTTTCAAAATTAGCCATAAGAGATTTGTGATATCACTTCTAAATAAACATCAGAATATACATTAAGAGTGGTATAAACTATTTTCACTTGTGTGAGATTATGTATACAGTAAGAAGCCTGCGCTAAATACCAGTGTTGTACAGAAACAGGTGAAAGAAGAGCAGATTTAATTAATCCTAGAAAACAAGTTGATACACACAATATAATAGGAGAGGTTATACACAACCAGTAATAAGAACCTCTTATAATACAGTTCTCCAAATGGACAGCCATGCTACAGGTGTAACAAATAGATTTAACAGATTAAAGGTGCGTACACACTACACGATATGCTCCCTGAGCGATATCGTGTAGTGTGTCCCCGGCAGGCTGTGCTCAATGTCGTTCATGACATTGAGCAGAGCCGCTGAACGATATCATTAACGATATCGTTCAGCGCCGGGCTCTCTCCCCCATTCCCCAACATGCAGCAACCTGACAAGGTCGTCAGATTGTGCTGCATGTTCAGGCGATGGACAATGTCGAAAACGACCAGCGGGAGTGCGCATCGCTGGTCGTTTCCGACATAAAAGTGCACGATTTTTGCACAATTACTGAGCGATTGCACGATTACGATGTCGTAATCGTGCAGTCGCTCAGTAATATCACCCAGTGTGTACCCACCATAACACTCCCCCCTCTTGATGTGATACAGTCTTCACATAGAAGAAATACAAAACAAAAGACAGGTGTAATACACAGATATAATACACAGCCTCAGAGATTCCGTGCAATACAGATGCATACTACAGAGAGCAGCTCCCACTAACACTGCTACAGGACCCCCACAAAACCCTCCCAAAAGATAACCACACTACAGTTGTAATAAACCGTCAATGAAGAGACCCCCACACTACAGCTGTAATGGGTGGGGAACTTTTTTTTCTGCCGAGGGCCATTTTGATATATATAACATCATTCGCGGGCCCAGTGCAGGCCACGCCCCCTCCATGTGATGTCACACGGGGTGGGACCACAATCGCCGGTGATTACAGCAATGCCCGCAGCACCCTCAGGAGCTGTAAGGACAGTGGTGTGATCGTCTGAAGTGTCCTAAGGACGCTCCAGCCGGCACTGCTGCATAGATTCTGGCTGCAGGGTACCATTCTAGGCACCCAGCTAGCCAGATGAGGCTAGCAGAAAAAGCTCAGAGGGCCAGACCAAATGATTCCGTATACGGCCCCGGGCTTGAGGTTCCCCACCCCTGTAATAAGCAGTCCATGAAGAGACCCCCACACTACAGCTGTAATACGCAGTCCATGAAGAGACCCCAACACTATAGCTGTAATAAGCAGTCCAGGAAGAGACCCCCACACTACAGCCCTGATACGCAGTCCACGAAGAGACCCCAACACTATAGCTGTAATAAGCAGTCCATGAAGAGACCCCCACACTACAGCTCTGATACACAGTCCATGAAGAGACCCCCACACTACAGCTGTAATTCGCAGTCCATGAAGAGACCCCTACAATATGCAGTCCGTGAAGAGACCCCTACAATATGCAGTCCGTGAAGAGACCCCTGTACTACGACTGTAATAAGCAGTCCATGAAGAGACCCTAACAATACGCAGTCCGTGAAGAGACCCCCACACTACAGCTATAATAAGCAGTCCATGAAGAGACCCCGACACTGCAAGCTATAATAAGCAGTCCATGAAGAGACCCCGACACTGCAAGCTGTAATACGCAGTCCATGAAGAGACCCCGACACTGCAAGCTGTAATACGCAGTCCATGAAGAGACCCCGACACTGCAAGCTGTAATACGCAGTCCGTGAAGAGACCCCCACACTACAGCTGTAACAAGCAGTCCATGAAGAGACCCCGACACTGCAAGCTGTAATACGCAGTCCATGAAGAGACCCCGACACTGCAAGCTGTAATACGCAGTCCGTGAAGAGACCCCCACACTACAGCTGTAACAAGCAGTCCATGAAGAGACCCCGACACTGCAAGCTATAATAAGCAGTCCATGAAGAGACCCCGACACTGCAAGCTGTAATATGCAGTCCATGAAGAGACCCCGACACTGCAAGCTGTAATACGCAGTCCGTGAAGAGACCCCCACACTACAGCTGTAACAAGCAGTCCATGAAGAGACCCCGACACTGCAAGCTATAATAAGCAGTCCATGAAGAGACCCCGACACTGCAAGCTGTAATACGCAGTCCATGAAGAGACCCCGACACTAAAGCTGTAATACGCAGTCCGTAAAGAGACCCCCCCACTACAGCTGTAACAAGCAGTCAAAGCAAATTTCGCATACCAGGTGTATACCATTTTTAGAGACCTAGGGCCTAATTCACTACCAATCTAGCGTTCCCGCTAGGCTGTTTTAGCGGGGCACGGCGCCCTGCCCTCCTTCTGGAGGGCAAAATGCACCCTGCCCTCACAGCCTGCGGGTGTCGTCTTCATCCGCGGGTCGCAGTGTTCCGCAGGTGGAGAAATGTGCGGTGACCCTGTCACCGCCGGAGAATAGACTCCGGGCGCATGCGCCCGGCATCTATTCTCCCTGTCTGCAGCGCTTGGGGGCTGCCCGGCGTGTCCGTAAGTGCCGGGCACGCCCCCAAGAGTGACGAAAAAGGGCCGCATCTTATAGACACGCCCCCTTTTGGACACGCGCGCACAATGGTGCCCTCTCTGGCTCCGGCGCCCTGCCTGCCGCCGAAGCTAGAGTGAACACTACCAATCGCAACTGCGATTATGCACGCAATGGGCCGATTGTTGTGTTCTGCACATGCATCGCAGTGCGCAAAGACTCCACTGCGATCGCAGTGACTATGCAGACCTATCGCAGAGTGCTTGACCGGAAGTAGCGTCTGGGATGGGGTCGGCAAAACGCAGGTGTGTCAGTGCGTTTGAACGCCGTTACAGGGACGTGCATAAATTAGCCACCGCGCTGCCATACGCAGCTTGGGCTTTCACTGCGTGCGATAAGGTTAGCAATTCCTGAGTAAGGTCAGACCTTGTGTAAGTGTGCGTGAGGCTGCCATTGTACTCGATGTTACCGATGGAATCGCAGTCCAAGTATTACGGATGTGTGTAAGGTAAAGTGGATGTCCCTATGTTAGGCTGCGTATGGCATTGCATTTGCAATCATTAGCATATCTTCGTAGTGAGACTGCGTGCGTAATCGCTATTGAGATCCTTACTGAATCAGGTCTCTAGTGCGCCACACATACGATTGAACACAAAGCTTCTAGAGATACCTTTCACCACAATCATCCGACAAAGTGTCCACTAAGACAGCTGCCTATTACAGATATAATACACAGCTCCCATACAGAAATCCCCACATTACAGATGCAATACACAAACGCCAAGAGACGCCCGCACTACAAATATAAAACACAGACCCTCTGCCCATACTACAAGCACAATATATGGTCCGCAAGAATCACCTCCACTCCCCATATGTCATATACAATGCAGGTACTAGTGAATAATACATGGTGTGGGGAGTCCAATACCTACAAGCATGTCACAGGTGTAATGCACAGTGATGTCCACATTATAGATGTAATGCAGTTCTTACGTAGGCCTCATGTTGCTGCGACACTGATGTATGAGACACACGTGTTCTGTACGGCTGACATCCATCCCACAAGCTGATCACAGGCATCAGCAGCCCTGCCTCCATTTCACCCTAATGGGAACCTATATATTCGGTGTTTCACAGTGGTATTTACACAAAAAAATAGCAGTTAAATTGTTAAATGTGTGGAAGACATACATCTGCGCACACTGACAGAGGCAACTAAGAGAGTGCTGTGCCCTGTGTATAGCTATACACAGAGACATCAGCCAGAGAGCTGTACCCGACTATACACCGAGGCATCCGAGAGAGTGCTGTGCTCAGCTATACACAGAGACATCCGAGAGAGTGCTGTGCCCTGCTATACACAGAGACATCAGAGAGAGGGCTGTGCCCGACTATACACTGAGGCATCAGAGAGAGGGCTGTGCCAGGCTATACACAGAGACATAAGAGTGCTGTACCCAGCTATACACTGGAGACTCAACAGAGAGGTGCTCTGCCAGGCTATACACAGAGCATAAGAGAGAGGGCTGAGCCAATCTATACACAGAGACTCATAAGAGAGAGCGCTGTGCCCGGAGAGGGAGAGATAGATAGAAGAGAGAGAGAGAGAGAGACAGAGAGACAGAGACAGAGACAGAGAGAGAGACAGAGAGAGAGAGAGACAGAGAGAGAGAGACAGAGAGAGAGAGACAGAGAGAGAGAGACAGAGAGAGAGAGAGAGAGAGACAGAGAGAGAGAGAGAGACACAGAGAGAGAGAGAGAGAGAGAGAGAGAGAGAGAGATCGATCTGAGAAAGGGATGTACCCAGCTACACACAGAGAGACATCTGAGAAAGAGTTGTGCCTGGCTACACACAGGGACATCTGAGAGAGGGCTGTACCCTGCTATACACAGAGAGACATCTGAGAGAGGGCTGTACCCTGCTATACACAGAGAGACATTGAGAGAGGGCTGTACCCTGCTATACACAGAGAGACATCTGAGAGAGGGCTGTACCCTGCTATACACAGAGAGACATCTGAGAGAGGGCTGTACCCTGCTATACACAGAGAGACATCTGAGAGAGGGCTGTACCCTGCTATACACAGAGAGACATCTGAGAGAGGGCTGTACCCTGCTATACACAGAGAGACATTGAGAGAGGGCTGTACCCTGCTATACACAGAGAGACATCTGAGAGAGGGCTGTACCCTGCTATACACAGAGAGACATCTGAGAGAGGGCTGTACCCTGCTATACACAGAGAGACATCTGAGAGAGGGCTGTACCCTGCTATACACAGAGAGACATCTGAGAGAGGGCTGTACCCTGCTATACACAGAGAGACATCTGAGAGAGAGCTGTACCCTGCTATACACAGAGAGACATCTGAGAGAGAGCTGTGCTGCTGTGCCCGGGGTATTGGTACCTTAGAGTAAGGGCAGTGTTTGTGTATACAGGCAAAGTAACTTTTTATGAGGTATACTGGTAGTGAGACCTAGGGGTAAAAGCTGTGCTTGTGTACACTGATAGAGGTGTACCTGTTACTAAGCTTGTGGTCTCACATGTACATGAGTAAGGTTGTGAATATGCAACTAAAAAGTGCTTAAGATGTAATATATGCAGCTTAGAAAGAATAAAGATAATTACAGGCGAGGGGAGAGGATCTCTCTCAAAGGGTATGTGTAGGTTTAGAGGTGTATAGGCTGCACGTACAAAGGGAAACGTGAATATATGTATGTAATGTATATATATATATATAAGGACACACAAAATGCCTGTGTTACACACTGGAAGGCACGTACGTGTGACGGATTGGTATATGCTGCTAGTTGTATATACAAGCACTGAACAGCCTTGTAGAAGCAGGAGTGGTGTCATTTCTGTGCCTGAAGCAAATGCCAAAAAAATCCCAGAACCAAACCGTCTGGCAGCAGTGGTGAATGGAGGGGATAGCGACCGCTCTCTCTTCCCTGGAGGCACGCTGCAGCACACGCATGGTTAATGTCTCTTTCCCAAGGCCACACACATACTGTGTACACTATACATAGTCACACACACTGTATATGGTATACACACTAAACCTAGCTGGATACACAGTGTGCACACCGATGCGCACACACACACACACACCGTGAGATTGTAGGCAAAATATCTATGAAATAAAGGACAGTAAGCAGAACATAGCGATTAGTGCAGGTATATATACATAATATATATACACCCAAACACACATATACCATCGATACGGACAATGTCATAGTACGAAACAGCTCTGCACATGGATGCAGCACTGCAGGAGTTACATTTAACCCCTTTCAGTGAAGCTGCAAGACACAAGTCAGCAAAATGTATCCCGGTTGCTGTCACATCATGCATTGTACACCTGCAGTCTATTAAGTTCCTATGGAGAATATCCCCTTCAGGTTCCCAGGCACAGTAGAAAGCATCCGCCCACTCTCCCTTCCTGTAAATCCAGATTAAATGCCACCCTGACTCATTCACTGGGCCAGTGTCATGCACCCAGCCTCTTCTTCCACATACATTCAGAGCAGACAGTAAGCCGGTACTCACAGGAGCAGTGATAGATCCCACTTTAGAAGTGACAAATGAACCTTCCCAGGTCTGAAACAGAACAGTCCCAGTTTAGTCCTTTCCAACGGATTATCCCAAATGCAGTGACTGTGGCTTTGCTTTGTTACCCATTAATCCACGCATGCTCCTTAGAAATGATATAATCTGCATAACCCCACCCACCTGCCCTTCTGACTGGCTGGTGCTGCTACAATATGTAAATGTGGCACTCCTAGCCACACCCAGAAGTCTTCTCAGCCCCACCCTCTGCTCTGGCCTCAAATTCCTTCCTTCTGTAACAAAGTATCTGGAATCTGACAAATTCTTCCCCTAAAGTTAGAAGCAACAAAAAGACCGGAAATTAACTGAACAGAAATAAATATTTGGACGCTTTGTTGTTGGGAACAGGTCTCAATTTTTTTTTCATTTTTGAAGAACTAGGACAGAAGCAAACCAAATAGAAAATGAATGTTTTATTGTGACTTTGGGTGGTGTGTACTTACTCACTGCATATTGACCGGGTTCCAAGGACAATGCTCAACATACTTAGGGGAGTATTTATAAATAAGACTGGAGAGAGAGAAAATTGTGAGAGATAAAGCACTAACCAATCAGCTTCTAACTTACATTTTACAAGCTGTGTTTGAAAAATGACAGTTAGGAGCTGATTGGTTAATACTTTTTCTCTCACAATTTTCTCTCTCATCAAGCTTTAGTACATAGACCACTTAGGCTGATCCGGATTCGGATAGATCTCTTTGCATAGACACTAATAGCTAGTTTCAGCATACAGAGCATGCGCACAGTGCATGTTTGCATAGGTCTGATTCAGATGGGTCTTTGCGTGAAATTGGCGTTGCGGGGCAGGAACTGGGCAGTGACAATGCGATCGCACTAGACTGTTCTGCGGAAGCATGACGAGTGTGTTATGGGCGTGTATCTAAAGCTCCATGCTAGTCGTGCTCACGGGGTAGGGACACATTTCTTGCATCCAGCAGGGGACTGCTGCACGTACTGATACTAATGATGACCATTGCGACCGTGGATGGAAAAATAGTGGCGTAACCAGACTTTAATGTGCCCTGTGTAGCCTCGCCCTTTTGCGCATGACATAATGACGTTGTGCATGGGGGGTGCGAGGCCAGCCAGCACTTGGAAGCACAACAGTGCACAGAGTACCTAGAAGTCGCTCCGTATACACAGTAGGGTACCTACCTGCAGCAGCAGCATTACCGGCTGCAGGGCTCAGTTCTAGGCACACTGCTAGCCAGAAGCAAGGGCCATGGGGCAGAGGCACTGCCGTCTTTGGCGGCACCGGTCGCACACCCCTAGTTACAGCCCTGGCCGTCCAGCTCGAAGCTGCATGGATCTTAGCATTAGACCTACGGAAACTGGCATTAACATACGGTAGTAAATCTGGCAAGCACAGCCTGTGTCCGACTGTCGCACTGAATAACAGAAAAAAATAATACTTAATTGGGATAGTACAGAGGACACATAATAACATCTATTTATATACAGAATTGACTGAAGGGCTCTACAAATATGAACAAACACTGCATTAAAACAGACCAGAGTAAAATATATGAGGGGTCCTTGCTTGCATGCTGAAGTCCTATAGCAGAATAGGAGCTTGCCACATGAGGACAAATGCCATGGGATGAGCATTGCTCCAGCCAGACTGCAGTGGGGAGAAAAGTGTTCAATAGGGTTACATGACCCAGTCACACAGGGAAGTCAGTAACTTATTTCAGCATAGAAATAGAATAACTGTAAAGCTGGGTGCACACTGAGCGATGTCTGTGTTCCCATCTAATATGTCAGCTCAACAGGGAAGGAACTTCAGGGGAACTAGAGAGTTTGGAGGCATGGGGAAATTCATCCTGTACAAGGGAGGAAATTCCACTAAGTGGGTGCAGCCCGAAAAAAGTCCTGTACTTGGGAATGGGAGGAAGTAATATGGGAGGATGAAAGGCAGACGTCTTGGGCAGGCTGGCGGGGATGGGACGAGTGAACAGATGTACTGCATGCAGGTTTGTTAATGGCTTTGTATGTTAGGACACTTATGGGTCTTATTCATCAATACATAATTATCACTCGCTACAAGTTTATACAACCTTTCGGAGGCATTCATCATGTCTCATTGCCTAAAGTGTCACTTCCAAAAAGCTGCTCTATCTGCGGTGTCAGCTTTTTGGAATTGTGACACTTTTCCCCTGCAGCTGAGGTGTCCATAAGGATTCCCTCAAACTGCGCATGTGTCATCGTCGCTGCCATCTCCCCCGTCGCTGTCTGTAACCACAGACCACCGCCCCCCCCCCCCCCCCGCCAATGTCTATCCCATGCCCCTAACCGTTGGTGTCTTCCCCTCTGCATCCTCTCACCTGTCTCTTTGCAGTGTCGGCGTGGAGCCTGGATGGGAGGGAGCAACTGAGGTGAGTCGGAGGCAGTGTGGGGGGACAAGGGGCTACAGGGCCACCAAAGCTCTCAGCTCCCAGACTTCTACAGATACAGTAGAGAAGGATCTGAACAGATCCCTCTATGGCTGCAGAGGCTGCTGTGTAAATCTTCACAGGCTATCGTGTAAATGGCAGCCTGTGAAGATTATCGGGGTCTGTATGCCATCTCAGGATGGCGTACAGTAACACCACCAAGTTACGAAAAAATGCTTTTTAGGAACTGGATGAATGCCCTGACACTCAATTTATACAAAAGTATGTGAAAGTGTTTAGTTTTCACCTGCTTTTATATAGTCTAAGGAATGATGAATATACCCCACATTCTTGATTTCAAATACATAAAGCCAATGTAAGGACTGGCAGAGCAGTAGAACGTTTTTCCCAGAAAATGAATCTAGTTGCTGCTTTCAACTAATCCTCCCTTCTTGCACCATATCCCTCCCCCCCTTGGTGCCTAAACCTAACCGTTTCTCTCTTAGTGCCTAAACCTAACCATTTCCCTCTTAGTGCCTAACCATCTCCCCCCCCACCCCAAGTGGTGCCTGAACCCAACCCTCTCCCCCCGCGGCAAACAGCTAAGACGCCCCGGTGTACTTTCATTCGGGATTGTGGCTGTCGAGACTCCAGTGTCATCATATAGACTGGCGTCAGTATTTCCACACCTATTTTTAGTCCTGGGTTGGGCCTTTGACGGCCTGCATCCCTTCCGCCAGCATACTTATTACATCCCGGTATGTATGAAAAATAGAAAACTTACATGTCCATGATACTTTTATAAATGTGCCCAACTGTTCTCAAGAAGGACAAGAGACTGCCTTACTAACACTACTTATTTATATAATAAATATATATATATATATATATATATATATATATATATATACATACATACATACATACATACATACACACACACACACACACACACATATATATATATACACATACAGTCAGGTCCATAAATATTGGGACATTGACAGAATTTTCATATTTTGGCCTCTATTCACCACCACAATGGCTTTGAAATGAAACAAACAAGATGTGATTTAACTGCAGACTTTCAGATTTAATTTGAGGGTAATTACATCCAAATCAGGTGAACGGTGTAGGAATTACAACGGTTTCTATATGTGCCTCCCACTTTTTAAGGGGCCAAAAGTAATGGGACAAACTAAACAATCCTAAATCTAACTTTCACTTTTTAATACTTTGTTGCAAATCCTTTGCAGACAATTACAGCCTGAAGTCTGGAACGCATAGACATCACCAGACACTGGGTTTCATCCCTGGTGATGCTCTGCCAGGCCTCTACTGCAAATGTCTTCAGTTCCTGCTTGTTCTTGGGGCATTTTCCCTTCAGTTTTG
The DNA here is from genome assembly GCA_031769625.1 of Taudactylus pleione. Taxonomy (NCBI): domain Eukaryota; kingdom Metazoa; phylum Chordata; class Amphibia; order Anura; family Myobatrachidae; genus Taudactylus; species Taudactylus pleione. Next base: position 502,600 of record JAUIMM010000506.1, on the reverse strand, counting down.
TCTTCATCAAGTGAAATGCATGCTCAATCGGATTCAGGTCAGGGGATTGACTTGGCCATTGCATTACATTCCACTTTTTAGCCTCACAAAAACTCTTTGGTTGCTTTTGCAGTATGCTTCGGGTCATTGTCCATCTGCACTGTGAAGAGCTGTCCAATGAGTTCTGAAGCATTTGACTGAATATGAGCATATAATATTGCCCGAAACACCTCAGAATTCATTCTGCTGCTTTTGTCAGCAGTCACATCATCAATAAATACAAGGGAACCAGTTCCATTGGCAGCCATACATGCCCACGCTATGACACTACCACCACCATGCTTCACTGATGAGGTGGTATGTTTTGGATCATGAGCAGTTCCTTTCCTTCTCTTCTCTTCCCATCACTCTGGTACAAGTTGATCTTTGTCTCATTTGTCAATAGGATATTGTTCCAGAACTGTAATGGCTTTTTTAGATGTTGTTTGGCAAACTCTAATCTGGTCTTCCTGTTTTTGTGGCTCACCAATGGTTTGCATCTTGTGGTGAACCCTCTATATTCACTCTTGTGAAGCTTCTCTTGATTGTTGACTTTGACACATATACATCTACCTCCTGGAGAGTGTTCTTGATTTGGCCAACTGTTGTGAAGGGGTTTTTCTTCACCAGGGAAATAATTCTTTTGTCATCCACCACAGTTGTTTTCCGTGGTCTTCCGGGTCTTTTGGTGTTGCTGAGCTCTCCAATGCGTTCTTTCTTTTTAAGAATGTTCCAAACAGTTGATTTGGCCACACCTAATGTTTTTGCTATCTCTCTGATGGGTTTGTTTTGATTTTTCAGCCTAATGATGGCTTGCTTCACTGATAGTGACAGCGCTTTGGATCTCATATTGAGAGTTGACAGCAACTGATTCCAAATGCAAATGTCACACATAGAATCAACTCCAGACCTTTCACCTGCTTAATTTATAATGAAATAATGAGGGAATAGCCCACATCTGTCCATGAAATAGCTTTTGAGTTGATAGTCCCATTACTTTTGGCCCCTTAAAAAGTGGGAGGCACATATTGAAACTGTTGTAATTCCTACACCGTTCACCCGATTTGGATGTAATTACCCTCAAATTAAATCTGAAAGTCTGCAGTTAAAGCACATATTGTTTGTTTCATTTCAAAACCATTGTGGTGGTGAATAGAGGCCAAAATCTGAAAATTCTGTCAATGTCACCATATTTATGGACCTGACTGTATGTACTGTGTATATGTATATATATATATATATATATATATATATATATATATATATATATATATATATATATACACATACATACATATATATATATATATATATATATATATATACATACATACATACATACACACACACACACACACACACATATACATACATATATATACACACACACACACACATGATATACAACACATCATCGGCATATAGATATATTTGCAGGCACCAGGGACCCAATTCATTACGGATTGCTATTGCGATCGCAGCTGTGATTACGCACGCAGGTCTGCTGCGAAAATATGGTAATGAATGTGATCGCAAAGCTATTATAGAGACGCCCAAAGCCAGCATAGAGACGCCCACTACCGCTTGCACACATCCATATTAACTCACAGTCCTGCGTTCAAGTAACATCGGCCCCTCACACACAATTACAACAGGTCTGACCTCAGAAATTGCTAATCTCATTGCACGCAGTGAGTACACAAGCGGCGTATGCAGTCGCAGTGGCTAATTTCTGCACGCCCTTGTAACGGTGTTCAAACGGACAGGCACGCCTGCGTTTCTCAGACCACTCCCCCGTCACCACCCCAAAGCGATCCCGTCCCTCCGTGTAGGTGAACGCAGAGCGATCGCAATGCTAACTCGCGCACTGTGATGCATACGCATGTGCAGTACGCAACAATCGTCCGTCTGTGTACGCTATCGCAATAGTGATCTATGCCGAACCAGGCCCTATATTTGCACTATTTATATTATCACCTGTTCATGAGTGTGATGTAAGCATACAATGAATTAGATTTTCATGATAACAAATGCAAAGGTCTCTTGTCAAAGACGATGTTGCTATTGAAGGTGTCGTATTGCATACTGTAATTGTTAGAAAGTTCCCATCGGCGCAGCTAAAGCTGGCTACAAACATTCAGATCCAGCCTTTGGCCAGATTGGACCTATAACCAAATATTACCCAATGTGACCACAGATGGGCAGCCAAATAGAACAGATATGACTGTATAGCATGGATGGGGGGGGACTTTGCTGTGGGGCTCTATTAGTGCATCTCACTGTTCACTGCACATGCTGGGCCTGATTCAGAGACGGACGCTCTGAACGAGCACTCGCTCTGAATCAGGGCGTTTTTTTATTTTATTTTGTGTTCGGCCTCCTGGCCGCTCGCATAGCTGTGGGTGACCACCCACAGCTATTGCGAACGGCCAGGTTGATGGTCGCGATGGTCAAGACCATCGCGACTTGCGATGAGACCCTTGTGGTAGGGTCTCGTGGCCGCAAGACCCAGAGAGCTTCTGGCTCTAACAGAGCCGGAAGCTCTCCCACTGACATCACTGGTGATGTCAGTGGGGCCGCCCCCAAACGGCAGGCGTTCCTTCTGGAATGCCTCTGTTTGGCCAGCCACCCCCCCTGCCCGCCTACCAAATGGGGCGAGCTGTCAATCACCATCGACAGCTTGCCCCTTTGGTGAGAGACCCGGAGCGACGGAGCACCTGACGCTAGCCAGGTCTCGCGCATGCGCACGGTGGAGCTGGCTCCATCGTGCGCATGCCCAGTGGGCAAACTTCGACCCAGTTGCGAGCGCTCAGCGCTTGTGACCAGGTCTGAATCAGGCCCACTGTACACAGCAAATGCGGTCACCAGCCAACAGCATTTACATCCAGGACTGATCTAAAAGATCCAACCATTCTCTGCCCTCTTTGGTGGAGCACCACAAACACACAATTTCAAAGTTGTGCCTATATATATTGATTTGGTTTTCCAATTCTGTCTTTTCATATCAAACTGGCCAAAGATTATATTGTGACAGCCCAATCCTGGCAGATGATAAATGGCATGGCAGGTTCTAAAAATCAGGTTGATCCTCCTCTATCAGTGTTTGGGTCATCAGTGAAGTGGAGACAGAAGACCCGATTTAACTCCTGAACAGAGCAAGGGAATAGCGGAATCTGCCCTTCCCCCCTACCTATGTGGGCGCACTGACTCTAGAACCAGCTCATGAGGAACTGGTATAAGTGCTGCATTCAAGGGAACAGTTATGGCCACAGGAGCCTAAGTGACTGCAATGTAGTTGGGTACTGTATAGGGTTCCCCTTATGTGCCTATATTATACTGACTTACAGTGAATTTAGCTGCTAGGGAACAGTCTTGTGTCCGTTAGAACAAGAAACGGGTGTTTAAAATTTTTGCGCATTATTTTGGCAAGAAGCAAATGAATTATTGATGGGGATGAGCTGGTGAGCGCCTGCACACGTCTTCCATTATTAGAGCAATACTTTTTAGTTCTGCACGAGACATTACCAATAAGGACAGTATGCTTCAACTTTCTAAAATGACCGTCTCCTACCTTGCAATGTTTTAGATGTACTTTGAAAAAGACTCCTCTGCAGGAAAGTCAATAAAAATATGTTCTTAGCCTCCCTACTCATAAGTACTGTAAGCATACACCATTACTCCCTACATCACATGATGGAGATGATGCAGAGATGGACGTACACCAGTTGGCAGTGCGTAACTTGAATGTTTGCGCACTGCCTAAGAACTGAGGACCTTATTCAGAGGCGGTCGCTCGGGAGCGATCGGTCGCACCCAAAGTGATCGAGAATATGCAAAACGAGTGCTCAGTCGCAACGCACATCGTAAGCGCGGAAACACCCACAACAACGAAAGCACACCTCCTATCTCTACGGGCTAATTCAGAGTCGGTCGCAGGCAGCAACCTACATCAGCACGATTAACACCTGTTACAGTGTTAATTGCCTACAGACATCGGTTGAGGCAGAAACCATCGCCTGCACTCGCAATGCTTAAGGTAGACCCTGGGCTACCTTTAGCACTACGAGCAGTAGCATCGTTATTGCAACGAGATGACGTGTGTGATGACTCGCTCAGTAATATATGCACGCCCTTAAAACGCCCTTTTTAAGGTCAACCACGCCTGCATTCGCGCCACCACACCCCCGTTCACAAGCACCTTCCCCTGTAACCACCCACAAACGGCACGAAATGTCAATCACAGCTACGACCTCGTAGTGACTAGCGAGCAAGAGGATTGCGGTCGGAAAGACAGGCTTGCCAACGCGCACTGCCATGTGTGCACATGCGCAGTTGAAAAAAACATCGCTCGCTACGTCCAATCGCTCCGTGCGACCGCTTCTGAACGAGGTCCTGAGTGCACGCAAGTCCAGGTAATGTAATCGTACACATTTCATTTGCATCTACACTTATGACTTAAGAGGTGTAACTGGGCTGTAACAAGGCCTTAGGCATAGCTCAGTGAGGGCGTGTCACTGGAACGGTGAGCTATGCAGAGACAGAAGCCAGAATGCCCATGACTGGAGGAGTAGCTTTTGCAGCTAGTATAGAGCAGGTTCGCCCTGATAATGAAGATACCTGGTAGTAAACAAAGCATACACACACACTGGAGACGGGCACATAATCAGATGCAGTTTAGGAGACTCCAGTCCTGGGCTCATACAGAGAGGGTGGCCTGGTTGGCAGCGGCAATGAATACCCAGACAGCAGGCCCCTTACAGGGAGAAGGAGCAGCAGTGCACCGGTATAGGAAATATGGAGCCAGCCGCGAGCCAATCCCAGCTCGCGGGAACAGCAGACAATCAGGAGCGGCTGACGTTCTGCGAGCTGTGACTGGCGCTCGGCCGGCACCATATTTCAAATGCCGCTGCCACGTTGCGCCGATGCTCCTTCTCCCTGCCGCCTGTGTATTCCTTGCCGGGCCCCCTCTCTCTCAGAAAATGCAGGAGCCTGTGTTTGTTTTTAAGAAATAAACCGGTATGCTGAGCCTGCCCTGTGCCCCCCCCAGTCCAGCAAGCCTTCTAGTACAGTAAGCCTGCCTTCCCTGCACCCTGCCCCAGTCCAGTCAGCCTTCCCTGCCCCAGTCCAGCCAGTCTTCCCTGCCCCAGTCCAGCCAGCCTTCCCTGCGCCCTACCACTAGTCCGGCCAGCCAGCCTTCCCTGCGCCCTACCACTAGTCCAGCCAGCCAGCCTTCCCTGCGCCCTACCACTAATCCAGCCAGCCTGTCTTCCCTGCGCCCTACCACTAGTCCAGCCAGCCAGCCTTCCCTGTGCCCTACCACTAGTCCAGCCAGCCTGTCTTCCCTGCGCCCTACCACTAGTCCAGACAGCCAGCCTTCCCTGCGCCCTACCACTAGTCCAGCCAGCCACCCTTCCCTACGCCCTACCACTAGTCCAGACAGCCAGCCTTCCCTGCGCCCTACCACTAGTCCAGCCAGCCAGCCTTCCCTGCGCCCTACCACTAGTCCAGCCAGCCAGCCTTCCCTGCGCCCTACCACTAGTCCAGCCAGCCAGCCTTCCCTGCGCCCTACCACTAGTCCAGCCAGCCACCCTTCCCTACGCCCTACCACTAGTCCAGACAGCCAGCCTTCCCTGCGCCCTACCACTAGTCCAGCCAGCCAGCCTTCCCTGCGCCCTACCACTAGTCCAGCCAGCCAGCCTTCCCTGCGCCCTACCACTAGTCCAGCCAGCCAGCCTTCCCTGCGCCCTACCACTAGTCCAGCCAGCCAGCCTTCCCTGCGCCCTACCACTAGTCCAGCCAGCCAGCCTTCCCTGCGCCCTACCACTAGTCCAGCCAGCCAGCCTTCCCTGCGCCCTACCACTAGTCCAGCCAGCCAGCCTTCCCTGCGCCCTACCACTAGTCCAGCCAGCCAGCCTTCCCTGCGCCCTACCACTAGTCCAGCCAGCCAGCCTTCCCTGCGCCCTACCACTAGTCCAGCCAGCCTGTCTTCCCTGCCCTGCCCCAGTCCAGCCAGTCTGCCCTGCCCCAGTCCAGACAGCCTGTTTTCCCTGCACCACCCCTAGTCCAGCCATCCAGCCTGCCTGCCCTGGCCCTCGCCCAGTCCAGCTGGCTTTCCATACCCTTGCCCCACTCCCCCTAGTCCAACCAGCCTTCCCTAACAACTGCGCTCACAGCCAAAACTTTGAGAATTTTTAAACTGGTTTATGCACCGATTGATGTCACACCCCTTAAATAGGTCCACCCACATTATCCACAGCTCCACCCACCTCTCCTGCATACCTCCGGGGTGGAGTCCTACCTATTTTGTCAGCATCGGGCCCCCTAATTAATGATGGTAGCCCTAACAGTCTCATTACACTGCTTTCTACCACTATCTCCATATGCAAACGTATATGCAGGAACGCAGACTGTGTAAAGTGTCCATTCAGTTTCCAGGGAGAGAAAAGAAAACTGCAATTCACTCTGTGGAGTCAGACGGTCAACTTTCAGTCAACTCCCTGGTATTGGTTTGGAATGGCTCTAAAAGACTGCATGTACGGAATATTCAATTTCACACTGTTCTACAGTAAGAACCCCATGGAAGAAACCTGCAGCGCCATCTGGTGGCTGTGTTCTCTACTCGTATATGAACATTTCATGCATCCAAGTCAGATCTGCACCTTAAAACTATACAGCACAATGCCATTGCTGAACTAACATTACAAAGAGTTGTGAGTTGCTGCCCTCAACAAAACTAGCTCTACAGCACTTCCTTTTTACCCCTTACCCTTCTAAGCCTCTAACCTCGTCAACATGGAAAACTTTCCGAAGAGGAGCCACGCAGGCTCAGCTGGCCCTGCCCTACAATTAAAATCACCAGGCAGCATTCCTCTGTCCTTAGTCTGATGCAAGTGCAATGACTAAATCAGAACTCTCTCCAACCACCACATGAAACTACCACCCAAACAAACTCAGTCTTGTACAAGGGTAGTAGATGGCTTTTATTTGGGCACTATAATAGTGCCCCAGGAATCATCCCTCTGTAACGGTTGTCCACCTACGGGACTGGTCACACTAACTGCTGCAGCACAGGTCCCTAAAAGGTCAAACATACTGCATCTGTCATGCTGTCTCCTGATAGTCAGCAATAGATCTAGGGCCCGATTCATTACGGATTGCAACTGCGATTACAAAAAAAAAAAATGCTGACAATGGATCTTTCAATGTACAGTGAACCCACACTCTTACTAAACGTGTGTACCCAGCGATGCGACACCCAACCCCCCCTGCCGATATATCGGGTGGTCCGTACACACTGGGCAAAATCTGTGCCCGACACGCTCGATCTGCATGCCCCCGCCGCATGGCCCTGCATGGGATCGTCAGCCGCATCGCCTGAGTTGACTGCATGTACAGTACACAAGATCAGGCGATGCAGCAGACGACACCAGAGGAGCGCGCAATACACAATATAGGGCATACACACTGGACGATTTTAACGATTTGCTGCTCCGATGCGTCGTAATCAGCCAAATCTTTAACAAAATAGTCTAGTGTGTAGGGCCCATTAGATCATGTGTCGACATTATAGCGGTTGACGTCCCTAATGGCAACATTATGCCAGTGTGTGTCGACATTTTGAACATGTCGACAATATGATGCTGACATTCTGAATGTCGATGTGATGACTACATACCAAATTAAAACGCAATCATATTTTGTATGATGAAAAAGTGAGAGAGGGGCTTTTTAAAGCTGGTTTTGCCTTTAAAATGATTGCGCTTTAAAAACACGGAAAGACTCGCAAGAATTTCTGCAGCGGCGCCAGCTTGCACATTATTACATAGGCCCCATAATCTGGGAATATTTCCATTGTCAAGGATAATAAAGAGGAGTCCAGTGAGGATACTGGGAGCCGCTGCATAAATAGATCTCTGTTACAGCAGCCTGCTGCAGGAGGCGTCTGAGGACAAAATAAGCCCACTGCTGGCATTGCAGAACCGAGTGCCGAGTCCAAAGACGCAGCATGGAATCACAATTGCGACAATCGATCACGGCATTGGCCATATGCGTAAGCTTAGGGTTACTCAAAAATAGCTCTCATCTCCGTAGCTGTTTTGGGAAACGGTCCCCAACGCCGCCCCCCAAATGGCTACATCATGTCCATCATGCCGCGGCACAAGATCTGCACCTGCGCCTTACAGATCCTGCGCGTGCGCAGATCAAACGCCATCATAGATTTACACAATCCCATCGGGTTTGTGTACATCCATGAATTAGCCCCATAGAGCGCAGTAGGTGGATTGGAAAAGTCAGACTTACCGATTACGGTCACTGCGAGGAGGATACCAGAGCATAGAACATCCGCATCTTCACAGCAAACAGACGGCGTCTGCCCTAAGACAAAGGGGAGATTGATGAACTGATCCGTGAAACCAGGGACAGCAAACTAGATGTTTCCACATTAAAATGAAGAGTACAATCTCAGGATTAGACATTAATATTACAATACGCGACTAGCTCTAATGCTCAGTCTTTCCACTATTCAGGTTTTTAATATGGAAATGACGGAGCTCAGTAGCTCTGTCTGCAGGCAAAATCAGTAATGAGTATAGCTTAGAAATCAACTTGCTTGCTACACAGAGACAGAATGTGAACCCGTCTGTCCGGTGCCTAGCAGGTACAGCTTCCCACACAACTATGAGCAGGGCGTTTACATAGTAAACAAGCAAGTCAAAATAAAAACATTAAAATCTGACTAAAGCCGGGTACACACGGAACGATATGCTCCATGAGTGATATCGTTCAGTGTTGTCCCCTCACTTGCCGCGTTCAATGTCGTTCCATACATTGAGCATAAAACACTGAAAGCTGCATCCCCGAAATTGCAGGTCTGACGATATCGTCAGATTGGCCTGCAAGTACGGACGATTAAAGATATCATTAACGATCTGCAGGAGCGCACATGGTTAACTATGTATTGCATACGCACGGAACAATGCTGAACTGTATGAACGATAACGATATCGTTCACAATATTGATCTGTGTGTATGCAGCTTAAGGCCGGGTACACATTAGGACAACTGGCAATCTTGCAGATGGTCGAAGCGATTTTGCTTCGCCCTGGACCATCACAAATTGCTGGTACACACTAGACCGCAGGTTCTCAAACTCGGTCCTCAAACAGTGCATTTTTTCCATTTCTCCTCACAGTATCACAAGTGAAATAATTAGCTCTGAGTAATGAACACACCTGTGCACCTGCTGGGTGACCTGGAAAAAGTGAACTGTGTATGGTCCCAAGGACCGAGTTTGAGAACCACTACACTAGATGATTTAATTAATGACGGTACCCTAACTTCTAACCCTCTCCCCCCCATAGCCTAACCCTAGTGACTAAGGGCGCATACACACTGGACGATGTGTCCAGCGAGAGAAACATTGGCAGCGGCGATGCCAGCTATGACAAATGACAACGGAGGGGGGGCAGGTCCATGCTGCATTTGGCAGTATGGTATCGCTAACGATATCCCCAGATTGAGCTGCATGTTCAGATGACTGGGGATATCGTTAACAACCCACAGGAGCACGCATCGTCCGTCGTTTACTGCATACACACTGAACGATATATCATTCACAATTATCGTCCAGTGTATATGTGGTTTAACTCTAAGCCCAAGCCTAATACGAACCATCAGGATATCAGGGGTCGGGATTCGAGAGCCGGGATTCCGACCGCCATGATAATTGTCGTTCCAATATGACAAATCGCCCAGATATCGTTCTAGTGTGAACTCACCCTTAGGGCCTGATTCAGAGTTGGGAATAGAGTAAGAAAGTAACTGTGCATCTTGGGAAAACCATGCAGCGCTGCAGCTGGGGAAGATTTAAAATGTGTAGAGAGGTGAAGATTTGGGAGGAGTGTGTGCTGACATCTAAATTGCACTGTAAAAATAAAGCTGTCCAGCCATGTGTGGGCTACATGCAGAAGCAGCTGTTATTTACCCTACATGCAAAAAAAGTATGTACAGTCAGGTGCATAAATATTGGGACATTGACAGAATTTTCATATTTTGGCCTCTATTCACCACCACAATGGCTTTGAAATGAAACAAACAAGATGTGCTTTAACTGCAGACTTTCAGATTTCATTTGAGGGTAATTACATCCAAATCAGGTGAATGGTGTAGGAATTACAACTGTTTCTATATGTGCCTCCTACTTTATAAGGGGCCAAAAGTAATGGGACTATCAACTCAAAAGCTATTTCATGGACAGGTGTGGGCTATTCCCTCGTTATTTCATTATCAAATAAGCAGGTAAAAGGTCTGGAGTTGATTCTAGGTGTGACATTTGCATTTGGAATCAGTTGCTGTCGACTCTCAATATGAGATCCAAAGAGCTGTCACTATCAGTGAAGCAAGCCATCATTAGGCTGAAAAATCAAAACAAACCCATCAGAGAGATAGCAAAAACATTAGGTGTGGCCAAATCAACTGTTTGGAACATTCTTAAAAAGAAAGAATGCACCGGAGAGCTCAGCAACACCAAAAGACCCGGAAGACCACGGAAAACAACTGTGGTGGATGACAGAAGAATTATTTCCCTGGTGAAGAAAAACCCCTTCACAACAGCTGGCCAAATCAAGAACACTCTCCAGGAGGTAGGAGTATATGTGTCAAAGTCAACAATCAAGAGAAGACTTCACAAGAGTGAATATAGAGGGTTCACCACAAGATGTAAACCATTGGTGAGCCTCAAAAACAGGAAGACCAGATTAGAGTTTGCCAAACAACATCTAAAAAAGCCATTACAGTTCTGGAACAACATCCTATGGACAGATGAGACAAAGATCAACTTGTACCAGAGTGATGGGAAGAGAAGAGTATGGAGAAGGAAAGGAACTGCTCATGATCCAAAACATACCACCTCATCAGTGAAGCATGGTGGTGGTAGTGTCATGGCGTGGGCATGTATGGCTGCCAATGGAACCGGTTCCCTTGTATTTATTGATGATGTGACTGCTGACAAAAGCAGCAGAATGAATTCTGAAGTGTTTCGGGCAATATTATATGCTCATATTCAGTCAAATGCTTCAGAACTCATTGGACGGCGCTTCACAGTGCAGATGGACAATGACCTGAAGCATACTGCAAAAGCAATCAAAAAGTTTTTTAAGGCTAAAAAGTGGAATGTTATGCAATGGCCAAGTCAATCCCCTGACCTGAATCCGATTGGGCATGCATTTCACTTGATTAAGACAAAACTGAGGGGAAAATGCCCCAAGAATAAGCAGGAACTGAAGACATTTGCAGTAAAGGTCTGGCAGAGCATCACCAGGGATGAAACCCAGTGTCTGGTGATGTCTATGCGTTCCAGACTTCAGGCTGTAATTGCCTGCAAAGGATTTGCAAAAAAGTATTAAAAAGTGAAAGTTAGATTTAGGATTGTTTAGTTTGTCCCATTACTTTTGGCCCCTTAAAAAGTGGGAGGCACATATAGAAACCGTTTGGATGTAATTACCCTCAAATGAAATCTGAAAGTCTGCAGTTAAAGCACATCTTGTTTGTTTCATTTCAAAGCCATTGTGGTGGTGAATAGAGGCCAAAATATGAAAATTCTGTCAATGTCCCAATATTTATGCACCTGACTGTATTTGTACCCATTGCATTGTAACATGGTTTGCCCAGGTACTTGCTCTTGCTTACTCTGGGCCTGATTCAGACCCGCTCGCAAGCGGGTCGATGTTGGCCAAGTGCGCATGCGCACGACGGAGGCGGCTCCGTCGTGCGCATGCGCGAGACCCGAATAACGACGGCCAAGCCGTCGTTATGGGTCTCGCACCAAAGGGGGCATGCTGTCGATGGTGATTGACAGCACGCCCCCTTTGGTGGACGTGGCTGCCCAGACGGAGGCGTTCCCATGGGAACGCCTACCGTCTGGGGACGGCCCCACTGACATCAGTGGGAGTGCTTTTGGCTCTGATAGAGCCAAAAGCACTCCTGGGCTTGCGACAGACGAGACCCTACCACAGGGGTCTCGTCGCAAACGCGATGGTCGCGATGGTATTGACCATCATTTTGGCCGCTCGCTATAGCTGTGGATGGTCACCCACAGCTATGTGAGCGGCCAGGAGGCCGCTCTTAAATTCAGAGGGACGGCCCTGATTCAGAGCGAGCGCTCTGTCAGAGCGTCCGGCTCTGAATCAGGGCCTCTTTTCCCAAATCTGAATCAGGCCCTTATTGGATTATTTGTGCCCCCCCTAAAACATCTATTTTTATTTAGCAGACAATCAATTTTTAATTACTCATTCTTTGCTTATTATTTTAAACAAAATCATAAAATCTCCTAATCCCCTCATCTATGATGCATATGTACATGACAAAGTCAACAACTATGGGCCGTATTCAATTAGAAGCGAAAAGTCCGTTTCGGCGATACTTTTTCACCAGTGACGTCATTTTCACCGCTTTCAACTTATCCCTGTATTCAATTGTAGCCAGCGCGATAACGCAATGCAATTTAATAGGCGAAAAGTTTTGTCTATGAATACTCGGTGGAAAAAAGTGCAGAATTGGGGTTTTGGGGTGCAAACCTTAAAAAACAAGCCAGCACCCATGGGACAGGTCCCCAAAGGTAATCTGTGTCAAAAAATGTATATATAAAAAAAAAAAAACACTAAAGGACACCCCAAAAATGTACTTTCGTTTTGAGGGCAAAAAAAAACAACAACAAAGTTGGGGTACAAACTTAAAAGCTAGAGAAATAGACTCAGGGGGTCCCCAAGTATGCTGCAGGTGTTTTTTTAATTACAGGTGGTTGCAGCAGGTGGATTTTTCACTCTTTTTAAAAGATAACATTAGCAACTTCAAAATATGCTAGTACCCATTTTCATGTACCCCAAATTTGATGGACTACTTATTTTCCCCACAAAAAAAAAAACTTTAAAAATGCTATTCTTCATCACTTTTTTTTAAAGACGCAAAATAGCACCTATTGAAACCATTTAAAGACTCCAAATACATTTAGCAGGGCTACTCGGGGGTACCCATAGTGAACCCCCATGAAAGAGCATCTTTTGGGGGGTGTCAGGCTGATGTCCCCAAAAATGACAGGACTTTTCACTGATTACGTTTTCGGAGGGTCCTGTTTTCGCCGATTTGCAATTGAATATGGGGATACGCGGGGACGAGTGCGCTACTTTATCACAGGCAAAACCTCAGATGACGGCGAAAAGTTCTAATTAAATATGGCCCTATGCCTATAATACATTACCAGCACATTGTCCCAGTTTTCTGCAATTACGGTTCCTACTCTTGGTTACAAATCAAACCTCATTCTTCCCAATTTCTCAACCTATACCCTCAAGATTTCCCAACAGGTCATGTGTGGAAGCCAGTGGGATAATTTATTTGGCGAGCGGGGAAATATTATATTGCCAGTATAAGAAATTATTAGTGTATTAGGGGTAAATTTAAAAAAGATCTATTTCATACCAATCTAAATCGATGTTGTGTTCTGGTTTAAAACTCTGAGACTTAATAATTTTTAAGACTTTATATATATTTATTGCCTAATGTATTTCATGCAAAACACAGCTGTTAATATACAGTATGTACGAGGTCTGTCTAAAAAGTTCGGCGATTGGTCTGATATATCTGTATGTACACCAATCGTGCACACAATTTCTCCTCACAGCATCCTGCCCGTACACTTTCACCAACATTTCCTGCGTCTCCGACGCACTTACCCAATTTGAAGCAGACCTTAATGTTGTGTCGTTGCTCCATTGCTGTGTGACGCACACTGCTCGGGACACTCTGTTGAAATGAATGCAATGTGGCAGTGCGGTGGCGGCCTCGTGCAAACCCCGACTGGGGACAGGACCAGACATGTCCATGCAGGTCAGCAGGTTGCAAGCGTTGCATACAGATATATTAGACCATTCAACAAACTTTTTAGACAGACCTCGTATGTTGCTACAATGTAACGATTGTTGTCTTTATAATAAATACCTTATAAGTAGTTACTGATTTGAGTCACTTTATTTTTCCCCTTCAGACGACTCTGTAGTAGCTCCTACTTTGTATTTATTTGTTTACCATAGTGAGGGTGACTCCTTCATAAAACTACATGGAGTCTGAAGTTGATTTAACTCTCCAGCACCTGGATTTTTCCCTTGCCTGAGTTAATGCAGAATACATGCAGCTAAGCACTGCAGTGGGGACACCATACTTAAGGAGCTGGTGAATCTCTCCAGGTGCTGCTTGTCTTGTCTTCCCCATTCTTTCTAATACATCAGGGCTTTTGCCTGTCTGTACTTTGGGGCACAGGTGGGCAGATCAGTAGTCCCTGTACAGGACAGAGCAGGATATCTATCTGCACATGCTCTCACATGCCATGCCATGCCTCATAGCTTTTAACGAATAGAAATGCTTTTTCCATCAGGCATCATGGTGTGCTTTTTAGCCATGTATTTATATAATCAGGGAGAGAAGAGAGAGAGCGAGAGAGCGCGAGAGAGGCTGGGTAAGCCAAGGACACTCTAAGCTCTGGGTCGGGGTGTGTTCCATACGACTCACCTCTCTGGCGTTTCTGCAAAGCTTGCACACTCTTATAGAAAGACTACATGCAAGTAGACAGGGTCCTACAGACCACTGGGTTGACATACAGCAGCCCTGCTGCTATGTTGGCCTTCCATACAGTTGTAAAGCTGATTAATTTGGGATGCAGTCATCTTTCCACTAATACTGTGCACATTAAAGCAACACAACTTAAAAGTAAACAAGTGTCTACACAGCGACCCCTAGAGGCAAATGTGAAGAAGAGGCGACAATATAAACAGTTTTAAATGATCTGGATCATAGGTCTTCAAACTTGGCCCTCCAGCTGCTGTGGAACTACACATCCCAGCATGCACTACCACCTTCTTGATATAACAGCATGCTAAAACTATGGCAGTGCATGCTGGGATGTGTAGTTCCACAGCAGCTGGAGGGCCAAGTTTGAAGACCCCTGATCTGGATAGAGCAAATTAAATACAAAAATAAAAAGAAGAGTAGGGGGTATAGAAGAGAGCCTGATATAAACCATGGAATACATTATATAACATTCAGTATAGAGAGGGGAGAAAGTAGGGTGATATAAAGCACAAGAGTATGGAAGACAGAATCATGATGGGGGTGATATAAAGTGCATTTGAGGGTTAGAAAGAGGAGGGGGTAACATACAGTGTGTTGCAGCAAGTTCAGTAAGAGCACAGATTTTCCGCAATGAGTTAACATTGACCCCAATTTCCCCTTTGCTCAGTCAGTTCTTTTGCTTACAGTTAAATAGGTTTTCCAACCTTTTCATAAACTTAGCTTCTGGGAATCCAGTTACAGTAAATTCATTGTTCCTTGGTCATTGACCCTCGCCAAGTGAACTTCACTACCCTGCAGGGTTTTGTGTGCAGCATTAAATCCTGCCAGGGAGAGGAGGCTGAGATCCTCGGACTCTCTGCCAGCGATGTACATGGGGAATGCCGCCGCTCTACATAAAAACATTTAATACAATAAAATAAAAACTACGAACACAAAAATGAAAACATATAAAATGTTCGTTTATATCAACACTGACACCTGCTTAGTAGTTTTCCAGACATATGGAATTACTCCATGCTCCAGAAAAGCCCAGGGCCAAAAGCGGTAATTACTATTGTAGAAAGTCACCAGAAAACGGACAATGGAGAGGAGTCCGCAGAGTGTAAAATGTCACAATATACTTTGCGCTCTTGCAGTTCCAGAATTGAAGGAGGATTGGGTATAGGATGCTGATGCTCGGGAACCCTGCACTGAGAATCCAGACACCAGCATCGCGACATGGTTAGGATACCAACACCTGTCGGTAAGTATACTAACCCTACCCCTAACCCTCCCCCCTAGTGCCTAACCCTAACCTTCCCCCTAATCCCACTACTTCCTGTCGGGATGCCAGTGCTAGGATTCCGACTGGTATTGGGATTCCAGAGCCGACATTCTGAGCGTCAGCATCCAGACAGCCAAAGATAGCATTTCCTGAAACCAGGCTGACAATGATAAAGTCGGACCACTTTCTCAGAGGAAAGAACACTATGTACAGAAGGTAAATGTGTAGTACACCGAGGAGCTCAGACTGCCAATACAATTGGATGATGTTTTTCGCCATATTAAAATAATCGAATTAACCCCCCCATACAACACATAAGGCCTAGCCCTCATCAATGGATTCATGAAACATTAGCTGGTGGACCTCATGAAAAGAAAAGTGGTGGTCTCAGACAGCAGTGATCACTATGGCAACCAATCCCGACCATTCACCTATGACTGTGGCTGAAATTCATAAGTGGTAAAACTCTACATGCACAAAAGCTTCAAGAAATTTCAGTGTGAACTATCCATGTGTTCGACCGGTTCTGTTCAGGTTCCTGCTTCAAGAAGTAGTAAATTATACCTCTTGTGTGACAAATGCAATGGATACTACCAAGTCATTTTCACTAATCCTGTTAAATCAATGTGTATTAGGGTTTTACCTTTATGAGAAACCATAAGCATTTCCTACGTGAAAAACCAGGACTGTCCGACTATTACCCAACAGCCAGGTGCACATGAAGCCAAACCCATATCAGGATATGAGAGTTTTATAGTCCTGCAGCGATTTAACAAAACAGCCACTGCATGCAAGGGCCCTAGAAGATTGCTGATCTGTATTACATCGGTAAGTCAATGACGGGGATCCCACTGGCATGCATGGGCCCTAGAAGATTGCTGATCTGCATTACATCGGTAAGTCAATGGCGAGATCCCACTGGCATGCACGGGCGACCTAGAAGATTGCTGATCTGTATTACATCGGTAAGTCAATGATTGCATCCCACCATGGCATGCATGGGCCCTAGAAGATTGCTGATCTGCATTACATCGGTAAGTCAATGACTGCATCCCACCATGGCATGCATGGGCCCTAGAAGATTGCTGATCTGCATTACATAGGTAAGTCAATGGCAAGATCCCACTGGCATGCATGGGTGCCCTAGAAGATTGCTGATCTGTATTACATCGGTAAGTCAATGACTTGATCCCACCATGGCATGCACGGGCCCTAAAAAATTGGCCAAATCAAACAGATCCAGCCCCCTGACGTTCTAGCGTGTTTATGGTACCTTTACGGTTTCGGATCCATCCTAAAGATCAAAAGAGACAGTGATTGGTGGCTTCTATTTTGCAAATTATGTACTAATATCTCTGTTTCTTCTAGATGCAGGTTATTAACTTTAGGGGACGGGGGGTTGCCCAAAGCAGGTTGAGTTTGTGTTTTCACAGTCTCAGCATGAAAATAAATCCAGTATATAGTCTTCTGTATAAATTATTTAATAAAAGTACTCTGACATTTTACACACAGAGGTGGCCGGCTTCTTTGGTGACGGAAAAAAAAACACAGCACCGTGACCCGACAGGTAAAGCAGTTACCGTGTACGCTACAGATGGTGGCAATAAGGAAAGGACCGTCTCGTAACATATTACCGAGATAACATTAATCAGAAGACGGCATCTGACCTAGGTTCCTACCAGAGTATAAACAACTGCTCCTGTGAACAGCCATTCTTGACTCAGTCATCAGCTTACTTGCATGGGTGCTCATCGCCCTTACAGCAGATCGGTGCTTCTCTGGAGCAGTGCTGAGTGACCAAAGAGCAATTCCATTGACTGTTGGAAAAAGAATCACTGATACTATAAGTAGTGCAAGGGTCATAAAATATGGGTAACAGGCAATACGGGGGGACAACACTAGATGGAAAGCAAGTACAAGATGCTTCATCCTGCGTTCACACTATGACTGTTGGACACTTGTGCTCTTCACTGGTATAAGCTTATTTCGGCTGCATCTGAGATGCTTTCGGTCTTGTCCAACACTAGCAGAATGACCCTCAGTTCAGATAGCTGGATGGGGCGAGCACCCTTACTTTAGCCTATAGACATGGTCTGTTTCCTATATAAAAATGCTTCCACAATTACAGTGATCTTAAAAAGGTTTAGAGCTGAGAGGTTCCTGTAACTTTTCCCATATATGTATTTGTTTATAGAATCTGTATTTATCTGGCAAGTGGATTAAGGTTGTTTATAGGTACTAGGAAAAGGGTGATCACTGCCAAATAAGGGGTACTTGGCAGCAGCAATGAACAGGAGTGCACAGAGGTCTATAATATACTAAGTCGGCATAAATCTCTTAACAAGAGCTGCACACTTTAATCCATTTACTTGTATAATCTTCATGCCCAGGAAATATAAGCTCAGTCTCTGGTTTTCTGGAGACATATCACTGCCTAGAACCCAGGCAACCTATTTAACATTGTTCCCATGTCCTGCTGTCAACAGGGAAATTTCACAGGGAATCCTATCTTCCTGACCAAAAGGCAGCTTCAAAGGACACGCAATAGCGGATTAAGTGATTAATTAAAAGAATGAAATGAGAAGTTACTAAAAGTCAATCCACAATTTGGATAAGGCCTTAGTTTTCGGAGCTTACTGACATACATTCAACTGAAAAAACATTCAATGTGGCGAGTAAAAAGTAAAACTGATTATAGACGAAGTCTCGAGTCCGCTAGACCAGCTCTGATAAAGATCAAAGAAGTCAGTATATTCCCAGATAAGATTTTGCTCATCCAGAATGTTTGTCTTAGCAGGATGGGCTCATTCTGACGGCTGAAAGAGGTGGAACTCATCTCACACTGAATAGTATTCCACTTCAGTCCAAATGTAATGGTGATAGACAAGCCTGACGAAACCTACACTCTCTGAAATTCATCGCAAGCAAATGAGTGGAAACGCACTCAAAAAAACCCAACCTGTGAAAAGACCTTACATTTAAAATAGAGAGAAGGATATATCCATAAGGTCAGTCGAGTCTGAATAAGGTAAATAAAAACATCAAACAGTAATACAATAATGGGATTGCTATGGTTGATGGATTTTCCCGCTATTCCTCACAGTGGAATTTTGCATTCCATTTCAAGTAAAAAGGTAAAATTGGCGGAGTGGATTCAATCCGAGGTCGGCTGTTTTACTTCCCGGTCCCTTTCAGCCCAGTATTGTCGGTAAATCCCATCAAAGAGCTCTTTACATGGGATGACGGCCTTCAGCTTGGCGCAGATGAGAAAGGAGCCGGCCATTTTCCGGTGCAGAGAGTAGGTTTCTTCTGGAGGAGGGGTGAGCCTGTGCTTTAGCATGACCGGGATTAAGTCGTGGATCCTTTGGGTCGTGTTCTGTGTTCCGAAATTGAACGGCTCCTCAGAGTTAAAAGCCTCGCCTAGAATCATCACCGCGTCTATGTGCGCCTCCTGAAACACCTGGGGAACAGCAAAAATCATTAACATAGGTTAATTAAGGGAACAGATGTGCGATAATCTGATTTGGTAGCAGTCACAGTACTGCTGCACTGCGGCCCTACTTACTGGCCGGGGTCAAGTCGTCAGAGGAGACCAGACCAACATGTTCATGTAGCTGCTTTTACAGAGAGAGGGCTCATTGGTTCTCCTACACTGGACATATATAGTCTCACCATCTGGCTGCATGTGCTCTTGTATTGAAGAGAACCACATTATGCTTGGAAAAAATGTAACTATATAAAAAGGTTCAATACAGCACAAGAAAAATGAAAAAAATAGTATTGTCTGATATATATAACGCACGCCGATATGACTATGTTGATTGAAATACTTTTATTTTCTTCCTTATTACAGTCTCTGGTTACTAATGTGTTATTTGACTATTGTATGTATTGCCATTATCCACTCAATACTTAAAATTTTGAAAATAAAATAGAAATGAAAATAAATTGCCAAAAAACTGCTTCCGCAAAGAGAAAGAACATTGATTTATCAATGTGTGCTGTTGCACAACTAGTACAAGGAAGTATAACAAGAAAAGCACATTGCCATATAACAATAGAATGGATACCTATTAACACCTAAATGGAAAATGATACCCCTGTAATGAGCATACATATTATACTAATGAAATAAAATGTGGAATGTCCAATACACATTCTCAGGGATGGGGAACCTCAGGCCCTGGGGCCTTATAAAGCCCCTGGAATAGGTTGGTCTGGGCCTCTGAGCTTTTTTTCTGCTAGCCTCATCTGGCTAGCAGGGTGCCTAGAATTTAACCCTGCAGCCAGAATCTATGCAGCGGTGCCGCCTGGGATGTCCTTAGGATGCTTCTGACGGTCACACCACAGCCGCCCTTACAGCTCCCCGGAGCATCCTCAGGATGCTCCACGCATTGCTATTATCACCGGTGATTGTGACCCCACCCCTATGTGACATCACACGAAGGGGGCGTGGCCTGCATCCGGCCCGCGAATAATGTTATATAGATCAAATTGGCCCTCGGCAGAAATAGGTTCCCCACCCCTGTCTTAAATAAAGAGGCCAGACCAATGTCTAATGCTGGTTACACGCTAGACGATTTAGCGTTAGGCAGCCCCAGGGGGCGGGGACTTAGGGTTAGGCACCCCCCCCCGGGGGATTTAGGTTTAGGCGATGGGGAAAGGGGGGGTTAGGTTTAGGCACTTAGAGGGGGGATTAGGGTTGGGCACCCCTAAGGGAGGGTTTGGGGGTAGAATTAGGTTAGACAATACTTACCTTGGATGATAGGGATTTCCTCCTCTGCCGGGATGTCGCTGTCGGAATTCCAACCGCCGGGCATGGGTCCGGCGGTAAATCATACCGATTCCTAATATACAGACACCTAATTATCAGTGCTGGACAAGTGACAGCAACATTATGTAAAATGAGGGCAGCGCATTAGACATATTTGTAAAAGAAATCTAATGTAAATACCCATTTGAGCAGTATACCTGCTTGAGCTATTGTCTGGGACCTTCATGGAATGTGAGCAACGCTCTACTGCAGGGGTATTCAACATGCTGCTTTTTGAGGAATACTGGACATGTCCAGCAAATGGAAGAATGTAATACTGCAAATCAACAAATAGAACACTACAAAGACACCTATATATTTTTACTAAACTGCTGAAACAAACAGGACAAAGTGGTCGACTGATGGCGGCCTATGGAGGCTGGAACCATGTAGCTATTGCAATGGGGCTATATTCCAAAGTAAAGATTTCCAGGCAAATAGCACAGTTTTATTTAACGGAACAGGCTGTATCTGAATAAGCTGACTATCTGTACAATTTGTAACGGTCACATTTAATCCAGGAGGGACACAACACTCAGCCTTGATTATAAGAGGTATTTGTTGCATAATAATTGGAAATTTAACAGATCACTTTAAGAGATGTCCCCGGCTATTCTGCCCGTCAAATCCCTAAAACTCACAATGGCCCTGGAGAACGAGACTGCCTTGGATGTTTTATAGCATAGAGCCTACAACAATGAAAACATAACACAGCAATGTCCTGAACAGGCTGCAACACGGACAACGTGTTCCTAACAGTGCAGACACTGCCTATACTGATGATTTAACGTGGTTACAGAAAACAGGGACTCGGCTGATCCATAAATACACACCCTCTTTTAGGTCCATGGAGAAAATGTCTGGCCAACATCAGCAAAGGTCACTAGCCGTCTCTATATTAAAGTACACAATATCTTAAGAATGGAAACAAAACCATCTGTCCATTGTTACTGGTATGAAAGTTCACAAAAAATAATATGTTTCCAATAGTCTCCAATACAATCTCTGCTTAAGAAGCAGTCTGCCGACAAAAATAGGGATAAGAACACCTTGCAATGCAGAGATTCTTATTGTCCTGTTAGGAAGTGACCAGCAGATAAACACTAGCACAGATCAATCATCTTTTTCACCCAAAAAGTCACAATCAAATGTCCAAACAGCTGCATGAGTCTGCAATGATTAATTGGATATGCAACACTCGTATATCGGAGTGCGACACTGGGGTCTACACCCATTTTCGGGGATACCTGCAAACATTTAGGGCCAAATGTAATAGGGTGAGAGTTTAGAAAATGTGAGAGTTTAGCAGTAAACTCTCACATTGGTTGAGTTTTATCTTCAAAATGGGAAAACATCTGAATGAGATTTTAAATCGTGAGTTTTTTAAGTCTAAAAAAACATGCAAGTTCGCTCTGTTACTTTGTTTTTGGACTCTATTACATTGGCAAAGTTTAAAAAGTGTCACACTCTCACTTTTCTAAACTCTCACCCTATTACATTTGGCCCTTAGTATCCCCCAGATATATTATGGAGGGATCACAGCAGATACCTCCGATATCTGCTGTGGTCCCTATATTTCTGCCAGCACAGCAACCCCCATAGGTTTCTAAGAGGGATGCGATGCTGTCAGATTTACCAAGCTCTGGAACTTGGTCCTCGTAGCTTACACCATCTGCAGATGTCGTAAACCGCTGTAGCTTATGGGCTATACATCACAAAAACTACCGAGAGAGGGTTCCAATGAGTGCCTGTCTGTTAACTATTTGCGTCCACAAGTCATCAGCAAGGGGAGTATTGTCAGGAGTGTGTGTATACTGTACTTGGTGCCTGTACCAGGGAATAGACTCTGGAAGGTGTATAATGAGAGGTACCCTGATTGCTTAGGAAAAGTTTTTCCCTAGCACTTGCTATCTACACAGTGACCTTGCACTACTGTGACCTCCAATCATCTTGCACCTGTCTCAATCTGGCTGGAGAACGTCATTGATCAGAATTGAAAACCCCAAGACTGGCTAATCTCAGTTACAGAGCCGATACGGTAAGAGAAACTTACACTAAACGCACTCTACACTAGAAATGGTAATCCACCATTCTTTTGCATAGACAAAGCAGTTAATGAGAAGGAACAGTAACTTCTACACAAACCATTAAATTTTGTCTATGCGGTTTCCAGGTCCTACTTCCACCACCTTTTGTGCCTTCTCTCTTATACAGCAGCCTCCTCACTGAGTGGGAGGTCCGGAGACCGGAAGCTGCACCATCTGAGGGCAGGGAATGTATAGGAGACACAGCCCGATTTGCTGATGGGGTGAGGAACGGCAGTATGTCTGTTGGTGTACCTCATTATAAAGCACCAAATCTTCTAGTGCAATAGGAGCCGTCACGGAGCATACTCCTAATTCTCCTATCACTTCTGACATTATAATGAGGAAACGAGCGTGTTACTAAGATAACAACATGAAGATATAAAGAAATGCTCCATAGATGCCACATTTACCTTGGTTTCAAAACCGTTCAGAAATTTTAGATCTCTGGACTTTTGTAGAACTTTTAATCGATCTCCCTCTGCTGCTGCTTTCACAACCTATCGATGGAAGAAGCACATGCAGTCATCAGTATATTAGGTGCCAAAGTACTCATGGGAGGGCTGTCGGGAGGACCGTTCCATTGACATGTTATCATGTGACCGTGGGTGTATGAAGTTTGTGTGTGACTGTGTGGGGGAGAGGTCTGTATCAGGACTTCTAATAGGGATGGGATCAGGAGATTGAGTCTTTTTAATGTACATTCTACCTACCTACCTTACCTCAATATAATCATCAGTGAACTTGTCCTCAAATGCTCGGCTAGCTCCAAAATCCAACAGCATCATCTAAGGGCAAGAAAGAGGGGATCAGCAACAGTCTTAGGTTGGGGGGGTGATACGTTCTGGTAGATGTTCGGGTCTATTGCTTCCATAAGAAAGGCCCCTAATTTTTTATCAAAGAGTGATAATAAGGAAAACGACATTATACCAACTTATAGGGGAAATTCATTTCCCAACATCAACGCAATGTGCCATTCTGGTACAGCACATCGCGTCCTGCCCGCATCGCAGGTTCTTGCTCGCACCCCATAAAGGTACATCGGAAAAACTGGTATGTCGGCAATACTGTAACTGGCCAATAGGCGCCAAGTTAGGCATCAAGGCAAATTGAACCCCCTTCCCCCAGTGACTCCTAGAACAAGATAAGGGCAAGGAAGGAATGGTGTTTGTTGTAATATTTGTCCCTGTGTGAGATCAGGAGCAGAATATTGTATAGATTAATATATGTTCTAGACCCAAGTAATTCTACAATGCGTCAGACTGGGTGAGAGCAGAACACGTATGATGAGGTAGGATGTAGAGTAAAACATCATGACAAATGTATACAATCACAGAGCTGTAACTAGACTTTTTGGTGCCCTGTGCAAGAGAGAACATTGCCGCCCCCCACCTATTTTTTTAAATAGGGACACAAGCTAGTGTACATGAAAAAGGACCTTTGCCTCATGGGGAAGGGTCAGGGAAGAGAAAGGGGAGGCCAGGAGATGCTGGGAATAAAAGAGGAGGAAGCTACAAGTGAGAATGATAATAAACAGGAAAATTGACAGGCCCAAACAGCACCCCCTGCCCTGTGGTGCCCTGTGCCATGCCACTGGTAGCACTACCCTAGTTACGGTCCTGTACAATCACATAGGTAATAACCGTTCAAAGTACATGGATGACAACAATAATAAAACATCACAATCTGTATTCCAAGAATTGTTAAAGATTATGTCCACCTTGGGACCCTGGAATGTATGCCGATTTCATAGGTAATCTATTGGGACCAGTCATCTGACATAGAACTAGCAGTGATGTAGGATTATACTGATTTCATAGGTAATCTATTGGGACCAGTCATCTGACATAGAACTAGCAGTGCTGTATGATTATACTGATTTCATAGGTACTTTGTTATTAATTATCATCTGCAAAAACCAGAGTGACTTAAGGTCTTGCAACTTAACTATTTATTAACTCCTAGATACATGGGATGCTGTTTAGTTTCTTTCTGTTCTAAGTGGTATTTTAAGCCCAGCATAACTTAAAGAGTTAGACAAGAGTTAGACAGGAGGACAACATTTAAAAAAGAACTCTTTACAACTTGAAAACAATTGAAAAGGATCTTCTGAGCTTCTGGATAGCCTGCAACTCAGCCACCAGCTTTCATTATAACCTGAACACACCTTTTGCCAACAGCCTGCTTCAGCATTGCAAGGAACTATCAGGTGGATTGCTGCATTTAAATTTTGAATGTATGGTTTGTTTTTTTTACCCTACACTGTTTATATTATTCCTTTACCACTGTCGAATTATCTCTACACCACTGTAGTATCTACCATTTTTAAACACTTTCTCATCTGTAAGAATGCTTTATCCTTAATTTAAAACCCTGCAACTTTAACAGCTCTAAACTGAGTTTATTATATACTCTTGTAGTTGTGCCTTTACATCTACTAACACTGTTCTTCCTTTTATCTGATTTATAGACATTTTAACTGTAGTATTCCTGTATCTCACTCTCATCACTACTACTGCTGTTTTCTCCCCCCCCCTAATCCCTCAACTACGCATGTCTGTCTTTTCTTCTACTCCCCCCTCACTCAGAAGCTACATAATTCTTTCTTCTGCCACCAGTTCCCATATCTTTTCTCCCTCCATAGTCTCCTCTTCCTCCCTCCCTCCTCTCCTCTATCTCTCTTCATCCCATCAAGTACTCTCCACCACATCTCCCATAACTCATAAGCCCTGCACCCTCCCTTTTCTCCAAGTTACACCTCTTCTTCTCAACCCACACCACACTAAACCTCCACCTTGCCCACCACCTGCTGTCACATTTCCTCACTCAGAAGCCCAACACATACCCACACTGTAAATCAATCTCAACCCCACACTACAGCAACCCTAACAATCTCCTTCTCTCTCCTCCCAACTCTGTCCCTCTCTCCTGTCTCCTCTGGAATGCCAGTCCTGTCTATTAACAACTGGTCCCTGTCCATTACGGCTTCATATTCAACTCCTTTAATCTCCTAGCCATCACCAAATACTGGACTTACCCATCTGACACTACTTCTACTGCAGCTATCTCCTTTGGGAGCCTCACATTCTCTCACACTCCCTGGCCTGGAGGTTGCCACAGTGTTGGTGTTGGGGAACTTCTATCATCTGGTCACTCCCACCTACTCTTACCTTCTAAACTCTCCACTTCATTATTTGCATTCAATGCTCATATCAGTTGCCTTTTCCAACTTCCTTGAGTAGCTGACTTTCCTCATCCCCCTGGCCTTAACTCAAAATTCCATGTTAACTTTGATTCTTGGCTCCTAACCTTTAAATGGGCTCTCAAGACCCCTTTCTTCATTAAAGCTTTCCAGCTCTCAACCTAACCCACTACTCCATGTTTCTTCCTCAAAATCCATCCCATCTGTGTCACCCCTGTTTGTCTGCCGCCTCCCCTTTAGAATGTAAGCTCTCACGAGCAGGGCCCTCTTCCCTCATGTGCTTCTCCCTCACTTACTCCTGCTTTAATTTACAACAGCGCCTAACCCTTGATTGCTGACGCCATGCCGATTCTTTAAGTGTTATGTAGCAATGTATAAATCGTGTATTTGTCCTGCATTGTTTGTACTGTTAACTGTTTTTCTTGTGTTATCATTTGTCTATGTACTTGTCTTGTGTGCTCATTTGTTTATGTACTGTGTAAGGCTCTGCGGAACCCTTGTGACGCCATATAAATAAAGGATAATAATAATAATAATGCTTTATTGGACACAATCCTGTAGCACAGTCCACTTTGGTGGGGAAATGAGTCTGCTGGCGACTGAGATTTCAAACTGAACAAGTTCTCATTTGTTGAAAAGCTTCACCCACTTCTACAGTATTGCATGGAGTGGGAATTGAAAGGGAAGCTCTTCCCTACAATGAGATGTGCAGGGGTTTATTCAGGTATAGGGCCGAATGTTAAAATCCATCTGAAAATGTATATCTATTACACCCCCTTCTTATTGGTGAATGCACTGCACAGCGTCAGGCTCAGGGACCCTCGCTCCCCCCCCCTCTCACCTTGTTCTTCTCAGCATCGTAGAAAAAGTTGGACCAGTTTGGATCGGTCTGCATAAAGTGGAACTGAAAGACCTCCTGCAGGCAGAGGCGCAGGATATTGTATGAGATCTAAAATGCAAAGAATACGACAACATCTGTTCTCGGTTTTCTTTAAAGAGAAAAATAACTGCTGAATACTTAATTATTGGATGCACAATTGTTGGATAAAACACCAAGGGTACAATTAAGTAATGCAATGAATAAGCTTTTATCAGTCTAACAGCTTTAAAAAAACAAAAAACACCCCTTCAATATGGCCTGGTCAGTACCAAAGTGTGTTCAGCCAGTTACACTGTAAAGGAGAGGACATAAACAGAATAGACGGATTCAGTGACAAACCCATAGAGAGCAGGACACACAATTGGGTCACATTACGCATAGCAGCAGATGCGGAAGCTGTGGGTCAGCGGGCAGAGAGGCCAGTCTAGGTCCTCAGTGCCGTCTCCTCCTCAATACTGAGTCAGTATGATGAATTAATAGGAATACAGTGAAGTTCACAATTTGCCGATTGTAATGGTCAGTATTACTGAACATCACTGTACTCCTAATGAGCTGTCTTTTCTGCCCACTCCTCCCCTCTGTGAAATATCTGAGGCCGGCTCTCACTCTCCAGCCCATTGATTAAAGGAATCTCTGACAAGTACTCAGGGGTACCAGGGATCGCTATAATTAGAGGCCTGTGTGGGACCAACATAAGCATGCTGATAGGCGGGAGGGGAAGCTTCAAGGAGCCACTGTCAGTAATCAAAGTCCTTTATGTGCTGGGTGTAGTGAAGGCAGTGGGTGACCATCAATGTGTTGCTGTGGGACTCATTATTATTAAGTTATAACCCTGCCCCCCACCTCTGAAATGGCCAGGGACCTTTTAGCTAAGCAGGTATCCACATTTTTGTACTGCCAAATTAAATTAAAATTGATAACCAGTTGTGTAACGATAAGCAGCCTAGAAGAAAAGAGAATTGCATCACCCAAGCCGCACTCCAATGTGGGAAGGGGGGGGGGGGGGGGGGGGGGGGGGAGTTTCCATCATAGAAAACCATCCATAAAGGCTTTGGAAGAAAATGGTTATCTTTGTATTCTTTTATTTATTTTTACTTTGAATTAGACAAACACATTGGGCGGAATTCAATTCTTTTCATCCCCTATCGCGCCCGACGGAGCTATTCTATTCTTGCTCCTGTCGGGCGCGATCAGCTGCCAAGCGCTACATTTCAGCTCGCAGCCCCTGGGGGATGAGAGCTGAAATGTGCGAAAAGGGACATGTTTGGGCGCCCAAACATCACTTTTCGCGATCGCGCCCAGCACTTTGGTCGGGGTTAGCCGATTTACGCGGCTAACCCCGACCACTTTGGGTGCGATCAGCGTGAAAAGCTAGCACAATTGGATAGCGGCCCGCGATCTCCGGTCACTTTAGACGGGAGATGCGGGCCGCGAAATCAATTGAATTCCGCCCATTGTATGTAACCAAGTTAGATGGTAACTGTCTAGTGTAGGGTATCAGATGGTACCTAAACAAGCATAAATGGAAAAGTCTACCCACCGGCTGATGCCACGTCTGCCACGCCATCTGTTTGCATCAGCAATTTATTTTTTATTTATGGAAGCAAAAAACACCGTACATAGATTTTGTAAACAGAAAAGAAAAGCAAGATATATATTTGGTGCACTCATGGGATCTATATATTGATCAAAACAATGTTTTCTGGAATTACATAAAAAATAACTTTTATTCTTGATATTAAAAAAGGGGAAAGCATAGTCCAATAATTAGGCGAAATATTAAAACATAGTAAAGATACAGGAAGTGAATAAATATGAAAAAGTGCTACCACAATTCTAAAATTCAACTGTCGTCGGTCAGTTCACCTCTTTATTAGTGTACTACCTTGTGTTTATTTATAATAATTGTATATTTTCAATACTGTGACTCGGGCTAGTGTTAGGTTTTATTTCATTCCATGCACTTCTTTGACTTTTCAGCCATTCATTCCATTATTTCAGTATATGTTATTGCCTTTATTTGTTATTAATAGATGGCTTGATATGTTATATGGTCAATTGTGTTAGTTGCTGTTCACTAGGATGACTACAATGTTGCTATTTCTCGTTAGAGAGTATCTCCATTGTTGCAATTTCAATGACTCACAAATTCAGCTGGCAAATATGAGTTATACGTTGACGATTTTTGCAAGAATCTCAAAAAAACTTTTTACATGTTGTCATTATGGGGTATTGTGTGTAGAATTTTGAGGACAAAAATTAATTTATTCCATTTTGGAATAAGGCTGTAATATAACAAAATGTGGAAAAAGTGAAGCGCTGTGAATACTTTCCGGATGCACTGTAAGTATAAAGATCCAGCATAGATAAGCAAAGCAGTGCTTACAGTGTACAACAATGAACACATTTAAGCACATACGCATCAGCAATTTTTAATCTGTTACAAAATACATTCAGGTGCATAAATATTGGGACATTGACAGAATTTTCATATTTTGGCCTCTATTCACCACCACAATGGCTTTGAAATGAAACAAACAAGATGTGCTTTACCTGCAGACTTTCAGATTTAATTTGAGGGTAATTACATCCAAATCAGGTGAACGGTGTAGGAATTACAACGGTTTCTATATGTGCCTCCCACTTTTTAGAAAATGTACTAACTACAAAAACATGCAGCAACTCTCACTCACCCAAATCACACAGAATCTGGACTAAAGATCCACAGTAAAAAGGTAGATGTCTAGACCAGGGGTGGGGAACCTCGGGCCCGGGGTTCGTATAAGGCCCACAAAATCAATTGATCTGGTCCTCTGAGCTTTTTTTTCTAGCCTCATCTGGCTAGCAGGGTGCCTAGAATAGTACCGTGCAGCCAGAATCTATGCAGCAGTGCCACCAGGAGCTTCAGACAGTCATTACAGCTCCCCGAAGCATCCTCAGGATGCTCCGGGCATTGCTGTAATCACCGGCAATTGTGGCCCCGCCCTCGTGTGCCATCATATGGAGGGGGCGTGGCCTGCACTGGGCCCCGAAAATAATGTTATATGTATCAAAATGGCCCTCGGCAGAAAAAAGGTTCCCCACCCCTGGTCTAGACAGACACCAGATGTTAGACAGTCAATAGGTCGACAGGTACAAATGGTCAACAGTGTGAAAAGGTAGACACAGAAATTGACGACACAAAATGTTTTGACTTTTTTGAGTGCTTTTTTAGGGTTAGGCACTTACCTCGACAGTTGGTGTTAGGCACCAGGAGGGAGGGTTAGGGTTAGGCACCAAGGGGAGGTTTGTTAGGGTGAAGATTAGAGTTAGAAAAAACAAACAAACATGTGTCGACCATTTTCATGTCAACCTTCTGACCCTGCCGACCACTTGTCCCTGTCGACCTACTGACTGTCCAACATCTGGTGTCTATCTAGACATTGTCTACCTTTTTACTTTAGGTCTTTCAATCCACACCCAGATCACACACCGCGGAATCCACTAATAGTGCAGAACCTGGGCAGTCTGTGAAGCTTTCGTGGTTTGTGAAGCTACCACCCCCACCATGCTTTTTGGAAGACATTATCTAGGCCAACAAGGTGAAAGAAACCACACAGTCTAATTTGGTATTTTGGACAATGGACAGAAACTTTTGAGGTTATCTCTAGCCAATCTAAGATATGAAGAGTGCAAATATAAAAAGATAAATCATGCGACCATTGACAGAACTAAGAGAGATGGTAAGGCCTTTATGCACCTCAGTAGTCCTCAGGCAGCTTTATAATGTATGTTCTCTATTTCTTAAATGGTTTTCTTTGGGGTTTGACAATCAAGGTAGATAGCAGAAAATAAGTTCTACAGAGGAATTTCTGTAGTCTGTCTAAAATCAGAGTATGTAAGGAGACTAAATAACACAATAGGCAGCAATGAAACCTACAGGTAGATCGATCATGTAACTTTGCCCCAACGCATACCAAAAGTCCAGTCTATACAAGGTGAGTAAATGACACACTCAGGTTTGTGTTCTAAAGCTTTGATTAGATGTTGGATGACAAAATTCTCATCTGACCTGGTTGCGGGTATTCTGGTCCAGCTCAGCACACTGATCCAGAGGGACCCCAGACACCAGTTCCATAGTCAGCACCCTCTTTGCAGTAAGATCATCAATCACCCGTGGGACCCGGAAGAAGGAATCATCACTTAGGAGCTGCCTGGGGATTGGATAGAAACAGGATTAAACAGGAGTGCCATTTAGCAAACGAAGATATTTGTGGGCTGTGAGAGGATAGGAACAATCCCGCAAGGAGGTCACATCACCACTAGAGTAACATCTCCGTATCATGATGACATCTATTCAGATGTTACGAGAGCTGATGGGACAAGGTGGGCTAAAGATGCCAATCTAAGTAACAACCCCATAGCAATGTGCATGTAGAGTAAACACGGTGAATATCTGAGAGCAAGTGTGTTACTGCAGCAGGTTACAAAGGACGGTCATTGTTTTTAAGTACATTATTTTGAATTTAAAACATTGCAAAGATGATAGGGCGACTCGGCTGGGAACAAAATTTGTGTTATTTGTGAGGATTACATCCAAAATGTTTTGCAGTAGTACAGACGCCTACCTTGACCCAACATAGAATAGCATTCCTGCTAGTCTGTTTTAGGAGGGCACCGAGCCCTGTCCAATTTCAAAAGGGCAGAACGTGCCCTGTCCTTTTGGCGGCACCCCGCTAAAACAACCTGCCGGGTGCCGTCCCCACCTGGAGGGCTGCATTGTCCTGCGGGTGGGTAAAATAGTGGTGCAGCGGTCACAAAATAAAGAATCCATATTGAATGTCCAGTGTAAATAGTATAGATTGTTTGAGCGTGAAATTAAATGGAGTCAACAACGCCAATGACCTCCTGCACTAAGGGAAACGGTCACGGGTCTGTATGAGGATCATCAGCCGACCATAGCCCAGATAAAGTTTTCCATGTTATAGAAATTATATGCATACTATAATGATTTTGAATTACACAGGAGCAGATGCCCGGCCATTAGAGACCATTCCATAGTAAGTGGTAAAGTCCCCGTTCAAATGCACAGGCCTGACCTTTGAAGTCTAACAGGAGTAATAGTACACTATTTGGAAAGTGTACAGCAGAGGGGCGTCTCACCTGAATCTTTGGCTGCACTCTGCCTCCCGTAGGTAGTCGCACTCCCAGGCCAGCTCTTTCTGGAGGACCTGCACGCTGCTGTCAGGAAACAATCCTGCAACAAGACGTACACAGTCTTATGTCCCCAATCAGAGGTGTCCATCATCTGCATTCCAAGCTCATGCCGTAGGCTCTAACTTATATTATACGCAAGCATCTTCAGTCACCTTCATCAAGGGTACGTTACACACTATAATAACCTGAACATTGTTTCTGTATAACTTTGTGCCCAAACAGGACATAATAGGAGGCCATAATGACAAATGAAACAAACACGGTCACGCTAGCAATAATTCAAAAGTATAAGGGTACACAGCTCAAATAAAGGAACACAAACAGTTCTCAAATTTTGTTTGTAATTATATATATTATCTAGTATGTGGGTGTAACCTATATTTACTATACACACACACACACACACACACACACACACACATATAGATGTTTACATATGCATTTGCAGGGCAAAATATATCAGTTATTCCCCTTACCGTCAGGCACAATCACGCTTAACTTCAGAATGGATAGCAGATTATCCACATCACTCTTAATACTCTGAGCGATTCCAGGGTACTGGACAGGAAAACAATACGTTACATGGAGATATTACTTAGAATGACACTAACATGAGCTACAAGTTATGTACTAACTGGAGCAGGAACAGTTCAAACTGGATATTACAGCACTTTTAGTACTCGCTGCTAAATCCGTTTCTCTTACTCCATCAGAGGGATGCTGCCAAGCCTGAAGTGTAGAGGGCGCTGTAAGGAGCCCGTACATCAAACTATACTTGTTTGTAGCTAAGCCCTCCCCGCCATATCCCATCAGCAACTTAAATGTCACTTTAAACTTAATAAAGTCCTCAGGAGAGCCTAAACCAGTGATGGGCCACCGGCGACCCTGGGGTCACATGCATCCCTCCAACCTTTCACTAGCAACCTCCAGTTCCTTCCTACTTTGTTGTCATATTTGTTTGTTAGAACTTATGCTTGTTTAACAGGCCTACTGATAGATTACAGATAGGCGTACACCCGCTCAGAGCTTCCTCATTATGCTTCGGGCAGTACTGCACTTCCCAAAGCTGGCGGCCTGCCCCCTCTACACAATGTCATGACGTCATGCACTCAGGGGGTGGGGGCAATACAGGGCGCACTGCAGCCCTGTTACGCCGCCGATGCTTCCACTGATTAAATTTATAAAATTAACTAGCTACTCTGCCCATGAACAGTATCATGCTGCCGATCACTGGCCTAAACAAATAAACTCTCAAAACTAACAGTGAGAAAACACAGAGGGGTATATCCGATTGGCCGCAAAGTTTTGCCCACAAAAAGATTACGTGGACTAGGCGACCAATTTTGGATTACCGCGGATATGGGCGCTCCCGATAACTATATTATCCATATAAAAAGAAAAAAAAAAAGTGATCGCTGTGTTTTTTTGCAGGCAAAATCCCACGGGAATATATTTTCCCTCCCGGACGGCTGCCAAGGCTGTGTGCAGGGAGCGGGCGTAGTGTAGTGTGTGTGGGGAGTGGGTGCAGGGTTAGCGGCGGCAATGTAGCATAGTGTGTGTGGGAAGTGGGTGCATGGTTAGGGGTAGTGGGGTGCAGGGTTAGTAGTACCATGGAAGCTGCCTGCAAGACTGCAGAAGAGACAGACAAAGAGGACAGCGCAAATACTAATTGCAGGGGGGGGGGGGGCGGGGCGGCGCTACAGGGGTCTAGAACCAGTCCCAACAATTTTTCCATAAAATAAGGATTTAGGGAAAGATTAGACCTGCTCTGAAAACCTGGCAGGTATGAAAGTTGTGCTAACTTGCACAGAATTGGATATGCCCCAGAGTGGACAAAAGGAGGGTTTTTAGGACTATGGTTGTATACAGAATTTATTTAGCGTAGACTTCAGCACTCTTTTTGTGTCTTGTTTCTGTACGCACCAGTTTGGGGGGGTACTGGCATCGCCTCCTGGTTACAGCTGCAGAAGTTTTTATGCACTTGTAATATATTACATAGTATATAGTGATTATTTCTTATGCTAGCAGCATCACACCACCCTTTCTTTTAGTCACAGATACATTAACTCATAAAACTGACTTATATATAATGGAGACATCAGTTCAACAGGCTGCAGGAAGAAGGAGTATTAATCAGCACCGGCTGCTGTATGTGACAGGGTGTTATTATGGCGATTGCCATAGACCCCAGGGCGAGCTAGTCTGATATGTGCAGCAGGTGCTCCAGCCCTTTTACAATAGTCCAAATAACTTTTTTTTTCTTTTTACACATTCTTTTATGCTGTTCCTATTCCTCCCTGTAGTATAAGTAAATCTGCTTCAAGTGCACAAAGCTTAATCACCATAATATCATCCAGCCGCATCTCCTCGCCATGGACAAGATACTCCATGGCCCCCAATCAATTGACCAAAGCTGGGTACACGCTGACAGATATATTGGCCCATCAATTGATCAGCCAATATATCTGATACCTCTCGGCCAGTGTGTACCAGCGATTGGTCTGTGAACGTCGTCGTTCACAGACATATTGCGTCGGCTGTGCTGCACAGCCGATGGCAGATATATCTATATCTGTCCATCGACAAATGTGTACGGGCGATCAGCCGACCACCCGTACACATGCAGCGGCAGCCACGGGGAGGGGGTCGTGGTGCGTCCCCCGGCCAGCAGTACCCGAGGCTGCATGGAAGATGATGGTCGTTCAGTGTATATGACGACCATCATCTACAGATATATTTGCAGATCACTCGATTTGCAGATATATCTGCTAGGTGTGTACCCACCTTAACAGCTGTCAATATTCAACTGCAAATATCTTTCTGCAGTGGGATTTCAAAAGTTCTGATGTTGGGTTACCAGGGAAGTCATTTCGTGAACATCCAGATACGTGCTTCTTAGAAGTTGGATAAAACAAGGTTTAAAGTGGCAAACGCCTTTAAATACTGTAAAATAAAGGATACCAGATAACAACTTTGATCCGTACATGTGACGTGGATAAATAAGTGACATACTGCACTGACTTCCATCAGGTCTACAATCTTCACTCTTCTCACTGGGGGCTAGCATCTTTCCTCTCATATTGGCCTGCTACCAGTACTAAGCAGGACGTGTATATTTAAGGTGAGGTTATTTGGAAGTGTCCTTAACCACTGCACAATATTCACCCCCACATGACCAGAGCAATGTCCATGCTTTGGCCTCTCTCTGAGAAGTAAGGGGACCCATTTGTAGTGCTTCCGGCCTGTCCTAAAACAAATGCATCGTTGGTCAATGGTACAAATATAGCTGTGCGCCTAGAATCCGCTCAATCAGTGTATGTATCACGACGGCTCATTTCTGGTCCAATACAAGCAGATTTCGATAGGTCATGATGGTGCCAAAACCGTTTTAGTGACCATCAGACAGCTCCTTAAAGAAGATTTTATACAGAGGAACCACTCCATGGATTTACCAAGTGATGGAACCCAAAATTAAATGAGCTCATGAAGGAGAGTCGCGGTACAGCCAGCTCACCTGGATCTTCATAGCTACCTCACGGCCATCCGGCAGCCTGGCAAGGTGGACCTGGCCAATAGAGGCTGCTGCAAAAGGTTTCTCCTCAAAATAAGCCAGTTTCTCTCTCCAGTCAGAGCCCAGCTCCTCCTCAAGCACTTTCTGTGGACACAAAAAACACAGTTCTGTCCGCTTCCTCCGGTGTTCCAGCCCCTACACCTCCAGTGGGATCATCAGTGGCGTGTAAACACACAGATGTACTCACAGCAGTCTGCCAGGAAGGCATAAAGTCTGCGCTCTGTCTGACTCTCTCAAAGATCTTCTGCAGCTCTGGACTCAGGAAGCTGTTATCTGCCAACAAACACATAGACCAAATATCACTGCACCGTGGGGTATGGGTGCGATATAACATCACGTGCTATGAAGGAAGGACTTAGAAAGAATCAGCAGACAACGGAAGAGGAATGAGGAGTTTATGTATCAAGCAGTGAAAAGCGTGGAGATTTTGAAAAGTTTCCCATAGCAACCAATTAGATTTGAAGTAGCATTTATCAAATACAGTCTATAAAATAATAGGAAGGAGCTGATTCGTTGCTATGGGCAACTTCTGCACTGGTCCACTTCTCTGTGCTTTTCCCTGCTTGATACATAATCCCCATAGTCACCTTGAATACTCAGCATCTGACCAATCTTCAGTGCAGCCCCCCGAACTTTACACAAGGTGTCCACGAACCTCTCTGCGTTGGCCTCGCTCATAAACGTGTTTGTTTCCAGAAAAGAGCGGCCAGCTGTGGAATAATGAGAGTTAAGTCAAAGAGTCTATAAGAACCTTTATAGATATGTTTTACTCTCCCGCTCATGTGACCCAGTAGTATTTCTGACACGATAAATAAAAACACAAAAATCTATTTGAGCATATTTAAAATGAAAATACTTTTAGTTCCTGGATTAAGCTGGCTCCAACCACCTGGTCTTCTGTGGAATGGTTATTCTTATGGTTATTGCATGTAGTCTAATTATTGTATTTACAGTATGCACAAAAGTTCTTGCGCGTAGTGCACTTGGGACCACAAATTTTATACATTTAATAAAACCAATCAAAACGCCCGCGATACTCCCATAACACGTTTATAAGACGGACCATATCTGTGCGTGTGCTAAGACAGCTCCCTGTCACCATTATTCTCTCTGCATGCTCCCAAAATTGCAACTGCGACTCTGTAAGGACACAATCGGGGTGCGTCTTACACAATTGCGCAGTAGTAAAGAAAAATAAATAAACCTAAATCACTCCACTACGTCCGAAATAGGCAGCGCAACAACTTATCTGTGTGCCACTCTGCAGCTGCCTTTTATCTGGGTGTGCTGATTTCAATGAATTGTATTATGCGTCAGTGTTCACTCTTCCTGTTATATAGCGGAATTAGAATATGATGACTTCACTCTCTGTACAGAGCTTCATCGTGTTAATAAATGACCTCCGGTGGGCGAAGCATCGTGTATGGCCGCTTTTTAACAAGGCTCCTCCAAACTGCCAAGAATCTCACATTCATTCCTGCGCTTACACGAGATAAACTTATATATTCTCACCGCTGAAGTTTTAGGGGTGACATTGGACTTTTTATTTTTGGCGGAGCCCCACAAATACCCCAGAATCTAGCCTCTGAATAAAGGCATCTATGACCACCATTATTTGGCGCAAACTCCCACCTCTCGCTCATCTCGGGCGATTTCTGAGCTGTGGATTTCCTCCCCAATCTTAGCGGTCTCCCCCACTCTTATTCTCCCTACTGACGGCTCTCTCCGGTTTGGCCAGTGGAGCTAATGCATCGTCGTGATGCTGTGCTGTGACCTGGTCCCTGCACCCTTCCATCTGGTATCCTCACCCTCTGTGCGCTGCTGATTTGTGACCTCTTGGGGGTCCTGACGCCGATGTGTGGAGGAGGCATCGTGGAGAATACCCAGCACCTGCCCAGAGACTCCCTGCTGCTTCCTTTGCAGCCCGTGCTGCTGCCTCCACCTGTGTGGTGCCAGACGCTGCTTGCCTTGAATATTGGTGACAGCGCAGCATCATCATCATCACCTATGCCCTACTCAGAACCCTGTGCCTGTAATCAGCTCCAATCTCCCAGTAACCTGCTCCTCTCCTCCTTCGGTGCCTGTGATCTTCCTCTGCTCAGTGCCTATGTCAACTTCCTGTTTAATGTGATGATCCTCCGGCATTAATTTGACCCCTGGACCTCCAGCAGCATCGATTTAAGTCCTGTTAGACCTCTCCTGACGAACTGCTGTTGACTACAGCGGAGCTGCCCCCTGGGGAGGGTTACTGATCTGTGACTATTTAGCTTAATGTTTGTGCCCGACGTTGATATCCTGTTCTCTGGGTAACTTCTGTTTCCAGCTACTACATTACCCGCTGCCTGCTGGCTCTGTTATTTCTCTTTGTGTATAGTATATGTTACGTGCATCTGATGTAGGTAACTAGTATGTGCAGCTTTACTTTGTGCCTACCACTATACATTGCATTATTTATCTGTACGCTGTTCTAGTATAAACTGTTAATCTTCCAGTAGACCATCCTCTGATGCCTGTGCTGGCTACTGCTGTGGCTTTTCCTATTGCAATACGTATGTTACCTTACTCCTTCCACATTGCTCTTACTACTCTGCATGCTGTTCATGTACAATTAAATAGCTTGAATAGCTCACTATATAGTGCTAAACTGCACACATTACCCGTTTGTCAGGTTTACTTTAGTGGCTACTAATATACTTTGCCTTATCTATCTGCACTCTGCTGTAATATACACTTTTTATATCTGCTAATAGACAATTCACCGATATCTATGTTGACCACAGCTGCAACGGTTTAATATTACAATACATGAGTTTTTGCTTGTATCCTGCTTTGGATCCTTTGAAGGAATAGCAGCCTGTGTCATCTCAGGAGGCCCGCATCAATAAAAAGCTAGATGATATTTCTATTCATGCTATACTATCATCTCTCAGCTCTGCTCCACCGGGTGTCACTGACTAGCAACAGGATTCCACTGATCCCGACCGTCTGACATCATTTCATTCTCGCTATTCAATGGCTAATTCTATGCCCAGTAATTTGCCAATCCAGGATCCTATTAATCCACGACCTCCTGCTGTCCTTCTCAATATGCCTGACTCTGATACACAGCTACAGTACCAACAGGATTTGATTGCTTCTGATAGTTTAACGCTTTCCTTGTCTATTATTCCTCACACTCACTGTCAGTTGGACGATTTTGTATCTCATAATTAGCTTGTCCTGGGCTCTTACCCTTCTACTGATCTCCTTTGTGTGCTTGAGTCCAGCAAGACTCCCCCCACCCATACTGACTAACGATAGTTTGGCATTTGCTCCTTTACCACTTTTTAGCAAAGCATTGTTGCTTAGCCGGAACACCAGGCTCCCTTTGTGGCGGAGCATTTACCCTCATCTTCCCCGCTATATGCCCAAATTATCGCTCACCTATCCATAGACATGGTGTGGGTTGATATTTAACTCTGTCAGACGGACCATTACAACTGCATAATAAGATGACTATTGCTTTATAGACCTCAATGCGTGCTCCACTACTCTTTATTGTTGGAATTTACTGAATTTACGGTCCTGTAATACTTATTGCTGTTGCTTTATGTTAATTCCCTGCTGATATTGCAGTTATTTGTTTTATCCTTCTATCCCTGTTGTGGCCAGATTGTCTCACTCTTTCCTTGCTTCTTCCCTTTTTCTTTTATCCCCAACATTCTCTCCTTTTCCTTCTTTATAAATTTATTTTCTGGTCACCTTTTTAGAATGACCATATCGGCTTTACTGCATCTGTATTTACTACAGTTAAAATTGTTTGATCACTTTGATACAACATGGTTCTTATTGTTACTTCTCTCACATTGTATCATTTTTACTGTTACATATTTGTCTTCTCTCATCCTCCTGACAAATATGTATCTCCTAATGGTTACAAATGTCCACACTACTTGTAGTTTTCCTCTTCTGTAACATGAGAACATAAAACCTTTGCAATAAAAACATGGCACCTGTTCATTTACCTTATCCATTACTTAAATGGGGGCCTATACAGTTCCTCCATGATAACCTCCAACAGAGGACAACCACTTACAGGTAACAGAGAATGCGAGTGCATCTGAGCTGAAAACGCTGTACTAGATTCTCTTCCAGCACTCACGGAGATACAATCACAATGTATGCATTCCCCATAGGTGCCAGCACTCACCGTCAGACTTCTTCTCCTGGCTCAGAGACTGTTTTGCTACCTCTGTTAGCGCGCCGATTCCAAGGCTGACAGCCAAGCCTATACGGGTGATGGGATTTAGAGTGAAAGAATTAGATGTTGTACGATTGTGGAATCACTTATGAGATACAAATATATAAATATAAAATTACCTCCAAAATTTGCCATGCGACTGATGCGAGATACAGGTACTTTTCTCTCTCTAGCCCGTTCACTGAGCTGTGAATAAAAAAAGTATTAATGTCATGGGGTAATTTTCATATAAATATACAGCACAATATATACAGTCAGGTGCATAAATATTGGGACATTGACAGAATTTTCATATTTTGGCCTCTATTCACCACCACAATGGCTTGGAAATGAAACAAGATGTGCTTTAACTGCAGACTTTCAGATTTAATTTGACGGTAATTACATCCAAATCAGGTGAACGGTGTAGGAATTACAACGGTCTCTATATCTGCCTCCCACTTTTTAAAGGGGCCAAAAGTAATGGGACAAACTAAACAATCTTAAATCTAACTTTCACTTTTTAATACTTTGTTGCAAATCCTTTGCAGCAAATTACAGCCTGAAGTCTGGAACACATAGACATCACCAGACGCTGGATTTCATCCCTGGTGATGCTCTGCCAGGCCTCTACTGCAAATGTCTTCAGTTCCTACTTGTTCTTGGGGCATTTTCCCTTCAGTTTTGTCTTCATCAAGTGAAATGCATGCTCAATCGAATTCAGGACAAGGGACTGACTTGGCCATTGCATAACATTCCACTTTTTAGCCTTCAAAAACTCTTTGGTTGCTTTTGCAGTATGCTTCAGGTCATTGTCCATCTGCATTGTGAAGCGCCGTCCAATGAGTTCTGAAGCATTTGACTGAATATGAGCATATAATATTGCCCGAAACACTTCAGAATTAATTCTGCTGCTTTTGTCAGCAGTCACTTCATCAATAAATACAAGGGAACCAGTTGCATTGGCAGCCATGCATGCCCACGCCATGACACTACCACCACCATGCTTCACTGATGAGGTGGTATGTTTTGGATCATGAGCAGTTCCTTTCCTTCTCCATACTCTTCCCATCACTCTGGTACAAGTTGATCTTTGTCTCTTCTGTCCATAGGATGTTGTTCCAGAACTGTAATGGCTTTTTTAGATGTTGTTTGGCAAACTCTAATCTGGTCTTCCTGTTTTTGAGGCTCACCAATGGTTTACATCTTGTGGTGAATCCTCTATATTCACTCTTGTGAAGTGTTCTCTTGATTGTTGACTTTGACACATATACACCTACCTCCTTGATAGTGTTCTTGATTTGGCCAACTGTTGTGAAGGGGTTTTTCTTCACCAGGGAAATTATTCTTCTGTCATCCACCACAGTTGTTTTCCGTGGTCTTCTGGGTCTTTTGGTGTTGCTGAGCTCTCCGATGCGTTCTTTCTTTTGAAGAATGTTCCAAACAGTTGATTTGGCCACACCTAATGTTTTTGCCATCTCTCTGATGGGTTTGTTTTGATTTTTCAGCCTAATGATGGCTTGCTTCACTGATAGTGACAACTCTTTGGATCTCATATTGAGAGTCGACAGCAACTGATTCCAAATGTAAATGTCACACCTAGAATAAACTCCAGACCTTTTACTTGCTTAATTGATAATGAAATAACGAGGGAATAGCCCACACCTGTCCATGAAATAGCTTTTGAGTTGATAGTCCCATTACTTTTGGCCCCTTAAAAAGTGGGAGGCACATATAGAAACCGTTGTAATTCCTACACCGTTCACCTGATTTGGATGTAATTACCCTCAA
Organism: Taudactylus pleione; assembly: GCA_031769625.1. Classification (NCBI taxonomy): domain Eukaryota; kingdom Metazoa; phylum Chordata; class Amphibia; order Anura; family Myobatrachidae; genus Taudactylus; species Taudactylus pleione. The sequence continues at coordinate 460,940 of JAUIMM010000506.1, read as the reverse complement.
ATTAAATCTGAAAGTCTGCAGTTAAAGCACATCTTGTTTGTTTCATTTCAAAGCCATTGTGGTGGTGAATAGAGGGCAAAATATGAAAATTCTGTCACTGTCCCAATATTTATGCACCTGACTGTATATATCCCCTTCACACTGCCAGCAAAAACCAGGGTTAACACGTAGCAACCTGGGTTATTGTGCAGTGTGAAAGGGCCTGGTTGATATAACCCAGGTCGAGCAACCCAGCATTTCAATCCGGGTAACGAGCGGTGTTGAACATGGGTTCAACCTGGCAAGTGGTGCAGTATGAACGGGTAAACCAGGTTGATGCGACCCGGGGCCTGTTCACAGCACAGGAAGAGCCGGCGCGTGATGGTGGTGACTTCATTGAACCAACAATAAGCCGGGCCAGGCCACCAGTCTAAAAAGGGGTCTCACCCTGGTCGCATCCGGGATAGACCTGTGTACAAAATCCCGGGTGCGACCAGAGTTTGCAGTCTGAAAGGGACAATATAAAAAGTAAAGCCACTGGAGGGCACATTTACCTATACTGCCACAGCTCTGTAAGGCAATACCATATACAGCATGGCCAAAAGTTGAGAATGACACAAGTATTGGTTTTCACAAAGTTTGATGCTTCAGTGTTCTTAGACCTTTTTGTCAGATGTACTATGGTATACTAAAGTAACATTACAAGCATTTCATAAGTGTCAAAGGCTTTTATTGAAAATTACATTAAGTTTATGCAAAGAGTAAATATTTGCAGTGATGACCCTTCTTTTTCAAGACCTCTGCAATTCGCCCTGGCATGCTGTCAATCAACTTCTGGGCCACATACTGACTGATGGCCGCTCATTCTTGCCTAATCAATGCTTGGAGTTTGTCAGAATTTGAGGTTTTTGTTTGTCCACAAGTTCTCTATGGGATTAAGGTCTGGGGAGTTTCCTGGCCATGGACTCAAAATTTCCATGTTTTGTTCTCTGAGCCACTTAGTTATCACTTTTGCCTTATGGCAATGTTCTCCATCATGCTGGAAAAGGCATTGTTCATCACCAAACTGTTCTTGGATGGTTGGGAGAAGTTGCTCTTGGAGGATGTTTTGGTACCATTCTTTATTCATGGGGGCGTGGCCTGGAGTAGCATGGTGTAGGCAGCTTTTTGTCAGCTCTCCCGTGAATATCCTGATATTCATCCTGTTTGTTTGGCAGTTCCTCCATTGGTGTAACTATACTAGTGGGGCATCCCCTCCTGCTTCCCTGGAGTGCTGCGGTGGGCTGTGGGTGCGGTCCCTCTCTGCTGTTTCCCCTGTATCTCCGTGGCTGGGTTCTCTGCCTCTCTCCTGCCTGGTGTCCCCGCCGGCTCCTGCGGTTGACTACTTACCTGCAAGTCTCCGGTGCCCTGGGAGTGATTCCTGCTGGCTGTCTCCGCTTTGGCTCCTGTCCGTGAGCTCCAGTGTCTTGGTGCGCAATGTGCTAGCCGCCATCTTGATGCTGGGCTCCTTGCCGGGTCTCCCTGCTGTTCTGCTGCTCCTGTGCTTCCTCTCTGGCTGTTTCATCTGCTCCGGCTACTGGACCTCTTTGACCTCTGCTGTATACTACCTGCAGTACCTCTTCATACTGGGCTGGCTTAGACGTCCACCTTCACCTTCTGGCTGCCAATTAGTGTGGATCTGTACCTGCTGGTGACAGTGCCTGTGCCTGCATTTCTCTGGGGATCCGAGTCTGCAATTCTCTATGCTGACAGCTTCCAGCAGCAGTAGCCATTTTGGAAAGAAGATTCTGTGTTCTGCATCCTGGTCACTTCATCATCCTTGCAGTCTGCTAATTTTCTACTGAGGGACCCTACACTGCTACACTGTTTCCTGTTTCAGCAGTCATCTGATTTTCACTCCTGTTTGCTCCTGGTGGATTGGTGGCTCCTGTGGCCCGTTCCATGTAGGACACCTGCTTAAAGTGAATTTATAGTTCTCTGTGGCTGTACAGTATTGGAAAAATGGATAACTCACTGCAACAAATCCTTCAGGCTATTACTGCCTCGACTCAGCGGCTTCTCAATAAGTTTGATGATATTAAAGTGGAAATCCTTTCTTCCTGTGGTATCTCATCGAAGTATTGTGATGGAGTGGTGCAGGACATATATTCACTTCCTGAGTCTATGGCCCTCACGGTTTCTGCAACTGACTGTTTTCTGGATTCATATTTTCCAATGGATGTGATCGTACCCAAGTTTATACACTATTTAATTCCTGGGTGTTTCAATATAGTTGTGGTCCTTCAAAAGACTCGTTCTCAAATCCTGTTTGGTGTGCAGAGACTGCGGGTTTTGTCATGTCAGTACCCTATGTACTCTCCTGCTAATCCTCAAGTGAGCTCAGACGGGAATGTCTCTTTAATTCCATCCTTTCAAGGGGCTGAGGCCTGGCCAGATTAGTGTGTTGAAGCCTATCATTATGCCTAGCCAATTGAGATGCTTTCTCTGCCCCTTTCTCTTATCACTTTGACTCTGTATAATTTTTTTATTTATTTTCCTGTTTTCTTTTATTTTCTGTGTTCTATATGTTTGTAATTTGCAAAATATGCTGTAAGGGAGGAACTCCATTTCCGTATAATGCGGGAGAGCTGACCTTAGCCTAGCTTAGGGCCATTTGTTTATTGCCCTGGTCATCTATGTGGTCTTTAAAATCCTTTATTTGGGTTGGGAGGGTTTTGGTAGTGTTTAGTGTAGCTTAGGGGGTTAGGGAGGGTATTTTTCTATTTAGGGATCCAAGTATGCCTGGGTTGGGGTTAGGCCATACAGGGTGGGGGGTTCGGGGGTGGTTTGATTTTTTTTTTTCCATTTATTTTATGTATTCTATGATTTTTATTTTAAGTTTGGTAATGTCAGGGTATCTGTACTATTTGTTATCATATTTGCATACTGTATTTCTTATATTTCTGGATCTACAGGCCTGAATGGCGCCTTCAGGTCGTTTTTGCTTTATACTTTGTGTTGAGAAGTAATCAACTTATCCTGTTATGTATGTACTATATTCTATTCATATGTACTCTGATATTTCACATTTGCCTCAATTCAATTATTCTGTACTTTATTTTAATTTTTTTTTTATTTTACTTTTGTTGATGGGTTTAAGTATCAAAAATGTTAATAAAATAACTCAATTTAAACCATTCTTTATTCATGGCTGTGTTCTTATGCAAATTTGTTAGTGAGCCCACTCCCTTGGCTGAGAAGCAACCCCACACATGAATGATCTCAGGATGCTTTACTGTTGGAATGACACAGGACTGATGGTAGCGCTCACCTTTCCGTCTCCGGACAAGCGTTTTTCCAGATGCCCCAAACAATCTGAAGGGGGATTCATCAAAGAAAATAACTTTACCCAGCCCTCAGCAGTCCAATCCCTGTACCTTTGGCAGAATATCTGTCTGTCCCTGATGTTTTCCTGGAGAAAAGTGGCTACTTTGCTGCCCTTTTTGACACCAGGCCATCCTCCAAAAGTCTTCTTCTCAATGTGCGTAAAGATGCACTCACACCTGCCTGCTGCCATTCTTGAGCAAGCTCTGCACTAGTGGTGCCCCAATCCCGCAGTTGAATCAACTTTAGGAGACTGTCCTGGTGCTTGCTGGACGTTCTTGGGTGCCCTGAAGCCTTCTTCACAACTATTGAACAGCTCTCCTTGAAGTTCTTGATTATTTGTCTCTCCTTGAAGTTCTTTGATGAGCCGATAAATGGTTGATTTTCTATGCAATCTTACTAGCAGCAATATCCTTGCCTGTGAAACCATTTTTATGCAAAGCAATGATAACTGCACGTGTTTCCTTGCATGCAACCATGGTTAACAGAGGAAGAACAATGATTTCAAGCTCCACCCTCCTTTTAAAGCTTCCAGTCTGTAATTCTAACTCAATCAGCATGACAGAGTGATCTCCAGCCTTGTCCTCATCAACACTCATCTGTGTTAACGAGACAGGATGTCAGCTGGTACTTTTGTGGCAGGGCTGAAATGCAGTGGAAATGTTTTTGGGATTAAGTTCATTTTCATGGCAAAGAGGAACTTTTCAATTAATTGCAATTCATCTGATCACTCTTCATGACATTCTGGAGTATATGCAAATTGCCATCATAAAAACTGAAGCAGCAGACTTTGTGAAAACCAATTCTTGTGTCATTCTCAAAACTTTTGGCCATGGCTGTATACACTGATATTAAGAAGAGCACCATCTAGTGGCTGTCAGTAAAAAGTAAAAAGTATCTGACAAAAACAACAACATATTTGTCAAAGTCATCATAAAACAAACACATTCCATCCACAACTTAACTGGCTGCAAATATACAAATTTATCACAGCTTGTTGATTGCCACTAATGTTATCATTCATTAAAAAAACTAGATAAATTAAAAGCCAAAAATTAAATAAGATTTTCATACTGCACTGTGCTTGATAACTGACATCTGGAGGTAAATTTACAAAGAATAGTGCCTGGCCAAGAGGCCATTCACAGGTGTGTTTTCCCTGTTTTTCAAACTCTGAAATTTAAAAAGGCAAACCTAAGTGTAAAATCATGATTCTCTCAGCAAAACAAGGGTGAACACACAAATACACCATCGGCCAAACTCGCAAGTACTTTCCATAGACACGAATACAAGGAATCAGTATGATATACCGAAAGCTGCATGGCGGGCAGTTCTAATCCCGACAGCGGCAGCCCGGCAGGGGTGAAGAACCCGATTGTTCATTTCGGTAAGTATAGCTAACCTTACTCCCTAATCTTAACCCTCCTTTAGGGGTGCCTAACTCTAAACCCCCTCCAAGTGCCTAAACCTAACCCTCCCTTCCCCGCAGCCTAACCCTAAGTCTCCCAGGGGGGGTGCCTAACCCTAACCCCCCCTTCCCCTAGCCTATCCCTAACCCTCCTAGGGGGGTGCCTACCACTAATTCCACCCCCGGGAGCCCATAACCTAAACCCCCCCCCCCCCACCCCCGCAGCTGTCCGCGCCCGGCACCTGGCTTACCTTCGATCGGTATGCCAGGTGTCGGGCTCCCGGCGTAGGTCTAAATTTCAGGCGTCGGCATTTCGACGCCTGTCATTAGTACCTTGCCGGGATTAGACAGTCGGGAAGCCGGCTGTCGGGATTTCGGCCGCCAGCTTCCCGAATACAACACGGGCATTTACCAAGAATCGTGATTGCAAAACAGGTGTAAATTCGGTCCAAAATAAATCTGAAATAGTCCACCTCCTGAGCAGGGTGTTTAACAGAAGAATACACAGATCAGTGTGATCCATGCATGCTTCATAGTGTACAGTATTAATTTAAAAATAAATAAAATTAAGTGGAGACCCCCCCCCCTCCCAAGTATAACCAGCCCCGGGCTCTCCGAGACGGCCCTGGTTCGAAGATACTTGGAAAAAAAAATGCGTGGGGATACTTTGTATTTAATGAATCAGCACCGGGCTCTTGGAGCCGGTCCTGGTTCTAAAAATGCAGGGAAAAATTTGTGTATGTTTAAAACTAGCACCGGGCTCCACTATCGGGAGATGGTTATGTCACAGCCAGGGGACACACTTGATGGGTTCCTCCAGCCAAAGCATTCACCCCCCCCCCCTCCCCCAACTAGTCAGCTCAGGCCAGGGTTTCCTGGGGAGTTGGGGATCCCCTCAGTAATGGGGTCCCCCCTCTCCAGTGTACCCCAGCCTGGGGCTATCCCCCGCACCCCTGGGCAATGGGTGCGGGGTTGATAGGAGCAAATAGATTGAAAATAATATGTCTCTTACAATAGGACTACAGGTCTCAGCAAGCTTCCCCCGCATGCCAGTGCTTGGAGAACCACAAGTACCAGCATGCGGGGCTTTGCAACACACGATTGCATAAACCATTGACTCGATTCAGTCAAACAATTCTTAGTAAATTTGTGATTTTCTTTGAAACAAACTCTCTCATGTCTATGCGATGTCAAGCATGTTTAATACTCAGACATGATTCGTAGTAAGATACCCCCTGGAATCTGACTGATGTGGGATGTAGCACCAACATAATGCTCCCCAGTATTCACCTATTTTGAGGCAACGCATCTATGGAAGGCAACTAGATCAGGTCTCACTGTATTGTTCCAAATGTAATCATTTTCCGACTCGGCCATCAATAGATTGCGTATCTGGGTGCAAACTCGCAGTCTCACACTCCCAAAAAGTATGCTTCAAAACAAACGATATACTTTTAACAAGACAGCCAATTTGCGATTCTAAATCTTCTGTTTTAATGGAAAGTTGTAATATTTACAACCTTGTTCGTTCTTGATGCTTTTATATGAGACTTTGATGTCACACTTAAAAAAAAAAAAAAAAAAAAAAAAAAGGAGTATAGGTTGAATATTATTGTCTAGTACCTGCTCTGCAGTCATTTGAGCAATAAAATGCTGACAGATTTGACATTACCAATATGGCATTCATAGTGATTTTGTATCGCTTTTATGGAACCTTGCCCTGGTAATATAGTAGAATACACATATTAGATTTGGTGCTAAGAATCCCTATGTGGCACTCATGTTCTGGTAATGCTGTGTGGTATCAGACTTTGGCAACTTCTATCTGGAACTATCAGAGAGGTTTGATTGAACTTTATAGAATCTATAATGTTGAGGATCACAGTCCCCCCTCTCTTATATGGCTCTTGGATTAAAAAAATTTTTTTTTTCTTGAATGAAAAACCATGAAAATAACATTATCTGTAAATTTAGTAATTGTTTTTGTAATTTCTTGAGGTCATCTGGGACTGTTTTTCTTCTAAATGGTCCCTTCTGCTGATGTGCTACAGGTTTCTTAGTAGTGGCCTTTCATGTAGCTGGTGTACAAATCTTTAGGTTTTCACCATACAAATATATAGATCTATAGAGGTATCAAACTCATGGAGTTGATTTTGTGGGACACATTTCAACATTTTTTTTTTTTTTTAAATAATAATATGTGGCTTTGTAAAGTGGAAATGGACAGAAGTTTAATATGCCTTATTGCGGGGCATACATATGCCGGGCGATTCCCCCCGTTGGTGACTAAGATAGTTGGCAATTTCTCGGGGGAATTGGGAAAATTCTACAAGTTATGTCAGTCTGGATTGAGATTCGGTTTGTTATTTTCTTACCTAAGGATGCTGGAGAAGGGCCGATCTTCACCAGGGATGCTACTGGACAAGAGGGTCGACCAGCGCAAGGGACAAGATAAGTATGTAGTGTGAGTGAGCGAATGTGTAATAAAAGAATAATACATTCGGTGCGTGTGTACTGTCATTTTAATATTTCTTTTACAGGGGAAGTATAAGCAACAGCGTGCCCTAAAATTCTACATGTTAAAAATCCCTGATTCACCGACTCCGATGATATTTGGGTCAGAATCGGCAAACTGAGATTGTCTGTCATGTTGGCTTTTCACAAACTCCCGTCTCAGTCATCTGCAGAATGGGGAATTGCCCCAATTTATTGAAGATGTATGGTGCCCCGTTACTTTCATTGTTGGTATTATACCTACGTCCACCTCTAGTTCCTTACTTAAAAAAAAAAAGAAAAAAGAAAAGAAATATTGGACTGCTGGTATAATACATGTGGCTGGTAGTTGAACAGTTCTTTTGAGAAAAAAAAAAAAAAAAAGTAAATGGAGTTTCAAGGTTATATTACAGCGGTATTATCCTATACGGACAAGTCCAGAGGTTTATGGACCAAGGCTTCTGCTGTATAATTTTCTTGACAATGTACATCTTTGTCTTCCTTTTTGTATTTTGTTAGCTGTATTTTAATGGATCTTTGGTCTGCCAAAGTACAGAATTCTCAATTAATTTTTTTTGTTTTTGTTTTTTCTGAAGTACCTGTGTTTCTCTATAAACTGGGGTTTTATGAGCATTTGTATTATGTTTTGGCATTGATATATGCTGCCATTCGTTGTTTGTAAAGAAGAAGGACCCTATTCCTTGGAGATATTTTTTATATTTCTCTCCATTTTCTTGGCCTTTTGCCGTCTATAATCATGTATGTACCTAAAAACTTTTTTTTTTATTATTATTATTTTTTTTTAGATTAGCTAATCTTCTATTCTATAGAGTTTATTTAGCGTCAGCATTTGCAGTTTGATTTATTTTTTTTTACTCTTTTATGCCTATTATTTTGTATTTTTTTTTTAACCTTTATCATTTTCATAGATGATTTCTTCCCATCCTAGGACTATATGAACAGGTATCCGGTTATAATTCTGTACTTTCTAGACTGAGGGCCTGATTCACTACAGATCGCAATAGTGCATATGTACGCAGTTCACCTGCGATAGCAAGCTAATCCATTGCAATGCAAATCCAGCACTACATAAGGACGCCCACTTCACATTGCACACATCCGTAATAGTTAGCAGAATAGCGAAACCATCGGTATAATAGAGTACCATCCCAGCCTCACGCACACACAAGCCTTGACCTTACTCAGAAATTACTAACAACCACGCATGCTATGAGACCTCACACTGCGTAGACTATTGCAGTGGATAATTTATACACGCCCATGAAACGGCGTGCACTTGCACGACTGCGTTTGCCCGACCCCCACCCCGTCCAGTCACCACCCACAGACAGCACTTCCTGTCAATCACTCTGCGATGGGTCTACGTTACCTCTGCGATCGCAGTGGCTAGCTCTCGCACTGCGATGCATACGCAGAACACAATTGGCCGATTGCGTGCATACTCGCAGTTGCGATCGGTAATGAATCCGTCCTTGAATGCACATTATTTGAGGAGCTCTTGGGGGTAGATTTACTACAGCTTCTAAAATTAAAAAGTGATGGTGATGTCTATAGCTACCAATCAGATTATGTCTATCATTTTCTAGGATGCAATAGAGAAATGACAGCTAGAATCCGATTGGTTACCATGGGAAACACCCCACTTTTCATTTTTAGAAGCTTTAGTATCTAACCATGTGGTGAACGCGAGAAGGAAATGTAAAATCTGACCACTGTCACCAAGGGCAGGATGCAGCAAAGTGAGAAATGCGGTGATACCATTTCGGGGGTTTGATTGCATTTCTCATATGGACCAAGCCGCTTGGATGCTTCAGATGGCGTTACTCTATAGAAGCCTATGGGCTTCTATTCACAAAGATCCTTCCAGCACCCCCCGCGATGCCAGAGGGGCTTCTGGGTCATAGACCCAGAAGTCCCTCAGTCGCAAAGGACCACTCTTACCGAGAGAGCTATCCTTTGTGCTCTCCTTCATGCATACACGGCGTAATTAACGCTGACATGCATGTGAAAAGTGGCGGGATGCATCGTATCCCGAATGAAATGCCTCATGCATCCCGCCCCAAGCCAACAAAGGGCTTACTTTTAAGAATCAGTTCAAAAAGCATTAAAAAAAAAATTTTACCCAAAATTTGCGCGGTCGGTTTTCGCCAAAGTGCGCAACTTACAAATTATTTTTTGGGTCATTTATCATTAGTAGGGGGGGTGTCCAAAGGGTTCTGAAAGAAATCCCCACATTTTTAGCCAAAAATAGGGATTTTTAATTTATTTTTTTTTCGCCTGGTCTGGAATGGAGAAAACTTCTCCAGTTTTTTTCCGCCAATTGCGTTTTCGCCCGTTTTTTTGCGAAAATATCGCCTTTTTTTTGGCAAAACATGGCTAATTGAATACAGCCCTAAGTGGGTCTGGATTACTAAAAAGGCGTGTCTCTGATCTACCCATGGGATGTGTACCGGTGTACAGAGGATGCCTTGCTGATGACAGGTAAATCACCACAGAGCCCTTGTCCATTTCAACATTGGTCGGCTTGCGCTTGAGAAGCAAAAACCAGCATCCAGACACTGATCCTGACTTACAAAAGTTTATCAGAAGCGAAAATAAAAACACCAACAGAAAAAACAAACAAAGCTTCACACACACATGATAAAGAAATCTCTTGTCCCTGAGGAAGGACAACTCTCTTGCAACAATTAAAAAATTAGGATGACATGGCGGACAACAGAACCAGAGACAATCTGGGACTACTTGACTGTATACTTTTGGAAATACCTGCAGTGGAAATTCGGTGTAGACCTAGCTAGATTTCGTAAAATTTTACCTTACACAAACAATTGCCAAAAAGGACGATACTACATTAGCGTAGATAGTAAATGACTGAAGACATGGCAAGATGTGGTCATCATCTGACCACATCTAATGTCTGTCATAGAGCCCGATTCACAGTTGTCCGCAAACCCAAAAGTTAGAAGATCTGCGCATGTGCAGGACCTGTACTGAGCAGGTGAAGAACTCCTCCTGCAAGCTCGCTCGCAGTGCCCAGACGCCAGTCTAAATGACAAACTTTGGCTGTTTGGGAGACAGGGGCACGTCGGCCCTGTTTGCCGGGCGCGCTGAAGTCAGTGGCTGTTTTTTTTGTGCCCGGCTTCGCTGGATTCAGCTATGTGAAATCACCAGCCATCCTGAGTAACCTGAAGGTTACTCAGATGACCGATGGATAGACAGAGTGATCTGATGCTGCGTCCTATTGACACAAAACACCTCCTGGAGAATTCGCATATTAATGCACAGTAGTTGTGTCCAAAGACGCCGCTACTATGCGATAGCATACAACTCTGAATCAAGCTCATAGGGGGTCATTCAGATCCACTCGCGAGCGGCAGTACGCTCGCAAGTGGGTCGATGTTCCCCACTGCGCATGCGCACGACGGAGGGAGCTCCGTCGTGCGCATGCGCGAGACCCGGGGAGCGACGGGCTTTCCATCGCTCCGGGTCTTGCACCAAAGGGGGCGTGCTGTCGATGTTGTTTGACAGCACGCCCCCTTTGGTGGGCGTGGCGGCCAGACGGAGGCGTTCCCATGGGAACGCCTACCGTCTGAAGCCGGCCCCACTGACATCACTAGTGATGTCAGTGGGTGTGATGTAGGCTCTGATAGAGCCAAAATCACTCCAGGGCTTGTGGCAGGGAGACCCTACCGCAGGGTCTCCGTCGCAAGTCCGATGGTCGCGATGGTCAAGACCATCGCGACCATCTTTTTGGCCGCTCGCATATGCTGTGGGTGGTCACCCACAGCTATACGAGCGGCCAGGAGGCCGCTCCATTTTCATGGAGGAGGGCCCTGATTCAGAGCGAGCCCTCTGGTCAGAGCGTTCGGCTCTGAATCAGGCCCATAGTCAACATCTAAAACTCCCCATCTGATGGAGAATGGGACCAGTGGTCGGTATGGTCCTATACACGTAATGCGTTAAGGTAAGTTGTAGGTAATTAGCCTTTCCAAATCACAGAGTGTATGAGCACATTTATCCTGGACATAGGTTGCCCTTTAAAATAAAGAATGAAGGCAGAAAGAAGAGTTTATTGAAAGTCTAGTAAACAGCACAAGTAAAACCAGGGAGAGAGAGATGTGGATAAGAAAGAGGTAACACGATGAATGAACAGATGCTGGCACATATGTTATTTACTGAAACTGTTCTCCCACCTTCTGCCGCTTGGGTCTCCCATGATCCTCTGCTCCACCCTGCAGTTTCGCCTCCCTCGCTCTCTCCAGTTCATCAGCTGTCAGGCCTCTTACTGTGCTGTAATTTCTGACTTGCCCCATGCCTGGTGCAGCCATGCCCAGCCCCTTCATCTGCTGCTCACCGGGGGCTGTGCTTGGAGGTGATGCATCTTCTGCTGGCGGAAACTCTGACATCATACTCCAAGAGTCATCACTGAACTCGGAAGATAATGGCCGCTCCCTGGAATCCATCTTACGAAGCTATACAGAAATTACATGGAAGCAGTTATTAGCTGGGTAAGTAAGCATGATAGTTATCCTTGTTATTCAAGATGGCAATCAACTGCAAGCTCTTTAGAAAATTGTGGCAATCGCTCTGCTGTGTACAGTATTTAAAGTAACAGTTTGAGAGTTTCTGCTACTTAAAACACAGAGGGAGCAGCCATCACTAGGAACTGGAATGAGATGCCGGCAGTTAGAATCCCGAAACCGACATATCGAAAGGGTTAACATACCGACACTTGTTCATCGGTATGCTAACCCTCCCCCTCTCTCTACCCTAACCCACACCCACTCTTTTTGGTGCCTAACCCTCACATCCCCCTCCATGGTGCCTAACCCTAACCCCTTAGTACCTAACCCTCCCCCTAGTGCCTAACCCCGCACACTAAACCTAACTCTCCCATAACACCCCGATACTTACCTTCGGTATCCCGGCGGTCAGGATGATAGTAGCATCGGCATGCAGACCGCCGGGATGCCGAACGCATGCCCTAGGAATTTGTGACATTACTGAGGAAAACGCACAATTAGCTTCATTTACAAAATAGCTGCTGTACTACTCACAGGTATGTGTTTAATACTGCTGTACTTCCTTGGTAAAAGGTGTAATATAATTACATTTAAATTAATTGACAAAGAGGTGTATTAGTCATTTAGCTGGTGTTCAAAATAATGGCTATCACTTCCCAATGACAAAATAATTAATTTGCAAAAAACAAACTCTTTTACAGTCCCCCCATGAAGGTCTAGACCACAGGTTCTCAAACTCGGTCCTCAGGACCCCAAACAGTGCATGTTTTCCAGGTCTCCTCACAGAATCACAAGTGAATTAATTAGCTTCATCTGTGGAACTTTTAAAATGTGTCAGTGAGTAATGAATACACCTGTGCACGTGCTGGGTGACCTCGAAAACATGACCTGTGTGGGGTCCTGAGGACCGAGTTTGAGAACCACTGGTCTAGACAAATAAAACCCCAAACCTTGGAATGCTATGCCTGCGGCTATCTTGCCTCCCCCTGTTATTTCATTCTTACCACTGCTTCTAACCCCTTATTCAAGCGGTTTTGAGTACGGCATCTCCGTGGTACAATATATATGCTGTTGCTCGGCAGCTCCGATAGCGGTCCGGTGTCATCACTACCACACTATTTGTATCAATGACACGGTGCAGCATTGTATGTGATTTCAGGGACAGACCCCTTTTCTGTCCGAACAGTGTATATGTGGTAAGAAGTATTGGCAGTAGGTGAGGAGAATGGGCTACAAGGGAGGCAGGAATTTGGGGTATAAATTAATTACAGTGGAGGGCTACAGGTGCTGGTAAATAAATTATAAAGACAGATAACTTGCACTCAGTGGAAACTATAGAGCTTACATTTTGTATACCCACCTGACAATTGGGAATACACCTCACAATAATATACATTTATTGGCTACCTCTATGCTGGAAAGTATATTGTGTTACTATAGTACGGTTCCCTCTCACCTGCATGTTTGTGAAAACGGTCCCCACACAGCGCTCAGCGGAGGTCTGCACAGACTTAAACCCGCTTCCCAATGTGGAGGTAGCAGCCGCCATACGCAGCTCTTCACAGCCCATCTTCACCACAGCTTGCGCCACACGGGAAGCTCCCTGCAACACCATGACGACCTCTCCCCACATCTTAGAGAGCAAAGACGGAAAATCTCAGGATCAGAACAGTGTTGCTTATGTAACCAGAAATACATATTGTGCAATCACCTGCACAGGTTTAACCAGAATTTAGAAACAGCAAAGTCCAAAGATTACTAAAGTGCTTAATTCATAGACCGTCCTCAGCTGTATGCAAAAATAACATACTAAAGAGAGGATGTGGTTACAACACGTGCCCCATCCAGCTTTCCATTACACAACATATATGCGTGCCCCATCCAGCTTTCCATTACGCAACATATATGCGTGCCCCATCCAGCTTTCCATTACGCAACATATATGCGTGCCCCATCCAGCTTTCCATTACGCAACATATATGCGTGCCCCATCCAGCTTTCCATTACACAACATATATGCGTGCCCCATCCAGCTTTCCATTACGCAACATATATGCGTGCCCCATCCAGCTTTCCATTACGCAACATATATGCGTGTCCCATCCAGCTTTCCATTACGCAACATATATGCCTGCCCCATCCAGCTTTCCATTACGCAACATATATGCGTGCCCCATCCAGCTTTCCATTACGCAACATATATGCGTGCCCCATCCAGCTTTCCATTACGCAACATATATGCGTTCCCCATCCAGCTTTCCATTACGCAACATATATGCGTGCCCCATCCAGCTTTCCATTACGCAACATATATGCGTGCCCCATCCAGCTTTCCATTACGCAACATATATGCGTGCCCCATCCAGCTTTCCATTACGCAACATATATGCGTGCCCCATCCCGCTTTCCATTACACAACATATATGCGTGCCCCATCCAGCTTTCCATTACACAACATATATGCGTTCCCCATCCAGCTTTCCATTACACAACATATATGCGTTCCCCATCCAGCTTTCCATTACGTAACATATATGCGTGCCCCATCCAGCTTTCCATTACACAACATATATACGTGCCCCATCCAGCTTTCCATTACACAACATACGTGCCCCATCCAGCTTTCCATTACACAACATACGTGCCCCATCCAGCTTTCTATTATATAACATACGTGCCCCATCCAGGTTTCTATTATAAAACATGCATGTCCAATATTGCTTTCTAATATACAACATGACCTACACTGCTTTCTATTATACACCATGATCTAGCTCTATTTTATTTTTATCCATACGGTGCATTACATATATACAATCATGAAATGGTGGTTTATGTGCACTAGGTTCACCAGCTTTTTTTTTTATTTTTAAGAGTGTTCTAATGTGTTGTGCGATCTGTAGATTGTGGCGTTATATATATATATATATATATATATATATATATATATATATAGTAAATAAATTAGTGAGCACTATAAAACAAAAAGACAGTTTTGGGGGGATTAATATGTTTGGAGTACACAGAGGGGCACTAGAGATTGACTGGAGTGACTCACCTTCCGTCTCTGGCTTCTGTACTCACTGTACACTGTCCGACATCTTTGAATCGGGCAACTTCGGACCTAAACACAGACCTCGGCAACCGCTCGCTCACTTACTTGTGTCTGGTTACTGTACCGGGGATGCTCACAGCCAATCAGCATCACTCTGTGACCCGACCACCAATCACAAAGCTTGTTCTGCACTGTGCGCCTCGCTGTGTATCGTCTAGTATGACAGGAGAGCGGTGATTGGCTGCGATGCAGTGACGCTGTGAAGGTTAGGCGCTGGAGGGCATGTGCGGCTGACTCGAGGTCACATGATGTAGCTGGCTCGGCTCATGAGTCATAGTAACATTATATTATATATATAGCGGGAAATGATGCAGATGCATAGTGGTCACGGTGTTAGCAGCACAGCAGTCAGTGGGGACAGATGGTCTGAGCGGTTCATCTTTTAGGACACTAGTGACCAGTCTGACAATCACCAATAAAGTTTATATGGGTCTATTTACTAAGCAGTGTTAAGAGACAGAGTGAAAAGTGATAATGTGCCAACCAATCAGCTCCCAACTGTCATCTCACAGGCTGTGTTTGAAAAATGACAGGAACTGATTGGCTGGTACCTTATCTCATTTTACTTTGCCTCCTAACACTGCTTAGTAAATAGACCCCATAAGGTCATAGTGAGGGGAAAGTGAAAAGTTATCCGAATCAGCACTGGATTCACAGTCAGGAGCGGCTCTAGGCACGGGCAAGCCGGTCCGTCGCCCAGAGCGCCATTGTATCTGGCAGGCGCAACAAACATGTAAGTTCAGGGGGAAGGGAGTGGAGGAGGGAAGGGTCGGCAACACAGGACGGCGCTGGGCGCAGCAAAGCCTACCGCCGGCCCTGTTCACAGTCACTTTTATAATATAATTAATAACCAACCCAATAGAGACAATTAAATTGATATTTCACTGTTTAAACCTTTCACTGATGGTTGGTGGAGCACCATGGTAAAAATAATGGTCAATTTGAAGCCAAGATGCTGTGCCATAAAGAATGGTTCACTTCTTTTGTGGTGCATACTTGTATGTGGGTAAAAGACGGAAACAAATGCATTGAAAATGCCGAAAACAATGTAAAGTGTATTGGAAAAGCCGGAAATCTTATTAAACGCATTGAAAAAGCCAGAAACCATAGTAAAGGTATTGAAAAAAGCTGGAAACCATAACAAAATGCATTGAAAAATCCGGAAACCATGTAAAATGTATACAAAAAAACAGAGGGCCTGATTCAGAGCCGGACGCTCTGACCACAGCGCTCGCTCTGAATCAGGGCCCTCCTACCTAAAATTGGAGCGGCCTCCTGGCCGCTCGCATAGCTGTGAGTGACCCACAGCTTATGCGAGCGACCAAAAAGATGGTCGCGATGGTCAAGACCATCGCGGCCATTGAGCTTGCGACGAGAGACCCTGCGGTAGGGTCTCGCTGCTGCAAGCCCAGGAGTGCTTTTGGCTCTATCAGCTCTATAGTGATGTCAGTGGGGCCGGCCCCAGACGGTAGGCGTTCCCATGGGAACGCCTCCGTCTGGGCAGCAACGCCCCCGGCATGCCCACCAAAGGGGGCGTGCTGTCAATCACCATCGACAGCACGCCCCCTTTGGTGCCGCTATGCGGGTCTCGCGCATGCGCATGACAGAGCTGCCTCCGTCGTGCGCATGCACACTAGGGCACCATCGACCCGCTTGCCAGCGCTCGCGAGTGGGTCTGAATCAGGCCCAGAAACCATAGTAAAGCTATTGAAAAATATGGAAATCATATTAATGCATTGGGAAAGCCGTAAACCATATTACATAATAGTGAAAAAGCCGGAAACCATATTACATAATAGTGAAAAAGCCAGAAACGACAGTAAATATACACAATGGGGGTCGATGAGGGAATCGGTATGATTTACCGCCGGACGGTTAGAATCCCGACAGCGTCTGCCTGACATGGGTGAAAATCCTGATCGTCCCTAAGGTAAGTATAGACTAACCTAATTCCCTCCGCTAACCCTCCCTTAGGGGTGCCTAACCCTAACCTTCCCCCAGTACCTAACCCTAATCCCCCCTCTAAGTGCCTGACCTCAGTATGGTCTCTTGGTACGTTGTCCTAAAAAAAACATTGGGTGAACCATCAGTGATTTGGGGTATTACTTTAACCTTGGGTCTGGCGCCCATTAATTGGTGATTCGACGGTCTACCTCTGTGAGAATCCATTTTGCCCAGGGTACCATTCCTATTTCTCATATCCAGGGACTGACGTTGGTCAGAGAGGACTCTCTGTCTCCCCATTTTTTCCCTAGATATTCTTTCCCTTGTCCTGGCGGTTGATCTGATTGGTAATGACCTTTGTGGCCCTGAGGTTGATTCACCCATTTTTTTTTATCTAAACCACTGTTGGATCTTATTTTATCTCTATAGGTTCTATCGGTGATTATTACCATCTATATACAGCGGACTTTCCTATGCTGTTTATTTTGGCATCCTTAGTGTTTTTCCTTCAGGAACTGTGCATACTCAAGAAAGTATGGACTAAAAGTTGTGGGTGAGATGTGTCCTTTCTACTGAACAGAAATTAATTTTCTGTATTTTTTATTCTTTGGTACAATCATTTATGTATATGAATAAATCGTATATTTTTGATATCTAGACCACTGGTCGGGGGAACTGGGGTAAATTAACCCAAAAGGGATAAAAATGAAATTTCTGGGGGTAATGGACGGACAGCCAGGCATGCATATTAATCATTGTATGCCCGGCTGTCCGTCCATTACCCCCAGGAATGGAGGTCACTGGCGCCAGGTGCGGCGCCAGTGACCTCCAGCCCGGCGCCGCAGGGAGGCTCTAAGCTGGATGCCCACTGAGATGTTATTACCAGCGGGCGCCCGGCTCCTTCCATGCAGCGCCGAGTTCTCTTCTGAACGCCAGCCTCCGGTTCTCCCCATGCGCACTATGGGAGAGACGTCATGACGTCTCTCCCGTAGTTCGTTCCGAGGAACAGGATGGCGGCGGATGCAGGAGTGGGGATTAAGGTAAGTGGTTTTTTTTTTTTTTTTGTACAAGCGGCACTACAGGGGCACTATATGGGGGCACTACTACAGGGGCATTATATGGGGGTTTTACTACAGGTGCACTATATGGGGGCACTGCTACAAGGGTATTATATGGGGGCTCTACTACAGGGGCACTATATGGGGGCACTGCAACAGGGGCATTATATGGGGCACTGCTACAGGGGAATTATATGGGGGCTCTGCTACAGGGGCCTTATATCGGGGCTCTACTACAGGGGCACTATATGGGGACACTGCTACAGGGGTACTATATGGGGGCACTACTACAGGGGCATTATTTGGGAGCTCTACTACAGGGGCACCATATTGGGGCACTGCTACAGGGGCATTATATGGGTTCACCGCTACAGGGGTACTATATGGGGGCCGTACTACAGGGGCACTATATGGGGGCACTGCTACAGGGGCATAACTATGGGAGCACTACAACAGGGGCATTATATGGGGCACTACTACAGGGGCATAACTATGGGGGCATTATATGGAGGCACTACTATATGATTTACTTCCCTTCAAATCAAGGGGTTTACGTCGGCGTATCTAAATATATTTTGGGGTAAAAGGTAAAAAAGTTCCCTGACCCCTGATCTAGACGATTGCTATACCTTGTCTTTATAATTTTTATGTTCTAACATTGCTAGCGCTACTTTTTGTTTATTGTGTATATGTATTGGTAGGGAGTGACTATCCCGCTTTCAGTAGCTGCTTGGACACCATACTCATATCAGCGCCTGGGTAGCATCAGTTGGTGCTTTTTCTGTTTTTCTAACTATAGTAAATGTATTGAAAAAGCTGGAGACAATAGGGAACTTATTGAAGTCTTTACTATTGTTTCCAACTTTTTCAATGAATTTAATATGATTTCCGTTGTTATTGCAATCTCCTGTGACATACTTGCGATCTCTGGGCCTGATTCAGACCCGGTCGCAAGCGCTGAGCGCTCGCAACCGGGTCGATGGTGGCCCAGAGCGCATGCGCATACGCGAGACCCGGATAGCGACGGGCAATCCGTTGCTCCGGGTCTCGCACCAAAGGGGGCGTGCTGTCAATGTTGAGTGACAGCACGCCCCCTTTGGTGGGCGGGTCGGGGGGGTGGCTGTCGGGACGGAGGCGTTCCCATTAGAATGCCTACCGTTTGGGGGCGGCCCCACTGACATCACAAGTGATGTCAGTGGGAGAGCTTTCGGCTCTGTTTGAGCCGAAAGCTCTCTGGGGCTTGCGGCCACGAGACCCTAGCACAAGGGTCTCGTCGCAAGCCCGATGGTCTTGACCATCGCGACCATCATCCTGGCCGCTCGCATCAGCTGTGGGTGGCAACCCACAGCAATGCGACCGGCCAGGAGGCTGCTCCATAAAAAAAAAAAAGACACCCTGATTCAGAGCGAGCGCTCTAACAGAGCGACCGGCTCTGAATCAGGGCCTCTGTCCCCATAGATCCAGCCTTCTGGTTGTTAAATCATTCTTCCACCCCACTGTCACAATATAAAAAATCATTGTTACGCCATTTGAGTAACGCTGCTCGAGCATCAATACCCACTCTTTGGAGATCATCTACTCCCCCCACTCGTAAAACATGGTTTTCTAGAATAGACTATTATATGTCTATGGAGGACCTTCTCTTATCTTCAGTAGACAAATTGTCTGATTTCACGTCCACCTGGTATCCTTGGCTTGATTACAAATTACCGAGCACATATAACAATTATATTTCCACTTGTGCCGATGCAAACTGATTCACTATGAATAAAATGTATTGATTCTTTTTTACAAATTTGTGCCCCTGCACGGTCAAGTACTCTCTTTCATTCTTTTATCCATCCCCCCTTTTTTTTGTTGTTTCCCTCTTTTTTCGTATAGAAATTTAATATGAATACTATTTTGATTGTCTATTTGTACATTGCCATGTTTAGTAATGTTAATTTTTCTCGCTGCGTCGAGACCTGATATGTCATGCAAAAAATTTTTTGATCAGTTGAATGGAAGCTGTATTTCCTTTTTTTTCCAGTAAACACAGAATTTAAATAAAAAAAAAAAAGTAAAATGATTTCTTTTTTTTTTTTTTCAATAATACCCCTTTTCCACCAAAATTCCGGGTCTGACCCGGAGTTGGAACAGGGTCCCCATCCGGATCAGACCTGGAATTTAGCCGGCGCCGACTCGGGATATTCCCGAGTCGGCGCCGCTCACACCACAGTCGGGTCTGCATAGACCTGGCTTTTCCGGCGTGAAAGTGGACGCTTGGAGATGATGTCCTCTCCAAGCGCCACTGAAGCCAGATCAATCGGCTGGCTTGCGGCGCACTGCAGGTCATCAAGACCCGGAGTGCATCGTACATACAGCAGGGTTTCACGGGCTATGCTCGTGTTAAACTCTGCTATTTACCTGGGTTGGTTTGCCGGGTCACACCTTTTACACCAAGGAGCTGCCCGGGTTAACCCTGCAATAACCCGGGTTTTAGCTCCGGTGTAAAAGGGATATAAGTTTACTATGGTTTCCGTTTTTTTTTAATACATTTACTATGGATTTCCGGCTCTTTCAATACATGTAATATGGTTTCCAGCTTTTTCAGTACACTTTACATTGTTTTCAGCTTTTTCAATACATGTAATAAGATTTCCGCTTTTTCCATGCATTTACTATGGATTTTCGGCTTTTTCAATACATGTAATATGGTTTCCAGCTGTTTCAATACACTTTACATTGTTTTTGGCTTTTTCAGTACATGCAATGTGATTCCGGCTTTTTCAATACACTTTACATTTTTCCGACTTTTTCAATGCATGTAATATGTTACCGGCTTTTACCCTCTTCCCTTTTATGTATTGAAATGATAAGAAAATGAAAACTTAACTTTTATTCTTTATCTATTAAAAGATAATTCTTAGACCATAACACACATACAGCACTTCATTCTCACACACCAAATGCTGTGAGTATAGGTTCTCTTGAATCAGAGTTCATCTATAATACAGCCAATTTCTTCTTCAGGGTCCATAGGGCTCCACAGGGGAAACAATGGGGTGTAGGTGGACGACAACAGCAAAGCTTTTCAATCCCAGGATGCTTCGGTCCTTCTCCCTACACCCCGCCCACAGCCTGAGGGCATCTAAGTTTCGTTGGTGTCCGGCAGGAGCTGGATCACCGTTTTAACAGTGGACTGCTATTGAGCAGCCCATGCTTATTTTTATGATTTACTTTTATTTTCATTTATTTTACTACTGAGCAGCAGTGCTAGACAGTCCTTTGGACGTCTGCACTGCTGCACCATCACCCCTCCGCGGGCTGTGACACCAGTCCTTGTCTAGGTACTCTCGGCACGGCTCTTGAGGGGGACCCAACTAGCAAGACTCCCCGGACCCCAGACTGCAGCCGCGACTCAAGGGGACAGGTAAGGCAGATCTCCGCTGGCGGGGACCTGCGTCTATGCGCATTCTTGCCTCCGGTCTCATGAGACATACAGGAGGCGCTGATGTTCACACCGGTTCGTCTGGGACTCCACTAGACCACCAGAGGATTACAAGCACTGGCGCAGGGCACAATTATAGCCAGGGGACCTGGTGGTTAATATCAGCATAGGGGAGAAGGACCTCTCCCTGCGGGCCCTCCCCCAGCTCAAGGCGCCATTCCACTGCGGTCTTGCTGCTCCTACCTCACCCTCTGAGACTCACGGCAGGCATTTTCTGCATTCAGGTCTCCGGGAACGCTGGGTTTAGGCTCCTTGTATACCTCTCCCAAGGGCCAGGTTTATACAGTGCTATATCCTACCAGCCACTGCGGTCTGTGTAGTTGATTTCAGTGCCCACTGCAGTTATGTTGTATATTCTGCATTTGTATGTGACTTGTGCTAGCACTTCTGTCTGTTTTCTTTTTTTCCTATTACTGTAAGCTTATACCTTTCCCTTTATTCTACTATAACCATAGCATACTAAGGTAAAGGGGGTTCATCGTACCTCACATCTCCCTATATTTGTGAGGGCAATCACATACTATATATTGCGGTTGCGCACTACACTGTGCCATATTACACATACATCTGGGTTGCTCACTGAACTGTGTCAGATTGTGTGTTACATTATTTTTGCAGCCATGTCAGGCAGAGGCAAGAATGACAAGCAGCCTGATCCTCCCAGTCTGGTGTCTTGTAAGTACTGCTCAGCAGGCTTAGCTTCAGAGGACCTCATTCAGGATGGTCTTTGTGCATCTTGCTATACTGCCCCGGGCTCATCAGCCCTGGTGTCCTCTCCTCAGGACCCACCCTGGGCTACTTTTTCACAGGTGCTGGCAAAAATAGCGGACCGCCTAGCGGTCCCTGTGGTAGCTCCCCCTATGGGATGGCCACAGCAGGCACTCCCTGCAACTCCTT
This sequence comes from Taudactylus pleione, assembly GCA_031769625.1. NCBI lineage: Eukaryota > Metazoa > Chordata > Amphibia > Anura > Myobatrachidae > Taudactylus > Taudactylus pleione. The sequence continues at coordinate 438,649 of JAUIMM010000506.1, read as the reverse complement.
TGCCTCCCTCATGTGTAGACGTACTTTCTACCTCAGTGCAGAGTTTGGTGGATACCTCTACAGCAGCGTTTTTCGACCACTTTAGTGTGCCGCGAGCGGTTGTCAAGTGTGCCACGGTGGTCAGCTCAGTGCACTTGTACTGTAGTGTGTTTTATTCCTGTGGAGGCCAATGTAGTGTATTTTATTCCTGTGGAGGCCAATATGTGTGTATATTTTTATGTGAGAGCCAATGGTTATGTTTTTTCATTGGTCACACAACCCGCATAGCCGGATAGTGTGCCTTGGCAATTTTTAAATTCTTGTGTAGTGTGCCGCGAGTTGAAAAGATTGAAAATAACTGGTCTATAGCCTTTCAATAAATGCTGCCAAAAGAGAGACCCTTACATAGTAAGCCTACTAAGCGTGCTGTTATCTTCCCCGTCCACCCAGCTATCAGATTCTAATTTATCATCTGGGGAGGTAGAAGATGCAGACCTCTCTCACTCTGACTCCCCATCGGGAGATGAGGAACCCCACTTGAATATACCTGCACTTGTGAGAGCTGTAAAATCTATTCTTCAAATAGAGACAAAACCCACTACTAAGGCAAAACAGCTAGTATTTAAACGACAAAAGGTGGTTTCAGCTACTGTATCTGATCATATTAGTGAGGCATGGAATGCCCAGTAAAATATTTCAGCTGCCTAAACTTTTAAGTTCCTTTTTCCCTCTTCCCGCTACTGATGCACTAAATGGGTAGTTCCCCCTGCAGTGGATTCCCATGTGACGCGTCTGGTCAAGAATGCTACCTTACCTATCCATACTGCAACCTCCTTGAAGGAGACTAGGAATAGAAGGATGGAAGCTTGTCTAAAATCTATATACTATTACTACTACTCGTCCTGCTAGGGCTACGGCCTGGATGTCAATGATGGGGCGGGCCTCTCCCTGGGGGTTGGAGGCCTACTTCTTCAATTTGCCCAGTTCTGGCATCAGACCACATCAGACGCCTGGGTAATGCCCTATCATTCCTGAGGCAACCCCCCCAGCAGTTCTTTTGCATAATACCTCCATCGGACCCAAGCAAGGCCCTGCTGCTCTAAAATGACATTCAGTCCTTACTGCTCTCAGGAGTGATAATTCCGGTCCTCTCCTCACAGTGAGGGAAGGGCTATTATCCTACCCTTTTCAAGTTCAGAAGCCCAATGGGTCTCATGGGCCTATCTTCAACCTCAAGTCTCTGAACAAGTTTATCAGGGTGCCCAGGTTTCGTATGGAAACCCTCCGCTCTATTATCCTGGTTATGGAGCCTGGGGATTTTATGGTGTCTCTGGACATTCAGGACGCTTACCTACATGTACCTTAGCGCCTTCTCATCAACAATATCTCCGGTTTGCTATACTACAACAACATTACCAATTTCAGGCTCTGCCTTTTGGCATTTCAGTGGCTCCTCGGGTCTTTACCAAGACCATGGTAGTTATGGTGGCCTATCTTCATTGTCAAGGGATCAGACTTCTCCCATACTTAGACAATCTCTTGCTGTTGGCCAGCTCCCCAGAAATTCTTCACTGCCATCTACAGGTAACCATTGTCTTTCTACAGACGCACGTTTGACTGATCAACTGGAAAAAGTCTTCCCTGACACCTTCTCAAAGAATGGTACATCTGGGAGCCCTCCTGGACTCTCAGGTTCAGAGAATTTTCCTAACAGCAGACAAAATCTCGGTATTACAGTACCGGGTGCACAGACTACTAAACAGTCACCGAGTGTCAATTCACTCTTGCAATGCAGACCCTGGGATCCATGGTGTCCACCTTCGACATGGTGGAGTTAGCCCAGTTTCACTCCAGGTCCCTACAACACCTAATGCTCTCCAGGTGGAACGGGCTGCCCCATCTGCTCAGATCGCAGAGGATAGTCCTCTCCCAGGATGTTTGTCTGTCCCTAGCCTGGCTCTAATGCCGGCTCAGGATATTCTTCAGGGCAGGCCAGTACAAGTAAAGTCCGACAACGCCACGGCAGTGGCCTACCTCAATCACCAAGGAGGCACTTAAAGTCAGACAGCAATGGCAGAAGTGTCCCGCATTCTCACATGGGCCGAATGCCATCACCCAGCCATCTCCGCAGTGTTCATCCCAGGAATTCTCAATTGGGAAGCAGATTTCCTCAGCTGTCATGAGTGGTTTCTACATCCAGAAGTCTTTCAGCTCCTGGTGGACAAATGGGGTCTACCGGATGTGGACCTCATGGCCTCAAATCAACCACAAACTTCCAGTAATGTAGCCAGGACAAGGGACCCCAACGCGGCCCTCGTGGACGTATTATCTGTGAGGTGGACCTCCAGTTTGGAGTACTTCTTCCCTCCAATATCCCTTCTTCCTCAGATTCTTTGGAAGTTCAAACAGAAAGGGGGGACAACCCTGTTTGTAGCTCCAGCTTGGCCCAGATGCCATTAGTACTCCGATCTTCAAAGTCTCTTCGATTCGCGAATACTTGTCTTCAGGCTGGATTGGATTTTGGACTCCGCCTAGCCTTCCTGAAAGTGCACGTCTCTGCTCTGTCCATCTGGTTCCAGCGCAGAATTGCTCTACCGGATGTTCACACCTTCCTAGAAGGTGTTCTACGTATACAACCTCCCTTTGTCCCTCGTGTGGATCCGTGGGATTTGTCAGTGGTTCTCCACGCACTTCAGGAACCTCCATTTGAACCTCTGGAATCAGTGGATGTCAAGTGGCTCACTGCGAAGACTCTGGACCTCATTCAGAGTCGGTCGTTGCCGCCGCTCGGTCGTACGCAACCGATGTTCGCTAAACTGCGCATGTGTAAAATTCGCAATGCGCGTGTGCAAACTAGCTATTACGATCAGAAGTTGCTCTCTCCTTGAACACAGCCAGGTCGTTAGTTTGAGTAACAGAATGAGCCGTTTGTGGGTGGTAACAGGGGAAGGTGCTTGTGAACGGGGGTGTGGAGATCCTCCGAGCACAGGCGTGCCTGACTATGCGAGGGGAGTTTAATGGGAGTGCATAATTAACAAAGTAGTGTCATGGCACACGTGACATGGGTGGTTATTACACTGAATAGATCGTAGTGCTTAGGAGATGGTATGGTCAACCTTTAGCTCTGCGATCAGCTCAGATGGATCCCGATGGTCTCGATTAATCCTTATATGCCCGGAGATGACGTGTATTGCGAACGAGAAGGGGGCGTGTTTTTAGTCTTACGGCCGCATCCTCCCCTTGCTTGTCCAGCTAACAATCCCATCTTAACGACGCAACTTGCGAGCACTTCATTTGCATATCTGGCCCCTTTTACCTTACGACCAAGCGGCCGCAACGACCAACTCTGAATGAGGTCCTCTGTTTCTTCTGGCTATAGCATCTGCCCGTAGGGTATCGGATTTAGGGGCGCTTTCATGTCGCTCCCCCTTTTTAATCTTTCATCATGACAGGGCTGTTCTACGTACGTGCCCTGGCTTTCTTCCCAAGGTGGTTTCTCATTTCCACTTTAATGAGGAAATTGTGGTTCCGGCCTTTCTATCACCAGACCTCTCGGCAGTTGAGGCCAGCTAACAAACAGACTCTGGCCAGATGGCTTCGCATGACTATCTCACAGGCTTACACGCAGACTGGCCTTTTTGTGTGGCTATAGTATCTGCTCATTCTACTCTGTGGGTCCCTCGTGGGCAGCCCACCGTGGTGCGTCTGCCGAACAACTATGCAAGGCGGCCACCTGGTCTTCTTTGTCCACACATTTTTAGGTTATATGCCTTTGGTACATTTGCCTCTCAGGATGCTTCCTTCGGGCGCCGTTTTCTCCTCTCAGCTCAGGAGCATCCCCGCCTTTGAACAACTGCTTTGGGACATCCCCATTGTCTCCCTGTGGAGCCCAATGAACCCTGAAGAAGAAAAAGAGAGTTATGGTAAAACTTACCCTTGTTAACGCTCTTTCTTCGAGGTCCATAGGGTCCACAGGGCACCCGCCCTGACGCACCTGGCTTCTATGGGTTTCTTTTCTTTGTCACCTGTTTCCTTCTCTGTGTGAGAGTGAGATTCTTCAGTGTACCAGCCTTCTCTCCTATCCTGCTCCTGCCTTGGGCTCTTTAACATAACTGAGTTGCCTTCAGGCTGTGGGCGGCGTATAGCGGGAAGGACCAGAGCATCCTGGGATAGAAAAAAGCTTTGCTGTTGGTGTCCGGTCATCCAAGTACCACCTACACCCCATTGTCTCCCTGTGGACCCTATGGACCTCGAAGAAAGAGAGTTAACAAGGGTAAATTTTACATAACTCTACTTTCTTCTTCAGGGTCCATAGGGATATTATGCGGGATAATGTGGTTGGAATGGTAGTCTTTGCTTCCAGTGTTGCAGACCACTGCAGTGAGAGCCCAGGGCCATCCGCTCCCTCACTAGACCACCGGGCCTTATCACCTGACGCCGGGGATCGACAGCAGACGCTTCTGCTGCCATGAGGCCAGCGTGCCCGGCCGGTCGACGCAGCTTAGGGGAGGTAGGCGCTCCCCCGGCAGCTCCTCTCCCGACTCAGACGCAGATCCATCAGAGCCTTTCCCGCATCTGGGTCGCTCTTCCTACCATCCTCGTGCATATTAGACGCTCACTATCGGTGGTTTGTTGAAGCGGTTTGGTCTCAGGAGGTATTGGGTCAGTCTCCCTGTATACCTCTCCCTTGGGTCAGGTGTATAGTGCTCTATATCCTACCATGATTTGAGTAGTTGAGTCAGAGCCCATTGAAACTAAATTGCATATGCATTGTATGTGACTTTTGCTAGCTGCTGTATTGATACTGCCTTTTATTTCTAACTCAGTTATAACTATCACTGTTTTTTTTCTCCTCATCCCCCTGTACAGGCGGGTGGGGGTTTTCCTTTGTACATCACATTTACTATTTATTTGTGAAGGCTGTCACATTACATTGTATTGTTACCTTTATAATTGATATGTCAAAAAATAAAAAGGAAACAGGAGGTGGAGGCCCATGTGCTGGTTTCATGTAAATCCTGTTTGGCGGGCTTGTTCCCTCAGGTCTTTATACAGGGTGTATTGTGTACTGTCTGTTATAAAGAACCACCTCACCAGTCCAATATACCAGCTTCTGTACAGGAGCCATCTTGGGTGTCCTCCTTGTCTCAGGTGATGAAGCAGCTAGTGGATCGTTTGGCTACTCCCACGCAGCCTCCTTTAATGGGAAACCCACAGCAGTTTCAGCATGCTATGTTTGCTCCCCCTAAACATCCTTCGTGGATGTTTATGCCCACTCAAGTCAGAATAGGGCAAACAGACCGGTAGTCACTAAGGCGCCTAAATGGCTGTTATCTTTCTATCAGTCTGCTCAGCATGTAGATTCAGACGCATCATCGGAAGAATCTCTTCTCCAGGGTCTATCTCAGGAGAGGAGGACCATCCTTCTACAGTGGATGTCCCTTCTTTGGTGAGGGCGGTCAAATCAATCCTTAATATACAGTATGATGAGCCGGCTCCTTGAAGGAAAGCTCCAGTGGTTAAACACCAGAAGGTGGTAAAAGCTGAATTTTCTAAATCTGAGCAGCTCATTGAACTTATGGAAGAGGCATGGAGTAATAATAACCGGATAAACAGTTCCATGTTACGAAAAGATTAGCATATTTGTATCCTTTCCCAGCTACTGAATGTACTAAATGGGAAATACTGTGGATGCTCATGTGACGCATTTAGTCAGGAGTGCTACATTGCCTATTCCGTCAGCATCTTCTCTTAAAGATTCTACAGATAGAAAAATTGAAACATGTCTTAAAGCAGTATTTTCATTGTCTGGAGCTGTTATTCGCCGGCTATGGCTGGGGCTTGGGTATCCAAGGCTGTTGAAGAGTGGACGGGAGCATTGGAAAATACACTACCAAATGCTACCTGAGAACAGCTGACATATATCTCCCACATACGGGAATCGGCCTCTTGTTTGGCAGAAGCTTCATTAGATGTGGGGCTCCTAGCTTCTAAAGCATCGTCAGCCTCGGTTGTGGCTTGTAGAGCCCTTTGGTTAAGGTCCTGGAAAGCAGATACAGGGTCAAAGAAGGCTCTGGAATCCTAACCTTTTTTTAGTAATATACTTTTTGAAGCAGAGTTGGATAAGATAGTGCCTACTCTGACAGCGTCAAAATCTGCAGGTCTGCCATCAACGGTTACATCAAAGTCTAGGCAGTCTTCTTTTAGGTCCTTTCATCCTCAGGGGCCATCTAGTTCTCGCAGGACCATCACGCAGCAAACTAAAAGGTCCTGGCCGGCCAGATGTCCAGCTTCTAAGACGGAAGACAAACCCTCTACCTGATGGGGCAGGCCTCCTCCTGGGGGATCCCAGGGTGGGAGGCCGACTTCTTCAATTTACGGACTACTGAGATCAAACAACAACGGATGCCTGGATCCGAGAAGTGGTCTCTCAGGGGTATGCTCTCACTTTCTGGAGGCATCCTCCGCAGAAGTTTTTTTGTACAGCTCCGAAATCGGAGCCTATCAAGGCCTTGGCCCTACAGGAGGCCATTTACTCCCTGCTGCAGGCAGGGGTGATTATCCCGGCTCCTGTGGTTCAACAAGGAAAAGGTTATTATTCTAATCTATTTTTGGTTCAGAAGCCGAATGGGTCTTATCACCCTATATAAATCTGAAAACCCTCAACAAGTTTATCCATATACCCAAGTTCCGTATGGAGACTCTCCGATCAATTATTTTGGCAATGGAACCTGGGGATTTTATGACTTCCCTGGACATTCAGGATGCGTACTTGCATGTACCGATTATGTCATCCCATCAACAATTTCTACAGTTTGCTGTCTTGCAGCAACATTACCAATTTCAGGTACTGCCCTTTGGCCTATCAACGGCCTCTTGGGGCTTCACCAAAATAATGGCGGTTATGACGGCCTACCTCAGGCGTCAGGAAATCAGAATACTGGATGACCGTCTGATATTGGCATAGTCTTCAGCTGTTTTACAACACCATCTCCAAATGACCATTAATTGCCTACAGACACATGGCTGGGTCATCAATTGGAATAAATCCTCTCTTTCTCCAACACAGCATATAGTACATTTGAGGGCACTTCTGGATTCTCAGGCACAAAGGGTGTTTCTGCCAGGGGACAAGATTGCGGCCCTATCCTTGCAAGTATGCAAATTGCTACACAATCGAAGGGTATCCATTCTATCAGCAATGCAGGTCTTGGGGTAAATGGTATCCACCTTCGACATGGTGGAATATGCTCAGTTCCACTACAGACCTCTGCAGCAATTGATTCTCTCCTGTTTGAACGGACAGTATCATCTTATACGGTCCCGGAGGATCCTTCTAACTCCGGAGGTTCGTCTCTCTCGTGGTGGCTACAAAAGGATCATCTGGACAAAGGCCGCCCATTCTGGATTCCAAATTGGGTGCTCTCCACCACGGACGCCAGTCTTTGCCGATGGGGGGCGATGACAGATCATCACACCTTTCAGGGAAGATGGACAGTTAAGGAAAGTCATCTGCCCATAAGCATTCTGGAGCTTCAAGTAGTATACAAAGCACTTATCATGGTACAGGACCTTATCCAGGGCAGGCCAGTCCAGATCCAGTCTGACAACGCGACCACGGTAGCCTATCTCAATTATCAAGGAGACACGCAAAGTCATGCAGCCATGAGGGAAGTGACAAATATTCTGATCTGGGCATCACTTCATCTTCTGGCTATTTCTGCAATATTCATCCTAGGAGTCCTCAACTGGTAAACGGACTTCCTAAGTCGCCAGGACATACATGCCAGAGAGTGGGCTCTCCACCTGGGGTTTTTTCAACTCCTGGTGAACAAGTGAGGGCCTACCAGACATAGACCTCATGGCCTCACGTCACGATCACAAGGTCCCGAGGTCCGGGACCAAGACCAGAGACCCCTCAGCAGCATTCGTGGACGCACTGGCAGTGAGATGGGACTTAAAGCTGGTGTATCTCTTTCCACCGATTTCCCTCCCAAGGGTCCTCAGGAAATTCAAGCAGGTAGGCGGAACAGTGATACTAGTAGCTTCTGCTTGGCCCAGATGTCATTGGTTCACCGACATACAGAATCTATCCATAGACACTCCGTTTCCTCTTCCTCTACAACCGGATCTGTTAACGCAGGGTCCCTGCCTGCATCCGGACTTACCCCGTCTGTCTTTGATGGCGTGGCTCTTGAGTCTTCCGTCTTAAGAGCCAAATGTTTCTCCAGCTCTGTGATTCAAACGATGCTTAGGGCACCAAAACCTTCCTCTGCCCGGATCTATTACAGAGTTTGGCATTCTTTTGGTCAATGGTGTTCCCACAGAAAGTATGACCCTAAGGTTTTTAGGGTTTCCCGGGTACTTGCTTTTCTCCAGGCTGGGTTAGACCTAGGTCTCCGCTGAAACCAAACTGACAACGCAGAAACCTGTACTCTGAAGGTGACCAGGCGAAGGATTGCTTCCTTGCCGGATCTTAGAATTTTTTTACAGGGTGTTCTCCGAGTTCAGCCACCCTTTGTCCCATAGTGCAGAAGAGCAGCCGAGCGGACCGGAGTCGGACGCGGGAGCGGGGCTTAAGGTAAGTACAGTATTAGTCTTTTATTTCTTTTTTTTTTGTGCTTCACTACTGGGGGCAATACTCGGGGGACATCACTACTGGGGGCAGTACTCGGGGGACATCACTACTGGGGGCAATACTCGGGGGACATCACTACTGGAGGCAGTACTCGGGGGACATTACTACTGGGGACAATACTCGGGGGACAATACTCAGGGGGCATTACTACTGGGGCTCTACTACTTGGGGTATTACTACAGGGAGAATTACTATTGTGGGCACTACTACAGGGGGAATTACTACTGGGGCATTACAACAGGGGGCATAACTACTGTGGACATGACTACTGGGGGCACTAGTAATGGGGGTATTGCATAAGGGGCACCACTCCTGGGGGCACTACTACTGGGTGCACTGCATACAGGACACTACCACAGTGGGCTCTGCATAAGGTCCCCATTGGCATACCCCTTGTTTGCAAAGATGTATTAGGGGCCCCCACATGTTTGTTGCCCAGGTGCCCCCACAGACCTTAATCCGGCCCTGCATGTCGCAAGTGGCAAGGCCAGGATCTGCATCCACATACGCAGTTTCTTGGCCTCCATTGCATGTTTAAACAGTGTCTAATGCTGCAGGCTAGGTCAAAACTGATACAAAGTGAACACTCGTCTGAAAGCTTGTGTAGGGATTCATTCTATATACATAGACTAAAAAACTATCAGCAGCATAGCCCATTCTGAATGCCCATTAATACATTAATATAACAGTGTGTGTATGAGACCTAAGACAGTTCCCTGCTATGATACCTTCATACTGCTGTAACTGACTGACACTTCCCCTATACTGTTTCATCATCAGCACCGTTTATTGCTCTTCCTAGCGTCACCAGTGTTGTGAGCAGAAGGAAGTGTGAACTGGCAGCAGTTGGGTACATTGGGTCAATCACTGGGAGCTGGCCCCAAAGTCAGATGTGAGTTGCAGAACTGTGGAGTGAGATGTTGGAGCACAGAGGTAAGACCCTGATACCCCAGTTCAGTGTACACTGGTAATAGTGATACAAATTCACCTTGGACACCCAATTGTGTTTCTTTGTGCAGAAAAGCGTGTGAAATGAAGTATGTAGTGGCAGGCTCGCAGGTGCTGTTCTTCCAGCATTTCCTGATCTGACTTAACACACATGAGGAATTCGGAAGGGACAGTAATACCCAAATCGGAAGTCATAAAGGGTAGGTGGTGCTTATTTTGGAAATGTACTAAGAGGAATAAATATATACTGTGATCAGCGGCATTGCCTATTACAAGACTCACCGTGAGCTGCACTTATTGTAAGACTGATAAGAGAGAGATATCGTCTTGCTATTGACAGTATCAAAATAGTAATGTTGTGGGGAGGGCAGATGCAGCAGTGCTTGATGCAGGGGTGGGCTGTATGGGGAAGATGATCAAGGGGCTGGTTGGGGACAAATATAGGTTAGAGTAGTGATACTAGAAGGGCTGCACCTTCTACTTCCCATCTAGCCAGCTTAGCAAATTGGCCATTCATGTTGCTTGCCAAATTACACGGATCCAGTCGTAGAAATGCCAAGAAAGCAGATTGCACTTTGTGCAAAGAGTTTATCAGCTGATCCAATTTTCTACCCTGACAGATGTCTGTATGGGGCCAAAGATGATGCAACGTATGGCTACTTGGATGAACACAACTAATTTGACTGGCAAATTTGCATGTGTGCGGGTAGCTTTAAAAAGTAAAAGAAAATATAAGTTGCTGTGAGGAGCTGCATAATTGTACTTTTATAGTAAATAACCCAGAGTGCATAGCATTGCAAATAAAACAAATATGAAAACGTCAAGCATTCAATTTTGTTATTTACATTAATTTAAATAACACCATATTCTGTTGCTCTTTATAACTAGGATCTAACAGAGTAATAAGGCAAGCATGGGTATTAATAGACAGTGCTAAGAGGGTCCTGCTCGCAAACTTGAAATCTATGGGACATAGGGCCTGATTCAGCAAGGAACACACGCTAGCAGATGCACGCACCCAGCCGCTGCGAGAATATGCTAATTAGTGCATACGCACGGAGACCGCAGCACAAGAAGCAGCCAGACACCCAGCAAAACATAAAGCCGCCCACCTATGCCGTGACTGACAACGTAAACATCGGGAAACATCAGAGGGCCTGATTCAGAGCCGGACGCTATTTGCGCTCGCTCGTTCAGAAAAAGGGGCCGGCTATTTAAATTGAGCGCTCGCTATTTTAGTAAAGACGCCCCCTGGCCGCTTGCATCATACGTCATCTCCGCTATTTATTAGATTAATCGAGTACATCGAAAGGCGTCTGAACTGCTAGCAGTGCTTGTGGTAGGATTTTCCTACAGCAATCATGCGAGCAGTTCAGGCTAAGAAACAACCAAGTGACGTGGCTGATGACGCTGCTTTGTTAATTATGCACACCCTTAAAACGCCCGTTTTGACCGTTTGGCACGCCTGCGTTCGGATCTCCACTCCCCGTTTTCAAGCACCTTCCCCTGTTACCACCCACAAACGCCTCACCCTGTCACTCAAATTAGCAGGCACTCGCAATTTTGCAAACACACGATTTCCGACCGCACTGACTGGTTGGCGCATGCGCATTACGACCCATACGCATGCGCAGATGTGCGAACATTGCTCGGAGCGAACGAGCGGCCGCTTACGAGCGGCTCTGAATCAGGCCCAGAATGTAGACCTGACCCTGCAGCAGGACTTGATAGATTCCTGCACGCAGAGAGGAGCCCGGCTGCGTGCGGCGCCGCTGAGATTAATTTATGCACGCCTCTGTAACGGCCGACCACCCCCTTGTCACCAACCACAAGCTGCACTTCCTGTCAATCAACATCGAAGGTCTCTGCGGGCTCCCTGCGTACTCTGAGAGAGCCCTTATCGTGCTCAGCAACCAGTTTGCGCACGCGCGATGCATGCGCAGATCACAAACATCGGCTCGCACCGTGCGTTCTCTCACTTACGTTGCTTGCTGAATCAGGCCCACAATGTGTACATTACTGCTGTCAGAGTAATTACTGTGATACGTGGCAGCAGCTATTGAGTAGGTAGATACAACTAATACATTATTTTTGGATCGTGACAACCCAGGAAATGAAAGAACATAAGTGCAGTTTTCCCTTACCTAAAAGGGAAGCAGTTGCAGGGTGTCCCAGCATTCACAGGACAGCATAGGGCTGTTGTGCACATATTTTTGGGGTCTGTCTTACAGAAAATCCTAATATAGTATGCAATTCCGACCTCAGTCCTCTCTCCAGCCAGGGGCTTGTTGGCTCAGGCCTGGGGAGCAGAGGTGCAGTGATAGTTATAGCAGAATTGGCAAATTCTCACAACTCCCAGGCAGAATAACATAATTAAACAGGAGGTTTAATTGTCACGAGCAGGAGATATTGGATACAATTGCTTAAAATCACTGATGGTTGTTTAGCCTGGAGGGAACAGAAAACTGCCTGGTGCCCAGAACTTTTGTATGAGGATGTGTGACTATTATATCATACATGCCAAAATATATCCAACAACATTTTTAAATGTATATTAGAAGTAATATAATAAAATATTTGCATCATCGTCATCATAATGATTACATATGTTCCGCTGCATTATAATAAAAACATGAGAATCACTATTGCGTATGGCACAAAATGCCTGTGTCCGTGACCGTGTAACAACTACGATAACAGGCTGCAATGGAGCCAGCACGTATATGGATGATCGGTGCAGGGCGCTGAACAGTCAAATCTCCTCCAATTGGGATAATCTCGTGGCCACATTAAACGATGATCCAGATTTGCTCCGCCTGACCAGCTTTGTCATCCACTGTTTGCCTCAGTGATTTATCTGCTTACTTGTCATAGTGTCAGTGCAGAGAAGAAAGTAAAGGGAAAAGTAAGAGAACACATTGATAAGAAATACATTGAGAAGTATACTATCTTACCGTGTACTTACATAGTTAAACATGAACAAATCAATGACAAGATCATATAATATTTTATGGCACCTAAAAGGGAAGTATCAGTTATGAAATGTGCTGCTCCCTGCCTGTGTATAGAGTGTGTCAGCATATGTACACTATACAGTACATTGTGTTTTGTATAATAAATAGTGTTCCTATCATTGTCCATGGCTGCTATAGATCAGTGTATATACTGTATGGTTTCTTTTCCTTCCTTGGCAAGCTGCTTGATTTATTGGCTCTATCTGCTTAAAGTTCAGGGATTGATACATGTATTATTATTATTATTATTATTATCCTCATCATCATTTTCTTTTATTCATATGGTGCCCCAAGGGGTCTGCAGCGCCTTACAAAGTACACACAGTACAAGCAAAACAAGGAAAAAAAAGTGCAAAAGATTTATGGTGCATACACACGGTCAGACGTGTCAGACGAACGATTTTACAAAAGATTTGAACGATTTCTGACTGCATTAAAATGAATGGAATCGTCCAAGTCTGACTGCAAACACATCAGATGTCAGATATCGTTATCTGACCATTGGGAACGCACATTGGGCCTGATTCAGAGCCGGTCGCTATTTGCGGTCGTTCGTTCAAAAAAAAGGGGTGGCTATTCAAATGAACCGCTCGCTCTTTGCGGTCTGTTCACGCCTCTGAACGAGCGAACAAAACTGTATGGACATCTCAGTCTGGTCCTCTCCCCACTATACTTACCCTGGGCCGGGCCCGGTGCCCACTATACTTACCCTGTGCCGGGCCCGGTGCCCACTATACTTACCCTGTGCCGGGCCCGGTGCTTCAGTGTTCTCCCTCCTTCTAACCTGTCCTGTCTCGGATTATTATGTAGATTGATATATTTTGTGATTTAATTACACACTGCCTATTTTCTACCTGTAGGGATGTTTTATATTAGTAAGAATGATAAAGTCCTATGACAGTACTGTACAGAGGAGCTAATTCAGACCCTCTCGCTAGGATGCGAATGCTCGTAGCTGACCGATAGTTGCAATCTGCACATGCATATGCATCGCAGTGTGCGTGCGCGAACCAGTGGAACGCTCGGGAAGCAATCGCTCGCCGCGCATAGACAGCCAAGGAGAGAGTGACAGGAGAAGCCGTTTATGGGTGGTGACAGGGGCAGTCCACTAGTAACGGGGGAATGGAGGTGTGAACGCAGGCGTGCCTGAGCGTCTCAGCGGCAGCCGTGCATAATTAGAAAGTCAGCGTCATAGTACACGTCACCTGGTTGCATTTCACACTGATGTGATCGCAGTGCTTGCGGCAGGGTATGGTCAACCACAAGCGCTGCGTTTGCTCCCGATGGTGCCCGATGTACCGATGGTTGCATACACTTCCTGGAGATGACGTGTGCAAGTGGGCATCTTAAGACAGGCTGGTGGGTGTCTGCATACACAAAGTGATCGCACGCCAAGACATAGTGGGCGTGCTAATGCCTTGCCGGGCGATCGTCTGCTTTGCTGGGCGTGCGCTGGATTTGCATACGCAGGGTGCGAGCGAACGCATCTAGTGAGCGGATCTGAATGAGCTCCAGAGTCCAGTGTAACATGGGCAGGAGCTATTCTGCATATACAGTATCCTCACAGGCAAGACATGCCATATTGTTAGCGCAAATATAGAGTGTCTGGTCTAAAACAAATGAATAATGGATTCTTAGGTAGCCTTTTCATACCAAGGGGGAATGTAAAGGCTCGCTGCCCAGACATAGGGATACCATTGTTTTTCTCAAACTCATATCTTTTTAAAGCTGACAGGAGAGACCGGTAAGAAATTAAAATAGTAATCTCTCTGGGGAACTGTTCCAAATGACTTTTCCCACTGAATTCTCTAAATGTTCTCTCATTTCTTTGGTATTCTTGCACGGCATTGCTAAGGGGGATGGGGGGGGGGGGATAATCCAATTAATTGTATTAATAGCAGTGGGTGTGGATTCTTCTTTGGCTGTATTCCTATTGGCTGGGTGTTATGTGAGGGGTGAGGGTTGGTGTACCACATTAGATTAAGCTGCCTGATCCCTGGCAGTGCTATTATGCCATGGCAGTGACTTCACTATTCAAAGATCCGTTGTCCAACACGCCGGGCTACCCAGGTATGTATAACTTTATTTATTACCATAAATAATGCACATATCTCAACACAGCTAAATTACTGATTGATAGTCAGATATACTACAGCCTGAGACAAATGATCCAGACTACGGGTTACTGTACACTAGGGATAAATGGGGGACACTTCTCTAATTCAGCACAAAACGTAACTCTGGTAAACTTGCTCTAACTGAGACTGACAGAGTTTAGGGTTACCTCTTATTGTGACTGTACATGTATATGTAAACAATGCAGAGTTATGGCTTTGTAATACTCTGCCCTAAATTTGGAACAAGCTTAATTACACGGAGTCTATTCTTGGTTTAATTCCCAGTAATCCACTCAGGCATTTCCGTAGCATACAAAAAGAGAGCAAGAATCGATAAACTCAAATTAAAACTTCTAAATATTCATATTTAATATCATTATACAGAGCAGTTTTGTTGTATTAGTACACTCATAGACATATCACAGGCACCTGCAAATATATTGCTTTTTTTACCACCCTGGTCTAACTAGAACTAAACAAACACATATAATGATATATTCCAAAGAGTGTCTCTTCTAAGTTCTAACAAAACAAAAACTATCCCCAAAAATTGATTTACCATTGCAGAAGACCTTGCACTGGTTCCTTTTAGCTGGGTAATATCATTTTTCCATGGCTATTATATATAAAACACATGTGTGCAGCATAGGCGTGCACACATAGGGACCAAATGTTGGACGCCATCTCACAAGACATAGGTGCCCTCAGGGCCAGCAACAGAAATCTCGGGGCCCGGTACATTGATGTCTCTGTGGGCCCCACCTTCTCACCACCACCCCCGATCCCGCACATCCCTCCCCTGAATGTGTGACATGTGAAGCATGATAATGGTAACTGAAAGATATACCAGCCTTTACATAAAGTAAAAATACACTATGACTTAACACACCGTCTCTCTATCACTGATGATGCAGGCTGTAGTTCTTGTCTGCCGTCTCTTGCAAGGTCTTCTTGATGACAGTGCTGTGGATGCCTCGGGTAGAAGGGATGGTATCTGCAGCCAGCCATCCACGGTACTCATCACCATCCTCAGCCCAGAAGCCCCCATCACCTTCCTCCATCCCCAGCCCTCATCACCTATTGTCCCAGCCCCATCAACCTTCCTCTGCCCCTTCACTTTCCTCTGTCCCTAGCCCCATCACCTTTCTCTGCTCCCATAATCTTCCTCTTCCCCCTTCACCATGCTCCATCCCGAGCCCCATCACATTCCTCTGCCCCCAGTCTGTGTCACCTTCTACCTCCAGCACCTTCTTCTGCCCCTTCATCTTCCTCCATCCCCATTACCTTCCTCTGCCCCAAGCCCATGTAACCTTCTGCCCCCTGCCCCCATCACCTTCCTCTGCCCCTTCATCTTCCTCTATCCCCAGCCCCATCACCTTCCTCTGCCCCCAGCCCGTGTCACCTTTACCCCATCACCTTCCACTGCCCCTTCATCTTCCTCTATCCCCAGCCCACATCACATTCCTCTGTCCCCAGCCCCCATCACCTTCCTCTGTCCCCAGCCCCCATCACATTCCTCTGCCCCCAGCCCCCATCACTTTCCTCTGTCCCCAGCCCCCATCACTTCCTCTGTCCCCAGCCCCATCACCTTCCTCTGTCCCCAGCCCCATCACCTTCCTCTGTCCCCAGTCCCCATCACCTTCCTCTGTCCCCAGCCCCCATCACCTTCCTCTGTCCCCAGTCCCCATCACCTTCCTCTGTCCCCAGCCCCATCACCTTCCTCTGTCCCTAGCCCCATCACCTTTCTCTGCCCCCATAATCTTCCTCTTCACCTTGCACCATCCCCAGCCCCATCACATTTCTCTGCCCCCAGTCCGTGTCACCTTCTACCTCCAGCACCTTCTTCTGCCCCTTCATCTTCCTCCATCCCCCATTACCTTCCTCTGCCCCCAGCCCATGTAACCTTCTGTCCCCTGCCCCCATCACCTTCCTCTGCCCCTTCATCTTCCTCTATCCCCAGCCCCATCACCTTCCTCTGCCCCCAGCCCGTGTCACCTTTACCCCATCACCTTCCACTGCCCCTTCATCTTCCTCTATCCCCAGCCCACATCACATTCCTCTGTCCCCAGCCCCCATAACCTTCCTCTGTCCCCAGTCCCCATCACCTTCCTCTGTCCCCAGCCCCCATCACATTCCTCTGCCCCCAGCCCCCATCACCTTCCTCTGTCCCCAGCCCCCATCACCTTTCTCTGTCCCCAGCCCCCATCACCTTTCTCTGTCCCCAGCCCCATCACCTTCCTCTGTCCCAGTCCCCATCACCTTCCTCTGTCCCCAGCCCCCATCACCTTCCTCTGTCCCCAGTCCCCATCACCTTCCTCTGTCCCCAGCCCCATCACCTTCCTCTGTCCCCAGCCCCCATCACCTTCCTCTGTCCCCACCCCCATCACATTTTTCTGTACCCAGCCCCCTTCACCTTCCTCTGCCCCCAGCCCATCTCACCTTCCTCTACCCCCAGCCCCAATCATCTTCTGCCCCAGCCCCCATCACCTTCCTGTGCCCCTTCATCTTTCTCTATCCCCAGCCCCTTTCATCTTCCTATGCCTCCTTCAACTTCTTCCCTCCCCAGCACCTATTCCTCTACTATCCAGGGATCTAGCTAGATTCCCTTCCGTAGATGTACACTTCTATCCCCACAACACCGCAGCGGCACTGCCTGCCTGACGTGCTGCGACGTGACCTATGACGTCATGCCACTGCGTTGGTTACCAAAAGGTCAGGCCCAGGCCGCAGCTGAGCCACCCGGAAGAGCCCAGCGCTGCCCGGGCCAGGCTACAGGGGACTTGGAGCTGGGCAACCGGTATGGATTACGCCAGCTGGAACAGAGACCACAATCCGCGGCCCCGTTTTGTGCCAATACCCATCCCGTCCTCGGGGCCCCTTTGGACCTCGGAGCACAGTACAGGTGTCCCCTTAGTCCCCCCCTGTCGCCGGGCCTGGGTGCCCTCCACTGTACATCCTAATTATCCCCCCCCCCTCCCCCCCACAGGAGCTGAGAACAGAGTAGTGGAGCGAATTGTACATGCACTGTAATTCCAGGAATCGATCCGTAGGGAGGGGATGGGGCTAAATTGATGCAAATTGCGTCTATTTAGCTCCTCACGGACCCGCAGTTTGCAGCATTTTGCCTTGACGGGGCCTAATGATGTGAGAGTCCGTCCCATTCCTGTAAAGTGGTATTCTGCTTCCTTCGGAGAGGAAACTTTAAAAATAGGCATGACCTGGATGCACACCATAATGAAATGTGGCATGCACACCAATGGTGTACAGTACATATTTGCAGATAATATAATATGATGTGAGGACTTTCTCCCTCCCCAAGGAAATCTTGTACAAACCCCCATTACAGGACCTTAGGGCCTGATTCAGACCCGCTTGTGAGAGCACAGCGCTTGCGAGCGGGTCGATGGTCCCCCACTGCGCAAGAGCACGCCGGAGCTGGCTGCGGCGTGCGCATGCACGAGACCCGGCCAGCAACGGGCGCTCCGTCGCTCCGGGTCTCACACCAAAACAGGGCGGCTGTCGATTGTGATTGACAGCTCGCCCGTTTTGGAGGCGGGTAGGGGGGGGGTGGCTGGCCAAACTGAGGCGTTCCCGACCGTTTAGAGGCCGGCCTCAGTAGTGAGCTTCCGGCTCTATTAACCGTCGGGGTAAGTTTCCTAACCGTCGGGGTAAGTGCCAAACCCTCCTGGTGCCTAACCCTAGCCGTCTGGGTAAGTGCCTAAACTTTCCCTCCTAGTGCCTAATCCTAACCATCGGGTGTAAGTGCCTAACCCTAACCCTCCGGTAAGTGCCTAGCCCTGACCCTAACCCCCAAAAAACATGTGTCGACCATTTGAATGTAGACCATATGAGTGTCGACCTAATGTCAATGTCGACATTCAGTACCTGTCGACCTTGTCACTATGCCTCTGATGAAACGGCCTCTTTGATTAGCTGAGAAACGCATCAGGTGATCGCTACACCAGAAAGTGCAGTCTGAACTAAGAGACAGGAGACGCCAGCTAACCACACCACAGCACTGAGCGGCAGCTCATTACTGACACTGGCCCTGTCGGAAGACGCTTGGAGCATGGCAGCAGTACTGTGAGTTAATGTACACTCAGGGCCTGATTCAGACCCGCTCGCTAGATGCAGCCGCTCGCTCCCAGCGTATGGAAGTTCAGCTAAGTGACGTCTAGGCAGGCGCTAGCACGGCAAGGCATAAGCAGCCCACTATGTCTTGGCGAGTGATCACTTTGCGTTTTCAGACGCCCACCTGCCTGACTTTAGCCGCCCACTAGCGGACGTCATCTCTAGGAACTATGGCCCTCATTCAGAGCCGTACGCTCTGAACAGAGCGCACGCTCTGCATGAGGGCCGGGCTCCTTTTTCATGGAGCGTCCTCCTGGACGCTCGTATAGCTGTGGGTCACCACCCACAGGCTATACGAGCGTGCATTTTGATGGCCGCGATGGTCGTGACCATCGCGACCATGAAATTGCGAGCCGGAGCCTGCGGTTGAGGTTTTCAACCGCAAGCTCCGGAGTGATTTTGGCTCTATCAGAGCCAAAATCACTCCCACTGACATCACTAGTGATGTCAGTGGGCCGGCTTCTGACGGGAGGCCCCCGTCAGGGAGGCACGTCAGGGAGGCACGTCAGGGAGGCACGCCCCCGGCACGCCCACCAAAGGGGGCGTGCTGTCAATCAACATTGACAGCACGCCCCCTTTGATCGGACACAACGAGCGAAGGAAAGTCCTTCGCTCGTCGTGTCTGGCGCATGCGCACGACGGAGCTCCCTCCGTCGTGCGCATGCTCAGTGCAGACCATCGACCCACTTGCGAGCGTACAGCCGCTCGCGAGTGGGTCTGAATCAGGCCCTATATACATCCATAGGTACATCGGGTTCAATCGGATCTGACCGCAGCGCTTGCGGATGACTGTACCCTAACGCGAGCACTTCAGTGTACAATGCAACCAGGTGACGTGTACTATGACGCTGCCGGTTAATTATGCACGTCTCTGAAACAGCGTTTAAACACTCAGGCACGCCTGCGTCCGCAACTCCACTCCCCGTTCCTACTGCCCTGCCCCTGTTACCACCCACAAACGGCCTCTCCTGTCACTCATTCCTCTGGGCTGTCTTTGCAGGGCGAGCAAGCGCATCCTGATCGCTCATACTAGTTTGCGCACTCGCACTGTGAACTATACGCATTCGCACATTTGCAAACATCGCCAGCAACGGGCGACCACTTGTTAGCGAGCAGGTCTGAATCAGGTCCTCAGTCCTCACTAGACGGACATTGAAGGACCCTTACTGTTGAAGGCATATTCCCTTATGCTGACCGGGACGCCGGTGACAGTCTATACAGAGACGGTACTGGAGCCTTATTAAGGAGGTTCTACACTGGACTTTGGATTACATACTAACTAGGAGAGTTGCATTACTATTACGTTTAGTAACTTTCTAAGAAATACAAATGGGTCCTACTGTCTGTTTTACCTGACCTGCCATGCTTTGCTGCTAACTCTACTGACATTTCAATTATCCATCAATGCTAATTATGGATGTTTGTGCACTACAAAACCTGTCATGCTTTGCTGCTAAATCCAACTAACACTGGAACTTTTAACCATCTTGCTGACCATTTGATATATGTGTACTAAACCATTAACCACTGTTGCAACTAATAACAGATACAGCAACAATATCGGCGACCGATGGTTATATTGGTACTTTTAATCACTATCAGACTGTTTGCCTATTTAACACGATTATCCAGTTAGATTGCGACTTATTGTGATTATTTGGGGGCAGTTTCCAATAAGTGTGTTGGTTATACTCTATCTGTGTGCAGATATACGCAGATATATTGAAATCGTTTTTTGGACTATCCATTTTATAGCTTTTTTGCCTGTCCTGGTATATGTTTTATGTAATTTCTTTTATCAATTTCTTTATTATTTACACTGTATATTTCTTTGAATTGGTATTAAATATTTGTGTATGTGATTTGCTTCAGCGCTTCCTTCAGTTAGTTCTTGTACACCAATTTGGGGGACCCAGTTCCCTTGTTTTTAGGTAAGCTGCAGAAGCATTATCACTTTTGTTCATTATTAGCTCTTTTCTGGTTGGACACGCTCGTTCTTTAGTGCCTGGTTTCTCTCTTTCCATGACCTTGTTACTAGTCGACCTTTAGTGTGTCGACCTTCAGTCCCTGTCGACCTATTGCCTGTCTATCTTCCATAGTCTACCCAAACATTGTCTATCTAGACAATATAGACCTAATGACCGGATACCATTGCTACATTGGCCCCATAATTCCCTGAAATAACAGTAATAATTTCTGAATGTAAAGCAGGGTGTAGTTTACCAGATAAGAGTGTGGTTAGGTGAAATTATGGGTGTGGCTGGCCAGGAGAGAGAAAACAATAATTTTTGCCTGATTTTACATTTTGAAACCTTGAGAGCCTGTACAATGCCACGATTAACAGCATTGTGAAGCCAGAGACGGAGCCACAATGTCACGATTGAACCACTTCATCAAGATGCCCGGACTTGCCCACTCTTCTGCGTGTTCGAGAGGGGGTGTAGACGCCGAAATCCTGACCTGGCTCCAGAATACAGACTGTTGGCATCCCTAAGGTAAGTACTGGGGGTTAGGGGGAGGGTTAGGTTGCGAGGTTAGAGTTAGGCAATAGGGGAGGGTTAGGTTTAGGGTGTGGGGGGGGGTAGGTTCAGGCACTAGGGTGGGAGGTTAGGGTTAGGCACCAGGAAGTTAGGGTAGGGAGAGGAAGAGGGTTAGCATACCGACCAACAAGTGTCGGTACGTGGATTCTGACCGCCAGGATCACATCTGCCGGTAACCCATACCCAACCCGTTCGGGAGAACCTTCTGAGATTCTAGGGGTCTCCAGCACTTTCCGGGACAGGAGGGAAGAAAGTCTATACGGGTGTGATACAAATCTCGACAATCAGAATGTATGTTACCATGGTCTGAATGTCGACATGGATGTTTGCTAAAGTTCCCAGGTTGGAGCGAAATTAGTTAGAGGACTTACTTGCTTTGTCACCAAGTGGACTTGGTATCGTTTGGGCTATATACCCATATTGGAATATTTGCTGCTGAGGCTGTCTCCCCCTTTTTTTGCATAACGAGGATATCTGCTGCCCTGTAGGGACCACTGAGACAGGGGTCAGCTGCTGAACGCGTATAGGCCTACGTGTGGATTATTTAAGTGCTCCGGGAGCAGCAGATGGGCACCGGTCTTTGAGGCCTAACAGAGACGGTCGGATGTGATTGATGTGCGGAGTTACTTTGCCGGATGGCAGGTGAGAGCAAAGCCGCGGCTTCATTGTTGTGCACAAACATTTACAAACTCCATATACAGTATTTGTGGACTTTTGGGGAGAGCCGTGCAACATGGCATGCAAATACGGCTCCCTTTGAATCACCATCTTTAAGCATCCAGACATTTATTCCGTGCCACTTATCAGGGATCGAGCACCCCATATAATTGGAGGATTTAATATTATAACGGAAAATCCTTATATGTCATTCATTGAAAGCAGACATTTATCCTGTCCACACATTACATCTTTTATCCTCAATGGAATGACAGGTGAAAAGTGAAAGACCAGGTGAAAATTAACATCTAATTGATACAAAGAGGACAATGGGGCCTATTCAGACCCGGACGCTAAGTCGTGTTCTCTCGTTATTGGCGATTGTCGCCCGTATACGCATGCATCGCAGTGCGCGTGTGCAAGCCAGTCACTGCGATCGGGAATCGTGCACTCATTGTACACAGACTGAGCGCTACTTTGAGCGACAGTACAGTTTGTGGGTGGTAACAGGGGAAGGTGCTTGTGAACAGGGGGAGTGGTGGTGCGTATGCAGGCGTGTCTGGGCATTTAATGGGCGTCCATAATTAGCATGGAGGCATCATTGTACACGTCACTTGGTTGTATTTCAGCCTGCAGTGCTTGCGGTGGAGTAGGATCTACCTCAAGTGCTGCGTGCAACGCCGATGGCTCTCGATGTTACTGATTAATCATACACTTCCTGGAGATGACGTATGCTAAGAAAGAAAAGTGGGCATCTTTACACCTGCGTGCGCTCACTCTGCCGTCGCTCTCTAAGACATACTGGGGGTCATTCAGACCCGCTCATGAGCGGCAGTACGCTCGCAAGCGGGTCGATGTTCCCCCACTGCGCATGCGCACGATGGAGGGAGCTCTGTCGTGCACATGCGCGAGACCCGGCGAGCGACAGGCTCTCCATCGCTCCGGGTCTCGCACCAAAGGGGGCAACATCAATCTACATCGACAGCACGCCCCCTTTGGTGGGCGTGGCGGGGGCGTGACTGCCAGACGGAGGCGTTCCCATGGGAACGCCTACCGTCTGAAGCCGGCCCCACTGACATCAGTAATGATGTCAGTGGGAGTGATTTTGGCTCTGATAGAGCCAAAATCACTCCTGGGCTTGCGGCAGCGAGACCCTACCGCAGGGTCTCGTCGCAAGCCCGATGGTCGCGATGGTCAAAGACCATCGCGACCATCATCATGGACGCTCGCTATAGCTGTGGGTGGTCACCCACAGCTATACGAGCGTCCAGGAGGACGCTCCATTTTAATTGAGGAGGTCCCTGATTCAGAGCGAGCGCTCTGGTCAGAGCGTTCAGCTCTGAATCAGGCCCAGAGGGCGTCCTTAAGCCAGACAGTGCGATCGTAGAATTTGCATACCCTGCCCCTTTTGGATGTGAGCGATCGCAGATTAGCGTCCGGTGCTGAATCGGCCCCAATATCTATAAAGCTACAAAAAGGAATTCAGCTATTAAGAGTGATTTTATTCTTTACAATCAGCTCAGGTTTTGTCACAGTGTGCCGGACTCCTGCACTCACTTACCGGGTCTGGCGGCACTGGTCTGCAGAGGGGCAGCGGGTGGTGCGTCACCGGCGTTCCCTGCTGGTCTCTGCCTCTCCTTCCCCTGACCGTGCCGACCTGCTGAAGATTAAAGGGCCATTCACACGCCCTCAGCAACGTCACAGGAAGTGACTGGGGTAGCCCTGCTTATTTAAGGAAGACTCTGGGAGCACTCCAGTGCCAGAGTATAGGCTCATTTACCATACTCCAGCGTTCCTGTGATACTCCGTTACCTGTTTCTGACTTTGGCTTTGTTTGTGACCCTGATTTCGCCTGACCCCTGGTACTGCATCTGATATCTGGTTTTGACTTCGGCTATTCCCTATGACCTGCTTACACCTGCTCCCTGGTACCGTCTAAGGGCCTGATTCAGACCCACTCGCGAGCGGCTGTCCGCTCGCAAGTGGGTCGATGTTCTGCACTGAGCATGCGCACGACGGAGGGAGCTCCGTCGTGCGCATGCGCCAGACGCGACGAGCGAAGGATTTTCCTTCGCTCGTAGTGTCTCTTCAAAGGGGGCGTGCTGTCGATGTTGACTGACAGCATGCCCCCTTTGGTGGGCGTGCCGGGGGCGTGCCTCCCTGACGGGGGCGTTCCCAAGGGAACGCCTCCCATCAGAAGCCGGCCCACTGACATCACTAGTGATGTCAGTGGGAGTGATTTTGGCTCTGATAGAGCCAAAATCACTCCGGAGCTTGCGGTTGAAAACCTCAACCGCAGGCTCCGGCTCGCAGTTTCGATGATCGCGATGGTCACGTCCATCGCGGCCATCAAACTGCACGCTCATATAGGCTGTGGGTGGTGACCCACAGCTATACGAGCGTCCAGGAGGACACTCCATTTTTTAGGAGGGCGGCCCTCATTCAGAGCGTGCGCTCTGCTCAGAGCGTACGGCTCTGAATGAGGGCCTAAGGCCCTCATTCAGAGCCACTCGCTAGCGGCAGTATGCTCGTTCCGAGCGATGTTCGCACATCTGCGCATGCGTACGGTTTTTAGTACGCATGCGCGAACCAGTCAGTGCGGCCGAAAATCGTTGGTACGCAATATAGCGAGGGCCTGCTATTTTGAGTGACAGAATGAGGCGTATGTGGGTGGTAACAGGGGAAGGTGCTTGAAAACGGGGAGTGGAGATCCGAACGCAGGCGTGCTTAAAGGTCAAAACGGGCGTTTTAAGGGAGTGCATAATTAATACAGCAGCGTCATTGACCACGTCACTTGGTTTTTTTTAACTCAGAACTGCTCGCAAAATAGCGGTTGAAAAAACCAACCACAAGAATAGCGAGCAGTTCATACGCTGTATGATGTACTCGATTAATCTAATAAATAGCGGACCTGACGTATGGTGCGTGCGGCCAGGGGGCGTTTTTATCCAAAAAACGAGCGTATGTTTTGCTCGCTCGTTCAGACTTAGAGGTGGGAACAGACTGCAATTTGCGAACGGATCATTTGAATAGCCACCCCTTGTTTTTGAACGAACGACCACAAATAGCGAACGGCTCTGAATCAGGCCCTAAGTCCGTTTGGTTCTGACCCGGCCTGTTTACTAAGCTATACGTTTTCTCCGCTTCATCCAGAGTTTACCAGCACCTGTATAAGGGAACCTATCATAAGGGCCGCGACCTGTGTGTCGGATGCAGCCAAGTCCATACCTTCTTGCGAGGGTCCCTGGTGAATACCGCCAGCACATTAGACTCCTCGCCTCAGGCATAAGTCTAGCCAACTCCCTAAATACGGGCCGCATCCATAATCCGTCCGAGACGTGTGACAGGTTTATATAGCTTTTTAGGATTAACATAATTGTGTGTATAGAGATATATACCATGGTTTTATGAATACAACCGGTTGTATCTATTTTTTAGATTGTATTGAATGTGAATTTATATACGGTACTCTTTTATGTGTTAGAAAATAAAACAACATTTGTTGTGTACTATATAAGTATTCTTTATTTCATATATCAGACTTATAGAGTTTTTTTTGCTGCTGGTCATTTTTAACATCTACAGTGTGTATTATATAACCAATAAAAAATTAGCGCTTGAACATACTCCTTTTTTTCCCCATTGTAAACATGTAATGTTTATTTCTGCATTTGTATGTGACTTGTGCTAGCGCTAATGTCTACTTTCTATACTGTCAGCTTATATATTTCCCTTTATTCTACTATACCCTGGCTAACTAAGGTATAGGGGGTTCATCGTACCTCACATTTCCCTTGTACTTGTGAATGCTATCACATACCTTATAACGCGTTTGCACGCTACACTCTGCCATATCACCCAGGGTGTTCACTGCACCGTATCTTACTGGGTATTTTGTTATTCTTGTGGGTATGGCTGGCAGAGAAAAGAATAACAAGCAGTCTGATGTTGCTCTGGTGGCTTGTAAGTCCTGCTCTGTGGGCTTAGCCACAGAGGACCTCATTCAGGATGGTCTTTGTAATAATTGTTACATGGTCCCAAGCCCATCAGCCCCGGTGTCTCTCTTTCAGGACCCACCCTGGGCTGCCTTTTTACAGATACTGGCGGACCAAATAGCAGTCCCCGTGGTAGCTCCCCCTATGGGATGGCCACAGCAGGTACTCCCTGAAAATCCTTTTTCTCCCCCATGGGTAGACGTACTGTCTACCTCAGTACAGAGTTTGGCTAATACCTCAACAGTGTTTCAGCAGATGATGCAAAAAGAAAAGCCTTCACCTGCTAAGCCTACTAAACGTAAATCTTCCCCATCCACACAGTTATCCGATTCTGATATATCATCTGGGGAGGCAGAAGACACAGATCTCTCTCACTCTGACTCCAGCTCAGGAGAAGAGGAGCCACCCTCTAAACTAAATAAACCTGCTCTTGTGAGAGCTGTTAAAACAATTTTACAAATAGAAGAGAATGAACCCGCTCCTAAGAAAAACAGGCACTTTTTAAGCGACAAAAGGTTGTTTTACCAGAGTTTCCTCACTCTGACCAGCTATCTGATCACATGAGTGAAGCTTGGAATATGTCCGGTAAAAGGTTTCAAATTCCAATACAGTTCAGTTTCTTTTACCCTCTTCCATCTACTAATTGTACTAAATGGGAAGTTCCCTCAGTAATGGATTCTCATGTAACACGTCTGGTTAAAAATGCCACAATACCCATTCATACTGCAACCGGTATGCAGTCGGGATGCCGACAGTCTAAATGCCGACCGACGGCATCCCGGCAAGGGTCTAATGACAGGTGTCGAAATCCAGACGCCTGTCATTTTACCTACGCCAGGAGCCCGACGCCTGGCATCACGTTCGAAAGTAAGCCGGGCACGGACAGCCACGGGGGGGGGGGGGGTTGGTTAGGTTAGGGGCTCCAGTGGGGGACTTGAGGTTAGGCACCCCTGCGGGAGGGTTAGGCTAGGCGAAGGGGGGGAGGGTTCGCACTCCCGGGGGGGAGGTTAGGGTTAGGCACCCCCCCGGGACACTTAGGTTTAGTCTGCAGGGAAGGGGGGGTTAGGTTTAGGCACTTACAGTGGGGGTTAGGGTTAGGCACTGGGGGGCAGGTTAGGGTTAGGCACCCCTAAGGGAGGGTTAGGGGGGGTTAGGTTAGTTATTACTTACATTAGCTGCTGTCGGGATCTTCACTGGTGCCAGTCTTCCGGCGTCGGGAGTTTGAACCCCTGCAACCTCCTTGAAGGAGACTACAGACAGACGTATAGAAGCTTGTCATAAATGTATATACTCTCTTACAGGAGCTATTACTCGTCCTGCTAGGGCAACGGACTGGGTGGGAAAGGCCATTGAGAGTTGGGCAGAGGCCCTAGAAGAGACTTTTCCCCCTAATGCTTCAAAGGAACAGCTGTCCTATATATCTCACATTAGAGATGCAGTCTACTACTTAGGTGAAGCAGCTATGGATGCGGCTCTCCTGGCCTCCAGGATATCTGCCACTTTGGTAGTGGCCCGCCGTATTCTTTGGCTATGTTCCTGGAAAGCAGATTCAGAATCAAAACGGGCTCTAGAGTCTCTGACTTATTCTGGAGACATCCTATTTGGTCCAGAATTAGATACAATTGTGACTAGTTTGGCGGCTAACAAGATGGCGTTCCTGCCCTCTGCATATAATACAAAGCCTTGGACGTCATCCTTTTGGTCCTTTCGTCCTCAAGGAAAAGCCAAGGGTCAGTCCTTTCTACGACAGCAGACATCAGCGAAGGCCTCCAAGCCTAGGGCCAAACAGGCCTGGGCTACTAGAAGTCCACCTGCCAAGTCTGAGGACAAGCCTACAGCCTGACGGGGCGGGCCTCTCCCTGGGGGCTCCCAGGTTGGGAGGCCGACTTCTTCAATTTGCCAAGGTTTGGCATCAAGCCACATGAGATGCCTGGGTAAGGGAAGTGGTCTCCCATGGATACACCCTCTCATTCCTGAGGCGTCCCCCCCAGCAGTTCATTTGCACAGGACCTCCGTCGGACTCAACCAAGGCCCTGTTGTTCCAAAAAGCCATTCAGTCTTTACAGAAGTCAGGAGTAATTATTCGGGTCCCCTCCTAAAAATGGGGCAAGGGCTAGTATTCTACCCTTTTCTTAGTTCAGATGCCCAATGGGTCTCATTGGCCTATCTTCAGCCTCAAATCTCTGAACAAGTTTATCAGGGTGCCCAGTTTTCGTATGGAAACCCTCCGTTCCATTTTCCTAGCTATGGAACCTGGGGATTTTATGGTGTCTCTGGACATTCAGGAGGCTTACCTACATGTACCTATAGCGCCTTCTCATCAACAATATCTCCGGTTTGCTATACTACAGCAACATTACCAATTTCAGGCTCTGCCGTTCAGCCTTTCAACAGCCCCCCCGGGTCTTTACCAAAACAATGGTAGTTATGGCGGCCTCTCTTCGTCATCAAGGGATCAGACTGCTCCCATACTTGGACGATCTCTTGTTGTTGGCCAGGTCCCCAGATACTCTTCACCGCCATCTACAGGTAACCACTGGCTTTCTTCAAATGCCCGGTTGGCTAATCAATTGGAAAAAATCTTCCCTAACACTCTCAAAGGACTGTACATTTGGGAGCCCTCCTGGACTCTCGAGTTCAGACAATCTTCCTAATGGCAGACAAGATTTCAGCAATCCAGCACAGACTATGCAGACTTTTCCACAATCGCCGAGTGTCAATTCACTTTGCAATGCAGGCCTTGGGATCATTGGTGTCCACCTTCGACATGGTGGAGTTCGCCCAGTTTCATTCCAGGCCCCTACAACCTGATCCTCTACAGGTGACATGAGCTACCCCATCTGCTCAAATCCCAGACGATGAGCCTCCCCCCAGAGGTTCGCCTGTCCCTAGCCTGGTGGCAACAGACTTCAAGGGTTGTCCCTTTTGGATCCTGGACTGGGCTCTCCTCACCACGGACACAAGCCTCTGAGGGTGGGGTGCAGTAACTGGCCAGCACTCCTTCCAGGACTGATGGTCCCCAGTCGAGGCAGTGTTACCAATCAATATCCTGGAAGTTCAAGCCATCTTCAGAGCTCTCACTCTGACTCAGAATATTCTGAAAAACATCCCGGGGGTTCTCAATTGGGAAGCAGATTTCCTCAGCCATCATTACGTGCATGCAGAATAATGGTTTTTACATCCAGATGTCTTTCAACTTCCAGTGGACAAATGGGGTCTTCCGGAAATGGATCTCATAGCCTCAAGACACAACAACAAACTATCCAATTTATGTAGCCAGAACACCAGACCCTGACATGGCCTTCATAGACGCATTGTCGGTGAAATGAAACTTCCAGTTGGCATATCTCTTCCCTTCAATATCCCTACTTCCTCAAGTGCTTCGAAAGTTCAGACTGGAGGGCAGCACAGTCCTGGTCATAGCTCTGGCTTGGCCCAGATGTCTTTGGTACTCCGATCTTCAAAGGCTCTCCATAGATGTTCCTCTTCAACTTCCTCTACAAGTAGACCTGTTGTCTCAGGGTCCATGTCTACGTCCGGACCTAGCCCGTCTGTCTTTAACAGCTTGGCTCTTGAGACATCCCTCCTAACAGCTAAGGGTTTCTCCAGCTCTGTGGTCCAGACCTTGTTCGGAGCACGTAAACCAGCCAGGAAATACCACAGAATATGGTATTATGGCATACATATTTCCAATGGTGTGCTACAAAATCCTATGATCTGCAAGTCTTTAAGGTTTCTAGAATTCTTGTCTTTCTTCAGGCTGAACTGTATCTAGTCCTCCGCCTAGTATCTCTGAAAGTGCACGTAACTGCTCTATCTGGTTTCAGCGCAGAATTGCTGCTATACCGGATGTTCACATCTTTATGCAAGGTGTTCTACGTATACAAACTCCCTTTGTCCCTCCTGTGGCTCCATGGGATGTCAGTGGTGCTCCAAGCACTTCAGGAACCTCTATTCGAACCCCTGGCAGCAGTGGCTGTCAATCGGCTCACTGCAAAGACTCTTTTTCTTCTGGTTATAGCATCTGCACGTTGGGTATCGGATTTATGGGCGCTTTCCTGTCGCTCCCCCTTTTTAATATTTCATCAGGACAGGGCTGTTCTTCGTACACGCCCAGGTTTCCTTCCCAAGGTGGTGTCTCGCCTCCACCTTAATGAGGAAATTGTGATTCCGGCATTCCTTCTCTGTGTGAGAGTGTGATTCCTCAGTGTACCAGTCTTCCTTCTCTCCTATGCTGCTCCTGCCTTGGACTTGTTAACAAAACTGAAGTGCCCTCAGGCTGTGGGCAGGGTATAGGGGGAAGGACTGGAGCATCCTGGGATTGAAAAAAGCTTTGCTGTTGAAGTCCAGTCCACAAAATCCCACCTACACCCCAATGTCTTCCTGTGGACCCTATGGATTTTTAAGAAATAGAGTTAACCAAGGTAATGTCACACGCCGGCCTGGAGACCCCAGAATCAGACCCCGTCGCTTACCTGTGCGGGCGCTGACCCGCGCTTTCTTCCGGCTCCCGCGCTGTACGCTCCTTCCTCTTCTCCCAAGGCAGTCTCCGCTGTTGTCCTCTGGAGGGTCCCGCTGCTGTGCTGCTCCCACGCCGGCTCCTGCTCACCGCTGGTCCCCGCTGACTACCTCCAGGAAGCGCTGTCCTCCGGTCCATGGGCGCGGCCATCTTGGATTGCCCATGTGACCCCACTTCCACCAATGAGGAGCCTTCTCCTTCTCTCTCAGCCTGTCAGCTCCCAGTGTCCACTATAAAAGGATCCCCAATGCTCACACAAGTTGCCAGTGCAACTAGTTTCTTAGTTTAGCTAAGTAGCCTTCCCACTGCGCTCCAGCCGCTCCACGTAGCTGCTCAGCTACCAACATCTACCCACGGCTATCCAGCCGCTCCACGTAGCCGCTCAGCTACCAACATCTACCCACGGCTATCCAGCCGCTCCACGTAGCCGCTCAGCTACCAACATCTACCCACGGCTATCCAGCCGCTCCACGTAGCCTCTCAGCTACCAACGTCTACCCACGGCTATCCAGCCGCTCCACGTAGCCTCTCAGCTACCAACGTCTACCCACGGCTATCCAGCCGCTCCACGTAGCCACTCAGCTACCAACGTCTACCCACGGCTATCCAGCCGCTCCACGTAGCCACTCAGCTACCAACGTCTACCCACGGCTATCCAGCCACTCCACGTAGCCTCTCAGCTACCAACATCTACCCACGGCTATCCAGCCGCTCCACGTAGCCACTCAGCTACCAACGTCTACCCACGGCTATCCAGCCGCTCCACGTAGCCTCTCAGCTACCAACGTCTACCCACGGCTATCCAGCCGCTCCACGTAGCCACTCAGCTACCAACGTCTACCCACGGCTATCCAGCCGCTCCACGTAGCCACTCAGCTACCAACGTCTACCCACGGCTAACCAGCCGCTCCACGTAGCCACTCAGCTACCAACGTCTACCCATGGCTATCCAGCCGCTCCACGTAGCCACTCAGCTACCAATGTCTACCCACGGCTATCCAGCCGCTCCACGTAGCCACTCAGCTACCAACGTCTACCCACTGCTATCCAGCCGCTCCACATAGCCACTCAGCTACCAACGTCTACCCTAGGCTATCCAGCCGCTCCACGTAGCTTCCTAGCTATCTCGTTACTGCCGCATTCCTCAAACTCCTGTCAGTTCGCTGCACCCTCTCATGCGGAGAAACTTCATTAAGCCAAGCCTCCTCCAGTGAGCGTCTGCGCCAAATAATACAGATCCAAGGCCCAGTCCGGGAACACAGCTCCTAAATTCCATGCTTGTGACAGTTTGCACTGGCCCGATGGACTCGGCAAGTGGTCAAGGATCTGGGATAGAAGCCTCGCAGGATGTACTATCCCGTCTGGAAAGACAGGAGACCTCTCAAGCTCAGCTGATCCAATTTATCCAAGATATGTCGTCACGCCTGGACAACATTCAGTCCTTACTGGCTCATCCCGCTCCCGCTGGCTCCCAAGCCGCCTCTCCTCCTGTGGTGTCACCTGCTCCTCCGGTTCTACCTCCTGCTCGTCTTCAGCTCTCCCCTCCGAGCAAGTTCGATGGCAACCCCAAATTATGCAGGGGTTTTTTAAATCAATGCGAAATCCAATTCGAGCTGCAATCCGCCAACTTTCCGACGGCCAGAACCAGGGTGGCATATATCATCTCTCTACTCTCTGGCCAAGCACTCGATTGGGTCTCGCCCCTTTGGGAGAAGTCGGATCCCCTGCTCTCCAACTACCCCGAATTTGTTGCTACATTTCGCAAAATCTTTGATGAACCCGGAAGAACCACCTCCGCATCAGCTGATATTCTACGCCTCCGTCAGGGCAGCAGGACCGTCGGCCAATACGTAGTCCAGTTCCAGACTCTGGCTTCAGAACTCAATTGGAACGAGGATGCCCTCATCGCTGCCTTCTGGAGTGGCCTTTCTGAAAGGCTCAAAGACGACCTAGCTTCCCGTGACCTTCCAACCAGTTTGGATGGGTTAATCTCCCTCTGCAACAAGGTGGATCTCCGTCACAGGGAGCGTGCCTTGGAAAGAGGCAGATTTGATCGTGGAAGGCCACGTCCAGTTTCCCGCTTACCCTCTCCTCCTCTGGGCGAAGAACCCATGCAGGTCAACCGCTCTCATTTATCGGCTGAGGAGCGTCAGAAAAGGTGGAGGCAGAACCTCTGTATGTACTGCGGATCTCCTCAACATTTAGATAAAACTTGTCCCATTCGTCCGGGAAACGCCTCCTCCTAACTTATGAAAGAGAGGTTAAGTTAGGAGTTGCCATTGAATCACAAAGGAAGTCTGATTCCACCATCCGGGCTCATTTAAAGTGTCCTCGAGGTTCCAAAGCTGTATTAGCTCTCCTGGATTCCGGAGCGGCAGAGAACTTTGTCACTACTGAATTTGTCCAGAAGCATCAAATCCCCATGGAAGCGTTGCCTCGAGTCATCACTTTAACCGCCATCGATGGTAGTCGCATTTCTAGTGGAACCATCACCCATCGTACAACACCACTTAAACTTACCATTGGGGTGCTCCATTCCGAACAACTATCCTTCCTAGTGATTCCCAAAGCCTCTCATTCTTTAGTCCTCGGATTACCCTGGCTACAGAGACATTCACCTCAAATCAATTGGACCACCATGCAAATAATCTCCTGGGGTTCCAATTGCTTCAAAGGTTGCCTTCAGCGGGTAATACCTATCAGATCTTCCGTTGTACGGGATTCTACAGACCTGCCCAAAGCCTACGATGGGTTTCAGGACGTCTTTAGCGAACAGAGCGCAGACCTGTTACCTCCCCATCGTGATTGGGACTGTCCCATAGATCTGATTCCCGGGAAGAATCCTCCTAGGGGCCGAACCTATCCTCTATCTCTCCCTGAGACTCAGGCCATGTCGGAGTACATTACGGAAAACTTAAATAAAGGCTTCATTCGACCTTCCACGTCTCCAGCAGGGGCTGGATTTTTCTTCGTAAAAAAAAAAGATGGTGGCTTGCGCCCGTGTATTGACTACCGGGGTCTTAATGAAATAACTATTAAGAATCGCTACCCTCTTCCTCTCATTACAGAGTTATTTGATAGAGTCAAGGGAGCCACAGTTTTTTCCAAACTCGACCTAAGAGGAGCCTATAATTTAATTCGTATCCGTCCAGGCGATGAATGGAAAACGGCCTTCAACACCAGGGATGGGCACTACGAGTATCTCGTTATGCCCTTCGGCCTCTGTAATGCTCCGGCCGTCTTCCAGTTTTTCGTCAATGAAATCTTCCGGGACCTCTTGTACAAGTGTGTGGTCGTTTACTTAGACGACATTTTGATTTTTTCTCAAGACCTCCAAACTCATCGAGACCAGGTCAAACAAGTCCTTCTGAGGTTGCGGTCCAATCAACTGTTTTGCAAATTAGAGAAGTGTCTGTTTGAGGTCTCAAGTGGTCCATTCCTGGGATGCATTATCTCCGGAACAGGCCTTCAAATGGATTCGTCAAAACTACAAGCCATTCTTGATTGGTCTCTTCCTTCTTCCTTAAAATCCATACAAAGATTCCTAGGATTTGCCAATTACTATCGCAAGTTTGTAAAAGGTTTCTCGACTCTGGTAGCTCCGATTACAGCCCTCACCCGCAAGGGAGCAGATCCAACTATATGGCCCGTCGAAGCTACCTCTGCATTTCAACTTCTTAAGCAAGCCTTCATCTCCGCTCCCATCTTAAAGCAACCAGACTCCACCCGGCCCTTTATCCTGGAGGTGGACGCATCCTCTGAAGGTGTCGGTGCAGTGCTCTCCCAGCGATTTAAAGATGAAAAACTTCATCCCTGTGGTTTCTTTTCCCGGAAGTTTTTGCCTGCAGAGAAGAACTACACCATTGGAGATCAAGAGTTACTCGCCATGAAACTAGCCCTCGAAGAATGGCGATATCTTCTAGAAGGAGCTCATTACCCCATTACCATTTTTACTGACCATAAGAACCTCCTTTATCTTAAATCTGCAAATTGCTTGAACCCTCGTCAAGCCCGGTGGGCAATGTTTTTCTCCAGATTTAATTTCAAAGTCTCCTATCGCCCCGGTTCACAAAACCTCAAAGCCGACGCACTCTCCCGTTCCATGACGAGCAACCCTGATCTACCCATGGAGCAGCCCCAACCAATCTTGAATTCCGCTTCCTTCGCCTCTACCCAACTATCTTCTATACCCCCGGTTGGGAAGACTTTCGTCGCTCCGGAACTCCGCAAGAGGTTACTGCATTGGGCTCATGCTTCCCGGTTCTCTGGTCACCTGGGTAAGGATAAAACCCTAGAATTTATCCAGTGGTCCTATTGGTGGTCTTCGATGAAAAAGGACGTCAGGTCTTATGTGTCTTCATGCATCAAATGTGCCCAACACAAGATACCTCGGCGGGTTCCACACGGTCAACTCCAACCTCTTGCAATTCCATCTAAGCCATGGACTCACCTATCTATGGATTTCATCTCTGATCTTCCTCCATCTCGGGGCCACAACACAATTTGGGTTATCGTGGATCGTTTTTCTAAAATGGCTCACTTACTGGGCTTCCGTCTGCACCTCTACTCGCCCAGAGCTTTATAAAAGAGATCTTCAAGCTCCACGGCCTTCCTCAAGAGATCATCTCCGACAGGGGAGTACAGTTCGTAGTGAAGTTCTGGAGGTCACTCTGCTCAGCCCTTCAGGTAAAACTCAAATTTTCTACCGCTTATCATCCCCAGACCAACGGTCAGACCGAAAGGGTCAATCAAGACCTGGAACAGTTCCTGCGCAC
This sequence comes from Taudactylus pleione, assembly GCA_031769625.1. NCBI lineage: Eukaryota > Metazoa > Chordata > Amphibia > Anura > Myobatrachidae > Taudactylus > Taudactylus pleione. The sequence goes on along the minus strand of JAUIMM010000506.1, from coordinate 403,336 downwards.
TTTTGTCTCCTCCTCCCAAGACGACTGGATTGAACTTCTTCCTTGGGCCGAATTTGCCCACAATAATCATTATCACACATCCACCAGCTCAACTCCTTTTTTTTACAGTTTTTGGTCAACATCATCGAGTGCCAGATTTCCCTCTTCTTCCCACATTAGATGTGCCTGCGGCCAAAATGTCCCTTCAACGATTCTCCAACATCTGGGAAAAGGTTCGTTCCTCTCTGACTAAAACGTCAGCCCGGTACAAGAGATTTGCTGACCGCCAAAGACGAGCGATTCCAAATTTCCGACCTGGGGATATGGTCTGGCTCTCTACCCGAAACCTAAGACTCCGAGTACCCTCGATGAAATTTGCTCCGCGATTCATTGGTCCATTCCCAATCATCAAAGTCCTGAATCCTGTGGCTTACAAGTTAAAGCTTCCTCCATTTCTTCGCATTCCAAGTTCCTTCCATATTTCTCTTTTAAAACCACTAGTCTTAAACCGATTTCAGAAGGTCCTGCCTAAAGCTTCTAGTGTTCAAACACAGCAGGGAGAGGAGTTCGAAGTTGACAGAATCTTAGATTCCCGTTGTCGATACAACCGTCTTCAATACCTTATCGACTGGAAGAATTATGGTCCGGAGGAACGAATCTGGATAAATGCCTCCGATGTCCATGCACCCCATCTGGTCAAAGCGTTCCATGTGAAATTTCCTCATAAACCAAGGAAGTGTCCGGTGGCCACTCTTGAAGAAGGGGGTACTGTCACACGCCGGCCTGGAGACCCCAGAATCAGACCCCGTCGCTTACCTGTGCGGGCGTTGACCCGCGCTGTCTTCCGGCTCCCGCGCTGTACGCTCCTTCCTCTTCTCCCAAGGCAGTCTCCGCTGTTGTCCTCTGGAGGGTCCCGCTGCTGTGCTGCTCCCACGCCGGCTCCTGCTCACCGCTGGTCCCCGCTGACTACCTCCAGGAAGCGCTGTCCTCCGGTCCATGGGCGCGGCCATCTTGGATTGCCCATGTGACCCCACTTCCACCAATGAGGAGCCTTCTCCTTCTCTCTCAGCCTGTCAGCTCCCAGTGTCCACTATAAAAGGATCCCCAATGCTCACACAAGTTGCCAGTGCAACTAGTTTCTTAGTTTAGCTAAGTAGCCTTCCCACTGCGCTCCAGCCGCTCCACGTAGCCGCTCAGCTACCAACATCTACCCACGGCTATCCAGCCGCTCCACATAGCCGCTCAGCTACCAACATCTACCCACGGCTATCCAGCCGCTCCACGTAGCCGCTCAGCTACCAACGTCTACCCACGGCTATCCAGCCGCTCCACGTAGCCTCTCAGCTACCAACGTCTACCCACGGCTATCCAGCCGCTCCACGTAGCCTCTCAGCTACCAACGTCTACCCACGGCTATCCAGCCGCTCCACGTAGCCACTCAGCTACCAACGTCTACCCACGGCTATCCAGCCGCTCCACGTAGCCACTCAGCTACCAACGTCTACCCACGGCTATCCAGCCGCTCCACGTAGCCTCTCAGCTACCAACATCTACCCACGGCTATCCAGCCGCTCCACGTAGCCACTCAGCTACCAACGTCTACCCACGGCTATCCAGCCGCTCCACGTAGCCTCTCAGCTACCAACGTCTACCCACGGCTATCCAGCCGCTCCACGTAGCCACTCAGCTACCAACGTCTACCCACGGCTATCCAGCCGCTCCACGTAGCCACTCAGCTACCAACGTCTACCCACGGCTATCCAGCCGCTCCACGTAGCCACTCAGCTACCAACGTCTACCCACGGCTAACCAGCCGCTCCACGTAGCCACTCAGCTACCAACGTCTACCCACGGCTATCCAGCCGCTCCACGTAGCCACTCAGCTACCAACGTCTACCCACGGCTATCCAGCCGCTCCACGTAGCCACTCAGCTACCAACGTCTACCCACTGCTATCCAGCCGCTCCACATAGCCACTCAGCTACCAACGTCTACCCTAGGCTATCCAGCCGCTCCACGTAGCTTCCTAGCTATCTCGTTACTGCCGCATTCCTCAAACTCCTATCAGTTCGCTGCACCCTCTCATGCGGAGAAACTTCATTAAACCAAGCCTCCTCCAGCGAGCGTCTGCGCCAAATAATACAGATCCAAGGCCCAGTCCGGGAACACAGCTCCTAAATTCCACGCTTGTGACAGGTAAATTTTACCATAACTCTCCTTTTTTTGGTTTGGGTCTCAGTGATAGGGTCCAACGTCTCACTGATCACTGTATACTGAACGCATTGGCTCTGGCCAAGGTTTGCATTGCGCGCACTTGGATAGCCTCTAGAGACGCTACATTTTCTCAGTGGTATTGTTTGATGAATGAAATGGTGGGACATGAAAGATTTCTATATACCAAGCGCAATTGTATCCATAAATACGATTGCATAGGGGGTTCTTGGACCACTTCTATTTATTGTGTTCCTGGAGGGGGTGAGGTTCGCCCTGCTGATGACGACGCGGCAATAACCATGATGCTCAATGATTGACGAGAATTCGATCATGTTAGCTTATTGGACGATTGCTTAAAGTATCTTATTATCTAGAATCTGATCTTAACTATGTGTCTGTATTTCCTGTATTATTTTCTTTTCTTCTCATGGCATTGGCTATACTGTTTTATTGATTTCTTCTTTTTGTATTGAATGGGTTTGGTGGGTGGTGGGAAGGTTTTTACCATTTCTAGTTTACTGTATTGTTTCATGCAAAATTTTCAAAAATAAACTTAAGTTAAAAAAAAAAAAAGTAACACAACATCAAGCTTTTTTTTTAGAGTACAAAACAGTTGCACAAATAGTGAGTGAGGATCAGCCGTTATTCAGGTACATTTTATTTTAGGAGTAAGCATGCCAAGTTTGTAGAAAAGTCACAGCATCTTAATAAGTGTCACAAAGAACATGGGCGAGTTTCCAACAGAAAACTTTGGCAGGTGCGGGTTATTAATGAAGTCTCTTACATCCCCAGGAGTCTTATGGTGCGTACACACAGTACGACTTTTATGTTGCGATTTGAACGATATCGTTCATATAGTTATCGTTCATATCGTTCACTTTTTTGCAGTCACCAACCTGACAATGACCAACGATGCGCGTTCCCGCATGAACGATAACGATATCTATGGTTTTTCATGCGCGCAGGCCACTTTGGACGATTTTGTAAAGATTTGCCTGTAAAAAGATAGCTTCACTGAAATATCTATCATAGATATCTATCAGTGTGTACAAGCAAAATCGTTTGACCTGCACTACAGAAAGTTGGAGGGAAATCTATCAACGATATCTATGGTTGTTCAAGTTGTTCTGTGTGTATTCAGCATTATGCTTGTTTACTATTAAGCTGGGTACACATGTAAAGATTTTCTGTCCAACCATCCAACTAGTTGATTGGTTGGACAGAAAATCTTTACGTGTGTACCCAGCCTTATGGTGCATACACACGGTCAGATTTTTCTTCAGATCTGAACGATAACTATTTAAAAAATCATTCAATCGTTCATATCTGAAGGAATATCTGACATGTCTGAACGATGAACGATGCACATTCCCGATGGTCAGATAACGATATCTGACATCTGAGACAGATTTGGACGATTCCATTCATTTTAATGCAGTCAAAAATCGTTCATAGTTCAAATCGTTCAAATCATTGGTCAAAATCGTTCATCAAATCGTTCAGATCGTTCAATCGTTCATCTGACACATCTGACAAATCTGACCGTGTGTATGCTCCATTAACGTGCGTACACACGGGACGATGCTCCCTGAACGAATATCGTCCCGTATGTCCCCGGCAGTTTGTGCTCAGTATCGTTAACGACACTGAGCACAAAACACTGAACGATTTCATGAACGAAATCATTCAGTGCTGGGCTCCCTCCCTCATCCCCGAACATGTCCAACCTGACAATATCGTCAGGTTGGACAGGAAGTTCGGACAATGAACGAAACCTACAAACAACACAGGGGAGCGCGCTTTTGTGATTTTTGTTCATCGTCCTACCTCTGAAACTTAACTATTTTTTTGAACGATTTGTCGTTAACGACAAATCGTTCAAAAAAATCGTCCAGTGTGTACGCACCACTACACTTCAGTTCAACACCCATAGTCAGTCATTGTCTTTTGGAAGAAACCACTTTATCTCCCTATGTCTGGGGCAGTAAAAAATAGATTGTAAGTATTTTGGGCAGGGTTTTTATGGATGGAAATAAAGTATATACTTTGCACTCTGTAATGCAGTGTAGTAACATAGCCATGTGAGGGCGCAAGAGACCTGTACTTTTGTTAAATGCATAGGTGCCTGTTTATAAAAGAGTAGTAAACCATTAATACTGTGAAAACTTACATTTCTATTCTTATAGGATTAAGGCAAAACTGATAATCAGATCTATTTACTACTACTATAATGCCAGAGCATTCACTAAAGTATCCTCACTACCGCCATTCCCTTAGTTCTATTCCCCTTAGGCACTATTTAACAAGCTCCAGAAAAATGAAGATTTCTGAGCTTGTCTCCAAAAGCTAATGCATACTTGACGACTTTTTAGGCTGCTCCCTCTGGGAGGCACGGCAGGGTTCGGGCGTAGGGTGTGGTGAGGCTGGCAGGGATGTGGTGCAACATAGGTGGGCTGTATGGTGGCGTGACAGCGCAATTGTGCCCCTGCTATACAATTGAGAGATTATCGGCGTTGTAAAGCATTGGGAATCGCATTATCGGCAGCTTTACTCTGGAAGTAGGCGGCGCCGGCAGACGCAGTGCAGGAACAGTAGACTTGAATGCTCTTCTGGGCAACCGGGAACAGCACCCAAGATTCTGATGTTGGCGTTAGTGGGTCTATAGGTCTTACCTATAGTGAAAGCCTTCCGAAGTGGTATCTACTGATTCCTCCCCGGCACGCTACGCTCTCCTTCATGTCTCTGTCCTTTCTATGCGCATATATGCAGCCTAATGATCCCACAGTTATCCTAGAAGTATAGTGATAGTATCTTATTGTGATGTCCCAGCATCATTTTATTACGGATAAGTTTGGCAGAACACTCATCTCTCATAACTGCAAATAGCTACAATAAGAGATGATACTTAAGAGCATACTTGCCTACCCTCCCGAAAATCGGGTGCCGCTCCAGACCTCCCAGGAAGGCAGGCAAGCCTCCCGGCTGCCGGCCACCCCTCCTTTCCCCCCGGCAATTTCATGTAAAGCCCCTGCAGCGGGGGACGGCGGTGACGCGATTCACGTGGAATCGCGTCATTTTGGCCTCGCCCCCTGCTTCACACTGCCTGTAATATCGACAGTGTGCAGCGGGGGCGGCGCCAAAATGACGTGATTACGTGGCTACGCTTCCCGCCTGCCCGCAAACACTCAAATCATCTGGCCGGCCCCGCCCTGTTTGCTGGCCACGCCCCCCCCCCCACCCCCCCCCCCCGTCATGCCGATCTGGCTGCTCCCTCCCGGAAGGAGCAGCCAGATAGTCGGCAAGTATGCTTAAGAGTCAAATTATCTAAATGGTCACATATCAATCAAGTGATGTTTGAGGGCACGATACGGTGTTGTAAACCGGATTTTTTTTTATATATCTATCTACACACACACACACACACACACACACACACACACACACACACACACACACACACACACACACACACACACACACACACACACACACACACACATATATATTCTTTATATATTTTATGAAATGTGTCCTCATACATTGAGCAACATTGAGCCATATGCCACACAGCGCGACTTGCCTGGCATGAGGTCATGCTTACCGACTTTCTGGCTGCCCCCTCCGGGAGTGCCAGAAAGTGGTGTGCGACCAGCTACTGGGGAGGGTGTTCGGAATGGTGCCGGATAGCTCCGGGAAACTTGCCTACTCTTCCGGGAGTGCCACCTGATTTTCGGGAGCCTCCCAGCAGTTCTGGGACAATAGGCAAGTATGTGCCAGGTTTTTTTTTAGCGCGGCTGCAGTGAAGATGTATAAGGAGGATACATGTGTATAAACCATGTCCTTGTCCTGCATTGTTTTGTATTACTATTAACTGTTTTTCTTGTGTGCTCATGTACGTACTGTGTAAGGCGCTGCGGAACCTTTCTGGTGCCATATATATAAAGGATAATAATAATAATCCGTAGTCCCCGTCTGTCTGGGTCACCCTGTAGGAGGGACAGACTTCATGCCTCTTTGCTTACATCGGTATGCAGTCAGCATGTCTCTGGTTATAATGTCGACAGAAGAAGGTTGACATTGATTATGTTGACATGGTTAAAATGTTGACATTTCCAGGGTTAGGGATAAAAACAGACTAAGCGCCTGATTAAGACCCGCTCGCTAGATGTGATCGCTCGCATCCAGCATATGCAAATTTGTCAAAGTGACTGCATGGGAAGCGCTCGCTCGCCAAGGCATAAGCATTCCCACTTTGGCTGTGCGAGCGATCGCTCTGTGTATGCAGACACCCATTAGCGTATGTAGAGACGCCCACTAGCGCTCGTCATCTCCAGGAAATGTATTAAAACATTGGTACATCGAGCACCATCGGTAGCGAACGCAGCGCTTGTGGTTGCCTTACCCTGCTGGAAGCACTGCGAGGACTTCAGTGTAAAAAACAGGCATGTGACGTGTACTATGACGCTGCCTGGCAATTATGCAAGCCTTTAAAACGGCGTTGAAACACCCAGGCACGCCTGCGTTCATACCTCCACACCCCCGTTATTAGTGTCCTGCCCCTGTTACCACCCACAAGCTGCCTCTCCTGTCACTCATTTCACTGGGTTGTCTTTGCTGGGCGAGCGAGAGGCCTGCGATCGCATAGAGTATTTCGCGCACACGCAGAACGAAGCGTGCGCATGTGCGTTCGCAAACTATCGGGCCACTTGCAAGCGTAAAGCGCTAGCGAATTGGTCTGAATCATACCCTAAAACCACAATGTCAACATTTTTAACAATGTTGATGTGGTTAATATCGACATTGTGAAAATATTGACATATTCAATGATAACATTACAACCATATCAACATTCTCATGTTAAAATAAAGAATGTGGCATTGTGAACATTGACACATGTCTGTCCCATCTGTGCCACCCTGCAGTAGGAGGGACAGACTCTACATCCCATAGTTCCCTTCTATCTGTGTCACCCTGCAGTGGGAGGGACAGACTCTACGTCTCATAGTTCCCTTCTATCTGTTTTCCCCTGCAGTGGGAGGGACAGACTCTACGTCTCATAGTTCCTTTCTATCTGTTTTCCCCTGCAGTGGGAGGGACAGACTCTACGTCTCATAGTTCCCTTCTTTCTGTGTTACCCTGCACTGGGAGGGACAGACTCTACGTCTCATGGTTCCCTTCTATCTATGCCACCCTGCAGTGGGAGGGACAGACTCTACATCTCATAGTTCCCTTCTATCTGTGCCACCCTGCAGTGGGAGGGACAGACTCTACGTCTCATAGTTCCCTTCTATCTGTGCCACCCTGCAGTGGGAGGGACAGACTCTACGTCTCATAGTTCCCTTCTATCTGTGTTACCCTGCAGTGGGAGGGACAGACTCTACGTCTCATAGTTCCCTTCTTTCTGTGCCACCCTGCAGTGGGAGGGACAGATTCTACGTCTCATAGTTCCCTTCTATCTGTGCCACCCTCCAGTGGGAGGGACAGACTCTACATCTCATAGTTCCCTTCTATCTGTGCCACCCTGCAGTAGGAGGGACAGACTCTACGTCTCATAGTTCCCTTCTTTCTGTGCCACCCTGCAGTGGGAGGGACAGACTCTACGTCTCATAGTTCCCTTCTATCTGTGCCACCCTGCAGTGGGAGGGACAGACTCTACGTCTCATAGTTCCCTTCTATCTTTGTTACCCTGCAGTAGGAGGGACAGACTCTACGTCTCATAGTTCCCTTCTTTCTGTGCCACCCTGCAGTGGGAGGGACAGATTCTACGTCTCATAGTTCCCTTCTATCTGTGCCACCCTCCAGTGGGAGGGACAGACTCTACATCTCATAGTTCCCTTCTATCTGTGCCACCCTGCAGTAGGAGGGACAGACTCTACGTCTCATAGTTCCCTTCTTTCTGTGCCACCCTGCAGTGGGAGGGACAGATTCTACGTCTCATAGTTCCCTTCTATCTGTGCCACCCTGCAGTGGGAGGGACAGACTCTACGTCTCATAGTTCCCTTCTATCTGTGTTACCCTGCAGTAGGAGGGACAGACTCTACGTCTCATAGTTCCCTTCTTTCTGTGCCACCCTGCAGTGGGAGGGACAGACTCTACGTCTCATAGTTCCCTTCTGTCTGTGCCACCCTGCAGTAGGAGGGACAGACTCTACGTCTCATAGTTCCCTTCTTTCTGTGTTACCCTGCAGTGGGAGGGACAGACTCTACGTCTCATAGTTCCCTTCTTTCTGTGCCACCCTGCAGTGGGAGGGACAGACTCTACGTCTCATAGTTCCCTTCTATCTGTGCCACCCTGCAGTGGGAGGGACAGACTCTACGTCTCATAGTTCCCTTCTTTCTGTGTTACCCTGCAGTGGGAGGGACAGACTGTATGGGTAAATTTACTAAGATTCGAGATTGGTCGAGTTTTTTTTCTTTTTATATCGATTTGCATCACCGAATCTCGGGTGATTTTTCCGTTTTTCATCTTGCAAATTACTAAGAAGTGAGTTTAGCTGAAAGTGAGTTTTCCGATGGTGATGCAGATCGAGATATCTCCCCCGAGTTGCAAGTTTAGATGAGATTACTCACCCGAGATTGCAGTGTTTTCTCTCTGCAATCTCTCCCAAGCTAGCAGCCTGCACATATCAGTGAGATATGTGAAGGCTGCTCGTGTATTAGACCAGTAAAATAAGGGTTAATTTTTATTATAAATTACGTAGGGCCCCCCCCCAAAAGCATAACCGGCCCCGGACTGGTCAGCCAGTCCTGATTTCAAAAATTACAGGGAACAAAACAAGTAGGGTTCCACCGTAATTTAGGAACCAGTGCCTGGTTGCAGGGCCAGTGCTGCTTTTAAATATAGGGAAGAAAATATGCGTAGGGGTCCCCCTGTATTTAAAACCAGCACCGCACCCAAACCAACCGGGGTGTAATGCCACAGCCATGGAGACCCTATTACCGGGTCTCCATGGCCAAAGCATTCTCACCCCAAGCCGGTCAGGACAAAAAAGGGGTCCCCCCTTTCCCAAAACCCCAGGCTTGGTCTGAAGCCCAGAGCTCTTCCCCGCACCCCTGTAGCAGTGGGTACGGGGGTAATAATGTGTAAAATAGAATAAAACTATTGTATTTTACAGTGGAACTACAGGTGCCAGCATTCCTGCTCTTTTGCACTTGTTGCACTACAAGTGCCAGCAGGCGGCCAGCACCCGTACCTCATTAAAATAAATAGTTAAAGACAGTACACACACACCGTATACAGTAAAAGTTTATTTCATGCACCTATCCAATTCCCACACACTTACCTGCTACCAGATGCTCACATGACTTTGTCCCATGTAGAAATCCGTTTCGATGTACCTGCGGGCAAATATGCATTAATAAAAAAAAAAAAGTGCACGAAAAAATAGCATATGTGTGCCCATTTCCTGAGTATGGGGCTTACAAAGGCTCGAACAGCTGTTGGCCAGGCGCATGTGCACCAGGTTTTTGTCAGGCGTAAATCAGTTACACTAATACCTGTGGTGTATTAACATTGGGAGCACAGGCCCACTGGTTTCTTACGGGATGCAGCCAGGAAGCCGACGGTCGAAATGCTGACTGCCAGCTTCCTGACTGTCTAATCCCGGCAGGGGTCTAATGACAGGCGTCGAGATCCCGACGCCTGTCATTTTACCTACGCCGGGAGCCCGACGCCTGTTATTTTACCTACGCCGGGAGCCCGACGCCTGTCATTTTACCTACGCCGGGTGCCCGATGCCTGTCATTTTACATACGCCGGGAGCCCGACTCCCGGCACACCGATTGAAGGTAAGCTGGGCAGCGGGTGTGGACAGCTGTGGGGGGGGAGGGTTAGGTTAGGGGCTCCCGGGGGGACTTAGGGTTAGGCACCCCCCCAGGAGGGTTAGGCTAGGGGAAGGGGGGTTACGGTTAGGCACCCCCCGGGGGGAAGTTATTGTTAGGCACCCCCCCCCCTGGGAGACTTAGGTTTAGGCTGTGGGGAAGGGGGGTTTAGCCACCCCTAAGGGAGGGTTAGGGGGGGGTAGGTTAGCAAATCGAGAAAATACTTGGTTGTCGGGATCTTCATTGCCGGTGTTTCAGCGCCGGGATTCGAACCGCCGGACGCATCATACCGATCCCGTTTCTTACAATACACCTGACTAGTACACAACCACAAAACAATAAGAGAAGGGTTTGTTTTTTTATAACAAAAATAACGTTGGCTATTAGGTATGATTTAAAAAAAAAAAAACACCCTCTTAATACAGCTGGTATAATCTTCCCTTGTGTACTAATGACAGTAGAAAAAAATACATTCTAAAATACTTTAAAAAAAATAATATAGTACATGCCCTATCAATGAGCAAAGCACCTACCAGCTTCAGAGGTCAGTCCGCAATCAGCTAATCAATAGCATTTAGCCAGTGCTGGCAACGTCGTCATCATCAACGGAGCATATATGCACACGCCATCCGGCACCCGCAAATGGTACGGAGACTGCCAGCTGCATCCGCACATCCGTCTGCTTCAATTCAATGAATACGCCCTTACTGCAATTGATCTGCGTTTTTACGCCCGTCCAACCCCCGGTCTGCCTCTCCAAGCAGAAGGTGCAAGTATTAATTCTGCATATGGATGTATGCATGCAGTTTATTTGTGGGCATGTGTGAGATAGGTTTTTGTGCGCAGCAGTACCACCCCCCCCACACACACACATACATATACACACACACTTGTTCGCAGCAGCACCATCTTTTCAGGAATATATTCGTAAAGATGGCACATACGCAGAACATAGAAATGAGGCTGGCACAGAGTCGTTGCGTTGGCGCCTTCATCAGATGATATCACTGGAAAGATGTCGCCGTCAGATGTAAGTAAGTGTGCAGAGAGGCCCGCCCTTGGACCCACAGAACTGTGCGCACCTCATACCCTGCACACATTATAGGTATGGCACTGCCGACAAACTCAGCACAAGCCCATTGTTTTTCTGTTGTGTTCACATTTCTCTGCAGAGGAGATGTGGGGCTTACTGTGCGCACTCACATCTGACTTATCCCCCCCATCGCTTCCTGTGAGTGGGGGCATAGATGGAAATGAAAAGAATGCCCTTTAATTGCCCAAAGATACAATAACGTCTGCTCCGGCAGCTGAATCTCCCTTTCCACTATTACGACATCTGTTTCTCACCCCATCATACTTTTTGACCCCTCCAGTTTGTACCTTTCCACACAGTTACAGGAACAGTTAATGTTCATTGCTCAACAGCATTAATGACATAAGTTAGTATTACTTAGTGAATGCTGACTCTTGAGTCATACATTCAGCCTTTGACCGAAAAAAAAATCAGCAGACTTCACATCTGTCTAGAACTCAGCACTGATTTGTTGTACTGTGTTATTAGAGTACAAACAAGACATATTAGTATTGTTATTGAAATGCGGTATGTGATCATTATCAGTGTACAAACACTGAATATTATTATCAGTGTCTGGTCATTGTCAGCGGGTGTTGTAGTGGGCACAGAGAAGTTAGGTGTAGATGGTACCTTACAGCTGAGACGTCAGCTCTAGCGGATCTTCCTTCTCCTTTGGCAATGACACCACGAGTTTTGTCCCCCTCAGGCTGTGCTAGCTCTATACACACAGTAACATGACACAATGTGACAGTCTTGGTAAATAGAATAATCAAATACATTTATTAAAGGGGGTTGAAGGACAAAGATCCAGGGCAGGTCACTGTATGAAAATAATGATCACCATACATATGACAGTAGATTGCGGCACAAAAAGGAATATAGCAATTTCAACACAGCAATACAGTAGTGAATAGGCAATAACTCTTCCCAATAGTTAAATGGGCTCTTTGCTGCTGCTAAGAAAAGGGCAATTTCTTGGTTGTCTCAATATACTGTACACACATTAATCATTGCAAAACACAGATATACAGTAATAGTAACACAGATTATTACTTAGCAGATCTAGCATTAACCTCAAAACTGTTCAGTATTTTAGTCTAAAGTACACACAGAGTTCTGTCACTGGAGTTACTGGACGATCACTGACCTATCACCATACTTACCAACTGCCTGGCTTCCCCCTCCTAGAGGGGACAGCCAAGTTGGCTCAGCAGGGGGCGTGTTGTGGGAAAGTGGCCGGGCTAAAGGGTGTGATGACGTGATCGCCTCACCGTGGCCCCCCGCTACACAATGCTGCTTAGCATCCAATGCTGTTATTTGCTAATTCCAGAGAGCAATAGCTTAGGCTTTCCAATGATAAGGCACAATAAACACAGTTCCACTTTCGGGATGTAGTCGCAATCCCGGCGTGCGGGAAGCCGATGGTCTAAATACCGGCACCGAAATCCCGACAGCTCGGGATGCCGGCACCAGTATCCCGACCATTGGCATCCCAAAGGTAAGTATCGGGGTGTTAGGAAGAGGTTGGCATTAGGTAGCGGGGAGGGTTAGGGTTAGGCACCGGGTAGGGAGTGTTAGGATTAGGGTGCGGGGAGGGTGAGGCTAGGTTTAGGCACTAGGGGGGAGGTTAGGTTTACGCACCACGGAGAGGGTCTTAGGTTTAGGGTGCGGGGAGGGGGAGGTTAGGCACTAGGGGTGGTTAGGGTTAGGCACTGGGAAGGGAGGGTTAGGGTAGGGGTTGGGAAAATACCATCTGTTCTTATGAGTGTCGGGATGCCGCTGTTGGTATTCTGAACAGCGGCATCCCGATAGCTGGATTTTCATACCTGACCCCCACTTTCAATGTTTTAAATTATATTCAGAACTGCACTGTAGTAATAACTCTTTGACTCTTACTTTTTGCCCTCTTACTTTTTGGAGCGGCCTCCTGGCTATAGCGGCCTCCACAGCTATAGCGAGCGGCCAAAATGATGATCGCGATGGTCTTGACCATCGCGACCATCGGGCTTGCGACGATACCCTTGCGGTAGGGTCTCGCTGCCGCAAGCCCTGGAGTGCTTTTGGCTCTATCAGACAGGATGGCAGTTTGAAAAACTAGGCCCCAAACAGTACATAATGCAAAGAAAAAAAAGAGGTGCAAGATGGAATTGTCCTTGGGCCCTCCCACCCTTATGTTGTATAAACAGGACATGCACACTTTAACAAACCAATCATTTCAGCGCCAGGGTTTGCCACACGACTGTGGCTGAAATGATTGGTTCGTTTGGGCCCCCACAAAACAAGCTGGCAATTAATCTGTCCCTGCACAAACTGGCTCTACGGAGGCAAGATGTCGTCCTCATCCTCCTCATCCACCGATTCCTCACCCTCTTCAGTGTTGTGTACATCCTCATCCTCGCAGAGTATTAATTTGTCCCTGCTGGAATCCACCACCACAGGTCCCTCTGTACGTTTTGGAGGCTGGTCTCCCTGGAAGAGTTGATAATTCATTTTTATGAACATCATCTTCTCCACATTTTGTGGAAGCAACCTCCTACGCCTTTCGCTGACAAGTTTCCCGGCGGCACTAAACACTCTTTCGGAGTACACACTGGAGGGGGGGCAACTCAGGTAAAATAGAGCCAGTTTGTACAGGGGCCTCCAAATTGCCTCTTTTTCCTGCCAGTACAAGTACGGACTGTCTGACATGCCTACTTGGATGCTGTCACCGATGTAATCCTTTAACAGACAGACGGACGCTTGTCGCTGCTGCTTTGAGGATGCAGGTGCGGCTACAGCCCACACAATTCACAAAGACAGAAAAAAAAGGATTTTTTTATTTTTTGTGGAGCGCACTTTGAGGGTCACACCACCCTTTAACAGACAGACGCACGCTTGTCGCTGCTGCTTTGAGGATGCAGGTGCGGCTACAGCCCACACAATTCACAAAGACAGAAAAATAAAGAATTTTTTATTTTTTGTGGAGCGTACTTTGAGGGTTACACCACCCTTTAACAGACAGACGCACGCTTCTCGCTGCTGCTTTGAGGATGCAGGTGCGGCTATAGCCCACACAATTCACAAAGGCAGAAAAAAAAGGAGAAATTTTTATTTTTTGTGGAGCGCACTTTGAGGGTTACACCACCCTTTAACGGGCAAGCCAGCCGGCCCTTTACCTATGACACAGGCGCACGCTTGGCGCCGCTCCTTTGTTGATGCACGTGTAGCCACAGTGCACACAATTCACAAACACAGAAAATAATTCCTCCACCATTCTGTCAGTGGTGACAGTATCATATGCAGTGACAGTAGACATGTCAGGAATTGTTGGCATGTCCTTCAGTCCGGACCAGATGTCCAAACCGGCCCTTGACTTATGACACAGGTGCACGCTTGGCGCTGCTGCTGTGTTGATGCACGTGCGGCTACTGCGCATAAATTTCGCACACAAACACAGAAAAAAAAGAATTGTTTATTTTTTGTGGAGTGCACTTTGGGGTTTACACCACCCTTTAACAGACTTATGGGACACAGGCGCACGCTTGGCGCTGCTCCTTTGTTGATGCACGTGCAGCCACAGTGCACACAAATCACAAACACAGAAAATATTTTTTTATTTTGTTGGGAGTGCACTTTGGGGGTTACAGCACCCTTTAATGTTCAAGCCAGCCGGTCCTTTACTTATGACACAGGCACACGCTTGGCGCTACTTTGTTGATGCACGTGCGGCTACTGCGCATACAATTCACAAACACAAAAAAATATATATTTTTATTTTTTTTGGAGTGCACTTTGGGGGTTACAGCACCCTTTAATGGACAAGCCAGCCAGCCCTTTACTTATGGGACACAGGCTCACGCTTGGCGCTGCTCCTTTGTTGATGCACGTGCAGCCACAGTGCACACAATTCACAAACACAGAAAATATTTTTTTATTTTGTTGGGAGTGCACTTTGGGGGTTACAGCACCCTTTAATGGTCAAGCCAGCCGGTCCTTTACTTATGACACAGGCACACGCTTGGCGCTACTTTGTTGATGCACGTGCGGCTACTGCGCATACAATTCACAAACACAAAAAAATATATATTTTTATTTTTTTTGGAGTGCACTTTGGGGGTTACAGCACCCTTTAATGGACAAGCCAGCCAGCCCTTTACTTATGGGACACAGGCTCACGCTTGGCGCTGCTCCTTTGTTGATGCACGTGCAGCCACAGTGCACACAATTCACAAACACAGAAACTATTTTTTTATTTTGTTGGGAGTGCACTTTGGGGGTTACAGCACCCTTTAACGGTCAAGCCAGCCGGCCCTTTACTTATGACACAGGCGCACGCTTGGCGCTACTTTGTTGATGCACGTGCAGCTACTGCGCACACAATTCACAAACACAGAAAAAATATATATTTTTTTTGCACTTGGGGGGAGCACCCCTGATGGACAGAGCACCCCCTGGACAACACTACAGCACCCCTTTAGGACTGGGACACTGCACAGGACTTTGGAGTGGACACAGCCCCTATGGACAACTGACTGCACAACACAATCCAGCCAGCCCCTATGGACTTTGGAGGAGTGGACACAGCCCCTATGGACAACAGCAGCACAGCACAACACAGCCAGCCCCTATGGACTTTGGAGGAGTGGACACAGCTCCTAAGGACAACAGCAGCACAGCACAACACTACACTACACAGCCCAGCCAGCCCTAACTCCCACCCTCCCTCTTCCCTGTCCACAGCCGAGTGAGAAAATGGCGCAGACGCAGGTACCTTATATAGAATCCAAAACCCGCGAGACCCGGAAGGCGGGATGATGACGTTTTGCCTCGATTTCAGATCTGTCAGGTGGGAAAAGTCGAGCCTGACTCGGATCGGCCTGGGATCGGGGGGGTTCGGATTTCGGAAATCCGAACCCGCTCACCCCTAATTATTAGTGTAACAATACAAAGTATAATTATAGAGTGCAGTATATGATCCCTGTCATTGTACAGACACTCAGTAATATTATACAGTGTGCAGCATGGTTATTATTAGTGTAACAATACTCAGTATAATTATATAGTGCAGCATATGATCCCTGTCATTGTACAGACACTCAGTATTATTATACAGTGCACAGCATGGTTATTATTAGTGTAACAATACTCAGTATAATTATTATACTGCACAGTGTATGATCCCTGTCATTGTACAGACACTCAGTATTATTATACAGCGCACAGCATGGTTATTATTAGTGTAACAATACTCAGTATAGTTATATAGTGCAGCGTATGATCCCTGTCATTGTACAGACACTCAGTATTATTATACAGTGCACAGCATGGTTATTATTAGTGTAACAATACTCAGTATAATTATATAGTGCAGCATATGATCCCTGTCATTGTACAGACACTCGGTATTATTATACAGTGCACAGCATGGTTATTATTAGTGTAACAATACTCAGTATAATTATATAGTGCAGCATATGATCCCTGTCATTGTACAGACACTCGGTATTATTATACAGTGCACAGCATGGTTATTATTAGTGTAACAATACTCAGTATAATTATATAGTGCAGCATATGATCCCTGTCATTGTACAGACACTCAGTATTATTATACAGTGCACAGCATAGTTATTATTAGTGTAACAATATTCAGTATAATTATATAGTGCAGCATATGATCCCTGTCATTGTACAGACACTCAGTATTATTATACAGTGCACAGCATGGTTATTATTAGTGTAACAATACTCAGTATAATTATATAGTGCAGCATATGATCCCTGTCATTGTACAGACACTCAGTATTATTATACAGTGCACAGCATAGTTATTATTAGTGTAACAATACTCAGTATAATTATATAGTGCAGCATATGATCCCTGTCATTGTACAGACACTCAGTATTATTATACAGTGCACAGCATGGTTATTATTAGTGTAACAATACTCAGTATAATTACACAGCACAGTGTATGATCCCTGTCATTGTACAGACACTCAGTATTATTATACAGTGCACAGCATGGTTATTATTAGTGTAACAATACTCAGTATAATTATATAGTGCGGCGTATGAACTCTGTCATTGTACAGACACTCAGTATTATGATACAGTGCACAGCATGGTTATTATTAGTGTAACAATACTCAGTATAATTATATAGTGCAGCGTATGAACTCTGTCATTGTACAGACACTCAGTATTATTATACAGTGCACAGCATGGTTATTATTAGTGTAACAATACTCAGTATAATTATTATACAGCACAGTGTATGATCCCTGTCATTGTACAGACACTCAGTATTATTATACAGTGCACAGCATGGTTATTATTAGTGTAACAATACTCAGTATAATTATATAGTGCAGCATATGATCCCTGTCATTGTACAGACACTCAGTATTATTATACAGTGCACAGCATGGTTATTATTAGTGTAACAATACTCAGTATAATTATATAGTGCAGCATATGATCCCTGTCATTGTACAGACACTCAGTATTATTATACAGTGCACAGCATGGTTATTATTAGTGTAACAATACTCAGTATAATTATATAGTGCAGCATATGATCCCTGTCATTGTACAGACACTCAGTATTATTATACAGTGCACAGCATGGTTATTATTAGTGTAACAATACTCAGTATAATTATTATACAGCACAGTGTATGATCCCTGTCATTGTACAGACACTCAGTATTATTATACAATGTGCACACAGCATGATCATTATAAGTATTTGCTAACTGAGTATTATTATACAGTGCATTGTTATCATTAGTGTATATATTTCTATTGCTATTATGCAGTATAATTGTACAGTATCTGTATATATGCTTATAAACCAAACCTTTTTCACAACATTTCAAAGTCCATTTCCTAATTCATTAGGAACATTATGTTTTTGAGGTGTTTATCTGTTAAATCATACTTCCTCCTGTATCATAGACATACGTAAGAGTCGTTGTTACTTCATGTAAATGAAAACTGCTTGCGTAAGACTGTGATCTGACTTAGCGGTATCAGGAAGTCATGTCTGTCACAGAAGTCTCTCAGCCGCTGTATGTGACCTGCATGTGACAGCTGTGTATCTTCACCATCGGGGTTATCCAAGTGCTGGTAACCAGTACCATTTCCATTCTGAATACCTTTAAAGTCACGGGGTTTCATGTAAAAGTGATATTGTGTCTCAATTTCCTATATATTGAGATTTTGCTAGGCTGATTGCTCTCTGTTTTGCTATTTTGCAAGAAGCCACTTTTAGTAAATATCTCTTCGGACATCAGAGTGTATGATCATTATCAGTGTATTGATGTATAGATATCACTATCGATTTTAAGCTCTGAGGAGCAGGGTCCTATTCCCTTTGTTTTCTTTACAGTATTATGTTAACTGCATACTATAATTCTGTATTTGTGTAAAATGGAATTTTATGTATCTATTTGTACATATAAACCTTGTTGTGTATTCTATCCCATTTGTGCTGCTCTAAGAAAAAAACAAGAAAAACATCCATTTGAAAAGCCAAACTTTGTCCAATACCATGTAGTGAAGTATTAAACTGGGATGTAGTTATATTGCTGGGGGACAGGATGCCGGCCGCCGATATACCGACGCTGCAAGATCAGCCCAAAATGCCGGAATCCCGAATGTCCACACTCAGGTAAGTATACCAGTTTCCTTGGGGATGGGGGGGGGTTAGGTTTAGGCATCCCCGGGAGGAAATTAGGGTTTGGCACCCCCTGGGAGGGTTAATATTAGGCTACGGGGAGGTGGGGTTAGGGTTAGGCACCACGGGGGGGAGGTTAGGGTTAGGCACCACCAGGGGGGAGGTTAGGGTTATGCACCCCTCTTGAGGGTTAAGCTACGGAGAGGGGGGTTTAGGGTTAGGCACCATCAGGGCGAGGTTAGGGTGGGGGCAGGAGAAGGTTAGCATACTTACCAGCCCCAGTCGGGATGTTTAGTTTTCGGGCTTCCAGTGTCTGTATTTCATACCCATTCCATTAAAACATCCACATCATAAAGTGTATGATATGCGTCAGAGTGTGAGGAGTCTTGTTAATAGCATAAAGTGCATAATGTAGCCAAGTCAGATACTTATCAAGAAGCAGCAAATTCATAAGTCCCCATTAAGTGTAATACTTCACTACACGGAATTGGATAAAGTTTGGCTTTCCAAATGGATGTGGTGGTTCGCGTTTTTTTTAATTAACATTTTATGTGCCCTGCACTCTGACATATTAGTGTGCGCTGCTGGTGTACATTGAATATATATCTATATATATATATTATCCACAAGCAAGAGGCGACACTCAGAGGCTACAAATCAGTGTACCCGGTCTCGGGTGTTTATTGCGTGATCGACTTTTCGAGGATCGCATCCCCTTCCTCAGGACAGTGGTGGTATATATATAAATATGTATATATATATATATATATATATATACAGTCAGGTGCATAAATATTGGGACATTGACAGAATTTTTCATATTTTGGCCTCTATTCACCACCACAATGGCTTTGAGATGAAACAAACAAGATGTGCTTTAACTGCAGACTTTCAGATTTAATTTGAGGGTAATTACATCCAAATCAGGTGAACGGTGTAGGAATTACAACGGTTTCTATATGTGCCTCACACTTTTTAAGGGGCCAAAAGTAATGGGACTATCAACTCAAAAGCTATTTCATGGACAGGTGTGGGCTATTCCCTTGTTATTTCATTATCAATTAAGCAGGTAAAAGGTCTGGAGTTGATTCTAGGTGTGACATTTGCATTTGGAATCAGTTGCTGTTGACTCTCAATATGAGATCCAAAGAACTGTCACTATCAGTGAAGCAAGCCATCATTAGGCTGAAAAATCAAAACAAACCTATCAGAGAGATAGCAAAAACATTAGGTGTGGCCAAATCAACTGTTTGGAACATTCTTAAAAAGAAAGAACGCACTGGAGAGCTCAGCAACACCAAAAGACCCGGAAGACCACGGAAAACAACTGTTGTGGATGACAGAAGAAGTATTTCCCTGGTGAAGAAAAACCCCTTCACAACAGTTGGCCAAATCAAGAACACTCTCCAGGAGGTAGGTGTATATGTGTCAAAGTCAACAATCAAGAGAAGACTTCACAAGAATGAATATAGAGGGTTCACCACAAGATGTAAACCATTGGTGAGCCTCAAAAACAGGAAGACCAGATTAGAGTTTGACATACAACATTTAAAAAAGCCATTACAGTTCTGGAACAACGCCCTAAGGACAGATGAGACAAATATCAACTTGTACCAGAGTGATGGGAAGAGAAGAGTATGGAGAAGGAAAGGAACTGCTCATGAACCAAAACATACCACCTCATCAGTGAAGCATGGTGGTGGTAGTGTCATGGCGTGGGCATGTATGGCTGCCAATGGAACTGGTTCCCTTGTATTTATTGATGATGTGACTGCTGACAAAAGCAGCAGAATAAATTCTGAAGTGTTTTGGGCAATATTATATGCTCATATTCAGTCAAATGCTTCAGAACTCATTGGACGGCGCTTTACAGTGCAGATGGACAATAACCCGAAGCATACTGCAAAAGCAACCAAAGAGTTTTTTAAGGCTAAAAAGTGGAATGTTATGCAATGGCCAAGTCAATCCCCTGACCTGAATCCGATTGAGCATGTATTTCACTTGATGAAGACAAAACTGAAGGGAAAATTCCCCAAGAACAAGCAGGAACTGAAGACATTTGCAGTAGAGGCCTGGCAGAGCATCACCAGGGATGAAACCCAGCGTCTGGTGATGTCTATGCGTTCCAGACTTCAGGCTGTAATTGCCTGCAAAGGATTTGCAACAAAGTATTAAAAAGTGAAAGTTAGTTAAATTGTTCTAGATAATAACATTAATGCCTAACTGAATACTGATAACGTTTAGGTTACCTAATATTTTGGACCAAGGTAATGGTCACGATGTCCTATATAATGTTAATATAACTATTCTCTATTTTGAATCATATATGTGGCTTAAAGAGATCTATTTTAAGTATTATCTAGAAATTTGCTTAGTTTATCAATTGATACTGGAAATGCTTAATGCTAATCTTTTTGTGTAATACATATTGTGTTCTTTACCTTGAAAATTAATAAAAAAGTATATTAAAAAAAAAAAAAAAAAAGTGAAAGTTAGATTTAGGATTGTTTAGTTTGTCCCATTAGTTTTGGCCCCTTAAAAAGTGGGAGGCACATATAGAAACTGTTGTAATTCCTACACCGTTCACCTGATTTGGATGTAATTACCCTCAAATGAAATCTGAAAGTCTGCAGTTAAAGCACATCTTGTTAGTTTCAGTTCTAAGCCATTGTGGTGGTGAATAGAGGCCAAAATCTGAAAATTCTGTCATTGTCTCAATATTTATGCACCTGACTGTATATATAAGACCCTTCTGATGCCTTATAAATAAAATAATTATCAATAATACATTATAATTAAACAAAACAGTTTAATGTCAGTGCCATACATACACTGATATAATCTCCAAATGTGCTGAACTATTAAATAAAGAGAAAAATACTTGGGGCTCCTTGTCAGTCTTAAACCTAATATAGCAGGGGAGATCGTGAAAACAATTGGCCTTACAGATGGGACTGCTGTGCTTTGGTTATGAACACTATTAACATGTGAGTGCTTTCTGGGGCTTAACACTAGCACACTGTGCACCAACGCATTACGGTATGGCCAAACCCTGATACAGTGTTGGCAGATGTTGTTTCAGATATTTTGTTGTTGTGCTTTTAATTTTTTTTACAGTTCAATAAAAAGGAAAAAAGTGAGTGACAATTCAAGTGGGTATGGGATCATTGGTAATAATTAGAGATGAGCGGGTCCGGTTCTCTGAGAACCGGACCCACCTGAACTTCCAGATCTCAGGAGAGAACCGAGCTAGGCTCAGGTTTTTCCGCGTGACTCGGATCTCAAAACTATACAATACGTCATCCTCCCGCTGTCGGATTCTCGCGGGTTTTGGATTATATATAGGTCCCCGCAATCAGCGCCTTTTTCACTCCGGCTGTAGAGAAAGAAGCTAGCAGACGTAGCCAGTCACTGTCAGTCACTCAGTGTGTGTGTTTCCAGTCGGGGTCTTGGCCTGAAGGCTGCTCCTGTGTTGCCCATAAAGGGGCTTAGGCTGCAGTATATAAAGGGGGGCTTCAGTGGGTGCTGCAGCTGCTGTGTCACTTGTCCTCTCAATTAACTGTGGCTGCTGCTGTTTTTTTGTCCTGCCCATCAGGCTAGGGCTGCAGTCCATAAAGGGGTGCTGTGTTGTACAGGGGGAGCGCTCTGTCAGTTAGAGTTGCTCTTCCCCAGTTTAAAAAAAGTGCTTTTTTTTCTGTATGTGTGTTAGCAACTTAGCTGCGCTATTATTGTACGGTGAAACTGCCACAGTTTATCGTCCACATATTTGTGACTCTGCATGTGGTCTGTCTGCACTCGGCAGGGGTGATTTGTTGGCCACCAAAAAGGGGTGCTGTCTGTGTTGTTCATTAAGGGGCTGCTGCCTCATTCAGGGGTGCTTCCTCAGTGTGAAAAAAATAAAAGTGAAATTAAATTAATAATATCAATATCCACAAAAAAATAAAGTAATTTTTTTTGTGTGTGTTAGCAACTTAGTTGCGTTATTATTGTACGGTGACACGGCTGCAGTTATCGTCCACGTATTTGTGACTCTGCAGGTGGTCTGTCCACACTCAGCAAGGGTGCTTTGTTGTCCATCAAAAAGGGGTTGCTGTCTGTGTTGTTCATCAAGAGGCTGCTGCCTCATTCAGGGGTGCTCTTCCTCAGTGTAAAAAAAAAACATTGTTCGGTGACACTGCCGGTCAGACCACAGTGTAAGTTTGTTGATATGGAGGACAATCAAATGAGAGGACTGCAGGAACCACATACCAGTCTTGCAGCTGCAGCTGATGCAAGCCCGTCAACATAATCTACGAAGGCCGATGGCCAAGGGCTTAAGTCAAAATCAAACAAGCAATGTTTTAAAGTGTTAAAGAAAAAAAAATTGAAAGCTACACTACCGTTCAAAAGTTTTGGGTTACCCAGACAATTTCGTGTTTTACATGAAAACTGACTAATATTTATCAAATGAGTTGCAAAATGAATAGAACATGTAGTCAAGACATTGGCAAGGTTAGAAATAATGATTTTTATTTGAAATAGTAATTTTGTCCTTCAAACTTTGCTTTTGTCAAAGAATGCTCCTTTTGCAGCAATTACAGCATTGCAGACCTTTGGCATTATAGCTGTTAAATTGTTGAAGTAATCTGAAGAAATTTCACCCCACACTTCCTGAAGCACCTCCCACAAGTTGGATTGGCTTGATGGGCACTTCTTGCGTACCATACGGTGAAGCTGCTCCCACAACAGCTCAATGGGGTTGAGATCTGGGGACTGCACTGGCCACTCCATTACAGACAGAATACCAGCTGCCTGCTTCTTCCCTAAATAGTTCTTGCATAATTTGGAGGTGTGATTTGGGTCATTGTCCTGTTGGAGGTGGAAATTGGTCCAATCAAGCGCTGTCCACAGGGTATGGCATGGCGTTGCAAAATGGAGTGATGGCCTTCCTTATTCAAAATCCCTTTTACCATGTACAAATCTCCCACTTTACCAGCACCAAAGCAGCCCCAGACCATTAGATTACCTCCACCATGCTTGACAGATGGCGACAGGCACTCTTCCAGCATCTTTTCACTTGTTCTGCGTCTCACAAATGTTCTTCTGTGTGATCCAAACACCTCAAACTTTGATTCTTCTGTCCATAACACTTTTTTCCAATCTTCATCTGTCCAATGTCTGTGTTCTTTTGCCAATATTAATCTTTTCCTTTTATTGGCCAGTCTCAGATATGGCTTTTTCTTTGCCACTCTGCCTAGAAGGCCAGCATCCCGGAGTCGCCTCTTCACTGTAGACGTTGACACTGGCGTTTTGCGGGTACCATTTAATGAAGCTGCCAGTTGTGGACTTGTGAGGCGTCTATTTCTCAAGCTAGAGACTCTAATGTACTTCTCTTCTTGCATAGTTGTGCATCAGGGCCTCTCACTTCTCTTTCTACTCTGGTTAGAGCCTGTTTGTGCTGTTCTCTGAAGGGAGTAGTACACACCGTTGTAGGAAATGTTCAGTTTCTTGGCAAATTCTTGCATGGGATAGCCTTAATTTCTAAGAACAAGAAAAGACTGTCGAGCTTCACATGAAAGTTCTCTTTTTGTGGCCATTTGGAGAGTATAATCGAACCCACAAATGTGATGCTCCAGAGACTCAACTAGCTCAAAGGAAGGCCAGTTTTATAGCTTTTCTAACGAGAAAACCCCTTTTTAAGCTGTGCTTACATAATTGCACAAAGGTTTTCAAGGGTTTTCTAATCATCCATTAGTCTTCTAACGCGCTTAATAGATTTTTAATAGATGTCCTATATTAGCAAACACAATGTACCATTAGAACACTGGAGTGATGGTTGCTGGAAATGGGCCTCTGTACACCTATGTAGATATTCCTTTAAAAACTAAACGTTTGCAGCTAGTATAGTCATTTACCACATTAACAATGTGTAGAGTGTATTTCTGATTAATTTAATGTTATCTTCATTGAAAAAAAACAGTGCTTTTCTTCAAAAATAAGGACATTTCTAAGTGACCCCAAACTTTTGAACAGTAGTGTATCTGCAGAGAAACAAAAAAAATGGCAATATGCCATTTACTACACAAAGTGGCAAGGAAAGGATAAGGCTTTGGTCTTTAATTATGACTGGTGTTTCTGCATCTTATTATGATGTAAGCCCTTCTCCCTGTAGAAGTGTCAATAAAATTTAAATCACTAAGGCACATGAAGCAACTGTGTGCTCAGAAAAGTCACAGATTCCCGAGGAGAGTCCAAGTGTGACTGCGGTTGCCATGTGTGAGCCTGACCTTTCTAATACTGTACTTGAAGAGGATCCTCCTTCCACCATTTGTGTGCCCTCTGCAACTGTGGGGATGAGCAGCACAAGTCAACATGCTGACGTAGAAATCAAGGATGCTTCTGTGGAATTGCACCAGGAGGATGAGGATATTTCTGTAGTTGTCGCTAACAAGGATGATGAGGATGTTGATGTTGAGGATGTTGTTTGTGAAAATCAGGCAACAGTTGTTGCCCATGGTAGGAAAAAGTAAAAGCCCATTGCTGTCACGCCGGGGCAAAAGACAAAAAAAATCCACTTCTCATGTGTGGAATTATTTCCACCCAAATCTGGACAACAGTTGTCAAGCTATCTGTAACCTTTGCAAAGCAAGAGTGAGTAGAGGTAAGGATCTTAACCATCTAGGAACCTACTCCCTGTTATGTCACTTGCAGCACATTCATCAAATTGAAAAGTGTGTTTCAAATTCAGAAACTTTGGCTAAAAAAAATGTAACAATCAGTCCAGTGTCAACTAGCTGCTCCCTTCTCTCTGTTAGATCCAAGTGCCTGCAATCGCCACCACTAACACCTGCATCATCAACATCCTCAATCATGATCTGAAGTAGTCCTGCTGCATCCAATTTCATAAGCATGACTCCTCTCCTATTCATGATTCCTCAGAAGGATCCTTGAGTGCTACGCCTGTTGCTGCTGATGCTGCTGGGGGTGGATCTTAATCCGAGAAAGGGACCAAGAAGACAACTACTAATAGTAATTTACAAAAAAAATTTACTATTACAGTCCTTTGATAGAAGAAGTAAGTATAACAGCTGTGACCCAGTTGCACAGCGAATCACTGAAGCCATGACGGCTGTGCTAGAAAATCAGGATGATAGTGTGGAGGAAGTGCAAAAGGAGGATGAGGGGGAAATTTGTGTCCTATCTGATGCTAATGTGGATGTTGATGATAAGGATGTGGTTTGCGTAAATCAGCCACCAGTGGCAGCAGTTCTTGCTCGTGATAAAAAGACAGAAAAGCCACGTCTTGGGTGTGGAATTATTTTAATCTAAATTCTGACAACAGTTGTGAAAGCATCTGTTCCATTTGTAACGCCAAAGTTAGCAGAGGAAGGGACGTTAACCATCTAGGCACCTCCTCCCTGTTACGTCATTTGCAGCGAGTTCATGTAATTTGTTTAAAAAAATTATAATAATTTGTAAATTAATAACAAGCAGTCCAGTATCAGCTACCAGCAGTTTGGACCAGCACATGCAATTTCCACCACCAACACCCTCATCATCAATCTCCTCCTTAATAATTGAAGGTAGTCCTTCCAAAAAACAAACCAAGGATTTCAGCCAGAAAAGTGTCAGTCTTTGTTGCTAAAGTGCTTGGTTTGTTAAACTGCATTTCCTTTTTAATATCCCACATAAGAATGTGTGGGAGGGCCCAAGGTCAATTCCATCTTGCCTCTCTTTTCTTTACATTTTGCACAATTTGGGGCATTGCCGACTGACATTATTATAGTTTATTAAACTGCCATCCTGTCTGCCACTGCTTTGTGGCAATGTTTAATAGATGTCCTATATTTTTTAAACTGCCTTGCGTTTGTGCCACTGCTCTGTTGCTTACTTTAGCCAGCTCGTTGCCAGGGCCGGTGCAAGGTTTCTTGGCACCCTCGGCATTTCTTCAGCCTTGCGCCCCCCCACCCTCGGATAGCTACACAAGCCTTTATACAGTGCCCCCAGTAGTGGCCCCCTATGCAATGCTCCCAGTAGTAGGCCCCCTTTGCAGTGCCCCTTATATAATGTCCCCAGTAGTAGTACCCCTATGCAGTGCCCCTTATATAATGCCCCCAGTAGTAGTTCCACCTACGCATTGCCCCAGGTAGTGGTCCCCCTATGCAGTGCCCCTTATATGATTCCCCCAGTAGTAGTCCCCCCTGTGCAGTGCTCCTTATATAGTGCCCCCAGTACTAGTCCCCCCTGTTCAGTGCCCCTTATATAGTGCACCCAGTACTAGTCCCCCCTGTGCAGTGCCCTTAGTAGTAGCCCCCCAGCAGTGCCCCCAGTAGTAGCCTCCCTCCAGCAATGCCCCCATAGTAATCATGCCCCCAGTAGTAACCTCCCCCCAGCAGTGCCACCAGTAGTAACCTCCCCCCAGCAGTTATCTCCCCCCAGCAGTGCCCCCAGTAGTGATCTCCCCCCCAGCAGTGCCCCCAGTAGTGATCTCCCCCCCAGCAGTGCCCCCAGTAGTGATCTCCCCCCCAGCAGTGCCCCCAGTAGTGATCTTCCCCCAGCAGTGCCCCCAGTAGTAGTCGTGCGGTGTCCCCAGTAGTAGCCTCCCCCCAGCAGTGATCTCCCCCCAGCAGTGCCCCCAGTAGTAGTCGTGCGGTGTCCCCAGTAGTAACCTCCCCCCAGCAGTTATCTCCCCCCAGCAGTGCCCCCAGTAGTGATCTCCCCCCCAGCAGTGCCCCCAGTAGTGATCTTCCCCCAGCAGTGTCCCCAGTAGTAGCCTCCCCCCAGCAGTGATCTCCCCCCAGCAGTAATCCCAATCACACATGTAAAAAATAAAACAAAACTCCACTAACCTAATCCCCGCTCCGACATCCGCTCCTCTGTCCCCCGGGCGGGCCCGCTCTGCATGATGGGAGAGACGTCATGACGTCTCTCCCATCAGCCTCTGCGACAGCCGGAAGATGGAGCTTATGAGTGAGCTCCAGCCCGGCTCCGGCAGTGGGTGCAGCAGCTGATGAGAGTCTGTCTGACGCTCATCGGCTGCTAAAACAAACACACTGCTGCCGGCGCCTGTGTTTGTTCTTAGTAGGTAGTGCTTATGTGCAGTCCACACTACCGCCCTGCAGGGCCGGCGCTCTTAGACAAATGCCTAAGTTTGCCTAGTGGTAGCGCCGGCCCTGCTCGTTGCAGCCTTGGGTATCACGGGTGTCACGGCCAGGGTTTCTCGGCATGGTAGTCACCGGGTATTACCTGTGAGATCGTTATAGCAGGGGGTCTCTGGCAGCGGTGCTGGTGTTTGGCAAGGGGCATTGGCTGCGCGTGGTTCTGTGCGGGCACATTGTCACTAGGCCTGGCGAGGTCTGGCGGTGTTTCCGTTTCGTTGGCATGGGCGCCGCCATCTTGCCTGCGGCCATGTGATCCCTGCTGTCCAATTCTGGTAGGTCATGTGCTCATTCCAGCCAGTCACAGCGCGGCACTGAGTATTTAGGAAGGTCCAGAGCCTTCCTTCCTTTGCCAGTGCAACGTGTTTCTCAACTGCGGCTGAGAGAGAGTACCTGTGCCTTATCTGCCGGCTTGTATACGCCCCTAGCCTGAACCTTGTCTGCTCCAACCTGCTGGACTTACCCTGCACCCTCCATATACCTTCTTACCTGCCTGAGTACCTGCTGTTTCCCTGCACCTTGCTTCATTTCACTCCCAGCTGGACTTCACTACCTCTGTCTGCATCAGTTACAGCTCACCAAACCTGCATTCAGTTACAGCTCATCATACCTGCATTCTGTTTTAGCTCACCATACTTATACTGGACTGTTCCTGTCTGTCACTATCTGGACATTTGTTCATTAACCCTCACTACAGTTATCAAGTGCACTGTAGTGCTATACCTGGACTTTTTGTTTGCCATTCCCATGTCTTCTCAGTCACTTATTAAAAACCCCACTCCTGTGTCTGCTTCTATCACCACCCCGGGTCCACAACAAATTCAGAAACTCACATTGGGCCTATATTGGTGAAAAATAGTGAAATCAATATTGTGAGTTGTGAGGTGGTTAAAAATGCTTGGAAATGCCTGAAATTTATTGTTATTAAGGTTAATATTACTGTAGGAACAAAAACAGGCCCAAATTATGTGGTTTTAGCTGTTTGTATAATTTTTGGGAAAAAAATACATATCCAAAACCAAAACACGCAAGGGTGGTTTTGTAAAACCAAATCCAGATCCAAAACCTTGAAGGAGATACAGATCCAATTCCAAACCAAAACACGGGGGTCGGCCACACTTCTCTAGTCATAATGGGTACCATTGTTCATTCGTCTATTGTTAGAACACGCTTTGTACAAGAATAAAAAATGCTACTAAAACCGCATGTAATGTAATGCCTATGGGCAGTGGATCAGTCGCTTGGTGGTGTCTTGTGCGAGGCAGAGATATTTACAGGCGTGATCATTAATAGTGTATTTGTAATGGAACTGGCACAATGCTGCCTACACTCTATATTTGGGGTAGAACATAACATCCTGTTGTATAATGATTAGGTGTCAGCAATGCATTGTATTGTCTTCCACTTGGGCAGTAGTGATACATCGTCTCAGTTCTATTCCTGGCAGTTGCACGTTTGTATGAATCACAAAGAAACTGCCTGTTAGCATGAAAGTCATGTCATCGTCACACACAGACACATTTGCCAAATCAGCGCAGCTACACTAAGTGCCCAGCTGGGATTGTGTCACTGGGACAAGTTCATACATAAAACAAGTTACAACATTAGTATGAGCATGAGGAGCTGACACATGGATCTATGCGTGTTTCCTTGTTTGCACTCCCATCATAGACTGATGTCTATGGTGTATCTCAGCACAAAATCATTTCATACAGCAGGGTTTGTTATTGATGCTTTATGATGCTTATCATAGTTTTAGCATGTTGTACCTGATCTCACTTTATGGTAAAATAAAGGGTTTTCCTCCTATGTCCAGTTAACCGTATACTTATTTTCCCCATAACCAGTCCTTGTGCTATTATTATGCCCAATTCCCAGAGCCGACCCAATTTGGTGCCCTAGGTAAGATTTTTGGTGGTGCCCCCTAGCAGGTAATCCCACCCCCAAGCACTAATCACAAAGGGCTGCCCTGATATGCCTAAGCTGCATGTGTGTAACCCAGAAGCCTGTCCATGAAATCAGTGCAGCACTTTCTGATTAACCAGCAGTAGAAGACTGATTGATATCCCCACCCTGATTGGATGGTTAAGTGTGACATCAACACAACATAACATACCTGAAATATAGCAAGAATACCCCTATATATTGGGGAGAGGGGTCAAGGAGATGCTTTAAACTGAATATGTGTTGACTGGCTGAGAATTACCCTGTAGAGGAGGACATAATCATCAATGGGGAATAACAACACTTTTCGCTAATATCCTAACACCATACTTGCCTACCCTCCCGATTTGGTCGCTCCCGATTTGGGTGCCGCTCCCGACCTTCCGGCAATGCAGGCAATTCTCCCGGCTGCCGCCCACCCCTCCTCTCCCCCCCGCAATAACCCCTGAAACCCACGCAGCGGGGGGGCTGGTGATGCGATTTGCGTCATTTTGGCCCCGCCCCCTGCTTCAGAATGCCTATTTTATCAGCATTGTGTAGCGGGGGCGGGGCCAAACTGATGGGATTTTTGCCCATTCCTCAAGGCAAAACTTCATGTTGGATGGTTTCCGCTTGTGAACAGCAATCTTCAAGTCTGACCACAGATTCTCAATTGGATTGAGATCTGGGCTTTGACTAGGCCATTCCAACACATTTAAATGTTTCTCCTTAAACCACTCGAGTGTTGCTTTAGCAGTATGCTTCGGGTCATTGTCCTGCTGGAAGGTGATCCTCCGTCCCAGTCTCAAATCACAGGCAGACTGAAACAGGTTTTGCTCAAGAATATCCCTGTATTTAGCACAATCCATCTTTCCCTCGACTCAAATCAGTTTCCCAGTCCCTGCTGCTGAAAAACATCCCCACAGCATGATGCTGCCACCACGTTTCACTGTGGGGATGGTGTTCTTGGGGTGATGGGATGTGTTGGGTTTGCGCCAGACAGCGTTTTCCTTGGTGTCCGAAAAGTTAAATTTTAGTCTCATCTGACCAGAGCACCTTCCTCCGTACATTTGGGGAGTCGCCCACATGCCTTTTGGCAAACTCAAATCGTGTCTTCTTATTTTTATCACTAAGTAATGTTTTTTTTTCTGGACACTCTTCCACAGCTCTATGGAGTGTATTATTGTGGTCACATGCACAGATACATCAGTCTCTGAACTCTGCAGCTCCTTCAGGGTTACCTTTGGTCTCTGTGCTGTCTCTCTGATTAATGCCCTCCTTGCCCGGTATGTGAGTTTTGGTGGGCGGCCCTCTCTCGGCAGGTTTGTTGTGGTACTATGTTCTTTCCATTTGATGATGATGGATTTGATGGTGCTTCGGGGGATCATCAAAGATTTGGATATTTTTTTTATAACCCAACCCAGAATTGTACTTCTCAACAACTTTCTCCCTGACTTGTTTGTAGAGCTCCTTGGTCTTCATGGTGTGATGCCTCTTGCTTAGTGGTGTTACAGCCTCTGGGACCTTTCAGAAAAGGTGTGTTTATACTGACAGATCATGTGACACTTAGATGTCACACAGGTGGACTTCATTTCACTAATTATGTGACTTCTGAAGGTAATTGGTTGCACCAGAACTTTTGAGGGGCTTCATAGCAAAGGGGGTGATTACATATGCACATGCCAATTTTCCGAATGTTATTTATAAAGATTATTTTTTATATATAGTTTTCTCATTTCACATCACCCACTTAGCAGATCCATCACATAAAATTCAGATAAAAAAAAAAAATACAGGTTGTAATGTAACAAAAAAGGTAAAAAGCCAAGGGGATGAATACTTTTGCAAGGCACTGTAGCTACATATATATAATACACACACTGGCCCAGTTACTGCCCAACTCACAGCACTCACTGACCCTCCTCACAGCACCACATACTGCCCCCTTCACTGCCCGCCTCACAGCACAGCACCCCTCTCCTAACACAGCACCCCTCTGCCAGCACAGCAGCCCTCTGCCAGCACAGCACTCCTTTCCCAGCACAGCACCCCTGGCCTCATTATGCACCTTTCAAATGATTAACTCCTTCATCCTAATCACTTATTACTCCCTGCATCATTAATAAATTAATATTCATTGACTTTCTCATTACCTCACTCAGTCTAATAAAATAAAAATCTTCACCCCCAATAAAAGCACAAACCCCTCCATCTTAACTCTGTTAAAGAGATAACCCGTTAACCCCTTCACCCACATAAAACGTATCCCTTTATACTTATCAACTTTCCTAAACTATAAACATTATCCCTCCTACTCAATTATCTCAGACATAGTTCTGCTCAACTTGCGGTCTAGGGGGGTAATTCAGCATCGGAGGGAATTGCAAAGCTGCATGCAGGCAGCTTTGCAATTCCGTCCTTACAAATATTATGACACTCCCTGCTTGGTCAGGCTGGCCAGCTTGCAAGGCCAGGAATCTGCAAAAGTCGACGCAGTCTCTGGCCTTGCCACTCCCGGAAAACGGGGAGGACACGCCCCCGTTCCTGGGAATGCCGGCCGCCCCTTAAAGCTTCTACCTGTCAAGCAGAGGCATCGAAGGGGCTGCGTTCGATTACCAGGACCCATTCTGCACATTCGCAGAATGGGTCCTGCGCACGCGCAGATTCCTGATAGTCGGGATTCTGCATTCAGCATTGCACTTGCGTGCAAACTTATTACTCTGTGCTCCTAACATATTATTGTCCCTCCTAATACTCACTTACCAGTTCCTCACACACCTGAAGGTCTAGCGAAGTGTGACTGGTGCACTGGAGCGACTGGTGCAGTGTGATGGGGCATTGGATGGGCTGGTACACTATAGTGGAGGCATAGGAGGAGTTGGCAAAGTGTAATTGGAGCAGAGGAGGGGCTGGAGTAGCATGATGGAAGCAGAGGACTAACTGGCAGTGTAATTGGGGCACAGGGGAGGCTGCTGGGGTCACAGGAAGGGCTGTTACAGTGTGATGGGAGCACAGGAGGAGCTGATACAGTGTGAAGGGGGCATTAATAGATCCGCACCACAGGAGTTTGCCGTGGCGCCATAGGATGGAGCTCCAACATAGCGCACACTGTGCTGCTGCTGACATTGCCTGAGTAATAAGGCAATAAAGTTCTCCTGGTTGTCTGGATCCAGTCCCATTAAATTCTATAAATAAATAACACTGCTGGACCTATATCTGAGGGTCAACCTGGAGCTGTAGCTTCACCAACTACATCTTCAATCCCACACTGGCTGCTGATCAGCTCCATTATTAAAACTTTCATTCACACACACACATTAATATTCACACTGACTGCCAATAACCAGACTTTCATCCCTAGGGGTAAATTTACTAAAGTTAGAGTTTTTAGAAATGGAGATGTTGCCCATAGCAACCAATCAGATTCTAGCTATTATCTTCTAGAAGGTGCTAGTTAAATGTTAAGTAGAATCTGATTGGTTGCCATTTGGAACATCTCCACTTCTAAATATACCCCCTACAGTTGTGAATGTATTGCTTAGAGTAATTTACCTTGCAAAACGTTTCCTCCATTCCTTCCACTTTGTGAAGTGACTACATTAGAGGTTACTTCTCTCCTCTCTGGAGACCTCAACAGAGCTACTTGCGTGTGCCCGGTCTACTGACCACACACGTGCGGCGGCCGTTAATTTTGCAGGACAGCCCATAGTCTACAGCGGCTTCGCCATCTTCAGATGACGGGCCTCATTTACTAACGAGTTTTATCACCAAGACGAGTGATAACTGTCACTGTGTATGATAAATGGTGCTCCAACCAATCAGCTCCCAACTGTCATTTTTCTAACAGATGACAGTTGGGAGCTGATTGGCTGGAGCACCATTTATCATACACAGTTACATTTATCACTCGTTTTGGTGATAAAACTTGTTAGTAAATGGGGGGCCAGTGTTAGCCGCCGGGACCAAAGCCCCCCTAGAATGCTGTCAGAAATGGATGGACCATGGCAGATATGGAGATATCTGCTGCGGTCCCTCCATGGTACATTGGGGGATCCTTAATATTTACGGGTATCCCCAGTAAATTGATGTTTTCGGGGGGATATGGTGCAAGTATTGAATGATAAATAGTCCTCTAGGCCCCTTAGTGCTCTGTGGAGTTTAGTGTTCAGAAACTTGATGGCAAGGAGGGGATGTAGTTAATAGAGCGGCGGACTAAATGCCGCCGGTCTATATCACGACACCTCAAGACCGGCAAGGGACAGAAGATAGACCCCTATCTTCATCCCGATGACGGAGTGCCGAAGGACCCGGGACCGATCGAGGTGAGTCCGGCCGTCCCTAACGGGGGGGGGTTAGGTTTAGGCACCCCCGGGGAGGGTTAGGCTAGGGGAAGGGGGGGATTAGGGTTTGGCCCCCCCGGGAAGGTTAGGTTTAGGGGTGGGGGGGGTTAGGTACCACCCCTGAAGTTTAGGGTTAGGCATCCCTAAGGGAGAGTTAGGTGGCTTACCTGCCGCTGTCAGGATTTCCTCTTGTCGGGACTATGCTGTTGGGATTTGACCCGCCGGCATTTCAATCCCAGCAGATGGAACATGTTTGCATGATAATCAGGATTCTTTAGCACCTATCAAATATTTGCAACATGGGACAATTGCTGTAAATAGTAGGACACTTGGCTTAATAGTGAACAACTTGTGCAAAAATAGACGTGTTTAGTCTGCGTTTTATTTTTCGCTCTTAAATTACTTCAAATTTCATTTATTACCTTCAGTACTTTCTATTAACAAAAGTTTCAACTTTGTGTCCTGTTTATGTCTCCACAGATAAACTGTTTGGATTTGTGTCTGGAAAGCATGCACAGAGCAGAGGAAGCGCCCACTAGAGAACAGAAGCGAGACCAATGTTTACATTTTCGTTGAGTCCCCACGGACTATTTCCTTTTTTAAGAGACAATTTTTCGGTGCGGATGTATCACGATCCCCAGCCGTACACGGGGACGTATCTCACCTCGCGCACTGATACCTTACCACACCATCCATAGTTGAATGCGTTGCCTTGGGGGCCCTTCCAGCGGCTTATGATTGGTCGGCTGTGAAGTGACGTCAGCAGAAGCAGGAGGGAGTCTCCGGGCGACAGGGCCCGCGATGGGACAAAACTATTCGAGTCGCGCAGCCGAGACTGCAGCTGGGTCCTCCCGAGCTGGGGAGTGGAAGAAGCGCATCACAGCACAGAGGAGGAGGCGAAGGAGGGAAGATAGGAGCCGCCATAAGACCGAACAGGGCAGAGTGCAGAGTATACAGCCGCCTGAGTTACAGAGATGTTCAGCAGAGGGCTCAGGGCAAGGTACAGAGCAGACTGCTGCACAATCAGAGCTATTGGTAGGTGCAGTGCAGGAAACACCATCTGACTCTGGCACAGCACCGAGTACAAGTGGCTTGTTGTCTGTTGAAGTTGCTCAGAGTAACCCATGGGGCACAGCACATTGTACTCCAGCTGATCTACAGAGAAGAGACCCTGGAACTGTTCTCTCATCAAACTTGCTGGAATCAGGAGGTGAAGAGAGTACACTGACAGCTGGCCAAGGCATAACCCCTGGTGCGCAAGTTGCCGCGGCTCCTGACATGAGACTGGAAGGGCAGGGGGTGCGGCTCAGAAGGGATATGTCCAAGTGTGATGCCGCCAAACCCGTCATGAACGCTAAAGAAAAAGTGTGGGGCGACGATGTTGGGAAAATTTTTTTGGGGTCACCGAGTGACGGTCTCAAAAAAGTATCGTGTGACGCAGAACCGGGAGACGAGCGGAGGGCGGAGGCGGCTAGTAGAAAGAGTGCCGATCTGGAAAGCGGGACCTTGGAAGACGGCAAGGAGACCTGGAGGAGAGAAACCGTGTTTCGTGGTAGTGTGGAGAAGCCGGGGATACACGGCATTGTTGGTATATGTACTGGTGACCAAGCTTCAGATCTGTATGAGATACCCTTGGATAGAGGTCCCAATGATATAATATCTGGATCCCATTGCACCAAAGTATTTTCACACACCAGCAACATCTCCGCAACCCCGTCATCAGGGACCGGCCAACAAATGGGGCCAAACTTTTATCCCCACCATTGTACTGTGGAGGAATTGTGGGGCAGTGACTTGGGAATTGCTGGCCTTAGACTAACTGTCACCCCACCTGACACAGAAAACACCCCAGGATCAGCTCAGAGAGGTGAGCACTCCAGAGAGACTCTATTGAATAGAAGAGGGCCTTTGCTAATGACCTCCGACACCCATAGCTATTCCATACCCAGACTTATTATCACCCGGGACGCAAGTCCCAAGTGCTGCTTCCCATCTTCATCATCTCCTCAACCCCATGAAATGGGCTTTAGCCTGGACGTTCCCCTCTGTGGAGACGCAGAGTCCCCTTGCTCAGATAGTGGCTGCGGTGGGTCCCCTGTCCCTTCCCTCTACCTACGCAAGTTGTCCAGCTCCTCTGGTCTGTCCAGTGCTTCGTCCTTTGAGGAATCTGAAGACGATTTCATAGGCAGCGATGTGGAACCCAATGGGTTACAGCTAATCATCTGCAGTCCAGATGAGCAAGGAGCACCGGTAGGTATACATGTATATGCCTTAGTGGTGTGTGTTTTTACTTGAGGGTAAACATTACATACTCTTTATTTAGTGCAGATTGTCTTTGTCTGGTTTAGTATAAATGATAACCCAACTCCATAGGGTACCGGAGAGCATTCCATGCCTTGTCTGTCTTTCTCCTGTTTCTTCACCTGGTATGTAGAGATGCAATTCTACAGAATAACATATGTAGTTTGTGTGTTATTTAGTCCATACTAAGTCTTAATGTAACTTGCATTTGCCATTACTCGCACTTCTTGTGCCATTTTAGCTTCTGATATTTACACTACTCACTTGATACATTGTTACATGCAGCTAGTATCCTGATTGGTTACACTAGTTGCCGTTCCTTCCTTAAACTGGATCGGCCAATCAGATTTCAGAGAACTTTGGTGTGTTTTGGTGGAAATGCTATACTCTCTTTTTGGCTTCTGGGTTCTGCGGAGCTTCTCCAGTGCAACCACCAGAACCTCTGACGTAAGCGCTCAGTATTATACAGTGCAGTGCGGACCGTATCAGTGTATAGAGGGTAAATATCTACATCCCATGATCACGCAGCTCTGCAAATAAAGAATCTCTATGCAAATCCGTATGATGCCAATATATAATTACTAAGGGTCTGATGCAGATGTTGGTCGAGATGGCTTTCACATTGCGAGATGCAGAGTTGTATGCATCCTTGCGGACTGGTCACCCAAGCTTGGTTTCATCATTATCGGTGACATCCTTGCGGACTGGTCACCCAAGCTTGGTTTCATCATTATCGGTGAGCACTTGCATAGGCCCAATCTTTAGTGCAAAAGTCTTAAAACAGACGACATTCTGCTTATGCAAAACTCTACAGAGTCCACAATTCCGGCGACACATTGCTTATGTGCGAACTCTGTGTTACAACCCAATTACGCCTCTTCAGTCGTGAGTGGAGATGTGAATAGCGTACGCCTCTGCGTCTCCTGTACTAACGTGTTCTGCTCCGGAACATGCGCAGTGCAAAAAAACACGAAAGATACGCTAAGCAAATGGGTTTGCGTTCAGCTCCTGCATCAGCCCCTAAATGTCTCTTTAAATGTTGTATGCAACTGTACATATTTTTGGATGGTGGTTACATGAGAGGAGCAATTCAATCTGTGGCGGCTGTTTTAGGAACCATTGATGACCAATTCTGTCTCCCATAAAAAACTTGAAATTCTAAAAATGCCTCTATTGTACCGAGCTCTCGCCAGTATTTTATATCATTCTCGTTTATTTGTATGGCGCCACCAAGTGACCGTAGTTCTGTACAGGAAAAGTTACAGTGATAGAGTTACAACATCAAAAAAAAGTCAAACACTCATTACATGAGGAAATATCAGTGAGATATTTAGACAACCAAGTGAGTGTCTGTTAGTAACTGTAGCTCTGAGGGGTCTATTTACTAAGCCTTGGATGGAAATAAAGTGCCAGCCAATCAGCTCCTAACTACCATGTCACAGGCTGTGTTTAAAAAATGACAGAAGCTGATTGGCTGGTACTTTGGTCTCTATTCAATTGAACACGAATTAAATAGCACCGGGAGGGAGTTCACGGAGATATTCAATTCAGCGCGCTGTTAGGTCGGAGAATGCCCGTTTTCTCGCGCCTTAAACAGGGTG
This sequence comes from Taudactylus pleione, assembly GCA_031769625.1. Lineage (NCBI taxonomy): Eukaryota > Metazoa > Chordata > Amphibia > Anura > Myobatrachidae > Taudactylus > Taudactylus pleione. The sequence continues at coordinate 365,286 of JAUIMM010000506.1, read as the reverse complement.
TTTAGTCACGAGAACGGGCATTCTCCGACTAAACTTCCCGGTGCAATGCTGTTTCCGCGGCACTAAGGGCAGAAAACAGCATCACGCCTGTAGTTTTGTTGGCTTTCTGCTCGCAACCCTGCAAGAAAAAAATCCTCCCGACGCTATTTAATTTACGTTCAATTGAATCGAGCCCTTTATCTCCATCCAAGGCTTGGTAAATAGACCCCTTAGTGATTAAAGGATCACAGTTGCTGTGAGAAGCAAGAGGGTGGACGGACCTGTCAATGAGAGCTTACGGTCTAGGGCACGTCGCAAAATGTCGCCATTAACCACATTGCTCTATTTCGAATGATTATCATCTTAAGAGACCTTATTGAGGATTTATGTATGAGATACTGACTAAGAGTTCTAAATGTAAGTCTTTAATATTCCTGTACTCATATGGGGAGTGTGTAGATAATCTATATTAGAAACGCCTGGGCGGATATGTACTTTTTGCTCTCCTAACCACCACCCATGCTAAGTCACATGTTATGTGTACGTTCTTGGTTTGCTACCACCTAATGACTATTATTGTTATTATTTTATTTGTGACTCAACTAATCCGATAGAGTATTCCTGGAGCAGTTTGTATGTAGCTGATGTACTATTTAGTGCTGTCACGTTGTGGCATTTAATCTGCCATCACGTATGTGTCATATTGGCACGTTAACAGGTCTATGCTGCAACATAACTGTGCCCTGTACCTCGAGGAAGTATTAGCCCATTTGTTCTTGTAAATTCACAGTATGGATAATGGAAACGTTCTGCTTCCTGTAGTTCAGGTTTTAAATTCCACCAAACTAATTTCCCCTGGTTCCAGGAAACTCTAACTGGAGCATGGCTTGCAGAGAGAGATGTGGAGTACACACACTGCTGATGGATCGGCTGGCAGACCGACCGATTCAGCAAGAATGCGGCTATGCATCCACACTTGCCAATCGGTTCGACCGATATGTTTGGCCGCAGAAACCAGTTGTGACGTCATTGTTGCTGGTTCCTGCAGCCAGCATATGGGTCAGCCTCCCATACACACAGGCAGATGTACGGGATATATATCTTTCAGATATATTGCCTCTGCAGCACTGTGAGGCCAACGCAATATATCTGTGACCAACGTGGTTCACAGATCTATCGCGTGTACAAAATGGCCAGTGGTCCGGATGATCTATTGTTTGCAGGCTGTACGAACGATGTATAGTCCAGTGTGTACCCAGCAATACACCACAAGTACATCTAATTAAAGTCAACAAAAACTAGCCGTACATTCAGAGATGTTCGAAAGCCCAACTTGTTTACGTACATCTCCCATGGTGTGAGATCTGCGCAGATGCAGATCTTGTTCTGCGAGACCGCCCTGGACGCCACAGCCTGACTGACAAGCTGCAGTTCGTTTGGGGGTGGGGGGGGGCGACGACAGGCAGCGTAGCAGAAAACTGGGGCGTTCTGAAGCCTGCGGCGGCGTTCTTGGACGCAGCTTCACTGGCTTTAGCAGCGTGAATTTCCCCGGTCATCCTGAGTAACCTTAGAGCTACGGAGATGATCCGATTCTGCAGCAGCGGATCAGAGAAGCTGGCAGGAGGCGCCTATTTACTCAAGACTCCTCCCGCGACATAAGCTTATTATTGCACAGCCGCTGCGTTCAAAGACACTGCGGCTGATTACTGTACATCTCTGAATCGAGCCCTTTGTTTCTTGTTGGGTGGCCGTGAATCCGTGGAACACAATGAAGAGTTTTCAGAGTTCTGTCACAATTATTACGGGGTTCCTGGGTGCCATTGCTTGCCATTTAGTTTAATGACAGCTCCCTTTGTGGGTTGAGACTCTGTGTAAGGTGCAGTAAATAGGACTATATATAATTCTCATTTTTTATCTAATCTTCACACTGTAGGGTGTGCCACAAATGACTAAACTCTGGTTATAAAAAGACCGTCATCACGTGCTTCATGTACAGTGATTTTATTTTTTTTTCTTTAAGAACTTTCCATTAACTATAATAAAGATTTTTACATTAAGATGTATTCTGCTAGATCATTTAGCATCACATACGGTGGCAATATGCACTGGAATATTACAGCTCCATACAGTTATTTCAAGCAAAAATGGCCTTTATCATTGTTTACTTATATAGCACTGATAATATTGGGCCTGATTCAGCAAGGATCGCTATTCTGCTTATACGCGCACAATGCAGTTGCTAATATCAGCGGTGCTATGCAAATGTTTGCAATGCGATCGCAGCCTAACATGAGGACACCCACTTCCCCTTACTCACATCTGTATACTTTGGCAATATAGCAAAACAATCTGTAACATCGGACCCATACGAATAGATAAGGCAGGTCAGACCTAACTCAGGAATTGCTAACTTTAGCGCACGCTCTGAGGCCTCAGGCTGTGTATGGCATTGCAGTGGCTAATTAATGCACACCCAAGCAACGGCGTTGAAACGCACTGGCACGCCTATGTTCGCCCAACCACCCCCCCATCACCACCCACAAACGGCACTTCCTGTCAATCACTCTGCCATGGGTCTGCGTACACACTGCAATCTCATTCCCGATCGCATTGGCTAGTTTCGCATGCGCACTGCGATGCATGGGCAGATCGCGAAAATCGTCTTGGCACTTGGGATCCTTGTTGAAATCAGGCCCATTATGCGGTGTTATACATATATTTATTAATTACATCGGTCCCTGCCCCATTGGAGCTTACAGTCTATGAGGGGGAATTTACTTCCCGGCATCAACGTCTGCTGGTATCGCAAGTTTTCCCTGGCAACTCATAGTGTGAGGGGAAATTTGCGTTGTCGCCTCTACCTACAGTATGGGAAGAAACCAGAGTACCCAGGGGTATGCAAACACAGGGAAATCATACAAACGCCACACACAGAGGTATCTGGTTGGAACAGAACCCCAGTGTGGGAGGCAGCAATGCCCACCTTTGTGCCACCATGTCAGTTGATAACACATAAGTCCAGAGTGTTTTTGCACAACTATGTCCTATAATTGTAAAATGTCAATATAGCTTATTCTATGCTTTTAGCACTTATCTGTGGAAATATGATCATGTATATTCAGCTGTGTGGATGTAATAAAAGGGCACTTATAGTATTGAAGTATGTTAGAGTATTTTTATAGGTTGAGTATTATTATTTTTTTCTTCCTGAAGTTCTACTGCACAATAGATAAAAGCTGAGCTTAGATCACGTTACATGTGGCAGCTGAGTACAGTGCTTGATAATAATAGAGATGTATGGCCGGGCTTTATTGTCTAGTGAATGTTATTTACATGCTTCTAAAAATAGGCACAATAAATGTCCCTGTTCCTCACCTTGGACACTATTTTCAGAATAACTTGGAAAACCTGTTCATAAAGCATAGGGTGAGGATGTCAGTCGGTTACACCCCAAATCCACAGAGACCTCTCGCATACATCGGAGATGAAGTAACATGTTTTGTTAGCAAATATTGGGGCGTAAATGATGGAATTGAGCTTTTACATTAGAGTACAGCATCTGAGCTGTAATACAAGGCGATACAGAGGTGTGTGTGTGTGTGTGTGTGTGTGTGTGTGTGTGTGTCTGTCTGTCTGTCTGTCTGTCTGTCTGTCTGTCTGTCTGTCTGTCTGTCTGTCTGTGTGTCTGATCACCTCCATTTTAGTTGAAAAACTTTTTTTTGTTTCTTCCCCACAGTTTCCTGGTGTCTGGGGAACTTTCTGCTTAGCAGTAAATCCCACCTGATCTGCATTACGCAATCATTTCTACCTACACATGACTTATTGTCACTTTCTCCTGTTTCCTGTACTGCTCAAACTTTTTTTTTTTCTTTTTGTATTTCATGTTTTTCTGTGTGCTCTTTTGTTACTGTGCTGTTATTTCCCTCAGGCTTATTTTTTTAGTGAATGCTGGGAAAATCAGTTGTTGTTTTTTTTTTCTGGGTTATTCCAGAGATGACACAGGAGGGCGTGCCAATTATTGTGATGCCTCACTAACATTGAAAAGCATTGCACCCTGTGACAGCAGCCACTAAGCAGCCTACTGTTTAGTGACCTCATTGCTTATAATATAAAAATGCTGAGGGAAGGATGAGTGTTCAGTTTCTGCGCTGTCGACGTCTGACGTTACATGACATCTTGCTTATCTGTAATGGCAGCCATTTTGTGGGCTAAAGCCATGTTACTGCATGTTTGACTCATTGGGAACCATTGACGTTACTCATCTCTTCTCACAAAAGTATCTATTCTCTATTTTTTTTTTTTTTACCTCATTATTACATTGTGTTTTGTCTTCACAATAAGAGCAGTTCCTTATATTATTGGTACATATTGTTATAATTTACAAAAGCACCTTCTAGAAGATAATAGCTAGAATCTGCTATTAATTGCTATGGGCAACATCTCCACTTCTAAAAACTCTCACTTTAGTAAATTTACTCCATGGTGTCTTCTGAGCTCTCTGCAGAATGTTACAGAATACCATGCAGTGAGATGTTGTGCTTTGCTTAAGAGCTGACTAAAGGTGCATACACACTAGACGATATGCTCCCTGAGCGATATCGTCTAGTGTGTCCCCGGCAGGCTGTGCTCAATGTCGTTTATGACAATGAGCACAGCCGCTGAACGATATCATTAACGATATCGTTCAGCGCCGGGCTCTCTCCCCCATTCCCTGACATGCAGCAACCTGACAAGGTCGTCAGGTTGGCCTGCATGTCAGCCCGATGAACGATGATGACGAACGACCCGCGGGAACGCGCGTCGTCGTCATCGTTCATCTTTTTGGGCTTAAAAATGGTGTATAAAGTGGACGACTGAACGATAACGAATTCGTTATCGTTCAGTCGTCCACTTTATCGCCCAGTGTGTACGCACCTTCTGGCCAGGTACACTACCTGGTAGTGCTGCACGGTCAGTCAGAAGATATCGTGAACGATGTGGTGTACAAGGTGTAGTGTGTACAACCAGCCCGGACGACCAGGCGATATGTCATTCCGATTTAGCATCTAAAGACGTTCCCTTTTAAAGATGGTTGTTCTAGCGCAGGGGTGGGCAATAAGTGGCCCTCCAGCTGTTGTTGAACTACACTGTACAGGAGCAACAATAAATCGTATACAGCCAAATGACACGTTAAATTGTTCCGTCACTTCAAGGATTGTACAGTGTATACGCTCAACATCGTTTGTTCTGGGATGGTGGAAAATTGGAGCGACTGTTGCCTCGTTTTGGCATCGCTCTAACGTGTACCCGTCCTAAATTGTGGTTCTGTATGTGCTCCATGCAGGGAGTGGTTTACTTGTGAATATTTGTTCTGTCTGTTATAGTGTGTACTCAGAGTATTAAGTTAAATGAATGTCTCTTTCTTAAAAAACAAAGTAAATATATTTTTTATGGACAGTGAGTGTATGAGCTGAATATGAGAAACTCTTTGTGTGGTCTCTTTTTCTATCAGACTTAAATGACATAGGCATAGGTACAGTGAGAGACCAGGGACAAATACTCACTGTGCCTTACTCACTGAGGTACTTTCTAATCGATCTCAGTAGTGCAACTCTCCCTTTAGGGGTCTATTTATTAAGCCTTGGCTGGAGATAAAGTACCAGCCAATCAACTCCTAACTGCCATGTGTCAGGCTGAAAAATGACAGGAGCTGATTGGCTGGTACTTTATCTCCGTTCACTTTATCTCCATCCAAAGCTTAGTAAATAGACCCCTTAAGCTGGTTAAAATGACAAGTTGTCTCTGAAGTGTGATATTTTGCAATAGGACAACTTGTCAGGAACTGTGATTGGAGGATTACATGGCACTGTTGGGAAGACCTGTATGGAGTACTGACTATATGGATTATGGGGTAACCTAATGAGTTCCTATGGTAAAATAGGAGTACATATGGGGTCTATTGTTCATAGGCACTATGGGGGGGATTTGATTAGATGTGAACAGTACATTTCAGCCAGTAATATCTAGTGTTCACTCTAGGTCCGGTGCCGGGCAGGAGGACAGGGCGCTTTTTGCCGTTTAGAAATAGGGCAGGGCGCGGCGCCCTGCTAAAACTGCGTAGCGGGACTGCTAAATATCTCTAGTTTTCCTGCACATATCTATGGAGTGTGATGGAAAAACTAGCTCTATACCAGCAATGCGGGGATGCACATACCGTCAAATTGAAAAAAGCATTTGTACTTAGTACTATGTATCATCGCTTACTGCAGTGATACAGAGTGTTGTGCCACTGTCATTTATCAAATTATAGTCCCCTTGTGATTTTGTGAATTGGGGGGGAGGGGTCCTATGCGAAGTAATGACTACTTATAAGAAGAGGTTACAGAAATGTAGTGATTGTTTATGTACAATAACAATGCAATGTTTTGGTAGAGAGTATATGAAGTATTAGAAGATAAAGGAACAGGAAAGTGGAGTATAAATTGGATAAAGGGAGATGCTAATTAACAAAGCTCTTAGAGGTCATTTATTAAACGGTGGCTTTTGAAAGCAGAAGATTATCAGCATTTTTGCCCACAGATTTTAAAGCCGCAATACCTTTAGGTACAAAACCAGGTGCGTCTTGCATATAATATTATTGCTGTTTTAAATTCTGCAGGCAAAAATGCAGGTAACTGGCGACTTTTAGTAGCCGCAGCTTGGTAAGCAAACCCCTTATGGTGCGTACATACGTAGCGATTTAAATGATCGCTAACTATATCGTTATCGTTCAATTTGGTCATTTAATTTGTCCCTACCAATTTACCATCGACCAGCGATGCACGGCCACGTATGGACAATAGCGATATCGTGCATGTCGGTCAACTTGCTAGATAACGAACAGGTTACTATAGGGATCGGTCGCTATAGTCGTCGGTAAGTATGTGGTGTGCTGGGTGATCGATATAGTTCATCCAACACACCAGGGAGGGTGCATGACTATCGTCCAGCGATATCGTATTACTGGCTGATCGCTATGTGTGTATGCACCATTAGTATGTAGAGGGCTGTGCAGTATGTGTGCTATGTAAAGGGTGATGATAATGGCCATGGCGTAGTAGGAGGAGCTATGACGGGATGCACACATTGGTGTCCTCTCTGCGCCTGTTGGATGGAGCTGGCAGGAATTCCTTAGTTCTGTGTCAGAAATTCCTGTCCTTGCTGAACAAACAGCAGGGTGTGCTCTCTCCACCTTCCTGGGGAGGCGCATGAGTCCCCAGCAGCTGGTTCCCCAGGTCTAGCAGCAACATCTCAGCTATACAGTTCATGTTAACCCTTTCCTTTTTATATCATGCACCACCATATCTCACCTCCACCATGACAGTACTTCGGATTAGGCATTACCCCTGATGCTGGATAATACAGTGAGGGTCAGGGTAAAGCTATTTATCTTCTCTAGTCAAACTTATACATTATTTGTGTGAGGCAAGAAATACCTGCTTCTACCTGTACTTTTTATTTCTGGGCACCTCAATACCAATTTTACCAAGTTATTGGAAAAGTTGTGTATTACTATTAGGCCCACATGTAATCTCCTGCGATTTTGGCGAGTTAGTCGCCAGATTGAAAGCAGCATTTAGTATTCAGGTGAAACCAGGTTGCTTTTGCCTTCAAACGAATCCGCTGTTTAAACATAGCGGCAAAATCGCGCCAGAGCCCTCAAATTGCAAGCGATTGCATTTGGGCCTTCATTACTACTGTAGTTTACTTCTGGTTACAAAGCGGCTTTAGCCTTCGATGGTTTTCGGGATCAGCGATACAGATGTTAATCTGCATTTGTGAAGTATTATCTGTCTGTCCCGGTGAGAGTGTTTAATCTCTTCCAGTCCCCATGTATGCAGCCACCGCCTGGACACGCTCCCTGCTGATCTAAACATAACGATTTTCATTAAGGAACATTTTTCGTTCATCGTTGTAAAAATCGTTCATTACAATTCAAAAATCGGTCACTTTTTCAAGGGAAAATCTGACAGAAAATCGTTGGATACAAAATCGTTACGTGTGTGCACCTTTACTGATGGTAAGAATAGAATAACTTTTTTTATTTATTTTGTAAACGTGGCACCAATTAATAAATAGGTCAGTGATAATGTGACATCCTTCTGAAACCATTTGTCTATGCACAAATGTATCACACAAAGTATGTGCAAGTTTACAAGTTGTTGCTCATAGCAACCAATCAGATTTCAGCTATTCTCTTCTAGAAGGTGCTAGATAAATAAGTAGAATCTGATTGGTTGCTATGGGCAACAACTCCACTCCTAAAAACCCGAACTTTAGTAAATATTCCTAAGTGTCAGTAACCATTTATAATGTGTGGCATCAGTTGTCTCCCTCCGTTAATGCCAGTGGCATAGGTTCAATGCATTTTGTATGTTTATTTTTGTTCCTCCTGTCCAGTTTTTGCTGAGCTTTTTCCCTTACCCCTTCTTACCTCTCCTGGCCCTCTGCTTGCAGGGCTACAGGTCATGTACCTGAACCAGCAGGTCTGCAGGAGGAGGTCAGGGGTTAACCGGTTGCCAAACACTCATTTTCTCCTCTGTCATGGAAAAATTCTCCTGGGGGTTGCAGTTACTGAGCAACTTTACAACGTCAGCACCAACCCCTCCCCTCTGCCACCGGTTATTGTGTTTTCAGAGAGCATGCTGTAGCGGAGGCCAGTCTGAGAGGTGTAAGAGTGGTATGTCCTGGTTATTCATCCCCTGGTCACCTACCGTCACCAGTGTTACTCGGGCATGTCCGTTTATAGAGGGTGATTATTTTTGTATGGTGCATTTTAGCTGATGTCGCTCTTTTACCATTCATTGTATCTACCTGCTGTGTGCTGACTGTGGCGTCCCTTTAGCTAGCTGCAGTGTTTATGTACTAAAGATGGGGAGAAGGGGTTTGTACTTGCCTGCAGTGTGTAGTCTTTACCTGCCTGCAGTGTTTTTTTTACATACTTATAGCATGTGTGCCAATGCTTGACTGTGGGCTCTGTGCCCACCTAAAGTGAGTGTGCCTGGGTTATGTGTGGGTAATGCTCCATGGAGCCTGCAGACTTGCAGTTATTCATACCCTGGTAGGTTGCAAACCCCACACGTGACTGTGGTGCATGCTAGTGACCCATATCAGGATGGTTTTCCTTGCAGCAAGTACTACGTGCACTTGTTAATGTTATGGGGCTCGATGTTTGCATTTGCCCATCTGTCTGGCTAACAGTCTGGTTATATTACATCTACTTTCCAGTGACTGAGTCCAACAGATAGCCGTAAGATGTGGAGTTTTATCCCCCACCCGAAAAAATGTATGGAATTGTCTCTGCATATATAAATTATAGTGGCTGGCCCATCTTTTTTGATATTGGAATTTTAATGTATTTTTATTTTTATATTGCTATTAATTTAATAGAAGCAAAAAGCCCAATCTACAGCCAAATATTACTCTGTTCAGTCACGTGTTCATTGTAAGAAACCAACACAAAGGTCTGCACTGTTGGTGAAGTAACACAGCTGTAATACTCCAGCCTGAGTCACATAATTATCATTGCTCAGGGTATTAATGTGCAGATATGTGAAGTTCCCTGAATGCCAGCGATTATTAGGCTTCATGTGTACTGTTGCTGCTTATTCTGGTGAGGTAAAATTCTCTGTGCAAATTATGGTGGCCTACATAAATTCCATCTGTTGGGACTCTTATTTTAACCCACCAGCCTCCTAAACAATGACTCTAGCATTTAACGTCAGGGATTACCTCACTACCCCTCTCCTCTGGAACCAGCGACTGGAGGCGCCATCTTGATGGCATGAATCCTGAGTGTGTGAATTCTCATTATGATTCCAGTGCTCTCATAAGTTAACTCTTGTGTATGCTCCTAGCCTTTAACCCATTAAACTCAACTACCATGAGGTCATGTCGAATTTAGGAGCTATGCAACCAAATTTAAAAGCCAGCTGGTTCTTTTAAGGCGTCGGGGAAGATGTGCATCCATTGGCATTGATTGAAATGGCTACCAAAAGTCATGCACCAGCGGATATTCTTCTCAGGTGCATTGGCTGCTTGGCTCCTGGGAATTGTCTGGTCCTGTATTAACGTTGTTTTATTCAAACGTTGGATTCGTTACAGATGAGCAGTCTTATTGGAGTGATTGGTTCCCCTACTTTCTGCTGGGGGAATGTGTCCTTAAGTGTTCCCAGTCCTACCCTAACCACACCACACAGCAGATGAACAGACCGTCCTCATCCCATTTCTATTAATAGACTAAAGTTCTTGAAAATGTGAATTTACAAATACAATATGGATTTCCGCAGAGCGCGCAGTGTGTATCGCTGGAACTTCGCATCTCTGCAAACTGACCTTTTCCTCTGCAAAACTCTGTTTCCATCATCTACTGATCCATGTTCTTATAATTTGATTACTACACTATTATTGAGAACCAATGTGGGCAGCTGTGAAATTCACAGTGCATGCCAGTTAGTTTCATTTACATGTATGGAGCTTCCCCCATTAATCTCTGACACATGTAGCCAGGTATGGTGACACAAATAGGTGGTGGTTCTTTGGTTGGGAATCATATCTCTAAGTCATTACATACAAACGCCACACGTATAGGGCTTGGGTTGGCATCGAACCCAGTGCTGAGTCAGCAATGCTAACCACTTTGCTGTCCTGTTGCCCATACGGTATCATCTAGCAAACTGCATGATATGATAGCAGGAAAATATCTTAAATATAGACTATTTAAAAAAAAAAAATACCTAGGGGTATTTTAGGAGTTTGTTTTTTATTTTCAAAAACAGTATAAAAATACAGAATGGTAACATTCAACATAGGCCATTTGGGCAGCAGGAGAACATACATACAAGAGAGTTTGGAGATAACCAGGTGAGGAGCACAACTGGAGAATAACACACCGTAACAGTATGGCTAATGAAGAACCAACCTAAAATATTTAATAGTATAAGTACCAAAGGAAAAATAGAATTGGATGTGGGTGGGGATGAGAGACGTGGAGAACGAGAGGCAGAGTCTGGCTGTACATAGGAGAACGTGAAACGTCTGAGAAGCTCTGGGAAGGATCTTTGTTGGCTGTGGACCTATTGTAAATGAGCCAATCCCACCAAACTTGGATATATTTTATAGGACTTGTTGTGGAGGTAACATGATATTTTCTCCATGGTTGCCAAATCATGTTTAAAATCAGTCGTCAGGTGCACTGGGTGTTTCTAGTGCCTGGCCACCACGTTGAGAATTTGTTTGCAAAGTTTGTCTGGACTACGTTGTTGAGAAGATTGGTTTCAACATCCCAAAAGCATACAGACATTGAGCAGGACCACCAGATGTGGCTTTACTAAAGCTTTTATTATGGAAAAGTGTGTGTGTGTGTTGCACATTGCAACCAATTAAATTCTAGTTATTTTATAGAATGCACTGGATAGATCAGGGGTAGATAACCTGCAGCACTCCAGCTGCTGTGGAACTACACCTCCCAGCATGCCCTAATGGCAAAACTGTGGCAGGGCATGCTGGCCTGTGTAGTTCCACAACATCTGAAATGCCACAGGTTGCTTACCCCTGGAATAGATGATGGATAAAGTCTGGTTGCTATGGACAACAGCCCAATTGGTTTAGCCAAAGTTTTAGTAACTCTACCCACTATCTTGAGATCTATGTAGATGATGGGTCTTTATAGCGTTTCCATATACTAGTGAATAGGAAATGTTTTCAGTTCAACGTAGATCACTGTTTTAATATGTTTAGTGGACGCTGGGGGAGTATATTTAGATCTGGTGAGCAGAGTGTACAAATAAGTTTGACCACCAGTTCCTCCAGGAAGCTATGGTGAAACTACAGCACTGGAGTGAGTGCCCCTGTCTGCCCCTCGCGGTCTCTCCTTGCTCTCACAGCCTGCACATGCTGATTGGTAGGAACAGGGTTTTTATTCCTCTTTAGGGCACTGTTGTGAACAGTTGATAATCTGGAGTGATTAGTGGGGTTACAGGCCTGGCGAGGAAGCTGTCATATACACAGGCAGCATGCGGTGGGCCCATTGTCCCGTCTTTTCTCTATTATGCAAAGTACAACTTTGGTAGAGCAGCATTGTAACCGCAGAGCCCTAGGGACCTGGCCTCTAGGGCTGATACTTGGGCATCTAATGTCACCATGTTTGGTGAGGATCTGCATGCATCGCACACGTTTTCCCTGCTGTTATGTTTCCATCATACCTGAGGGTCATGTAAGGCGGTGTCATAGGTCTCTGTATTTTTGTTGCTGCCATGTTGTACCATAGAGATATATAATGATCCTGTGTGTGTGTCTCTCTCTCTGTACACAGAGTTCACTCATCACCTCACAAACCTCTAACCACAACCCAGCCGCAGTGGAAATAATCTCTCACAATGTGTTAGTTTGTTGTAGGGGGGGGAGGATTGTCCGCCCATCTCTGACACCTTTATACATTATTTGTGTTTTCTGTTTATACTTTATATTTGTACTGACTGTGATGGATTTTTGGACGGTGCTGATGTAGGGGTAAATCAGGGCAAGGCTGCCAGTCTCACAGCTGTGGTGTAAAGGATCTTTCCTTATGCCCTATGACGATAAGAGGGACTCACTCGATTCTCACTTCTCTATGTTATCTATGGGGTGTGTGGCCATGCCTCAGTGCTGCACATGTCAGCTAAGCAGCGCACAATCCCAGGTAATGGCTGCTTTCTGCATGTCATGAGCCCATATGAGCAATCCCAGCAGATGTCACTTGAAGGCTTCAGGAGAGAGGGAATAATCATAAATAGGACAATACTGCAGGAGGCCCTGGCTACAGAACCACCATAGCTTGTGGTGCATTAGTACTGTGGTGCCATAGGCCACCGCCTGTGCATCCTACGCACACACACACGTACGCTCCGCTCTCCGTGTCCCTTATCTACATAATCTGCAAATATTGAATTTGTATCGCAACAATCATTTAGACTCGCGCTGTAGAATTCTCTTTTTTTACTTCTATCAGTCTGCAAACACAGCCTTCTGTTTATCAACATTGGCTAAACCATGGGTGTTTAGTTAGGTTAGAGCTGACATCGTGCTGTGTAATAAGCCTCCGCTATTCCAGGCAGGAATAATACTAAGTGTTTGTTTCCTGCCTCCATCCTACCCCTATATTGGGCTGGACGGTCTGTTTCCAAAGTCTTCTCCCTCTATCACAATGCCTATTATTATACATCTCGTACAGTAACGTGAATTGGGTATATGACGCAGGTATTTCTGGGGCTGCTTCCATGTGACCCCGTTTTTAAGTCTTTCTTAACATTTGTTTTATATAGCACCAGTATGTAATGAATCCAGACTGGATATTAACGGACATACAGAGCGGTTACAGTGGCCTGCTCACATTCTGATAATCTATGGGAAATTAAATATGGTCACCAATCAAATTATAGCAATCATTTTCTACAATGTACTAATACATATAAGATGCAATCTGATTGGTTGCTATGAGCAACACTTCCACTCTTTTCTTTTTAGAAGTGTTCGTAAATCTACCCCCTGTATGTCATTGATTTGTGACTTGAAAGTGTCTAGTACTATACCTTTTTGTATAATATTATTTTTTCCTTTTGTGTATTTCTATATTAACATTTTATTTGCATTTCTGTGTATTGGGCAATCATTTAAAAGGGTCTAGGTTACAAGCATCTCGTGTTTATCGATATGGATCTTCCGTCCACATTACATTTGACCATGTGACTTCCATTACATAGAACTTTTCTCTCATTTAAATAACCCCATACTGACTGCAATCCCCAATGGAACCAAGACTAATGCAATATTCCTTTTGAAAGCGCCACGTGATAATGAGGCACTATACCAATAAATGATAATGATAAAACCATGGACGATGCCAGGGAGGCTGGAGAATAGGGTGTCTGTGTACATTAGTCTTCGGACAAGACAATGGCAATAACCCCCCCCCCTCACTCCCACTCAGTCTAAACAATTCACTCTTTATGTAAGAAATTGCTGCTGACTGAGATGCTGTTTCTTTAGCATTAATTAAATTCATTAACTAAGACCTATAAATAGACGGTGGAAGTTGAGACTTGCTGGTTAATGAATCCATGTGTGAGAACTCAAATCAATGTGTCATTTCATAATTTAATCCAATTAAAGACGATTTTTGGTATTTTTACCGAGGCAGTCCTCTGACTATACGAGTCATGGCAAGGTATCGCTAATTGATTTGCTTATAGTTTCTCAATGTGTAATTAAGCGAGGAATGTCCCTTGGTGTTTTTCTTTCCATCAAATAAAAGAAGGAATTGCTTTCCCTGATTTATCTCCGTGTTCAGACATGAAATGATTCCTTATGAAGTCTTAATTATAGATTAGCTGCCACTCAAAAGTGTAAGAGTGGGTCACGGCACAGCCAAACCCTCTCTATAAATCAGGCAGTTCCTGGGATCGCCGCTGTTAGGGTGAGTGACATTGTGATCTGTGTGACAGCCCCTGACGGTGTTTTGTTGTGAAATGTGGTATATCCTGCCATCTGCTGAATGGCAGAGGTGTATGGGCATGTAGCTCGATGATACAATTTTCAGGGCGGGGAAGGTTTGGTTCATATCATGCCCCCCTGGAACATGGCATGTGCAAGTTTTGACACTTGTCTCAACAAGCCCTTTACTTGGCGGTGTACAACAATCCCTTCATCTGATTTGGTCATGCGCTACCAAACTGGCCAGATCCCAAACATCCACATCTAAAAAAGTTGGTGATCTTGTGCCTACGTTTCTGAACAACTCAATCTCCGGGCCTGATGCAGAGTTGTATGCTATTGCATTAGCAGCTGTGATCACGTGCGCAATTTATGTGCCAACACCTGCCAACAGACTCCTGGCCTGAAATAGTGTGCGACAGACTGTGCAGATGTTGCTACACCCACTTTCCCCATCTGCGTTGTGTGCAGATCCGCCAAGGGTTGGGAGCACACCACCATCAAGTCCTACTCTGACGCACACCCCCTCCTCCAGTAAGTCCTGGGCTGCGGAGATTCCGGATCTCTAAAAATGACCTCTGAGACTGCAAAGATGCCCCCCTTGGAACTCCCATAACACGCACACTGACCGGCCACTTTTTACAAACCCTTTCAGCTCCCTCCCGGACTCCACCCAGGAACATCCATGGATCACAGAGGTCTACTCAGGACCTTGCGATCACTGAGACATTGCGAATGGCCGTCTCAAACTGCAGCTCGCACGTGTGCAGTGAGACTTTCCTTGGCGTCTCGCACTTGCACAGTAGCAAAACAATTGCTCAAATGCAAAAACATAGGCACAGCGTACAAGACTGAGTCGGGGCCCTCTGTGCAGCGGTCCAGGGGAAGTTGATTATTGGGGTGGGGAAGTGTTTGTTTGCTGAAAGAATAATGGATGCTTTATCGGCACAGGACAGCCCAAACCATAGAGCATAGGTGTATATGCTCAGCGGCTGACCAAAGTACTTGTTTGTCTTTCGGGCCGTTAGATGGAACATAGCGGCCAGCGTGATAAATGGCTACCTTTCACCGCTGTCTATAATTGTACCTATAGACGAAAGCTGCTCCCCTTTGTAACAAGTTCTTGGTAAACACTTCCCCTGAAGAGCAAACAGGGAACATAGGTCTGGCTATTTCCGTAGCCTTGTTTACTGATTAGATTTTTTCTTTTCTTTACTATACATTTTGTTCATTCCTCTCCAACAAAAGTCACGCTTGTATAACAGTGTGACAACCGTGCGCTGACCTGAGGAAGACAAATAAGCTCTGTATTTGAATACGTTTCAAGTGGATGAGTCACAGTTGGGTGTTCTAAACTGATAAAGAGTCCTGTACATGTCAGAAGTGGATTGTTTTTAATACCACCTTAATTTTAGCCTAGGGCAGTGATTTTCAACCTTTTTCAACTTGCGGCACTCCGAACAAGATTTTAAAATTGCTAAGGCGCAGCATCCGTCCCTCACGGGGGAAAAAAAACACACGGACATTGGCCCCCACAGAAAAAAAAAAAACATTGGCCCCCATGGAACAAAATCAAACACATTGGGCTCCACAGAAAAAGATATAAAACAAAATGCTCTGTAACGCCTCTTGCATAATGCATTGGCCCAGCCAATGTGCCAGGGGGCCACGGCAGAGTGGCACGGTGGATGGAAAAACGCAGAGTGCCAAGCTTATGGCACGTTGGGATAGAGGACCAAGACAATATTGCAAATGTATGTTAGGATATTACATTGTGTTTAATTGTAGTGTGGCTTTAGTCATCCCTACTCCGTGCTACCAGTAGAGAAGTGCTGACAGAATGAGTGTGCATGTTGACCGTATGTTAACTTTTTTTTTTCTTTTTCTGAAGTGGTTATTACAAGAAAACTTTTTAGCTGCGAAGCATCTTCCACCTCCTACGTGTGGACACTGCTGTGTGAAATGCCTGTGAAGTCTCATGCGTGCCCCCTGCACACCAGAAGCCTTGTCATTGGTAATGAAATGACCCATACGGTCGTGTACAGGAACAGGCATCCCTGGCGAGTACTCTGTAACGAAAGGCTGGACACTGGTAATGCCTGTGTAGGCCGAGCCTGTGATTCACGTAGGTCCCAGGACAAGCCGCACAAACTGGCCGTGCTGTGGAATGTAGTGATTTACACAAACTATGCAGCATTTTAGAGCAGCGATTTCCTCCTAGCTACACAAAATAAATATTGTCATTGCGGGAAACCTGTATTAGCTGAACGAGGCGAAACTGAATTTCATGTTGTTTTTGAACCCTCAGTCACTCGGGTTTCAGCCTATCTCCGGCACACCTGTGTCACACTTTGGTTGTGATGGGAGAGCTAGTCGGGACAGGGCATACAGGCGTGGTGGCCATTTGATCTCCCACAATGCTTTCCACCACTGTTTCGCCAGTTGATCCGGAATTACTGTTGTTTTGGTATCGAGCACTTGTTCGCGTTCCCTCCGCTTTTGACGGTAAGTAAAAGGCGAAGTGAATCTCGTGATTGGCTGGTCTGTGACTCCGCACACTTTCACCATGTACGTCTGCATTTGCATCACAGGTGGCTGTAAATGTACATTTAGCAAATACTGTAGCTGTTTCCACTGTTTATTTGGATGCCGTGTAACAGCTGCATTTTTATTCTTTTTTTCTTTTGCTCGTCCTTCAGAATGCCTCATCATATAAACAGTGGTGTTGAAACACACTATTCATTTTACGGATTTAGTCATCCTGACAGGAAAAATGCAATTATCAAACGCCAAAGCATTGTGTAACGGGGACTAGTCACGACTCCCGGCTCTGGGCTCCGGATACACTCAGGAAGCTGGAAATGGAGTTGGAGACTCTCCACATAATTATACACAAACTAGAATGGAGACTGCTGAAGAGCTGTGTGATTCTATGCAGCAGCTTGTCTTGTAGCGCTGGGTTTTCTGTTTTTTTTTTTTTTTTTGTTACGAGGAAGTTTCTATTATGGCAAAAGCTTCAAATGGAAAAATTGTCTTACTCTGTTTTCGTATCTGTTTTTTTGTTCTTTTTTTTTTTTACCTATATGTATAAGCTTTTAGGAAGTGCATAAGTTCTTCTGCTAAGAGTTTCCCCCTGTACTGCTGACTGGTGGCAGGAGTGTCCCTTATCTCCTGTCATTTTATGCCTGTGTGCTCAGCGCTGGACTTTGTGCAATCACTGCAGTAAGTGACCCAGCACGCAGTCACGTGACCAGCGTACAGCCCTTAGGCGAATAGGGATAATCATAATTTCCCTCCTACATCTCTCTTTTAGCTTTGCTGACCTAAAACTACTATTTGTGTTTTGTTAAGAGGGAAAATAATTTATTTTTTATTTTTTGTGGGGACTTTTATCTATTTTGTGCATTGTGCCCGACTAGTTAGTTTGCTTCCAGTCAGGGCATCGATGGCTCTGCCCCTTGTTCTCAAGCAGGGCTGGCAGTGGAGTTAGGACTTTGCCCTGCCATGACACAGTCTAACACTTGGAGAATGCATGTTTTCGGCTTTGTTTTTTTACTCACACGGACGCTATGTCCAGCTCTTCTTCAGTGGATTGTGCTAAGCTGCGGCCATCTGATTACCGCGGCCAGATACCCATGTAGGCGTCCTGCTGATGGATTTGTCCAGTGATGAGGTAATAGGTTGTAGACGGGTCATGTTCTGCAGTTTGGGCACGTTTATGCTGCAGCTCATGTCGTAACTTTCCCCTTTTTGTTTTGTGTGTGTGTGTGTGTGTGTGTGTGTGTGTGTGTGTGTTTTATACGCCTCTCACAAGCTCCTACATGTTGCTTGAATTCATTTGAATCTAGTTTGAGTAAATGATTTCACGTGCAGCCCCCGCATTGTTCCTGTGTTGATGGCTTTTGGCAATGAAAGTGTTAACAGCCAATCCATAAAATGCCCACAACAGTCACCTGAGTGACTGCAATCCTTGTCCATATACAGAATCACCGGTTCTGGGATCCTGTTTCTTTGGTCATAGCTGGACCACTGTATCATTGTGTATGTCCGGTAACATCTGACTGACTGGGGTGGGGGGAGGGAACTAGAAAGGGTTAGGGGCAGAATGATAAGAGAGCCCACTGGTACCTCATTTTAAACATCACCTGTCGTGGAAGCAGCCTTTGCCTGTGCTTTGAGTCATGAGACTTTTACTTCATAGAGCCTGGTTGCCCATGAGGATAGGTGTGAACCTGGTCTCAAGTGGTATTGTTCTAAGACAATGCCCCCAATATGCCTGGTGCCTTATTGCTCTGGTAACTGAAGGTGGGAGCTCCGTGGCTGACCTGCTGACAGGAGTAGTGACTGGATAGGGAGATGCAGTATCTTCCATTGCTCCTCTCTCTTGCGTCAGTCCCTGCTCACATCTGCAGGGTGTACAGGGCTGGAATAACCGGGGATAGTAGCGTGGTGGAGTATTAATGCTGGAACACCCTTTGTACATCGTTACAGGTGCAAATGATGCATCCATCACAGTGTAGCTCGTGGCTGAGTAATATATACACATAGCTGTTACCATCATTATTTCTTTTATACCGATAAATGCAGTATGCTGGAGGGGCCCATAGTGTACGTTCCCACCGGTGGTTAGAGAGCCACCAGTAGGACATTGCGTTGATCACTATAATGAATGTATTTACTTGCAAACCTAATGGAAATACAAGACACACAAAAAAAAAAAAAAATGAAGCCTGCTGCTTCCAGTATTTCAGCCCCCAAGCATGTGGTCCCCTTCGCTGGTTTGAGGAACGCTCTGACTGTGTTCACCTCCGGGTGGACCAACCAGGAGGTGACTCTATAGCGCACTAAACAGCATGGTATGAATGGGGTATCCTGTATAGCAGTCTTGGCACATGAACGCTGCGTCTGACATGTTGTATGTATATTGTGACCAGTTGCATTGTTTTAAATGTCAACAATCCACAGATGCCTGGCTCAGCGTGCACATACCTCCAGTGAGGGCTTGGGGACCAGCCAAACACACCATTGTTCTCTTCATTTGGAAGTGTTTCCAGCCGTTTAACTTATTTGCAGATATGTATAATAGGATCTTGCGGCCGTTTCCTCCTGCCAAACACTGCTCAGCCCCAGGTCACAAACTAATTAGAAGACTTCCAAATTGTCAGCCACAACATCTACCCTTATGTGTTCCTTCTCAAATTCGTTGATGTTGCAGAGGCCATTACACAGTCCATAGCGTCTTCTAGTATATGTAATGCAAAGCATAATTCACCTTTCCAAACTATACTCGTGCTTGTGTATACAGATTCCTGCACTGATCGGGCTTAGACATCTATTTTTTCCCCCCTGTCTTTCAGAACACATCCTGGAGGAAACTCAAGAACATGGTCCACTGGTCACCATTTGTGGTGTCCTTCAAAAAGCACTATCCATGGGTCCAGCTGGCTGGACATGCAGGTAACAGGACATGACTGTTCAAGTCCCACTATTTCAGATGCTGTATGCAGTTTCCTTTTATGCTGGTGGCAAAAATTATGGCCCACTTCCTGTACACGCTACGTAAATAGTCTCCCCAGGAAATGAGGGTTGAGAGGTCATTTGCATTCCCCAAGTTAATACAGTAAAGTGACTGTCTCAAGACGCATCAAGGTTTTTCAATTATTCGTAAATGTCCTTTCAAAGAAAAGTTTCTGAGAGATGAGTATGCGAACCAGAGTCTTTTCTGACTAATGACTGACTGCAAACTCATCTGGTGAGCAGTAAAATATTGTCTGTACAGTGTAGATTGACTATAATAAAACACAGGGAGCTCAGTGTACTGGGGAAATGTGATGCCATGACTCACAGCTGTTTCCCTGCAGGTAACTTCAAGGCTGGAGAGTATGGGAAAATCCTGAAGAAGTTCTGTCATTGCGAGCAGCAGTGCTTAGAGTGGCTAAACCGCGACTCGCTGCAGCCGTTTGTCCCCGGATACTTTGGTGTGGTAGAAAAGGAGGGACAGACCTACAACCAGATGGAGGATCTACTATCTGAGTTTGATTCCCCATCTATCATGGACTGCAAAATGGGCATTAGGTGAGGGATGGATGAAAGTCTGTACTGTGGTGTTTGTGTTTTGTGCACCAACCATTGCAAAAAAACGTCGTATTTATAAAGGCGTTTTTGTTTCTTGTACCAGTTATCATGTAGGATATGCAGGTTGTCTTGTTAGGTGGTGGTTTACAAAGTAGTTCTCTGGCATGTGGTGGGAATGGAGAGCCACGTGCCCAACCTGTTATCAGACTAGAGATTCGTGGTTGTTTTGGGGAGGTGGAGATATTGGACTCGGTCTCATTTGTTTCTTCCCCTTAACTTCAGGACATATCTAGAGGAGGAGCTGGTCAAAGCTCGGGAAAAGCCCAAGCTCCGAAAGGACATGTATGATAAGATGATCGCTGTAGACCCTGAAGCACCCACTGAAGAGGAGCACAGACAGAGGGCAGTCCTGAAGCCCCGATACATGCAATGGCGAGAGACCCTGAGTTCTACTGCTACCATGGGCTTTAGGATAGAGGGCATCAAGGTGAGCCAGGCAGAGTCCCTGAACGGAATTCTTTCTCCGTAAAACTTACAAAAACAAGCCAAAACACAAACCTGTGGAGAGCAACACTGCATGGCTGTCTCCCTATGATTGGTACAGAGCTAGTGTGTACCCCGTGCCTAGGAGATGGATGGGAGGCATCACAGTAGCGAGGTCGGCACACATCCCAGATCATATAGTATAACCTAAACTGATCAATGGGCGGATATGATGGTGGTAAATATCACAATTAGTGAGGAAAGGTTTAATAAAGTCATACCTAAAATAAGTTAGGACATGGGGGTAAGGACTTGCCCACTGGGCCATGTGTAGGAGGCCTCTAGAAGGGAGTAGTACGCTGGCAGCTCATGTAGCATGGGCAGGCAAGGAGATGTGGGTCTAATGAGCATCTAGGATCCTTGAGATTACAGGGCTCATTGTATCATGCATGAGCTACAGGACATGACCATGGTGTGTGGATAGAAGTGGTGAAAAGTAGTCTAATAAGTTGGTCTCTTACATAAGGGGATTGATGGTTTTACTATTAGTATATAGCAGCCATATATCATCTGACGTTGTGTCTATCAACTTTAGGGCATCTAGTAGATACTCTGCAAAACTATTTTACAAAACCAGGTGGAAATAAAAATCTAGAAAGGGAGGATTCTTGCTAACAACCCCTCCTAGGTGCTGATGGCAGTTACACAGCACAGCTGATTGGGGAATATTTATTGTCTTGACACCAGAACCGCTACTTTCTTAGGATATATATATATATATATATTTTTTATATTTAGTCCTGTTGGGGAAGAGTAGTCTTTGGTGACTGGCAGAAAATTACTCCATGGTGCAATTAATGCATTACAGCTACAGTAAACTGTATCTTACACTCCTCTGTTACCTAACCACTACCTGTCCTTTGGTCCTGACACTACAGCACTAATCGCTGCAGTGAAGATAATCTAGTACTACCCCCTGCGGAGAGGGCACCGCTGGGCTAGCCCCTGCGGAGAGGGTAATGAAGTTTGGAGTGGAAAAGGGTGGAGTATAGTTCTAAGGTCACATATCATTGTCAAATGTGTATATTTGGGCCTGAAGGATCTGTTTTTTTTATTTTTTTTTTATTGTTTCAGTCCCTCCTTGACCAAAAGGCGCATACTAATGACAACATGTTTAGTGAACTATTATACCGATGAATGTGACATGTACGTTAAATATTGTTTTTTCCATGCAGAGAGCTGACGGAACATGTAACACAAACTTCAAGAAGACCAAACAGCGGGAGCAGGTGATGAGAGCGCTGGAAGACTTTGTAGATGGCAATAAAAATATTTTGGTGAGAACCGTTATGCAGAACTTGATTTGTTGATCGTATTGTGTGTGTGTGTGTGTCCTGACTACTTCTTGTGGTGTGTTGCCTGTTGTGTGATCACTGTAAAGAACATGTCTGTACTCGCTTCAGTTTTATAATAGCTAAATGGAGCAGCAGTGACCAGGGTCCGTCTGGTATTAGAAATAGTTCAATGAGTACAAACAATACGTTTCTCACAGTGATTAATAGATCACTGTCGGGCGGAAAGGCAAATCGCCAGTGAGACCAATCCCTTAAGCCGCCTACATCAGTTAGCGACAAAAATAAAATGGATTGTCAGTTGAGATCAGAAGAGATGTGTGACCATGTTTTGTCCTCTCGTTTAATTGCAGAAAAATTACTTAACGAGATTGAAAGAGCTTCGGACAGAGCTGGAGAAGTCTGAGTTTTTTAAGCAACACGAGGTATTTATCATGCAATAGAATTATTCACACTCCCTGCTTCCCTACATATTACCCACATGGATCAGCTTCTTGATGTCCAGCATTGTGTTCTAGAATCTGCCCACAGTCTCTGGTCTCACTAAAGTAAAAACAAAACGGGTGGTTCAATAAGCGCTGTCTTCCAAGACCATACGAAAGTCCATACGAAAAGTCCTTCTTGATTGGGACTGTCACTCAAAAGATAAAAAGAAAATACACGAGCAAAATTTTTGCTAATCTTGTTAAATATTTCTGTTGATATGGAGTCTTGATTCCACGACTCACCTCCTTAATAAACAATGCGTTCCTATCAAGGTATCTTTGTATTCACAATTTTCTCATACACTATATTGAGATGTTTTCATGCATTCCCACCAGGAACCCTTCAGTATACCAACTCACCTGGAATCAGGCATCGATATCCACATAAAGGTATCTTTATTCAGGATAGTAGGTGGTACTTGGCAATCAGAAAAAATTCTTTGTCCAAAATCATTCAAAAGTATGGAATTTATTGAGACAAAACCATGTGAAAATAGTACATGCGTAAAACACAGACTCCACTAAAACTAAGTGGAAAGTAAAATAACAAGAATAAAAAATGGAAGAAATACCAATAGTCTCAGTAAAAGCAAACACCAACGCGTTTCTGACATAACGTCCTTCCTCAGGGTGTACTGAGACACAATACCTATGGGGGTATATATACCACTCAAAGGTCACATGACCTCTATGGCCTGGAGAAAACCCGAAATGGATCCAATTATTCTCCATCTTATTACAGCAATAATAACATAATGAAACTCTAATATAATAAATGCATAAAAACATCCAATAATACACATATGATTATATTGCCACATATTAACCACATCAAGGGAAATTAGCAAGTATAGTAAGTAGATCCAGTCCATATATTCAGAGGAACCTCCAATCCCAAGAGATTTTGGCGCCAACCACAGCGATCCTCATTATACGGGTGAATACAAAGATACCTTGATAGGAACGCATTGTTTATTAAGGAGGTGAGTCGTGGAATCAAGACTCCATATCAACAGAAATATTTAACAAGATTAGCAAAAATTTTGCTCGTGTATTTTTTTTATCTTTTGAGTGACAGTCCCAATCAAGAAGGACTTTTCGTATGGACTTTCGTATGGTCTTGGAAGACAGCGCTTATTGAACCACCCGTTTTGTTTTTACTTTAAGGTTTGGAGTTGTGGTGCACTCTGGGTGTGTGACTGAGCTGCAGTCTGAACAGAGGGCGCAGGTTGCCTCTACAACATTGTATTTTGATATCGGGTCTCACTAAGTTTCCTAGCCCACTATCTATCAGAATAATGATTCATGATCTCGTCAGGGCAGCACCTTGTAACTGTCCACAAATCTAGTTCCCATGTGAGGTCCCGAATCCCACATTACTGCAGTCACAGTGAATAATTGGAGGTGGTTACATGCATATATTGCTCTCATCCAAGTAAGCATCTGCATACATAATGCTTCTATGAGCAATTTCCAGACACTGCTGCCCAGTACAAGCTGTAGAACTCGGCAACGTACAGTTTCGGCAGTCTTCTAGGTAGGGCTTCGGTGATCAGTGGAAGCAGCTGTTTTGTGGCACAATAATGAATATAAATTTACTAGGATCAAGTAACCTCACTGCGGCATGAGACCTGCTCCTTCACCCTCCCAAATTAGAGACCTGTCCCCCTAAAAGGAGTTTTCCCCCAATTGCTTGGCTCCCATAATTTCTGATCTTATGTTATCCTCTCCCCTTCCCCCAGGTGGTTGGAAGCTCTCTACTCTTCGTCCATGACTCCTCCGAGCTTGCCAAGGTTTGGATGATTGACTTTGGAAAGACTGTTCGATTACCAAACAAGCAGACACTAAATCACCGGGTGCCTTGGGTAGAAGGTAACCGGGAAGATGGCTACCTATGGGGGCTGGACAATCTCATTACCATCTTCTCCGATCTGGTGCACGACTAAGAAACTGATTAAATACCCAAGATTGGCTCCATTATTCGAGCATAAAAGGGCACCAGCATCTGGCACTCCGGCAGTGGAATTACTAGCGAAAGACAATCTCTGGATATTAGATTTTACGCCTCATCTCTAAAGACTAGTATCCACTTCAGTCTAATGTATTATAATTGTATTTTATTTATGATTTTTGTAGCCTCATAGAAACATAACACTGGAAATTGTGTACAGTTTAATGCTGGGTGATGCACATAGCTCCGTTCATTTTATAATTTGTATGCGTGTGTGTGTGCGCGCGTGTGTGTGTATATATATATATATATATCTATATTTTATTACATATTTGAAAACTGGTTCTTTATATTAATATTTTTTTTATATTTTTAATAAGGGGAATATTTTTTTTATCTCCTTTTTAGGATGTGAGTGTTCTGGTTTTGATTTTTGTTAACCAAAGAAATGATAGTTCATGTAAGCTGTTGCCCTTTCCAAATAATAAGAGCCCGCAATTGGCCATCCACTCGGGTGAGGTCAAGTGTTTCTACTTGCTGTATTTTCATTGGTTGTCAGCCCCTATAAAGCTGTACTATCACCTATAAAAATATCTCACCGACCTGCCCCTTGCACCCCCTCAGCCAGTGACCCGAGGACAAATTTCTCTTTGGACCCTGGGTAAAAACTGGAAGGGTGCAAGTGGGAGGACCAATCACAAGCAAGAGATTGCTGCTTGTGATTGGTCTTCCTGCTCACAGCTGCCCTCCGTCACCAACTAAACCAAACAAAGCCATGTAGGAGCCCCCACCACGACTGTGGCTAGGCTGAGGGAGCACATTAAAATGCAAAGGCAGCTTTAAGACATCTTTTCCCCCCTTTTCTTGGTTATGTAGAATGACACATTTTTAGGATTTTTGAATTCTCTAAAGAAAATCGTTCATACAGTTCCAGCAGAGATTAATGAGAGCCTTCTGTGGAGCCCATTTGAAAAAGTCGAAATATGCTAAAGAAAAACAGTCTGTGGGGACAGAGCCTTAATTATATAGATGGGGAATAGAGATTGGCAAGTGGTTTAGTATTCACAACACACATACTTTCTGCATAGACCTGAGGTCTTGTATCTGATCTTTGCACTACTCTCCTCCTGGGTCATGCTGCTCTTTGTAAACTAGGGGGAAATTTTGGCCTGGAATTAAGGGTTTTAGCTTAACCTGGCACAAACGTGTCTGAAGGAGCCGAACCTGTCTGATATTTACTGTAATCACAGCTAACTTTGGCTAAAACTTCAGAAAATGGAAGGAGAACCTTTGCTCTATGTGCTTGGGTCCTTTAGATGACATTAGAGTGTACCCATTGCCCACACGCAGATGTGGGAGCATGTTTGTGGGCTCAGTCAGTATATAACGTGTGGCCTTCTCTCTGTGTTCTGGTTGTACTCCCAGGCCAAATAGGTTTGGTGCAAAGTAACTGCATCCATTGGGTCCACTGCATTCTACGAGATGGATCAACTGCATAGCAGGAAGTCTCCAATAAGGAATTTTAAGTAGCACTCCAGATCAGTAAGTGATACACATCTTACAGTGGACCCGTCGCCTATACACCATGGAGTTTGGTGGCTGCAAAACAAGTATTCTGGAAAAGCCAGTGGGCCAAGTAACTCCCCCCAACTTGGGATGTCGCCAGTTTCTTACCACTATAGGTTCAGGCAGATTGGCGGCGGGCTCTACTGTAGGTGTAGAAGTGACTGTCGCACCCTTGGGGGTGTGTACCACTTCCTGATTTTGAGTAAAAGCTACATTGCCAACTTTCTGCCCTGTTTTTTTTGTTTATTTCACTTGTGATCTAATGTAACGATTGCTCAGGTGCTAGTTAAACTTTAGCATGACAAATTACTCTAGATCAGTAACCATAGAAACACAGTTCCTACCCTCAGGACTCCTCTCCACCACAAGTTCCAGTCCACCATGTTTTGGATACTCCTGGCATCTGTGATTCTTCATTTGGGTGGATTTTGTCTCTGTAGACCAGTGGTTCTCAAACTCGGTCCTCGGGACCCCACACAGGTCACGTTTTGCAGGTCACCCAACAGGTGCACAGGTGTATTCATCACTCACTGTCACATTTTAAGAGATCCACAGGTGCAGCGAATATCTCACTTGTGATTGTGTGAGGAGACCTGGAAAACATGCACTGTTTGGGGTCCTGATGACTGAGTTTGAGAACCTGTGCTGTAGACTGAATGGATGGGAACAGTGGCTAAGCCAATATGGTTGTAGAGAGTCAGTCCAATCGGGTTCATTTACCTTTCCCAGGGGAAACCTAGGTTGTGTTATGCTGGGTACACAGCCGATGCAGGTCCGATGGGCGATGGCGCTGACGACGCGTGGGTACACACTGCCCAATGTGAACGATATGATGTTCGATCCGCCGTATCGGACGACTTATCGTCTAGTGTGCGCCCGGCTTAAGTCTCCCAATCTGCATATGTTTTCTGTTTAGCAATAATTACCATACAATACAAATTGGTTATAGTGTAGTGTGCAGACATGAGTTACCGGACGTAGATTCTATTTCCAGAACAGAAGAAAGTTTTACTTGTAGCCAGTCTGTAGCACATCACGTTATTTTGCATACAGCGTCATCACCCATAGCCCAGGGTTG
The DNA here is from genome assembly GCA_031769625.1 of Taudactylus pleione. Lineage (NCBI taxonomy): Eukaryota > Metazoa > Chordata > Amphibia > Anura > Myobatrachidae > Taudactylus > Taudactylus pleione. The sequence goes on along the minus strand of JAUIMM010000506.1, from coordinate 337,830 downwards.
ACCAACACCTACGGATCTCCTGCTGGTGTGCCTGGCAGGGACTGGCAGCTCCTTACCAGCGGAAGATACGCAAGTTGTCTACCTCTTTTCTAGACTAAAGATATTACTGATCTAGAACATTTCATCATAATATTTGTAGTTTTATACAAAGTAATATGACTGATGCAGGGTGAAGCGACGGCTAGGCTCAATGACTGATATATATTTAGATCTATTTTTTTTTGTTCCTTTTTAATGAGAAATGACTTTTTACACTATTCCTGTAATGTGTTTGGAATATATGGTTTTTATAATAAACAAGACCCTTAAAAAGGACGGACTGCGTGGAACTATTTATACGCGGAAATTGTCCCTTGCACATTGTTTGGATACCAAAAAAAAAAAAAAGTTTATACTGTGCAAAATATCACAACTGCAAATAGACGTCAGCCGTGGTCATAAAAAAAAACTTTTTTGTTTATTTTTAGTTTTTTAACTCCATAACCAAATTGAAATCTAGTTTAACAGAACAGATGACATAGGATGTGCTGCGGCTGTAGTATCTGAACAGGAAACTGCAAATAGACCAACATGAAGTGAAACGTACAATACAAAATATCTTCCCCCAGCTTCTTAAGTCACTTTTATATATACAGTATTCTTTCTATGCTTGGAAACCACAATGTAAGTGAGTACAGCAAATGATAAACACAGAATGCATTGCTATGGCTGGTGTTTGTATAATTATTGGCTGTGTTTCAGATGCCACAGACAGGTTCAGCCATGCCGGGTAGTGCCAGGTCAGCAGTTTCTGCCCTGCCCGACTGCAAATGTCTCCATGTATTCTGAAACTAGAAGACTCACTGCCCGCTTGTCAATGTCACTATGTATTCTGACACTAGAAGACTCACTGCCCAACTGCAAATGTCTCCATGTATTCTGACACTAGAAGACTCACTGCCCGCTTGTCAATGTCACTATGTATTCTGACACTTGAAGACTCACTGCCCAACTGCAAATGTCTCCATTGTATTCTGACACTAGAAGACTCACTGCCTGCTTGTCAATGTCACTATGTATTCTGACACTAGAAGACTCACTGCCCAACTGCAAATGTCTCCATGTATTCTGACACTAGAAGACTCACTGCCCGCTTGTCAATGTCACTATGTATTCTGACACTTGAAGACTCACTGCCCAACTGCAAATGTCTCCATTGTATTCTGACACTAGAAGACTCACTGCCTGCTTGTCAATGTCACTATGTATTCTGACACTAGAAGACTCACTGCCCAACTGCAAATGTCTCCATTGTATTCTGACACTAGAAGACTCACTGCCCGCTTGTAAATGTCACTATGTATTGTGACACTAAAAGACTCACTGCCCGCTTGTCAATGTCACTATGTATTCTGACACTAGAAGACTCACTGCCCAACTGCAAATGTCTCCATGTATTCTGACACTAGAAGACTCACTGCCCGCTTGTCAATGTCACTATGTATTCTGACACTTGAAGACTCACTGCCCAACTGCAAATGTCTCCATTGTATTCTGACACTAGAAGACTCACTGCCTGCTTGTCAATGTCACTATGTATTCTGACACTAGAAGACTCACTGCCCAACTGCAAATGTCTCCATTGTATTCTGACACTAGAAGACTCACTGCCCGCTTGTAAATGTCACTATGTATTGTGACACTAAAAGACTCACTGCCCGCTTGTCAATGTCACTATGTATTCTGACACTAGAAGACTCACTGCCCAACTGCAAATGTCTCCATTGTATTCTGACACTAGAAGACTCACTGCCCGCTTGTCAATGTCACTATGTATTCTGACACTTGAAGACTCACTGCCCAACTGCAAATGTCTCCATTGTATTCTGACACTAGAAGACTCACTGCCCGCTTGTCAATGTCACTATGTATTCTGACACTAGAAGACTCACTGCCCAACTGCAAATGTCTCCATGTATTCTGACACTAGAAGACTCACTGCCCGCTTGTCAATGTCACTATGTATTCTGACACTTGAAGACTCACTGCCCAACTGCAAATGTCTCCATTGTATTCTGACACTAGAAGACTCACTGCCCGCTTGTCAATGTCACTATGTATTCTGACACTTGAAGACTCACTGCCCAACTGCAAATGTCTCCATTGTATTCTGACACTAGAAGACTCACTGCCTGCTTGTCAATGTCACTATGTATTCTGACACTAGAAGACTCACTGCCCAACTGCAAATGTCTCCATTGTATTCTGACACTAGAAGACTCACTGCCCGCTTGTAAATGTCACTATGTATTCTGACACTAAAAGACTCACTGCCCGCTTGTCAATGTCACTATGTATTCTGACACTAGAAGACTCACTGCCCAACTGCAAATGTCTCCATTGTATTCTGACACTAGAAGACTCACTGCCCGCTTGTCAATGTCACTATGTATTCTGACACTGAAAGACTCACTGCCCAGCTGTAAATGTCTCCATGTGTGCTCACACCACAGGGGGGTAATTAAAGTCCCAACATCAACGCAATGTGCCATTCTGTAACTGCATATCACGTCCTGCATGCAAGTTTTATGGTCCCACCTCCACAAGTAAACTTATGATGTTGGCACTACCGTAGTTAGCTGCTATGCCTGGCGGCAATTCATTCTGAACTAAATTCCTCCCCTATAAGACTCGCTGCCTGGCTGGGTGCAGTTAAGTCACGTCACTTGGGTGTTTTATTTCTTCACCATTTAAATATCTCAAGCCTTTGGGTAAACTAAAATCTTTATATAAATGATGTCTATAGCTGCAGGTCTGGTTTCTGTATTCTTTAAATTGATGGTTCAAGTAAGAGAGCTGCAGCTGATGTACACATCACAGTGTACAATGGGCAGACACTTCTCTTTAAGGGAACACTAAGAAAAGTGAAGGAACAGAAACCATTTTGGCATAAGGTTTCCATATACTATGAGGAATAGTTTTGAAATGCACTCGGCTGGCAGGGGTGAAGATCCCGACTGCTGCTAAAGGTAAGTAACCCCAATCTTTTCCCCCAACCCTCCCTTAGAGGTGCCTAACACTAATCCCCCCCCCTTCCCCGCTGCCTAAATCGAAGGGGGGGGGGGGGGGTGCCTGGCCTTAACACCCCCTAGCCTAAACCACCCCCCCACCCTGGCTTACCTTCGATCGGGATGTCTGGCTCCCGGCGTAGGTCTAATGACAGGCGTCGGGATTTTGATGCCTGTCATTAGACCCTTGCCGGGATTAGACAGTCAGGAAGCTGACTGTCCGTCGGCTTCCCACTCAGCCAGAGAGTTGAACCTAAAATGTCTCATTAAGTAGGATTATTCCTGTAATTGCTGTGGGGAACTGTTGCATAGTAAAAGCCTTCGCTGCTTTCAAGGTATGGAAAGCTATACAATAATATTTAAACTTTGCAAATTCTGTTCACATTGTATATTCGATAATCTGACACAACCAATTACCACATACAGTAATTGCCCAGACGTTACATATAGTGTGATACTAGCAGCTATGCATAGGAGGAACACAGACTTAATAATCAAATCCGGTTTACTTTATATAAAATCGCTACTAACACTATACACTGATGTCCCAGGGGTGCGTTACTGGAGTTTAGGGGACGAGGTAGTGATCCTGGAGTAGGCACTTATTCCTATGTACTTCCAGTCCCATATACACAACAATACATGAACATTTCTATGGCATAAATAGCCGATAAAGACCATAAATTGCAGTAAATTAGACATGTCCCCATATAGTTACAATAAACCCCCCAATTTTTTCTTCTTGGGTCAAATTGTATTTTAGGGTTGTTTGACCTGTATAAAAAGTCAGCCCAACGCTCTTCAGCTTTCAATTCTCTGAGCATTTTAGGAGCAATACTCTACCACTTAGCCCGTCTTGCATCCCACCCTCAGGAATCACGTAGGTATTCCCATCACAGGCTCTCTTAGGATCCAGGTGGAGAAGCTGGATGTTACTGCGGGTCACACACCCATATTCCCACAGCTGATAACGAAGGCTCTTGCCCTGCTTGGCAATGAGGTATATCTGTTCTATGTCATCTGAGTGCAGGGCAGGAGGGTTGGTTGGTGGATAATACAGTCCAGGAATTTCAGGATCTGGATGTAATGAGCCGTTCCACGTGCCAAATAATACACCTTAAAAAAAATGGAGCATATTCATTAGATACTTAATAATATCTATATAAAATTCAGCTTCTCAAGCGATTGTGCCAATTCTGGAGACTGGCATCGTATGTCTGTACCTGAGATAACCGCCCAATGTGCTCGGTACCCATGTCTCTGGCATGGCTCATGGTTAAAGTCCTCATCATATCTGCACAGCTTGTTAAGTAAATGGCTTTTCTGTGCGCCTGCTCAATGTACAGAACTTGTTGTGATCTGTTATGTGCACAGTGACACAAACGTGGCAGCACAGAGTGTGTGGAGTTTGTATATTCTCCCCGTCATGGGTTTCCTCTTGGTACTCTGGTTACCTTACTCCAAAAATATACCGGTAGGTTAATTGGCTTATGACAGAAGAAAAAAATATTCCTAGTGTGTATGTGTACATGTGGTAGGGAATACAGATTGTAAGCTTCACTGGGGCAGATGTGAATATGTGTGCGCTATATAAATAAATGGTAATAATAATAATAAATAGTGACCCTTCGAATATGGTGCACCGCTATTTATATTCTAAAGGTGCGTACACACGTAACTATTTTTTGAACGATTTAACTATAACGACGTCAGTTAAAAAATCTTTCATTTTTTTTGGGGGGGACGATAATCGTCCAAGCGCGCTCCCCTTTGTAGTTCATTGTCCATTCTGACTGTCCAATATAATGATTTTCGTTCAGAAAATCGTTCATGTTGTACAGAATGAACGATGTCCATTCACTGTAAACTTGATTAAAAAATTGTTCATGAAAATCATTGACAAAATCGTTCATTAATTTAGTAACCAAAGATTTTTCTAAACTATTTTCGTTCACTTTTTCAAGGTAAAATCTGAACGAAAATCATTGGTTTCTAAAATCGTTACGTGTGTATGCAGCTTAAACGCTAACCGAAACTATACCAACTAGTGTACATTCAGCATATGGCTACTGCCACCTGGTGGTCATTATACAGAATACATACATTATGTTCCCCAATGGCTTCTACTCATGTATCTAAGGGGTCTATTTATCATTAAATACTTGCAGCATATTCCCCCAAAACACCTGCAAATATTAAGTATCCTGCAGATGTACTAGGGAGGAATCGCAGCACATATCTTAGATATCTGTTGCGGACCCTAAATATGATGCTATCATATTTACCAAGCTCTAGAATCCAAAGCATATGGAGTTTCACCTGCACAGCTATCTGGAGATGGCAACTGCCGCTGTACCCTATAAATTTACTGGGACAGGGTTCTCCTGGTACCCTACCTGGCAATGGCCGCCGCACATGCCTGGGCAGTAGAGCGCTCATGTGCAGTAGTCTCCATAGACGAGTGAAGAGACAGCTAATGAGACACTAAGCACATCTCAGGGAAGGGCTCCTGTGTTATTTCATACATTCTGGCGGTATAATCCCATATTGAAATGCAGTTTTGGTCACTAATATCGTGCCCGGATCACGTAGCGTATGTTATTGTAGATAAATGGGCCCCAAACAGAGGTGTTGGCTGCCACATATACGTTTTAGCAATTGTACCGTTTCAACATATAGTCAGTTAAAAAGAAAAGGCACCATTGCTAGGCTGCTAGTACATATAGCTCCCATTCACTTCACTATACCAGTGTTTTCCAACTCCATTCCTCAGTGCATGTTTCCCATACTGCATGCTGGAAAACATGTGTAGATAAATTACTGACTGACACATTATAAATGATCCATAGGTAATACAAATTATTTCACTTGTGGTTCAGTAAGGAGACCTGGAAAACATGCACTGTAATGGAGCATACTCACGGTCAGATTTGTCAGATCAACGATTTGAACGATTTTACCAAAGATTTGAACGATTTTTGACTCCATTAAAATTAATGGAATCGTCCAAGTCTGACTGCAAACACATCAGATGTCAGATATCGTTATCTGACCATCGGGAACGCGCATCGTTCATCTGACAGATATGTCAGATTTTCCGTCAGATATGAACGATTGAACGATTTTTTAAAATCGTTAGCGTTCAGATCTGAAGAAAAATTTGACCGTGTGTATGCACCATTAGGGTTCCTTGAGGGCTGGAGTGGAAAATATTGCCCTATACAATGTTATTACACTGCCCCAATTTGTTTTCTTTCCTATGCAGATATTTAGGCGGAAACGGCAGCCTCTTTATTACACAGCGGTGCAAGGATCATCATCATCAACAACCATACCAAAAGGAGCTGTAAAGAGAATACATTATAGGAAAGGATACGGAATTAGAACGGGCAGCCCGTCAGTCAGGTGACGCAGGATCCGCTCTCTGTTCTCTCCTTCCATACCTCCTGTAAGGAGCGCACAGTGACAGCCGTACACCTCTTCTGCCAGGCAGGCCATATTAGCAGCTAAGATAGAGTAGTAAGGGTTAACATTCCAAGTTACCTCGGCCGACATAGTGATCTGTTCAGGGACTGTTCCCTCAGCTACAGCAGTGACCTCCTCATTATAAGGCATCAGATGTATTCTGTATCGCTGTACAATCAGGAGACTACAGACCGTGTCACACACTGATTCAGAGGGGCAGGTTATTGCAGCGTGACAGCGGCTTTATGCTAATGCCCCAGCATTATGGATTTCGCTGATAGACGCCAACTGGCTGCGGTGCTTATCCGCCGATGTGCGTATTAGGACGCACTATCAGAGATTGCCCCAGCCCTGCAGTGGTGCAGAATCTCCGTCTGAACATGGCAGCCAGTGTCAGTGCAACTGCAGCAAACATGCCCGCATCTTGCTAGCCACCCCGTTACCACCCAGAATCTCCCACTGCAATTGCCTCTCTCTGCGTCTGTTAGTGGTAACCATCAGGATGCTTGGTGCAGACTGAAAACATCGGCCACTTGCGTATGGCATTCACACTGCGAGCACCTCTAACTCAGGCCCACAAACCCTAGATGCCCTACCACTATCATAGATTGTACGTACAGGGTCGGCGCTGGGTTTCTCTGCACCCAGCACCGTCCTACTGCCCCCTCCGCCCCTTCCCTCCCCTGAGGTTATATCCTAATAGCTCCAGCTTGTGGGTGGAGGGCGGTGTTCTGTTCTCCTGGAGCCAGTTAGGCTGTGGTCCTGGAGCCTTTGTGCGGCCTAACAGACAGAACATCCCATGAGCTGACGCCACGTATGTAGGTGCAACCTGAAGGTGTCAAGTAACGTGTTGGGTAAGGCTGGATTGTGCACTCACCTGAGAACATTTCCCCCAGCTTGGTGTATCCTCTAGACATGGCTATTTGTGCAATTGTGTCCAGGGGGACCTCATGTTTAATACCCAATAGTCCTCCCGCCATCCATAGAGCAACCAGACCACACCTGGGGGGGAAGGGGGAGGTTAGAAAGTTTGGTACAGATTTTATTTTGTTACATTTTTTCAGGTGCAAAACATTAGATGAACAACATAACACCTGGAGCTTATTCAGAGTTACAGGCATTGTATGTAGGTCTTCGCCCATATTCAGAGCAAGGTGCACCACCTCTATCCTGCCGCGTGTAGAAATAGCCATCATCATTATTAGTGCGCATTTATCCATGGTGCAAGAGATCTGTCTGAAATGAGACGATTCTCTGCAAGCACTCAACTCTAAATAGCCCGCAATTGCGCCTACATGCCCCCAGAACACTTTGCATATGTGCAAATGCCTTGTTGCCCAGTTAAACCCATTCGCCTGCAAGTGAGATGCGTCTGTGATGCGTACAACTCAGAATCGCTCGTAGATGCCTGCACTTACTATAAATTGCAAGATCGTCCTCAAAGCGGACTTGCTTGCGACTCTGCCCCCATCTGTCCAGTGCAAGTAGGACGATGAAAGCATGTGTTTGATAGGTAGCAAAAGGTTACTATGCACAGGAACCTGAGTGCACGGTTTATAGTTCCAGCCTTGAAACCAACATACGAGATGAATCCACATTTTTATTAAAAGAACGCTGGTACTGGGGTCATTTTTTGGAGTACAAGTGAATCTGTACTTTCCTGCTGCCATCTTTGTGCCCCACTTGTGTTCTATATACAGTACACTGTGCATGTGTTTTTACTTACTGCGGCCCCTCCTGTATCAAAGATGGTATGTGCTGGTTATACAGGATCCACTTTAACTTCTCGCAGCATCTGAAACAGAAAAAGAAAGCTCTAACTATCCAAGCTCACAGTCACCTTCCCCAAACTACTACCTACTATATGTGCACCACAGAGATTTACCTGTCCTGTAGTTTCTTTATCAACTTTTTTAACTCTTCACATCCTCCAACCGATGGGTCGCTGCTGTCCGCCACCTTTTTAAAGAACTTGCTCTTCACCAGCGATGGAGGTGGGCAGAGGGTTGGCATTGGCGGTGGAGGTACAGGAATGGCAGGGGTAGCAGCATTCGACCCACCTTCTGGCATGAGTGCTGCAGAAACACCATGTACAAACTATCAGCCTCAGACTACAAAAATCGGATTTGAGCACCTCCACATTGACCTGCCAGAGAAAGAAATGTGAGTCTAACTATAATATAACAGTCGGCCAATCAGCTGATCATTACCAAGAACTAGCAATCTACAGCTCCGATTGGTCGATGAAATCCAACATGTTGGACAACTTAATTTACAGATTACAATCACTTTTTGGTCGAAATCGGTAATCGGTGTTCCCATACATTGGCGATTTTTTTTTTCTCCCAATCATCTGCAAAACGGAACTGTGCTGACCCGTCGCATATGTATAGGGGCCTCTAGTCTGTCACACCTAGGTTGGTGTATACAAAATCAATGACTTTTGCACTCTCTTCTGGGCAGCTTTAGCAATTAGGTAGAGGTATCCCACCTCCGGTCAGTTTTATTCTTATTGGCATTCGGTAGGGCAACAGATAAGCTCAGTTCTGTGCACTGGATACAGTTGTATGTAAACTTCAGATTTCATATATTTCTTTTCATTGTTATTACATATAATGTCTGCCCGGAAGACAATGTAGTCTGAAGGTGTTCTCCTTTCAAGAATGCTCTACTAAAGTGGTGGCACTCAAGCTGCTGGGGACCTTTACATCCCCTAACAGCAAAACTGTGGAGGGCATGCTGGGATTTGTAGTTCCACAGCAGCTGGCATCCCACAGGTTGTGTACCCCTGCTCTACTTATATACAGTAAACAAGATTCATAGCATCGAGCACAGATAACGACAACTAGTAAATTCCTTTTAATGCTTCTTCTCAGCCGTCCTTGGTGGATTTCGGGACCGATAACATACGTAAGTCTGGCAGACCTAGACACATCTATTTCCAGGGGGACGTGGGAAAATGCAGGTGACGCAATAGTGAGAACAAAATCTGTTCTTTCCTAATGGACAATACAGCATCTATTCCACTTATTGTGCATCGCTGGATGTTATTGGCCTTTCATTCAGCCATAGGACACTAGATGCTGGGCTTCAGTTTACTCTCTACTAGTATTCCTAAATAAGGTCCCTTCTCAGAGTGCTTGGGTGCAGGATGTATTTAACAGTATTGGTGGAGACTCATGGAAGTTTAAAAAGAATGAAAGGGATGTATAATACTATTGTTAAGTTTTTTTTGTTTGTTTTGTTTTTTTAAAACAATTTTATTCATTTGAATAAAGTGTCATGAAAGATGTATACAAAAAATACATGTGAACATTAGCATAAGAATTGATCATAATAGCAGACGTGGTAAAAGACAGAGGCATATTACAACATTGTAAAGATATCATACAATCTGCTAGAAGTATTAGAAGGACTAACAAAACATTGTTCACAATGATCACACTTCAAAAACAAAAGTGTTATAGTGTTTGGTGGGGGGTAAAGAGGGGAGAGGAAAAGACACACGAGGATAAAACAGGTCATTACAAGCACCAGACAGCAGAATACATCTGGTAGCAGTCTGATGTATCGGGGGGTACAATTTCTGTATGTTGACCAACTGGTGTAAACAGCTGGAGTGAGAATATGGATCTAACCTTCCGCCTCTATACGTCTCAAAAGGAACCAGGTAGTTGTCTCAAAAATTTGTATACCTTAGCCTGATAGGAGTCATCTAATTGATCAATAAATATGCCCTGTTTCTTGTGGAATCGTACGATTCCCTTATCAACATCAGGCAGCATGGCCTGTCTCTCATAGTGATATCGAGGAGTGAAGTTTCTATGGCTGAAATGGTAGAGGGGATGACTTAGAGAGCCATTTACATAGTATGAGTTTCTTGGCAGCTTTTAAAATAACACATAACAAGGGTGTAATAGTTTTCTTTTCAGGGCCTAAATCCCAGTGTACAAAATTAAGAAATAAACAAGGGCTGGGACGGCAGGTGAGGTGCAGTGAAAATAGTCGATTGACATAGTGAATCAGTTTAATCCAAAAAATATCTAATCTTGCCACATTCCCAAAAACAGTGAAAAAAGGAGGCATTCATCATCCTACATTTTGGGCAGGACCCATATGTCTCCTTTGAGAAGGGGAAATAAATGCTCTACAAAGAAATTTCAGGTGGGTCTCTTGTAATTTAGCAGACTAAGGGCCTGATTCAGATCTGCTCGCTAGATGCGGCCGCTCGCTCCCAGCGTATGGAAATTTAGCTAAGTGACGTCAAGGCAGGCGATCACACAGCAAGGCATAAGCACGCCCACTATGTCTTGGCGAGCGATCACTTTGTGTTTATAGACGCCCACCAGCCTGTCTTTAGCTGCACATTAGCGTATGTCATCTCCAGGAAGTATATACAACCATCGGGTTCCATCGAATCTGACCGCAGCGCTTGTGATTGACTGTACCCGACCGCAAGCACTGCGAGCATTTCAGTGTATTATTCAACCAGGTGACATGCACTATGACGCTGCCTGTTAATTATGCACGCCCCAGAAACGGAGTGAAAACACTCAGGCACGCCGGCGTCCGCAACTCCACTCCCCATTACTACTGGCCTGCCCCTGTTACCAGCCACAAACGGCCTCTCCTGTCACTCATTCCACTGGGCTGTCTTTTCAGCACAGCGAGCACATTCCGATCGCTCGTAGTAGTTTGCACATGCGCACTGCGAACTACACACATGCGCACATTAGCGAACATAGTCTGCAACGAGCGGCCACTTGCTAGCGAGCGAGTCTGAATCAGGCCCTAAATACTTTAGCACTGAGCCACACCTACGCAGCCATATTTCATGGGTGTCAATAGCAGGAATATCAGCAGTCCATTTCGCAAGTGAGCATTGCCAGAGCTTATCTCTAGAGGGGAGCAATAAGGTATGATATAGGTGACGAAATCTATATGGTATTCAGATAGTGTAGAAAACATATTGGAGAAGAGGGGGACCCCACCCTGATCAGGTGGATCTTTTACTGAAAGTGATTGAGTGAAATTCTGCGCCTGTAAGAACATATAAAAAATTGGTATGCGGCAAGTGAAGTTTATCCTGTAATGACCTGAAACCAAGCATGGAACCTCCGCGGTCGAAAACATCGCGCACGGCAGAAATCCCAATAACCTTCCAATAGTTAAAATTAGCGTTGTCTAATCCCGGGGAAAAGCACGGATTGCCCCAGAAACTAGTAAAGGGGGAAAGTGCGCTTAAGTATTTTATTAATATAACACCGTGCCTTGTAAACGTCATGAAACAAAATATTAGTCGACAAGACCGGGGACAGTAAATTGTTAGGTGTAACAGCGCTACTATTGTTAAGTTTAATAAAAGGGATGGCACTCAACACTAGAATGACTGTTCGTGAGTACAGGGCTGCATGTAACATGGTGTTCAGAGGGGAATGGAGGCAACAGGAAGCAAAAGACTGAGCGATAGTGGAAGGAACAGGCATAGCTTCCAAGAGTAATCTTGGGCCCTGGTGCAGCCATCACAGTGATTACACAAAGCCATGAGTGGTCCTGTCCCCTCTCCTCTAATAAATTTGATAAGTAACATAATAATCCCACCTCTAGGCCAGAGTGCTGCAGATTATACTCGCCCACTTTTTGAACGAAGGGGGTGAACTGATGCGGTTTGCAATCATCATGTTCCACCCACTACTGTGTGATGTCGTGGTTGGAGCTCTCATACTTTCTTCACAAAAAAGGGGGAGCACAATGGGCATTGTGGTATTACTGCCTCACAGCACTGAGGTCTTGGGTTCAAGGCCCTATCTGTATGTATATTCTCCTTGTGTTTGCATGGGTTTCCTCACACAATAAAAGAAAAGTAAAAACATACTGGCAGATTAATTGGATACTAAAAAAGCAAACTAAAAACACCCTGGTGTGACATAGGGAAGGTCCTGGTGGTTAGGGACAGGAAGTGGTTCCCCCCCTTCACCAATTAAACAAATGGCAATTCATATTTTTATTTTGGGAGGGGGGGTGTCTACCTTCCTGGAAGCTGGAAGACCCTCTCAAATTTGCAACCATTGCCCACAGAGTAGGCAACTGCAACACCGTGATTCTACTGTGTGTCCATGTGATAGGGTATATAGGGCATAAGCTCCACTGGTGCAGGACTGATGTGAGTGAATAATATGTGTGTTCTATATAAATAACTGCTAATAAATAATACATGAGCAGCAGTAGCACAGCTACAGGTGGGGAGGGGTCACAACGGGATCAATATCCCGGCAGTGGGGAGGCCGGCGCCCGAAACCCAACACCAGTCAGAATCCACGGTACGTAGTAGGGTTAGGTTTAACCTGCAGGGGGGCGGGGGTTAGGTTTAGGCACTAGAGGGGAGGGTTATGTTTAGGTTGCAGGGGTGGGTTTGGTCACTCTGGGGGTGGGTTAGGTTTAGGCACTGGGGGGGGGGGGGGAGTGTTGGATTTAGGCACTAGGGGGAAGGGTTAGGTTTAGGCACTAGGGGGGAGGGTTAGGATACCTGACAGGTGTCGGTATCCTAAACCTGTAGGGATGCCAGCGTTGTGGATCTGACATCTGGCTTCCCGTACCCAACCCGTAACAACCACCCATGGGAGAAGCAGCTAATAATTCCATGTAATCAGAGGCCATTACCAGCATATTGTACGGCTGCCTGTATAACACATGTATGTATGTATGTACAGCACCCACCCCTCCCACTACAGTGTATTATTGTGATGCATTATGATTAGAGCAGTGATAGGCAACATGATGCAGCTCAGAGGCCACATCGGGCCGTCCTCTAACCCTAAATTCAGTACAAGTTACACCCATACATATAATCAATGACAGAGACACCTATATAAGCATTAGAAGTAATAACACACAATTATGACAACAAAGTAGGATGGAGCTGGAGGCTGCTAGTGAAGGCCTGGGGTGCTGCCTGTGGCCTATCACTGCATTAGAGGCTGCCGGGGGCATGCTGGCACTTGTAGTTCTACACTCTATATGCCTCTCCCCAGTATGACACTACACCTCCAGCTGACAGAGAACATGGGATAGCGGGGACACAGCTACGGACCCATGACAGAAGAGCGGCCGGGTAATGGTCTCAACCTGCGTGGGGGGCTCGGCTGCCGCACGCACACGGGGGGTCACTCTGTCTGGCTCCAGCCAGCGGCGGGTGACGGACATCTCGCTCAGCCAATTGGCTCCTCTCTATTCCAGCACTCCATCACGTGACGCGAGCGAGAGGCGGGCCGCGGCAGCACCAATCAGCTGCGTGCTAGTGTACGTGATAGGGGCGTGGTCACGCTGCGCTATATGGTTTCCCGCCGGCCGCTCGCGCTCTGATTACTACTATAGCACCGCGGCCTAGTACTCACTGACCGACCGACCGACCCACCCCGCTGTGTGACTCCGCCGTACACCGACCCCAGCATCATCCGCATACAGGTAACGTGTCCGTATTCCGCCATTTTAGGTCAGGGCGTGCTGCCAGCGCTTAGTTACATGGGTGGCTCAGTGCTACAATGCCGGGTGTAGGGGCCTGGCTGCGAGAGTAACGTGCAGCCGCCATCTTGCCTGTAAGAACAAGGCCTTGCTGAGGTCTGGACTGGTGGGGTTTCTCCATGACTAGCTGGGGATAGGGATAGGTCTGTGAGGAGGTCTCCATGTGGGTCTGCTCCTAGTAGTGATAATGATTTGTATAGTTCCTTGCTATGTGTAACCCCTATCTGAGCCCCCCAATAGTGATCAGGTCACTAGGATTATTACTGCATGTGCTATATTCTCACTTGTGTGTAATATAATAAGACAGATCTCTTCATGAAATGCTAGAGATCATTGACTGTTCTGGTTAATAATATATATATATATATATATATATATATATATATATATATATATATATATATATATATGGTTCTGTATGCTTTTCCTTCTAGCCTCTGGTACAATGGCTGTCCAGGAGAGCCGACCCAACAATACCATCTACATCAACAATCTGAATGAGAAGATAAAGAAGGATGGTGAGTTCTACTGTCCTTTATATGTAGGGGGTTGTTTGCTCGTGGTAAGTGGATTGGGGGGTGGAGGTGGTGGTCTGTGCATGGGCGTTCCATAGCTGAGTCCGGGGTGTGATTATGAGAGGTAGAGGAATGGCTGGTGTTACTGGCAGGCTAGCTATGTGGGATTTGTGTTATAATATGCTGGTTTAATCACCGTTGTATTAATGGGTTCGCCTTTCTTACAGAGCTGAAGAAGTCCCTGTATGCCATCTTCTCCCAGTTCGGACAAATCCTTGACATCCTGGTGTCTCGCAATCTGAAGATGAGAGGACAGGCGTTCGTGATCTTTAAAGAAGTGAGCAGCGCAACCAATGCCCTGAGGTCAATGCAGGGATTCCCGTTCTACGATAAGCCCATGGTTGGTATTCTGATTCTGTCAGATTAGAATAAACAAACTTTTGCTATTTCTTCGATTCGTGAAGCCAGTTCATAGTGCTTTGTGTTCTCGGCAACTCATTGATCCAGATTCTTTATGCCAGTGACCAGTTGCCTGTAGTCAGGCTTCCTGCGAAACGTCCTGAATTAAATGTTTTAGATTGATGTCACGTGGATTTGTTGTACAAAGGTATTCTGTCATAGTATGTTCTAGTGGCCAACACTTCCCAGTGCTATACCAGTAGCGATGCTCTCTAGGAGGCATGTAGTGACTATGTTGACATGAGCACACCAGAGCCAGTTTCTCTACAGGGTTGCAATACTAAAAGCATTTTAACTATGCAGGCATTATAATTGGTTAAAGTAATACCATAGTGGCATTTTTTTAAGTTCTAATGCCTGCACAGTTAAAATGCTTTGCTTAGCGATACAACAATGGCCTGTATTCAACTAGAGGCAAAAAGTTTTCACCGTTGCGCGATTTTCGTCTGTTTCCGCAGTATCTCCCTATTCGATCCCAGGACGTTTCCGCCTAGGCGAGCAGGGCCCTCTACCCTCTTGTGCTTCTCCCTACTGTAATTTAATTTATCTCTTACTAGCCACTAGGGCAACTAACACTTGGCTGCTTATGCCGGTGTTAATGTCACTAATATAGCAATGTTTATCCATGTCCTGTATTGTATTGTAAGTCAATGGCTACTTTTTTGTCTATGTACTTTGTAAGGCGCTGCGGAACACTTGTGGCGCCATATAAATAAATAATAATAATAATAGACTTAAACTCCATAGGCAAAAGCAGGTGGAAAAGTTTCTCCACCCAAAGGCAGGAGAAATGTGTAAAATCCATACTTTGGGGTAAAAATGTGGGGACTTAGGTGAATGCGAAAAAAGTGTTTGAAAATTGGGTTAAAGTACTGGGATAGGTATTTTGGGGTGCCCTATGGATGGGACAGTTGTTTTTAGGATTGCAGCTGGCTGCAGCAGGTTTTTATTTTTTGTTCATTCTACACTTAACAAACACCAAAATATACTAGTATCCGTGTTCTCCCAGGCTGTCTTTTGCGGGTGCACCACCCGGCAAGAAACAGCCTACCACCCGGCACTTTGGGAGCCTGCAAGTGGGGACAGTATCTGGGAGCTGTATAAACAGGACCAGATCCTACAGACTTTGCAGCTTTTTCATAATCAGATGACAATTGATATATAAAATGTTATTTCATGTTTAAATCATAAGGTCAGGGTTTAAAACATTTTATTATTGCAAAGGCCCCCACCCGGCTACTTCTTGAAGAAACCTGGCTGGAAACATTTTCTGTGGAGAACACTGTAGTATCCATTTACATGTACTCCAAATTTAACTACAGCAATTTATTTTTCAAAAGACATTGCTTAATATAATTTTTCCACACTTATGCAAATATGCATATAACAGCCCTTTGACTCAAAATAAGATCCCCAATTACTTTTATTATGGCTAGTACACTTCTATATTGATGATGAGTTAGGCTTTATTGGGGGTACAGACTGTTTTTCCCCAAAAAACTGACCATTTCGCCTGTTCCGCTATTCACTGCCTTTGCCCATATGCTTTTTCGCCTGTTTTACAATTGAATAGGGCGAAAAGCGGGTGTGCACATTGAGTGAGCACGCGAAAACTTAGCCTCAAAACAGGCGAATGAGGCGAAAACTTCACACTTAGCCGATCTCTGCTTTTCACGACTAATTGAATCCGACCCAATGTATAGATGCTAGAGCTGGCCTTCTAGTCTGTATATAAGGTCTACATAACCTATGTATCCCCTATAGGAGCTCTGAAAGCAGAAGTACTCACACTGCAGTTTAAGAGCAGGCAACTAGGCTAAAATACATGGCTGCACAAATCTCAAGTCAGGAGTAGATGCTGCATTATGGAGACTTTCAGGGCATTGTAGATTGATTTTGGGGAACTTACTCTGCCCCTAATAAGACTTTACGTTAACCCTTTTTTGGTCTTTTCATTCTTTTTCACTAACAGAGAATACAATACGCAAAGTCTGACTCCGACATCATTGCCAAAATGAAAGGTACTTTTGTAGAGCGAGACCGGAAGAGGCAGGAGAAGAGAAAGGTGAAGGGACAGGAGGCAGCAGCTGCCAAGAAAGCTGTGCCAGGGGCACCTGTAGTGCCAGGCTTACCTGGGCAAATGCCAGTAAGTTTATATCTGAGATTTTTCGATTCATCCCCTCTCTACAGACTACGTCTTATAAGTGTTTTGTGACTTTAGGGAATGCAGAATATCCATGGAATGACCCAGGCTCCTCGTATGATGCACATGGCTGGACAGACACCATATATGCACCATCCTGGCATGATGCCACCTCCAGGTATTGCTCCAGGACAGATCCCACCTGGTGGCATGCCTCATGGACAGATGATGCCAGGACAGCTTGCACCAATGCAGCCAGTAAGTGATTCCTAATACATACAATAGGTCTTCTCTGTGCCTTGTGGTATTCAGGCCTCACTCCTGTCCTGTCTCCTGCATGGACAAATGGGTCTGTAGAACTTGTACTGTGTACCTACTTTGTATATGGTGTATTAGTAGCTTCCTGTAATAGATCTGAATTCTACATTTGTTTTAATGCTGTATTGATGGCCTGTCCGCACACACAGATGAGCTAACATCCACATTCTGTCTTGCCCTTCAGATTTCTGAAAACCCACCAAACCACATTCTCTTCCTCACCAACCTCCCAGAAGAGACAAATGAGTTGATGTTGTCTATGCTCTTTAACCAGTGAGTATCTCCAACCTCTCTCCCCTGATGTTACATGCACTTTCTCGGTTTACCTTAAACATTTAAATTAAATGGTTTTTTTAAAGTCAGTGATTTGTCCAATTTGATCCAGTTAACACGTCTTTACGCCCCCTAATCTCCTCTTTCAGGTTCCCTGGCTTCAAGGAGGTCCGTCTAGTTCCTGGGCGTCACGACATTGCGTTTGTTGAGTTTGACAATGAAGTTCAGGCTGGCGCTGCCAGAGAATCGCTACAAGGGTTCAAGATCACCCAGAGCAACGCCATGAAGATCTCATTTGCTAAGAAATAGTCTAATATGGGCTCTGGAAGTTCTCTCAAGCTTCAGTTGGTCGTCTGGGTTTCGGAAAATCTCTCCAACTCGTTGTACGGTTGGTTGAGTCAAATATTGTTCAGACTTTTAAAATTTTACGTTTATTGCCATCTTTCATCCAGCATTTTAAGTGGGTGAGTATGGACTGGTTTATTTTATATTTTTGTATTATGAGCATGTTGAAAGCATTGCACCCAGAGTCTGCCTGCCAGACATTGTACCTGGAGCTTTTGAATAAAGACTTTTATTTCCATTTCTTTGTTCTTATTGAAGTAAGAACAATGCAAGCCCTTGGGGCACTCTATCCTGCATTTATTATAATATGTAGCTACATTATTTTTAAGAGCCTTTGGGGAGTCTTACAGACTTGGGGAGAAGCGGGCAGTTCAGCATACTGTGAGACTATACTTTGTATAAAGTGAGCACCCAGTCAGTTACTGAAGGGGACTGGATGACTAGGAGTGTAGGTAGAATAGTGCCAGGGATGAAACATGAGGAAGGAGGGCCCTGCCCATGAGAGCTTGCATGAACATATGTACCTCAGGGAGGGGGCAGCGATGGCCTCAGTGTCCCGAAACGGAGACAGGTCCCCATGTTGGGAGAGGGAAGAGACCAGGATCTACGTTGTCTGACTGAGATTTCCTGGCTTCTCCCTCTCATCTGCGGAGGCCGTCTGTGTGACCCCATGGGTCACTTTAGCCGGCCGATGTTCCACAGATTATCCGAAACGTCGTTGGACAACGCAGCTCATATGGTAATGCAGCAGGAGGCAATACTTATATCTGCACAGACGGCATTGCTTGCGAGCAGCTTTGCAATTACATCTGAAACCGAATAAGGCCCAAAATCCTCAAATGAAAAAAGATGAAACAAATGACTGCGCTGGTGTGCAAGTTTCTTTTTCATTAATACTAATATATGATAAATCAAGGTTTGCTCTCTATTAATGAACAGGAGGCTTGTTCAGTTACACCAATAACTACACATATATAACAGCAATCCTCATATGACACCAATGTCTGGACATATACATATACAAATATAGATTTAACATATGGGTACCACAGAAAATTTATATTGCTTTTGATCAAATCTATCCTATATACCAGAGGTTCCCAAATGCAGTCATCAAGGCTCCCCAACAGTTCAGGTTTTAGAGATATCCATGGTTAAGCACAGGTGGTTATATCAAAATGACTTTGGTACTAATTAAATCACCTGTGCTCATACCATTAGTGGTTGTATGAAATGAAACACATAAAATACCCATTATAAGCTGTGTGTATGTAAGGGATCGGCACTCACGTGTGCTAGTTCAAATCTTCAGAAGACCGGGGTGCACAAAATCCTTAACCTGGCACGGGGCAGACACTAAATACAAGACTTGGCTTAGGCAGCACTCCACAGACAACAGATGAGCAAGGCTTGCTTACAGCAACGTTTCAGATGTTTATTACATCTTCAAGGCATATACCTTGAAGAAAGATGTAATAAACATCTGAAATGCTGCTGTAAATAAGCCTTGCTCATCTGTCTGGAGTGCTGCCTAAACCAAGTCGTGTGTATATGTATGTACACAGATCTTGAGTCTCTTTTGCTATTTTGAGTGTTTGAAAAATGCAAGTTCCTCAACAAGTTACTGTAGTTTGGCACAAACAGTGTCTTTAGACTACAACCACACACAGCAGAAATAATTGCATTCACAAGAGAGCAGCTTTAGAATATAATATCCAAGCCTTGCAGGCCTGTCTCTGCAGTCACTGGAATGTGTGCATTCTATACTAAGCAATGCAGCAGCTCCTACCTCCAAGCAAGACTCTGCAGGATTCTATAACTCTGTTCTGTTTCTAAGAGTAGGTCAGTGTTTCCCAACTGCAGTAGGAAAAAAGAACTCTTAAGGAGATCTGTAAATCATGCGCTGTTAGTGGTCCTTAGGACTGGCGGTTGGGTGATAAACCTGAGATCAATTTGGGGGAGCAAGTTATGAAAGGTGTCTGCATGAATATGTGCTAATGCGATTTTTTTTTTTTTTTTTTTTTTTGTACTGGAGCTGTGATGTAAGTCTGGGTGTGCTTTTGTCTTGGTGCTCTGGAAAAGGGCAAGGGTTTATTTTTACATTTCCAAAATGAACGTAGTGATGCAACAGCTGAGCGCAAAACACCTAAACCGTGTATGAAACACACACAAGTGCATATGGAAAACACTGGATATAAGCGCACACAGTATAACACTACGTTTTGCTGATCATAGGCTAAAAAAAAAAACTGACTTGAAGGCAAAGCAAGCATCCTGCTGCCATGGCAACACCATTAAGTTTTAGGTCTTAACATAAATCTGAGGATAACAGCAATTTATTAGCAACTGTGTTGCACTGCTTATCAAGATTTCAATCCCATTACTAGTCAGACCCTCACCCTATGAGGACTGTTCTCATGCATCAGCTGACCAATCTGCTCACAATGTACTTATTTTGGGGGGGTTCAATTGTTTTTGCGTGCCAGATTGTACCTTATCCCCCATCTAAACTGATGGGGGATATATTCAATATTTCTACTTCAGGGTCCATAGGGTATCCACAGGATACCTTGGGGTATAGGTGATGACGTCAGTCTTCAGGCACCACAGAGTTAAAGTTTTCAGCCTCCCAGGATGCATCTGGGTCCCTCTCCTATACCCCGCCCCCGGGCCAAGGCATCTCAGTTTCGTCGGTGCCTGGCCGGAGTCGGAGGCACTGTGCAGAGGGGGGCTATGAAGAGCCCCTGAAGTTTCTTTTAAAGGCAGCGCTGGCTGCACATCTGGGAGTACAGCATGGACAGTCAGTACTGACGTCCATGCCGTCTCCCCTACACCCCGCCGGTACCAGAACGCCGGTACTGATCCGGGGATGCTGGTAGACATCTGGGGTCACGGCTAGCGGTGTCCCCAGATGTTTTGGACCATGGCCGGATCCAAGGGGATGCAGGTAAGCAGCGGGGTCCCGCGGTGGGTCCCCGCTGGTCACATGGTCCTGAGTCCCCAGGCAGGGGGCTCCCTGGGGACTGGCTGCAGCGTGGAGCCAGGCGACCAACCTGCGCTTCCACTACCCCCTGGGACAGCGGGCCGCTGCTGAGCGGCATGCGCTGCGGCGTCCCAGGGGTTAAATGCATGCCAGGGGAGCGCGCTTTCCCTGTCTCACAGCCGGCGCCTCCCCTGCTGCACACAGCCTCTCTGCTCTGCCTGATTGGCCAGTGTGTCAGCTGTCCTCCCCAGGCCGGCCTCCTTCTTCTTCTGCTCCTCGGTGGCCATCTTTAAAGCATGGTGAACACTGCTGGAAGCCTGTGAGCGGTGGCATTGCGGTCTGGGTCCCCCAGCATACCTCTCCTCTGTCACAGGTCAGTGTGTGCAGCGCTGAGTCCTACCAGCCTGAGGGTCTGAGTAGTTGAGAATCAGCGCTAATAGTGCAGGGATTTGTTTCTTCTGCATTGTATGTGACTGAACTGCTAGCCTGCTGTCTGTACTTTCACTTTCTACTGTCAGCTTTATTACTGTCCCTGATCTTGCTCTGCTCAAAGCCCTTGCGGTGTGCAGGGTGTTATTCACACTATACCAATACGTATAGGTGTGAGTGTCACATACTTACCATCATGTCTGAGACTGATTTTCCTCTCCAGCTCATGTGTACTAAATGTAAGGTACCAATAGCGGAGGGGGAGGGTAACGCGGAGGGGTTATGCCCCCAGTGCCTGGCACTGTCACGGCCGATTATGGTCCCGGTACAGGAACCTCCCTGGGCTTGTTTCGCTAAGGCGTTTACAACCCTTGTGGGCCAGCTAGCTCCGCCACCTGCGTTTACCCAGACGGGTTTGTCCCAGCAGTCAGTGTCGTCACCCATGCGGGAGTTCCCGAGACAATTGATGGTACCCCACAGTCTCCCTGTCCCTTCCCAGGTTTCTCCGGAGCCTGCGTGGGTTAATACTCTTAACTACATCGGTTCAGCAATTGTCCGATGTTTTACAGGGGGAGTCTGTGTTGCGGCCTCATAACGGCCGGTGGCGTCTTTATCTGCTCCTTATGGGGATGACGATGAGACGTCAGATCATGGGGAGATTCTGGATCTATCTGACCAAGAACCTCTCCGTACCAAAGAGCCGGACGCTAAGTCCAAGGTGTATATCCCTGGTCTTATTCCAGCGGTCCGCTCGGCTTTAGTTATTGAGGATATTGATCCTTTGGTGGCCACATTCATATATGCCTTTTTAAGGATATTAAGGGTGAGGCTACGGTTTCCCTCTTTCTGATCAATTAGTGGATCATTTAGAGGAGGCGTGGAAAAATCCAGGTAAACGGTTTCAGCCCCAGAGACGCTTAGCCGTGGCTTATCCGTTTGCGGTCAATTATTTTTCTAAGCGGGAATCCCCTACGCAAGTGGATTCACATGTCACACGCCTAGTCAAAAGTGCCACATTGCCTATGCCTTCGATGTCATCCTTGAAGGATGTCACTGACCGCAAGGTGGAGATCTGCCTCAAATCCGTTTATTCCCTTGCAGGGAAGCATCCAGACCGGCTCTGGCCGTGTGTTGGGTAGCCAGAGCTATGGAGCGCTGGGCGGATAATTTGGAGGCGTCTTTGGACTCTGACTGTTCGGCTGAACAGACCGAGTTGGTGGGCAATCTCCGAGACTCGGCCACTTACATTAATGAAGCGGCTTTAGATATTTGTATGCTCACCTCTAGGATCTCCTCTGCAGCTGTGGCTGCTCGTCGCACCTTATGGTTGCGTTCTTGGAAAGCGGACGCGGATTCCAAAAAGGGATTAGAAGGTCTGGACAGGTACTATTTGGTCCAGATCTGGACAAAATTGTAGTTACGTTGGCAGCAGCAAAATCTGCATGTCTTCTGACTGCTACGATTCCTTCTAGTGCTGGTGGGTCGTCCTTTTGGCCTCACAGGGCCCAAGGTAGGCCTAAAGTACAGTCCTTTCCAGGCAGGTTGGGGCCAAGAAATTGTCCAAGCCTAAGAAACAGGTCTGGAGTACCAGACGTCCGGCTCCTAGGTCAGATAACAAACCTGCGGCCTGACGGTCCAGGCCTCCTTTTGGGGGTCCCCAAAGTGGGGGGCGCCTGCTTCAGTTCGCCCGGTGCTGGTCACAGTGCATGTTCCAATTTCCCAGAGGGGCCTGGGTTTCTATTCCATTCTATTTTTGGTGCAGAAACCCAATGGGTCTTACCGTTCAATACTAAACCTAAAGGCCCTCAGCAAGTCCTTGAGGGTGCCTCTGTTTCGGATGGAGACCCTGCGGTCCATTATTCTGGCACTGGAACCTGGGGACTACATGGTGTCATTGGACATCCAGGACGCTTACCTGCATGTCCCTATTCTTTTGCGCCATCAGCAGTTCCTCAAATTGGCAATCTGCAACGAACATCTCCAGTTCCGGGCACTGCCTTTTTGGCCTGGTGACTGCTCCACGGGTATTCACCAAGGTCATGGCTGTCATGGCGGCTCTCCTGCGGACGCAGGGAGTCCGACTGTTGCCTTATCTGGACGACCTCCTGTTGATAGCGGGGTCTCCAGAGCTTCTTTTACACCATCTGGATCTGACGATTGCGGTACTGCAACGTCACGGCTGGTTGACAAACTGGCAGAGGTCCACTCTCACCCCGTCTCAGAGGATCCTGCACCTCGGGGCCTTATTGGACTCCAGGCAGCAGTGGATCTTTGTGACGGAGGAAAAGATCCTTGCTTTATAGTTGAGGGTGCGCAGTTGTCTGCAGTGTCGTCGAGTGTCGATACACTTGGCAAAGAGGTTATTGGGCTCAATGATGTCGGTATTCGACATGGTGGAGTACGCCCTATGTCACTCCAAACCTCTGCTGCTATTGATCCGGTTCAGATGGAATGGATTGCCTCAGTGTCTCAAGTCCCAGACGATGGGGCTCACTCCGGATGTTCGCCTGTCTCTAACCTGATGTTTGCAGACAACCCACCTCAACAAGGGTCGCCCGTTCTGGGTGGCGAACTGGGTCCTGTTAACAACGGACGCCAGTCTCCGGTGCTGGGGAGCTGTCACGGGTCCACACTTGTTTCAGGGCAGGTGGACTCGGGCGGTAGCGGAGCTTCCAATAAACATTTTGGAGCTCCATGCGGTGTCAAGAGCTCTCCAGCGGGCACAGCCGGTTCTCCAGGGTCACCCTGTGCAGGTCCCGTCGGACAAAGCCACCACGGTGGCCTATTTAAACCAGCAAGGAGGAACCGGGAGAGTGGTCTTTATACCAGGACGTCTTTCGGAGTCTGGTGGACAAGTGGGGTCTTCCAGAGATAGACCTCATGGCGTCCCGGCACAACAACAAGTTGCCGGTGTACGGGTCTCGAACATGAGACGAAAAGGCGTCTCTGGTGTATGCCCAGTCCGTCTAGTAGACGTTCCAGTTTGCCTACCTTTTCCCTCCGTTTTCCCTTCTTCCGCGGGTATTACGGAAATTCAAATCAAGAAGGAGGTACGCTACTGTTGATAGCTTCCGAGTGGCCCAGACGGCACTGGTTCTCCGACCTCCAGAGTCTGTCAGTAGACGTTCTTCTGAGGTTACCATTACGATCGAATCTGCTGTCATAGGGTCCTTGTCTTCACCCGGACCTGACTCTGTGTGGCTGTTGAAACGGTCATGCTAAGGTCCAGAGGGTTTTTCTAGCTCCGTGGTGCAAACCATACTAAGAGCTCGTAAACCTTCCTCGGCAAGAATCTACCATCGTGTGTGGCATACTTTCTTCCGGTGGTGTAGACCTAGAGGGTATTCCCTTAGGGAGTTCCGCCTGTCTAGGGTGTTGGCTTTCCTACAGGCTGGACTGGATCATGGGCTTCACCTGGCTTCTCTGAAAGTGCAGGTGTCTGCCCTGTCAGTCTGGTTTCATCGTAGGATTGCTGCGCTCTCTGAAGACCCCCTTTTCTGATTTTTCATAGGAATAGGGCGGTGCTTCGCACTCGTCCGGGATTCCTTCCCGAAGTGGTATCCAGTTTTCACATCAATGAAGAAATTGTTGTGCCGGCTTTCAATTCACCTGGACTTTCAGTGGGTGACGCCACTTGGGATGTTGTGCGGGCATTGAGAATTTATGTTGACCGCACTTCTTCTTTTAGGAAGTCGGACGCCTTGTTTGTCCTCTATGGCTTCTGTAAAAAGGGTTGGCCTGCTTCAAAGTAGACTTTGGCAGGCTGGATTCGTATGGTAATTTCAGAAGCTTATCTTCATGAAGGTCTTCCAGTTCCCTCCTTGGTGAGGGCTCATTCCACTAGGTCTGTGGGTCCTTCATTTGCAGCTAGACGTGGTGCCTCTGCAGTTCAGATCTGCAAGGCTGCTACGTAGTCTTCTGTCAATACCTTTGTGAGGTATTATGCTTTTGACATCTTTGCCTCTTAGGATGCTTCCTTCGGGCGGCGGATTCTCCTCTCAGCACAGGAGCGTCCCCACCCTTAAAGGATACTGCTTTGGGACATCACCAAGGTATCCTGTGGATACCCTATGGACCCTGAAGTAGAAAATATGAGATATGGTAAGAACTTACCCTTGTTATCTCTATTTCTACGAAGTCCATAGGGTTCCACAGGACTCCCGCCCTGTCGCACCTGTACTTCAGATGGGCTTTATTCTGGTCACCGGTTTTTCCGTCTCCCTATGGTGAGAATGTGATTCTTGTGAGTGTCCAGATTTTTTTTCTTCTCTCTCTTTCTTCTCCTCCTCCGGCCTATGGCTTGTGACGTAACTGAGATGCCTTGGCCCGGGGGCGGGGTATAGGAGAGGGACCCAGATGCATCCTGGGAGGCTGAAAACTTTAACTCTGTGGTGCCTGAAGACTGACGTCATCACCTATACCCCAAGGTATCCTGTGGAACCCTATGGACTTCGTAGAAATAGAGATAACAAGGGTAAGTTCTTACCATATCTCATATTTTTTTTTTGTCATGTCCAAATAGCCAGGTAAAGTGGCTAAACCGGTCTAAAGTCCAGGTTAGCGTGCCCTATAATAGGACTTTTCAACTATTTCTGCTCGCATGAGGCAGCCAGCAGAAATTATGCGATTGGGTGGCAATACCACCACCACCATCATTCTATTGAGCATCACTATATCTTCTATAAAAGTGGCAAAATGTTACTCAATAGAGAAACTCATAATGTATATATTGAGCAGACAGTTATTAAATGCTGTGGAATTTCTACTTCAGGGTCCATAGGGGATCCACAGGGTTGACCTTGGGGTATAGCTGGATCCATGGGCACCACGCAGTTTAAAGCTTTGCTGCTCCCAGGATGCACTTGGGTCCGTCGTCCTCTATACCCCGAGCCACAGGCACCTCAGTTTTAGTTGGTGCCCGGCCGGAGTCGGTCACCCTGGGCAGTGGGGCTGCATAAGCAGCCCCTAAGCTTTATTTTTATTTTTTTTCACAAGAAGATTTTATTTATTTATTTTTACTTCTTAAGAGCGCCAGCATCAGCCTGTCCATCTGGACGTCCATGCTGCCGCTCAAACAGCCCCGCTGGCGCTGCAACGCCAGTACTGATCTGGGGATCGCAGCGGGACCCCGGAGTCAGTACAAGCTTGGCTCCGGGACGTCCCACAGACTGCTGCCGGGCGCACGGGGCCAGGTAAGCCGCGTGCAGCGGCTTACCTGGAGAACAAAGGCAGTCTTCAGCCGCCGGTCTCTGGGGACAGACCAGCGGCGGTGGGCTCCCCCTTTTCAAGTATACCCCGCGTGACCGCTGGACCACCAGGGTGTAAGTACCGGAAGGGAACCTGGCATCCCTGGGGGTTAATCACTAGCCAGGGGAGGCAGCCTTCCCTGCTTTAGCGGCTCCTCCCCTCAGCCCAGCGCGCCTTCTCTCATGCGTGCTGGTGTCACTGGGCTGTTCTCTCTCTCGGCCACTTCTCCTCAGAGCTCTCCGGCGGCCATCTTCTCTCAGAGGACCGGTCCCCCTGCGTACCTCTCCCCCTGCAAAGGACAGTGTTCGCAGCGCTACAGCCCTCCCAGACACTGAATCTGGGAGGTTGATTGTAGCTGAAGGTGCAGTTAGTATTACTTCTCTGCATGGTATGTGACTTTTGCTAGTGCTGCCTGTCTGTGCTTATTTCTACTTACTGTCAGCTTATACCTATCCCTTTCCTTCTCCTACGGCCCGCAGGTGTGTGGGGGAGGGGTGTTCTTTCTGTGTACCTCACTTATATAGATCTACCTATTTGTGAGGTCCGTCACATACAGCGGTGTGCTACTCAGTACCATTTTGTGGGCTGTTTGTGTTGCATACTTGGGAGTGCGCAGGTGTTATACGCCTCACCTCTTTTCGGTGATACATTTTTATTGCAAAAGCTTTGTGTCATGTCTGATGAGAATAAGCGCTCCGTGGCTCATGTTGTTTTCCTGCCGACGCTGTTCGGCAGGGGTTGATGGGGTGGATTTGTCTCAGGACGGTCTGTGCGGGCGGTGCCAGCTGGTACCTGGTCCCTCTAAACCCCCGGTGGCGCAGGATCCTCCTTGGGCGAGGAGCCTCTCCATTGACGCTCCGTACCTTCTTCCTCAGCGTCGGGACCTATTGTCTCAAGGGCCCTGCCTTTACCCAGATCTGGGTCTGCTGTCTTTGACGGCGTGGCTCTTGACACAGCCGTCTTGAGGTCTCGGGGCTTTTCCAGTTCGGTTATTGGTACCATGCTCAGGGCACGCAAGCCTGCTTCCGCACGGATTTACCACAAGGTGTGGCGCACTTTCAGTGGTTTGAGTCCAGAAGCTATGATCCCCAGGTGTTCTGAGTTTCCAGAATCTTGGAATTTCTTCAATGCGGTTTGGACCTTGGCTTACGCCTTGCCTCTCCTGAAGGTTCATGTGTCCGCTTTGTCCGTATTGTTCCAACGACGGATTGCTAGACTGCCAGATGTTCACACCTTTTTCCAAGGTGTTCTCAGGATCCAGCCTCCCTTCGTGCCTCCTGTGACTCCTTGGGACTTGATGGTGGTGCTACGGGTCCTGCAGGGTCCTCCTTTTGAGCCTCTTGAGTCTGTGGAACTCAAGTGGCTGACATTTAAGACCGTTTTTCTCCTGGCAATTGCTTCTGCCAGGAGGGTGTCAGAATTGGGGGTGCTTTCCTGTTGTCCTCCTTTTCTGATTTTTCACCAGGATGGAGCGGTGCTCCGCACTCGTCCTGAGTTTTTGCCTAAAGTGGTCTCAAAGTTCTACATCAATCAGGAACTTGTTGTGCCAGCTTTTCAGTCACCTGATCTTTCAGCTGGTGAGGCTTCCTTAGATGTAGTCCGGGCGCTTAGAATCTATGTGGACCGGACTGCTTCGGTTAGGAAGTACAATTCATTGTTTGTCCTCTTTGTTGGCAGGCCAACCCCTCTTGTGAAAACCAAACAGACGTTAGCCCGTTGGCTTTGTTCCGTTATTTGTGAGGCTTATGCACAGGAGGGTTTACCTGTGCCAGCCTCTGTTAAGGCTCATTCTACTCGTTCTGTGGGTCCCTCTTGGGCTGCTAGACGTGGTGCCTCTGCTGTTCAGCTGTGTAAGGCGGCCACTTGGTCTTCAATTCAGACGTTTTTTGAGGTTCTATGCGTTTGACACCTTCGCCTCTCAGGATGCATCCTTTGGGCGCCGGGTACTCCTTTCAGCACAGGAGCGTCCCCGCCCTTAGTTGAACTGCTTTGGGACATCCCCAAGGTCAACCCTATGGACCCTGAAGTAGAAAACGAGAGATATCTTAAGAACTTACCTTTGTTACCTCTGTTTCTACGAAGTCCATAGGGTCCACAGGGCGCCTGCCCTGACGCACCTGGCTTCATATGGGCTGTGTGGCTGGTCACTGGTTTTCCGTCTCCCATCTCTGTGAGAGTGGTTTCTTGTGTGTTCCAGTCTTCCTTCTCTATGTTTAGTCTCCTCCTCAGGCCTTGGCTGCTTACCAACTGAGGTGCCTGTGGCTCGGGGGCAGGGTATAGAGGAGGACGGACCCAAGTGCATCCTGGGAGCAGCAAAGCTTTAACTGCGTGGTGCCCGTGGATCCAGATCCAGCTATACCCCAAGGTCAACCCTATGGACTTCGTAGAAACAGAGATAACAAAGGTAAGGTCTTACCATATCTCTTGTTTTCCTGCCCTAAGAAGATCACTAGGCCATGTATCGGCCCAATAAAACAATTACACCAAAAGTTGCTGAGGCTAACAATTTCCGGTCTGTCAATCCCATCAAGGAACTTGACAATGGTTCTAATTGTATTTATTGCAAAATTCCTTCATATCTAAATGACCTATAACTGTCGGCAAAATCCAGTTGAAGCCACAGCTTGGCTATGACTATTACTACCGGAGCCTGGCTGGATTGCCGGCAAAGAAAAGAAGTCAATTAAGTTGGCTCAGGAGTTTAACATTGGCAGGCGTGTTTATAGATATGTAATAAAGAAGAGCTTTGCTAACACCAGAGAATGGCGACTATCAAATCAAGAAGAAATCCCAGAGTCACTGCGGTGACAGAAGGGGATTCCATATGGGCCATCTACCAGCACAATTTCCCAGATGTGAGAACAGAAATGTTATTTTGTTAAAGATCAGCTGATATAAATCAAGAGTCAATTTGCAGTGGTCGCCAAGAGACGGCAATATACAGGGAAGTCGGAAAGTCCCTCCGCTATGACTATGTGCTAAGTGTGTGAAAGACAGTGGTGCCTCTAGAAGGTGGTCTGCAGTACTGTTCCAAATTCAAATAGGGGCACCAAACCAACTACCACCCTATATGCTGCCAAACATCACTGGCTGGGACTCACTGGCGGTTGGTATGACCCCTTTTTGAATTTTGGACTGTCGCACCCTTAGCACATAGACCCCCATGTACTAAGCTATGGATGGAGATAAAATACCAACCAATCAGCTCCTTTAACTTTTCAAACAGCCTGTAAAGTGACAGGTGCTGATTGGTTGTTACTTTCTCCAATTTATCGCTCTCCAAGGCTTAGTACATAGACCTCACAGTTACTGTGGTGGTATTTCCAGAACTCCCTGCATATAAGAACACTGAATAAACTCTTAGGGGAGCAATTTAGTTAGCAGCGATATGCAGTTGTGACGGTGTGTGAATGAATGCAATGTCACCCTCCATTGTGCATTTCACCTCGCAGCCCCATATCAGTGCTCAGGAATTTCACCATGTAAGCCCACCGTATAGGCGGGTGTACACTCTGGAATGAACAATCTTATAACTGAATTGAATGAACCCTTACAGCGGAGGTTCCCAAGCACGGTCCTCAAGGCACCCCAACAGTTCAGGTTTTAGTAATATCCATGGTTGAGCACAAGTGACTTAATTAGTAGCCAAGTAAATTTTATTTAACCACCTCTGTTCAACCATGGATATCTTTGAAACCTAAACGGTTGGGGAACCTTGAGGACTGTGTTGGGAACCAAGATGTGCACTGCAGTGTTTAGAGATCAGAGTTCAGTCAGCAGCAGCAGCAAGAGAAGACCCTGTGATGCAGGTAGGAGAATCAAGGACACTGAAGCTTAGTGTGGTGAGGGGAGAGTTAAAGTGAGTAGGGGGTGAGACAGACTCCCAGCACTCAGACCCATCTCCATGTGTGCTTCCCCAGCCATTGAGCTCATCGCAAGTCACTGCCAGTGACCATTTACATATAAGAAGCTCCAGAGTGGAAAACTCTGTAGTAATGAGCTGTAACATACAGACACCAGCCCAAATTAAAATAAAAAAAAGTCACCCATGATGCCTGTAAGTTCTGCTACCTGTGTCCTTGACGTGTATACCTGCACACTACAGGCTTCAGGATAACAGGTTACTTGAATCATTTATTGCAGAAAGCAAGATGTCACATAGTGCAGGGAAATGGTGTAACCATTGCGACGTTCCCCTTACACAATCAGAATGATTAATTACATCCCTTATCAGGTTATAATTAATAATTATAGCCTTATGTGTCACAGGGTGAGCTAAGAATTGGGGTTAGGGGCTGGTGCCAATCGCAATCAGAATGCTCTTAATAGTGTCACTAATGTCATGCTTGGCAAGATGGTATGTATGACTGAATTCAAATGTATCCAGTGCTTGTGCAAATGTGTTTCCTTAAAGGCTTATTTGATCAGGCAATGTATAGAAACTATACCATCCTGCGGATGGAGAAAGACAGATTGGTGCGGATGAGAAAACACAGACTAGCACAGTTGGGAGACCACACAGCAGTAGGGATTGGGGAATATATAGCAGCATGGAAGCATATAGGGGAAGAAAGTGTACATGCATAGACAGAGTATGATGGTTTTAAAAATAAGGGAGCTGAACGTGTATTCTAAATGAGATAAATGTATGCAGTGAGAAGGATGTTGCAAGCCAGTGAAATTTCTGTGGTGATTGAATGGGAAGATTGTGGGCACTGAGTGGGTTGTGGGAGCCACATAACTGCTCAAACCTCAGTTGCATAGACTGCATGTGTGTATTCCAATGAGCACACAATTCTGTGAATTAGCAGCTCCACCATTTTGTGAGTGACAGCAATCTCATTGTGTGAGAGTGCTGAATCTGCAGTTAACCACAGGGTGTGAAGGCATACCATATCTGTATTGCACAATGAACATGTCCATTAAGGCTAAGAAGCCCTAATGGGACATGTAAAACCGTAAGGTTTTTTGTCTATGGAATATACACACACATATATATAGATTGATTGTTGTTTTTAAAGTTACATAACTTTGATGCCTAATCTCAAGCTTTATTGAAATGGCCAGGGAGCTGAATGTATGTATGTGTGTGTATGTGTATGTATATATATATATATATATATCACAGCACATAGCCGCCACTCACCTAACCGATACTCAGCGGGCCCAGGTGCACGACCAAAAAGGGGAATGTAGCAGAACAAGCGTGGTGGAACTCCAGGACTTTAATAAGACTCATATAAGCAGGCTGTTATAGCAACGTTTTACATATACATATATATATATATATATATATATATATATACACACACATATATATGAGCAGCCTGGAGCTTAGGGTGTTGCTGGGCATTGTAGTGCACTGGGGGGGTGTTAGCGGTAAATAGACCGGCAGATGGTAGCACTATTGCCCCCACCGTGGTGATACAGTGTACCTGCAGTGTCCAGTATGAGCTGTGTATGGCTGTGCAGCTGGTGAGTCTCCTGGGTCCGTCAGCTCTCATGGAACGCCAGGCATGCTCAGTAGCACAGGTCAGAGGTTGGGCCTGTCCGGCTGAGCACCGGTAGGTCCTAGTGACTGCCAAGTCAGTTTACCTTGCAGGGTACTGGATAGGAGTCAGCGCAGAAGTGCACTCTTTTCCAACACATAACACAGCTCAAATTTAGGAAACTTTGATCTTGATACATCTTTATCTATTTCCAACTAACTAAACATGTCACTAATCTGCTTTATGCACAAGAAGAAGCCCTACCACACAGCTTTCTATCTACATTTTAGGCATGACACGAAAACTCCACCCTCAGCATACTATGAGAAATTTTAGGACTGAACAAACCCTCCTTTGTGGAAAAGTTCTCTGTAAATAAGCAGAGGTACACTGCTCACTTTATACACGCAGAGGCCGGGGCTCATATACTACAGTCAGTAACGTCTGTTTAACTTAGCAGCATGTGGAGAATGCTAAGGGACTGTACAGGTTATGTACATACATTAGCTGGCTGCAGGGCCATACTCTGTAATGAAATGTGGGATAACCTGGTTACGGCCATATACTGAAGTGCTTTCCCGAGATAGGGCTTCATATCGAAGTTATATTTTCTTTATTGAAATTAGTCACCTATTCTTATCAATCCAGTCCTTCGGAAGTTGGTTTAGAGCCAGTGATGACGATCAATAGGTTTCCGTCTAACTTTCTTATTTTTATATAGCACCAAAATATTACATAACGTAATCATTAATCCTGGGTAACTGCGCCATTCTCCATCTTGTATGTATAGGAAGGATGGAGTATAGTTTGTGTTATTAGCTGCAATACTAAACTATGCCTAATATAAAAAGAAATCTTAATTCATCTTTTAGAAACAAATTCACAAAGCATGAGATCATGGTAAGAAACTAATGCAGAAACATTATGCAGTGATCGGAGGACTGGGCTGATAATTGCATAGTGTATGGCCGCCACTGATCAGCAGTGATTGGACGGTTGGGCATGCTGAAATTGTCCAACATGCCCGACTGATCCAATTATTGGTCAGCTGCATCTGGCAGTGTATTCGCAGTCGCTGTCCGACATATAATGTGTTCCTTCACAGGGGAGTAACAGGGAAATGTTTCCTCCCCATGGGAGGAGTGCAGATATTGTGGGTCATATACTGGGACGGGATGCGGTCAATTTACTGACGGCCGGCGCCTGGATCCCGATCAGCGTGAGAAGACCGGTGCTGGAATCCCGTCAAGGCTGGAGATGCCGACGCCGGAGTGCCGATCGTAATTATAACTGGGTCGGGTAGGTGTTAGCCGCTGGGGGACTTAGGGTTAGGCTGCGGGAGGGGGGAGGTTAGGGTTAGACTCCAGAAAAGAGGGTTAGGGTTAGGCACCATCGGGGGGAGGTTAGGTTTAGGCACTTACAGGGAGGGTTAGGGTGCAGGGTAGGGAGGGTTAGTTTTAGGGTGCAGGAAAGGAGGGTTAGGGGGTGAATAGGGCAGGGGAACATTACTTACCACTGCCCTGTCGGGATTGTATGCATCGGGATGCCGCTGTCAGTCTATTGACAGCTGGCATCCCGACTGTCGGTATATCATACCCAACCCCACTGTGACATATCTTACAGTGTACTGTATGGCCACAATATCTGATGGGTTTCAGGCTGTCACATAAAATGTCTTTCAGTCTGACGGTGTATGCCCAGCATAAGGCCCAGGGCCATAACTAGGGGTGTTCGAGTGGTGCCTTTGCCCAGAGCACTGGGCCCTGGGGGGCGGCACAGCCGTTGCCCCAAGGCCCCTGAATCTGGCTAGCACCATGGGAGCTGTATAGCCGTCCATAGAATCCTGAGGATGCTCCAGGCAGTGCCATACTTCCTGGTGCTGGCGGTCCCGCTCTCCTTGGTGCAACATCATGATGCCATGCGCTCAGGGGGTGGCACAAGGCGTAATGCTGCCCTGTTACGGCAAGGCCTATGTTGTTGACCTTATCAGTAAACTTCTGCATTCTAAAGCTTCAATACTGCAAAACTGCCAGTCACCTGGGTCTGGATTTGTAGATTGTAATCTATTAACCAACCACATGACCTGGGCTCAGAATATTACACGAGTCACTAGGATTGAGGTCTGCTTTCTATACTTTTGGGAGAATTTTCTTTCACAGTAGCCATCACAAGTGAGTGATTGAATGATTTAAACAAGGTAGAGGGATCTCAGGGGTAGGGTAGTGCAAATCTGAACTTGATGACTTCTAATTGCCACCATGAACCCAGTAACAAGTCTTTTACCCCCATTAATGTTTGATGTGTAAGTCCCTTATCCTTAACTAACATATTAGGTCAAATTAAAACATAGAACAAGCTTTGTGGTGCACTGTGGGATCGGTGGCCGGGTTTGGGGAAAAGGCCTGGAGGCTCACGGGGGCTGCAGTACAACATTAGTTTATCTTAATTTAGTCACATCAAGACCACACAATACATCATATTATGTGTTTAAACACAGGAGCCTCTGTAGGAGAAAATTGTAATCAACTTTCATGACCCTGGATGATCATCAGAACAAAGTCCTCTGATAATTTTAACTAGCAGCAACTTGACATGTCCACAGTAATGAAGACAATCTGCTCAAACATAACACAAGCAGACAGAGCACAGCCTGTAGTAAGATAAACAGCAGTAAAGCAAGTTATTTACACATTGCAAATAAACTAAAGAAAAATGTGCACATTAAGTGTTTTCAGCACATTGGCCAGAGTTCTCTTTTTCCTAATGAATATTTACACTCTACCCTTCGCTGTTGGCTCACTTGTCAATTTATAAACTTTGAAATGCAAGTGGGGAGGTGATGTGAAGCAAGTTTCTGAGCTCCAAGGGATAGCGATGCTGGGCTGAGGGATATCCAGTGTCCAGCGTTAGCAGAGAGACACAGTCATGTATCGGGGGCTGTCATGTCTGGTCCTCTGCGCCCTGCTCGGAATGGTTGGAGGGAGCCGGAAGATGCCAAAGCTGGCGGACAGGAAGCTTTGTGCGGATGAGGAGTGCAGTCGTAAGTACTTCAGAGCTGACGAGGTTTATAATACTCATAATAATTAATGACTATGCAGGATTTGTACAAAATCATCAGATCCATGCGTTATTCATCCTACCCACGAGAGTACCAGGTGAGGCAGCCGTCTTGGGCGCACTACATAGGTTACAATGTGTGAGATGAGCAATACATGGAGGTAAGACATAAACAGATAAATGAAAACTGTCTAATACGATACGCACTGCATGTATAGTTCTAAAATGTTGTTCATCCTGCCCATGAAAGTACCAGCTGAGGCAGCCATTGTGTGCACACTGCATACTGTAGGTTACAGTTGGCAGGATGTGCACTTAGTAGAAATTTACCATAGATTTTGGATTACAGGAAAGGGACCATGCCATGGTGGTATGGATAGATATGGAAAGCAGTCAGTGTATTGCAGGAAGAAGTACAGAGTAACAACAGAATAACAGGTGACGTCACACACACACACACACTCACTTGTCAGTCGGAGCACTATGAGATTGTCTTGCCAGAGGCGCAACTAGGGTGTCCATAGTAAATTTCAAAAAATATGTTGCTCCTTGAAAGCTGTTCTTTAAAATTCTGTCTATACTGTACATCTATTGATGCATATTGGACACACACAAGGGAAGTGCAAGAGCAAGGTAAAACCTGTAATATGGCTGGGATAAATACCACTACCATTGAGATTACAATGTTAGTTCATTTAAAAAAAAATGTTCGATACCATCAGTGAGTTTTTTTATGGGGTCCCCAAGCCTTTGTCATTCGGGTGCCCCATGTTTTTTTTTTATCTTTTTGCAACCCGTATGTATCCCCTGTGCTTGAGTCTTACCTATATGGTGGTTTCACTGACTGGTCGACCTCTGAAGAAGCTGAGCCTCGCTAGGCAGACAGTGTCTTGAACCAGTATTCAGTATGCAGATAGGAGATCATGTGGTACAGAAGTTACCTGTTTGCATAGGAATAATATGTTATCTACACACAACAGAGATTCAACCAGATAATACACAGTTATAGACGTTTTGCGGCAGGACAAAATGTGAACTTAACATTCTGGGGAGACACCATCCGACTACATCCCTCCAGCACCCTGCCCCCTGCGTCTCTCCCATGCCTACCATTCCCCCTGCATCTCTCCCGCACGGATGGGGGAAATGGCATGGGAGAGACGCAGGGGGGAGGGCACTGGATGCCCTTGCATCTCTTCAGCTCCCTCCCATGTCTCACCAGCATCAACACCCTGCGTAACTCCAACACCCCCTGTGTCTCTTCAGCAACATCTTCCAGTGTCTCACCAGTGTCATCCACCCCTGCATCTCTCCAGTGCCCCCCAGCTCCATCCCCCCTGCGTCTCTTCAGCATCATATTTTTATGTCTCACAAGCACCATCCCCCGTGTCACCCCCCCTTGCATCTCTTACTGTCTCAGCACTATCTTACTGTGTCTCACCATCACCATCTTCACTGTGTCTCTCGAACACAAACCCTCCTTGCAACTCTTCAGAACCAACGCCCCCTACTTCTCTTCAGCGCCATCCCCCATGTGACTCCAAAACCAACTCCCTTTGTGTATCTTCAGCACCAACCCCCCTGCGACTCTTCAGCATCATTCCCCCCTGCGTTTCACCAGCATCATCTTTCTACATCTCTCTAGTTCAACCCACCTGTGTCCCTCAGCAGCTGATCCACCTGAGACCCTCCACAGCTGGCCCCAACTGTGTTCTTTCAGCAGCTCACCCCACCTGTCAGGGGCGTTTCTAGAGAGGAGGGGGCCCGTGTGCAGTCTCCGACACGGGCCCCCTCCTCTCTGTCCGGCGGCCGGCAGCCCACTCAGCTGTGTGCGGTCAGCACTGGAGTTATAGACTCTGGGCACTAGAGTGTGCCCAGAGTCTATAGAGAATGTGCAGGTCAGTGGGAAAAAAGTCGTTTTTACAGCGCCGGACCCCCGCGCCGACGTGGGACTCCTGAGAGGTAAGTAATACTAAGGGTGCAGAGTGTGCAGTGCGGGGCCACCTCGTGTGCCCCTCACACCCTACACCGTCACACCCTGACCTCAAACTGTTCCTCCAGCAGCTCATCCCTCCAGCAGCTCACCCCACCTGTGTTCCTTTACAGTTCAGGCCACATGTGTCCCTCCAGCAATTCACCTTAATGAAATAACTTGTATTCGGGGACCGGTCACGGCCTGGAGTCCTGCCTTGTCCAGTATCACCTGCCAGTTTCTGGAGCTCTTGTGTAGAGGCTGCAGTCACATGACAAAAATGCCGTCGATGTCCGCATGGGCCCTCCTTGCAGCTCCTCTCCATCTGTGCATCGTGGGAAGGAGACAGATGTCCGCTAGTGATGATGTCACTGGATCTCTTCCCCACCAGCCGCCACCACAGGAACAGGAGGTGGGGCTGGGCCAAGTCTGTCTCTGTAACGCCGCTTGCCCGCCACATCTATTAATATGTGAAGCGCCTCCTACAGCATTGCATCTGCAGCAGCAGTGCAGCGACAGCAGGAAGAGAGACTGAAGTTGTGCTGCCTCCAAATACACCTGACGGAACACAATTCTGCTCCTTTCCGGCCCACTTTAACTCCTGCCCCATCCCATGCCCAGGGCAGGCAGTTTGCTAACAAAATCCCAAAGGTCAGAGAGCAGAAGGAAAATAAAATCAGGCACACAAAACAGACACACAAAGGAAGATTAGGGAGTGTACAGGAGGTTGTCCAGTGTCCCCCATGGCCTCAGAGAAAAAGATTGATCAGGTAAGAACTAAAATCTTGTTGTATCTTACAGCCATTGGGGATGTCCACAAAGGGAGGAAAAGCTCCTGAGCTGTGGACAGAATCCTTCGCCCAAAACCAGTGTCCCTGGAGGCAAAGGTATCAAAGCGATAAAATCTGATGAGTTTGAGTGTTGAGGATTAGGTGGCAGCCCTGCAAAGCTGCTCTGCTGAAGCACCACGCTAAACCGCTAAGGACGTCCACACTGACCAGGTCGAGTGAGCCCTCACCAAGTCCAGAACCAGAAGGCCAGCAGAAGAGTAAATCTGACAAATGACCTCCCTGATTCAACACACGATTGTTTGTTTGGAGGCAGGCCAATCCCGTTGACAACAGAATAAAGCACAAAAAGTCTGTGCGATTAATTTCCTGAGACCTGTCTACATAAATGCAAAGAACCTGCACAACGTCCAAAGAACGTAAGGACACCTGAGGATCTTTTTAATCTTCCACAGGAAAAGTTTAGATCACAATCTTGAGTAGTCTGCAGGACAAGCTGGTCCAGGTGAAATATCAGGAATGGAGATCTGCAAGACAATGCACATAATTCAGA
This sequence comes from Taudactylus pleione, assembly GCA_031769625.1. Lineage (NCBI taxonomy): Eukaryota > Metazoa > Chordata > Amphibia > Anura > Myobatrachidae > Taudactylus > Taudactylus pleione. Next base: position 299,226 of record JAUIMM010000506.1, on the reverse strand, counting down.
GACCCGACAATGTGGCCTGAAGGAAAACAGTCTTCCACATTAGCCATTTAAGGTCCACAGAGTCCAAATGAACAAAGGGGGGGTACTTGAAGAGCCCTGAGCACCAAGACCAAATCTCAGGGCTATACTGGTGGAAAAAAGGGGGGTTGGATGTGAAGCACCCCCTGCAGAAAAGTCTCAACAAGCGGGAGGACCACTATATGTCTCTGACAACAGACAGAGAGGGAGAAAACCTAAACCTTCAGAGAGGACAGACAGAGGCCCAAATTCAACCCTGACTGAAGGAAAGATAGAATATTGGAGAGACAAAACACTTCTGGATTGTGTTTCTGAAGAGCACACCAAGCAATGTAAGCCTTCTGCACTCTGTGGTACGCTAAGTCCGAAACCAGTTTCCAGGTGCAGAGCATATTCTGGACAATAGCATCTGAGAACCCTTGGGCCTTCAAGAGAGCTATCTCAACAGTCACCCAGTCAAATGCAGTCAAGAAAGAGTCTGGTGTAGGAATGGCCCCTGCGAAAGAAGAGCTGTCGGAAGGGCAGGCACAAAGGGGGAGCCACCAACATGCTCTTAACGTCGGCGTACCACACCCTGAGCTGCCAATCTAAAGCAACCAGGATGGCTGTTCCGCCTTCCTGCTTTAGCTTGTGGATGACCTGAAGCAGAAGATACATCGTGAGAATAAGATACAGGACAGGGAAGGTCAAAGCAATGACAATGCATCCACCTGAAAAGCCCCTGGAACCTGCGTCCTAGAGTTGTAACAAGCCAGCTTATAGTTCAGACAGGATGACATCAGCTCTATGGATGGACTATCCTAGCGGTCACTAGTTGTTGAAAAACCTCCTGGTGAAAAAATAATTTTCCACGGTGAATATTCTGACTGTTTAGGTAGTTGGCCTTCCAGTTGTTGACACCTGGATTGTAGACTGTCGACAGAACTAGTAGAAACCTTTCCACCCACTGAAGAATCCTGCACACTTTGCGCCTGTCTTGGTGTCGTTTTGTGCTGTCCTGATGATTGATGTAGCCGACGGCTGTGGCATTATCCAAGCGAACCTTGACTAGACAACCTTGGAGAAGGTATCTTTCCTGATGCAAAGCCTGGCAAAACGCCCAGAGTTTCAAGATGTTGACAGGGAGCCTGGATTCCTGTGTTGTTCAGCGGCCTAGGAATGTTGCTAGAGTGACTGCACCCCAATCCCTGAGACTGGTGTGAGCAAAGTCCTTTCCTGAATGAGGAACAAATGACCCTTGTCCAAGTAAGAGGTGTGAAGCCACCATAAGAGGGAGAGACAAGTCTCTGGGGATAACATGAGAAACTTGACTTGATTTGATCATGAACCCCGTTCCACCTGGCCAAAAGTTTCAACTAGAAAGCTCAGGAATGGAACTACAGAAACTCTACCATATCCAATGTGGAGACCATTTTCCTGAGGACCCTCATACAAGATCTGGAGGGAAACAATCTTGTACCAAGGGAGAAAACCCTCTGAACTGAATGTTCAATAGGGCCCCCAAGTGTACCAGTTGCTGTCTAAGTACGAAAAATTTGAATCGTCAGATTCAGGTGTTCCTGCAGGATATCTGGTGGCTGGGCTGTAAGCAGATAAGGCATTATCCAGATCCCTTGAAGCTGCAGGGTGGGTGCCATCACCAACATTAGTTTGGTGAAAACTGAACAAGCTGTTGACAACCCAAATGGCAAAGCCTGAAATTGAAAGTGATCCAAGAGTACGGCGAAGCATATGTCCCTCCCAAATCTGAATGTGTAAATAAGCATCCTTCAGATATAGGGACAGAAGAAAATCTGAGCGACTCCATCTTTAATTTGGAAACACTGAAATTAATATTTAATGATTTTAGGCTCAGGATGGGATGGGAGGAGCCATCTGCTTTCCAACAAGGAAGAGGTTGGAGTAAAAACCAGTTCCTTTTTGAGGAGAGACCCAACACAACTTCGTGAGGCAAACCTGTGGTGAAAAAAAGGCTGGGAGGGAATTTCCTGGAGGTCAGAGCGTGCCCCCTTTTTTTACAATACCTTGTACCCAAGAGTCTGATGTCATCCTCCACCACTCCCCACAAAAGAACAGAAGACGGCTTCCCACCATAGAAGTCCCCAGTTTGGATTTCAGCCTATCATGCAAACTGTTTTTCTGCGAGCTTGGGAGCAGCCTTGTGATTGACCCAGTACTGTCCTAGCCTTGGCTTTTCCACCACAGGAGGAAGAACCTTGTCCTTGAGAGGAGAGCTAGAAATGGGGCCAAATAGGAGAACAGAAGAACCGAAGCGGGTGAGGCTTGGGTCTAGGCGCCGTGGATGGTAAGAAATTAGACTTCGAGGCTAGTTTTAAAGCGATAAACTTGTCCAGTTCATGCCCAAAAAGTACCTCACCAATGAAGGAGAGAGATTCAAGGACAGTTTTGAATTCAGTGTCAAATGTGCGGAGCAAGTGAGTCCTCCTAGCTGCCACCACCAATCCCGAAAGAAAGCTAGAATTTAAAGCCACCTTACTTAGATAAGTGGATGCTTACCGAATATTATCCACAGTGGACAATAGTTCAGAGTGTAAAGTTCCAGAATAGAGGCCACCATACAGGAAATCCGCCCACTTCTCCAAGGCTTTGGAAACCCATGCCGATGCAAGGACAGAGCGCATGGATGCACTGGCCACTGAGAAAATAGCTTTAAGGAAAACCTCCATTTCATTGTCTGTGGCATCATTGAGAGAGGCCACATTGGGAAAAGTAAGGGTGGTAGCCTTAGCCAACCTAGCAATGGGGTCATCCACCAGGGTGGGGTCTCCTATTCATCCAGATCAGAGAGGGAATGAATAGAAAATAAGAATACGCTTAGAATCCTGAAAACACTTAGGGCCGTATTCAATTAGAAGTGAAAAGCCGAGATCCGTGAAAAAGTTTAGCCGATTGCAACTTTTCGCCTGTCGGAAACGTATCTTCATATTCAATTCCATCCGCTTTTCGTGTACGCGGAAAGTCAATGCAATGTAATAGGTGAAAAAGATTTGTCTCTGAATAGCAGGAGAAAAGAAGTGCAACATTTTTATTTTGGGGTGCTAAAGGTGGGGAAACCACTCAGGACCCTGGGGCCTGCCCCCCAAAGGACAACTCTGTCAAAAAAATTATTTGAAAAGAACACCCCAAAAAAGTAGTTTGAATTTGGGGGTAAAAAAGCACAAAGTGGAGGGACAACTTCGTAAACTAGCGAAATAAGGTTCTGGGGGTGCTCTAAGAAGGGGTCAAGTGTTTTTGGGATTGCAGGTGCTTTTATTAAAACTACACTTTAGAAAAAAGATGCTTGCACCCATTTTCAGATACCCCAAATTTGACTGGACTACTTATTTTCAACAAAAAATACTGCTTTATGCCATTCTTCACCACTTGTGCAAAGACGCTAATTAATGGCAATTGTACCAACTAAGTACCCCAAACAGTTTTATTAGGACTAATCGGGCACTACTACATTGATCCCCAATGTTTCTGCATCTTTTTGGGGGTTCAGGCTGATTTTCTAGATTCTGACACCACTTTTCGCCTGTTCTGACTTCACGTATCGCTGTGTTCAGCGAGTAGGTCTTCCAATTGTGCAAAGGAAGGTAAAGTTAAAATCTCCTTCTTCTTACATTTAAATAAAGATGGATCCTGAGGAGTGTCCTTGAAATCCTAGATGAGCAGCATGAATTCAGCTGCAGGTATCAAAGCCTCCTCATTTACTGTACTCTTGAAGGGAAGACATCTCTAATCCGAGTCCTGCTGAAAATGATCCTCCGCTGGTGAGAAGACTTCAGAGTCTGATTTGTCCCTTGACTCAAGTGGACCAGGCAGGGGACTTTGAGGAGAACATTTAAGAGGGCGTTGAGAGGCCGCAGGTCCCAGCATCTGTTTTGAGGACTGGGAAACTTGAACTAGGCTCTGAACTGAGGCCCTGATTCAGACCCGGTTGCTAAGAAGCGTTCGCTCATAGCTGGCAGATTTTCGCATTCTGCATAAGCATCGAAGTGCGCGTGCGCGAACCAGTGTGAGAGATTGGGAAGCGGCCGCTCGCCGAGCATAGAGAGCCCAGCAGAGTGAGTGACAGGAGAGGCTGTTTGTTGGTGGTAACAGGGGCAGACCACTAGAAACGGGGGAGCGGATGTGCGAACGTAGGCGTGCCTGAACATCTTAATGCCGTATCAGAGGCGTGCATAATTAAGAGGCAGCGTCATAGTACACGTCACCTGGTTGTATTTAACACTGAAGTGCTCGCAGTGCTTGCGGTAGGGTATAGTCAACCTCAAGCGCTGCGTTCGCTTCCGATGGTACCCGATGTATCGATGGTTGCTTACACTTCCTGGAGATGATGTGCGCAAGTGGGTGTCTTAAGACAGGCTGGTGGGCGTCTACATACATAAACCGATTGCACGCCAGGATATAGTGGACGTGGTTATGCCTTGCCGTACGATCGCCTGCCATGCTGTCACTTAGACAAATTTGCATACGCTGAGTGCGAGCATCCGCATCTAGCGAGCGGGTCTGAATCGAGCCCTGAGTGAGACAAGCCCTGTACCCAGGGAGGCTCAACAGCAGGTAAAAGCTGTGAATGGAAAGGTCCCACAGCATTGGGATCTGAAGGGGATGTGCTGGATAGAGTTAATTGCTTGGCCAGTTCCAATATTGCCTGTGAACGGGTGGAGACCCATGCTATCTCCGGCATAGTTACAGCTGCCTGGGGTCTCGATTCCTGCGCCAAAGCGGAGCAGTAATCACAGAGACCAAACTTGTCCTGAGCACCAATAATTTTATTTTGTCAGTTTTTGCATAAAAGGGACTTTTGGTCAGGAGTACCCTTATCGGGGACAGCATTGGAGGAGTTTCCCTTAGCCGACATGGTACTCTTAACTTGAATATGAAAAGACAAAACACAGAGAACTCTGAAGTGGCAAGTGAGGAAGGCAGTGCAGAGTGTAATGTAAAGCCCTTAGTGCTAATATGGAACCTATGAGACAAGTCTTGCCCTGTTACTACTACAGTATAGCATGCAAAATCAGAACATGACAGCATTATTACATATACAGTAGGTGTAGATTAACACTTTTATTCCCATCCACAGATCCCATCTCTATTGCAGTGGCACTGTCTGACTACACCCCCTCAGACTGCCGCTTCATCCCCATCAGACGCGGGCAAACAATGTACATTTACTCCAAGTTAAAGGGCCGTGGGCGACTCTTCTGGTTGGGCAGTGTAAGTATTGTAGCACCACTACATCATATATGTGTGTGTATGCATATATTTATATACACACACAGAAGTCTGTATGTACATATATATGTGTGTGCGTACATATATGCAGAAGTATATATATATATACATACAGTGCATCCGGAAAGTATTCACAGCGCTTCACTTTTTCCACATTTTGTTATGTTACAGCCTTATTCCTAAATGGAATAAATACATTTTTGTCCTCAAAATTCTACACACAATACCCCATAATGACAACGTGTGAAAAGATTTTACAGAATTTTTCAAATTTAATTAAAAACAAAAGCTAAGAAATCATATGTACATAAGTATTCACAGCTTAAAATTGAGCTCTGGTGCATCCTGTTTCCACTGATCATCCTTGAGATGTTCCTACAGCTTAATTGGAGTCCACCTGTGGTAAATTCAGTTGATTGGACATGATATTGAAAGGCATACATCTGTCTATATAAGGTCCCACACTTGACAGTGCATGTCAGAGCACAAACCAAGCATGAAGTCCAAGGAATTGTCTGTAGACCTCCGAGACAGGATTGTCTCGAGGCACAAATCTGGGGAAGGGTACAGAAAAATATCTGCTGCTTTGAAGGTCCCAATGAGCACAGTGGCCTCCATCATCCGTAAATGAAAGAAGTTCAAAACCACCAGGACTCTTCCTAGAGTTGGCTGGCCGTCTAAACTGAGCGATCAGGGGAGAAGGGCCCTAGTCAGGGAGGTGACCAAACCAAGAACCCAATGGTCACTCTGTCAGAGCTACAGCATTCCTCTGTGGAGAGAGAAGAACCTTCCAGAAGACAACCATCTCTGCAGCAATCCATCAATCAGGCCTGTATGGTAGAGTGGCCAGACGGAAGCCACTCCTTAGTAAAAACACATGGTAGCCCATCTGGAGCTTGCCAAAATGCACCTAAAGGACTCTCAGACCATGAGAAATAAAATTCTCTGGTCTGATGAGACAAGGATTGAACTCTTTGGTGTTAATGCCATGCGTTATATTTGGAGGAAACCAGACACTGCTCATCACCAGGCCGATACCATCCTTATAGTGAAGCATGGTGTGGCAGCATTATGCTGTGGGGATGTTTTTCAGCGGCAGGAACTGGGAGACTATTCAGGATACCAGGAAAGATTAATGCAGCAATGTACAGAGACATCCTGGATGGAGACATCCTCCAGAGCGCTCTTGACCTCAGACTGGGGCGACGGTTCATCTTTCAGCAGGACAACGACACTAAGCACACAGCCAAGATATCAAAGGAGTGGCTTCAGGACAACTCTGTGAATGTCCTTGAGTGGCTCAGCCAGAGCCCAGTTTTTTTTTTGTTTTTTTTAATTAAATTTGCAAAAATCTCAAAAAAACTTTTTACACGTTGTCATTATGGGGTATTGTGTGTAGAATTTTGAGGACAAAAATTAATTTATTCCATTTTGGAATAAGGCTGTAACATAACAAAATGTGGAAAAAGCGAAGCGCTGTGAATACTTTTTGGATGCACTATATATATATATATATATATATATATATATATACAGTGCTCTTTTTCTGGAAAAGTAGATTCAGGAACTGGGGGTGGAGCTACAGAAAATCAATTTTATATATATGTATATATATATATATATATATATTATATATCATACTTGCCTATTCTCCCGATTCAGCCTGGTGCCTCCCAAAAATCGCGTGGTGCTCCTGGCCCCCAAAAAAGTAGACTAGTCTCCCGGCCCCCCCCATTTCCTGCCAAACCTCCACACTGTGAGGAGGGATATGGTGCGAAATGCGTCATCATGACCCCACCCCATGCCTCACAATGCTGGCTACGCTTCCTCCCAGTATTAGTCAATGAGGAGAGCCGGAATCAGAGCCGGCTGCGTGGGCAGATATGTGCCTGCTCAGCGCAGCACACTGCTGGAGGACGCAACCACGGCTGGCCTGGCACCATAGGTGCAGGGGGAGGGCCGAGCCCCATAACAGCTGCATCCCCTTCACCTACGGTAGTCACGACAGTATATATATATATATTAAATATATATGTCTATTATATAACCAATATGGTCCACACTCTCGTCAAAATATAGCATTCGCTAGGGTGACAAAAAATGAATAAGGTGTGCACTCACCAGTCTTCATATGAATAGCTTTTAATGCATCATAGCAGCACAGTAACGATACAGCATCAGCATCGACGTTTCGCTCCCACTCATGGACCTTGTCTTGATAAAGCTCCATGAGTGGGACCGAAACGTCAATGCAGATGCTGTAACTTTTACTGTGCTGCTATGATGCATTAAAAGCTATTTTTATGAGTACTGGTGAGTGCACACCTTATAAAAAAAATAATGATATATATATTAACTATTCAGTGTCACTCTTTATAGGTGCAAGGAGATGAATATGGGGAGTATACAGCTAAGCTGGGTTATTTTCCGAGCGCCATTGTACAAGAAGAACACTATCTGATGCCAGGAAAAGTGGAGGTCAAAACAGATGTAAGTTACTTTTTTGTGTTGTTGTTGTTATTAGAGGACAATAGGACTATGCTACAGGGGTGAAGTTCATAATAGTCACTGATCAAATTACACACTAGGCCAGAACTCCCACAATATGCCAGCATTGTCCCAAACCTTGGACATAATATAGTGAGTCAGTGCACAAATGGTGTATATAAGCAGACAGAACATCTATCTATCTAGTCTCTCACTCTCTGGGGGGTTTCTACATCTATCTATCTATCTATCTATCTATCTATCTATCTATCTATCTATCTATCTATCTATCTATCTATCTATCTATCTATCTGTCTGTCTGTCTGTCTGTCTGTCTGTCTGTCTGTCTGTCTTTTTTTTTTTTTAAATTACATCTTCACAATGATGTGGTCTCTCTGAGGAGCAGCTCCGCTCCCTGACTGGCTGTCTGGTGGGCGGCTGCAAAGCGCGAGTCATGTGACTGATAGGTCTATTTACTAAGCCTTAAATGGAGATAAAGTGAACAGAGATAAGGTACCAGCCAATCAGCTCCTAACTGTCATGTCACAGGCTGTGTTTGAAAAATGACAGGAGCTAACTGGCTGGTAACTTATCTCCGTTCATTTTATCTCCATCCAAGGCTTAGTAAATAGACCCCATAATGACGTCATGTCGCGCCCGCCCACACTGTGAGCATGAATGGGGGCGGGCGCGACATGTGGGGGTTTAGGGGTCGCCGCCGGCCATGGCACCGACCCGCAGTGTGTGCGGTCAGCGCTACACATTTACACAGGACCGGCGCTAGGCTTCCCTGCGCCGGTCCTGTGCTGCACAGCCGAACCCCTTCCCTCCCCCTGAGCCCTTGCCCAATAGCGCCAGGTGGAGGGTGTGGGAGGTGGGCTCAGGCTGTGTTAACACACAACGCCGCCAGCCCGGCAGCAATGTGTGCGCTTACCGGCAGCCAATGAGAGTCAGACAGACTCTCATTGACTGCTGCAGCTCCCACTGCAAGAGCCGGGCTGGAGCTCACTCATGAGCTCCACCTTCCGACTCATGCAGTGGGTAATGGGAGAGACATCATGACGTCTCTCCCATAATGCTGAGCGCGCCAGCCCAGGAGAACTGACGTGCGGCGGAGGGAGCAGTGCCCGGAGCCGGAGCGTGGATTCAGGTAAGTGTATTTTTTTTTTTTTGTTAACTTGTCTGCCTTATTGGGGACACAACAGGGGAGGGGGTGGCTACTACTGGCGGCACCATTACTGGGGATGACCTCTACTGGGGGTGGGGCACTACTGGTGTCTACTACTGGGGGGAGGGGGCAGGGCAGTTTCTAGGGTCTGAGGCTCCCAGTGCGAGCAGTCAAAATGTCCCCCCCCCCCCCTCGAAGCAGTAATATTGTGGAGTGGGCGTGGTGTCATCGTGAGGGGGTGTGGTATCACAGTAAGGGAGCGTGATCTAGAAAGCCCACAGAATGACAGCCACCGTGACTACTGAGTACAGGGGTGTCTAACCTGTCAGAGGCAAAGCGCTGAAAAATATATGTAGCTAAACAAAAGATAGACAGCATGCGTGCGCCGGAGGCGTGCGCTCAAAAAATGGGGTGTGGCCTAGCTGTCACAAGCCCACGCCGCATTTCTGTGTGCATGCCTGTGGTGTGACATTTGCAGAAGTATAACCTTGCATCACACCCGGTTTTAGTCGCGTTGGGAGCGAGCCCAGCCAGATCCACATAAAATACACTGCAACAAACCACTTCCACATAAAATATATTGGAAAAGCCAGAGGCACATAAACTACGTTTTAAAACCACATTCACCTCAAATACATTATTAAATCCAGAACCACATAAAACACATTGAAAAAACATGATTCAATTAATACACACTTCATTCCAGCCCCCTCCCTTGCCATTCCATCCCGACAGGTCTTAGGCTTCCCCCCCACTGGCTCTCAGGCAAAAGTGCCCATTATGCAGTGCCCCCCTGTAGTTGTCCCCATATGCAGTGTCCCCTGTAGTTGTCCCCATATGCAGTGTCCCCTGTATTTATGCCCCTTATGCAGTGCCCACAGTGGTAGTGTAACTTATGCAGAGCCCCCATTAGTAGTGCCCCTTGTAGTCATGTCCCCTGTAGTCATTCCCCCATCAGTAATGCCCCCAATAGTAATGGTCCCTGTTGTAGTGCCCCAGTAGTAGTGTCCCCAGTTGTATTGCCCCCAATAGTAATGCCCCCTGTAGTAGTGTCCCCTTTATAAATTCCCCAGTATTAATGCCCCTGTATTAGTGCCCCCAATAGTAATGCTCCCTTTGTAGTAGTGCCCCAAGTAGAAAAGCCCCAAGTAGTAGTGCCCCCAGTAGAAGTGCCCCTGGCCCCTGAGTAATGCACCCAGTAGTGGTGCCTCCTAAGCAATAACCCCAGTAGAAGTGCCCCCCGAGTAATGTCCCCAGTAGTAGTGCCCGGGTGCCCCCAGTAGTGGTGTCTCCCCCAGTAGAAGTGCCCCCAGAGTAATGTCCCTAGTAGCTGTGTCCAGGTGCACCCAGTAGTGGTGGCTCCCCCAGCAGAAGTGCCCCCAGTAGTAGTGCCTCCCCCCAAGTATTGTCCAGGCTGCCTGCACACACACAAAAAAAAAAAACAGTAACACTTACCTTCAGCCCCGCTCTGGCCCCCGCTCTGGCCCCCGCTCCGCTCGGCTGCTCCTCTCTCTGCACTATGGGAAAGACGTCATGACGTCCTCCCATAGTGCACATTGTGGGAGCCGCAAGCCGCAAGCAGGAGCCTCCGTCTCCGGCTGCTCTGCTCTGCCGGGCGCCCGCTGGTAACTGAATCTCAGCGGGCGCCCGGCAGTTAACATGCTGTTTCTACAGTAGGGGTAGGAGGCAGCGCGCCCCGTGCGATTGCACGGGTCGCCGGCCCTGGGAGGGGAGGGAGGCTACTACTGGGGGCACTTCATCGGGAGGGGGAACCTCTGCTGGGGACTACTACTGGGGTGGGGGAAACTTCTACTGGGGGCACTATATAAGGGGCTTACTACTAGGGGCACTGCACTGGGGGGACCACTAGTGGGGGCAATAATAGGAAGGACCACTACAGGGGCACTGTATAAGGGGCACTGGATAGGGGGGATCACTACTGCGGGTCTGCATAAGGGGGACCACTACTGGGGGCTCTGCATTGTGGGGACTGCTACTGGGCACTATATAAGGGGACTGCATAAGGGGGAACACTACTGGGGGCTCTTCATAGGGGGGACCACTACAGGGGGCACTGGATAGGGGGGGGGGACCACTACTGGGGGCACTAAATAGGGAGAACCACTACAGGGAGCACTGGATAGGGGGATCACTACTGGAGGCACTGCATGGGGGGGGACTACTGCTGGGGGCACTGCATGGGGGGGGACTACTGCTGGGGGTACCACTATATAAGAGGCTTACTGCTAGGGGCACTGCACTGGGGGGCACTAAATAGGGAGGACCACTATAGGGGGCACTGGTTAGGGGGGATCACTACTGGGGGCACTGCATGGGGGGACTACTGCTGGGGGCACTGCATGGGGTGGGGGACTACTACTGGGGGCACCACTATATAAGGGGCGTACTGCTAGGGGCACTGCACTGGGGGGAAAACTACTGGGGGCACTAGATAGGGGGGATCACTACTGGGGGCCTGCACAAGGGGGACCACTACTGGAGGCACTGCATTGTGGGGACTGCTACTGGGGGCACTATATAAGGGGCACTGCATAAGGGGGACCACTACATGGGGCACTTCATAGGGGGACCACTACATGGGGCACTGCATTCTGGGGGACCACTACTGGGGGCACTCAATAAGGGGAACTAGTGGAGGGGGCTGTATAAGGGGGACCACTACTGGGGGTACTGTATAAATGGCACTACTATGGGCCGGCATAAGAGGAACCACAACTGGGGACATTGCATACTGGGGGTACTGTATAAGGGGCACTACTGGGGTTAAGGTGCATATGGATAGGAATGTTCTGAGTGACAATAAAGGGGGGTCTCTCATGCTGACACTCCCCATGTTTAAGTGACCACGCCCATTTTTCGTTGCACGCACCTTCGGCGCACGCACAGGGGGGGGGGGGGGGCTCCATTTTCAAATTTGCCCTGGGCTCCAAACACCCTAGTTACGCCACTGGATGGGGGAAGCACTATGTGGGATGGGGAGGAAAGCATTATGTGGGATAGGAAAATAAGTATGTGGGATGGAGGCAGGGGAAATCACTATGTGAGATAGGGAAATCACTATGTGAGATAGGGAAATCACTATGTGAGATAGGGAAATCACTATGTGGAATGGAGGAAGCACTATGTGAGATAGGGAAATCACTATGTGAGATAGGGAAATCACTATGTGAGATAGGGAAATCACTATGTGGGATGGAGGAAGCACTATGTGAGATAGGGAAATCACTATGTGAGATAGGGAAATCACTATGTGAGATTGGGAAATCACTATGTGAGATAGGGAAATCACTATGTGGGATGGAGGAAGCACTATGTGAGATAGGGAAATCACTATGTGGGATGGAGGAAGCACTATGTGAGATAGGGAAATCACTATGTGAGATAGGGAAATCACTATGTGAGATAGGGAAATCACTATGTGGGATGGAGGAAGCACTATGTGAGATAGGGAAATCACTATGTGAGATAGGGAAATCACTATGTGGGATGGAGGAAGCACTATGTGAGATAGGGAAATCACTATGTGAGATAGGGAAATCACTATGTGAGATAGGGAAATCACTATGTGAGATAGGGAAATCACTATGTGGGATAGAGGAAGCACTATGTGGGATGGGGGCAGGGAAAAGCACTATGGCCCATATTCAATTAGAAGCGAAAAGCTGAGATCCGTGAAAACTTTTTGCCTGTCGGAAACTTATCTCCGTATTCAATTCCATCTACTTTTCGCGTACGCAGAAAGTCAATGCAATGTAATAGGCGTAAAAGATTCGCCTCTATAGCAGGAGAAAAGAAGTGCAACATTTTTATTTTGGGGTGCAAAGGTGGGGAAACCACTCAGGACCCTTAGAACAGCCCCCAAAGGATAGCTGCGTAAAAAAATCCCTAAAAAAAAAGTGATGAACACCCCAAAAAAGTACTTTGAATTTGGGGGTAAAAAAGCACAAAGTGGGGGGACAAGTTCGCAAACTGGTGAAATAAGGTTCTGGGGGTGCTCTAAGAAGGGGCCAAGTGTTTTTAGGATTGCAGGTGCTTTTATGAGGGAGGAATTTCACTTTTATTAAAACTATACATTAGAGACAGTAAAAGATGCTATCACCCATTTTCAGGTACCTCAAATTTGCCAGGACTACTTATTTTCTCCCAAAAAATACTACTTTATGCCATCCTTCACCACTTGTGCAAAGATGCTAATTAGACACAATTGTATGAACTTAAGTACCCCAAACAGTTTTATTAGGGCTAATCGGGCACTACTACATTGATCCCCAATGTTTCTGCATCTTTTTGGGGGGTTCAGGCTGATATCCCCGATTCTGACACCACTTTTCGCCTGTTCTGACTTCGCGTGTCGCCGTTTTCGCGTCTTTTGGAATTGAATAGAGGGTACCAACCGATAAGTTTCCGCGGCTAAAATACACAATGTAGGCTAAAAGTTCGGAATGTAAAACGTTATCGCGGGTGCGAAACGAATTGATTACCGCCCTATGTGGGATGTGGGGGATGGGGAAGCACTATGTGGGATGTGGGGGATGGGGAAGCACTATGTAGGATTGGGGAAAGCACTATGCTGGATGGGGAACACAGTGTGGGTGGGCTAAGGGAAGGGGAGAGCAGTGTGGGATAAGGGAAGAGAGCACAGTGTGGGTGGGATAAGGAAAGTGGAGAGTAGTGTGGGATAAGGGAAGAGAGCACAGTGTGGGAAGGGGAGCACAGTGTGTGTGGGATAAGGAAAGAGAGCACAGTGTGGGTGGGATAAGGAAAGGGGAGAGCAGTGTGGGTGGAATAAGGAAAGGGGAGAGTAGTGTGGGTGGAATAAGGAAAGGAGAGAGTAGTGTGGGTGGGATAAGGAAAGGGGAGAGTAGTGTGGGTGGGATAAGGAAAGGGGAGAGTAGTGTGGGTGGGATAAGGAAAGGGGAGAGTAGTGTGGGTGGGATAAGGAAAGGGGAGAGCAGTGTGGGTGGGATAAGGAAAGGGGAGAGTAGTGTGGGTGGGATAAGGAAAGGGGAGAGCAGTGTTGGTAGGTTAAGGAAAGGGGAGAGTAGTGTGGGTGGGATAAGGGAAGAGAGCACAGTGTGGGAAGGGGAGTGCAGTGTGGGTGGGATAAGGGAAGGGGAGCATAGTGTGGGAAGGGGAGCACAGTGTGTGTGGGATAAGGAAAGAGAGCACAGTGTGGGTGGGATAAGGAAAGGGGATAGTAGTGTGGGTGGGATAAGGAAAGGGGAGAGCAGTGTGGGTGGGATAAGGAAAGGGGAGAGCTGTGTGGGATAAGGGAAGAGAGCACAGTGTGGGTGGGATAAGGAAAGTGGAGAGTAGTGTGGGATAAGGGAAGAGAGCACAGTGTGGGTGGGATAAGGAAAGGGGATAGTAGTGTGGGTGGGATAAGGAAAGGGGAGAGCAGTGTGGGTGGGATAAGGAAAGGGGAGAGCTGTGTGGGATAAGGGAAGAGAGCACAGTGTGGGTGGGATAAGAAAGGGGAGAGTAGTGTGGGTGGGATAAGGAAAGGGGAGAGTAGTGTGGGTGGGATAAGGGAAGAGGGTACAGTGTGGGAAGAGGAGTGCAGTGTGGGTGGGATAAGGGAAGGGGAGCACAGTGTGTATGGGATAAGGAAAGAGAGCACAGTGTGTGTGGGATAAGGAAAGGGGAGCACAGTGTGTGTGGGCTAAGGGAAGAGAGCACAGTGTGGGTGGGATAAGGGAAGGGGAGCGCAGTGTGGGTGGGATAAGGGAAGGGGAGCACAGTGTGGGTGGGATAAGGATAGGGGAGCACAGTGTGGGTGGGATAAGGAAAGGGGAGAGCAGTGTGTGGGATAAGGAAAGAGCATAGTGTGGGTGGGATAAGGAAAGGGGAGAGTAGTGTGGGTGGGGTAAGGAAAGGGGAGAGTAGTGTGGGTGGGATAAGGGAAGAGAGCACAGTGTGTGAAGGGGAGCACAGTGTGTGTGGGATAAGGAAAGAGAGCACAGTGTGGGTGGGATAAGGGAAGGGGAGCGCAGTGTGGGTGGGATAAGGGAAGGGGAGCACAGTGTGGGTGGGATAAGGATAGGGGAGCACAGTGTGGGTGGGATAAGGAAAGGGGAGAGCAGTGTGGGTGGGATAAGGAAAGGGGAGAGTAGTGTGTGGGATAAGGAAAGAGCACAGTGTGGGTGGGATAAGGAAAGGGGAGAGTAGTGTGTGGGATAAGGAAAGAGCACAGTGTGGGTGGGATAAGGAAAGGGGAGAGTAGTGTGGGTGGGGTAAGGAAAGGGGAGAGTAGTGTGGGTGGGATAAGGGAAGAGAGCACAGTGTGTGAAGGGGAGCACAGTGTGTGTGGGATAAGGAAAGAGAGCACAGTGTGGGTGGGATAAGGGAAGGGGAGCGCAGTGTGCGTGGGATAAGGGAAGGGGAGCACAGTGTGGGTGGGATAAGGATAGGGGAGCACAGTGTGGGTGGGATAAGGAAAGGGGAGAGTAGTGTGTGGGATAAGGAAAGAGCACAGTGTGGGTGGGATAAGGAAAGGGGAGAGTAGTGTGGGATAAGGAAACAGAGCACAGTGTGGGTGGGATAAGGGAAGAGAGCACAGTGTGTGAAGGGGAGCACAGTGTGTGTGGGATAAGGAAAGAGAGCACAGTATGGGTGGGATAAGGAAAGGGGAGAGCAGTGTGGGTGGGAAAAGGAAATGGGAGAGTAGTGTGGGATAAGGGAAGAGAGCACAGTGTGGGTGGGATAAGGAAAGGGGAGAGTAGTGCGGGATAAGGAAAGAGAGCACGGTAGGATAAGGAAAGGGGAGAGTAGTGTGGGTGGGATAAGGAAAGGGGAGAGTAGTGTGTGGGATAAGGAAAGAGCACAGTGTGGGTGGGATAAGGAAAGGGGAGAGTAGTGTGGGTGGGGTAAGGAAAGGGGAGAGTAGTGTGGGTGGGATAAGGGAAGAGAGCACAGTGTGTGAAGGGGAGCACAGTGTGTGTGGGATAAGGAAAGAGAGCACAGTGTGGGTGGGATAAGGGAAGGGGAGCGCAGTGTGGGTGGGATAAGGGAAGGGGAGCACAGTGTGGGTGGGATAAGGATAGGGGAGCACAGTGTGGGTGGGATAAGGAAAGGGGAGAGCAGTGTGGGTGGGATAAGGAAAGGGGAGAGTAGTGTGTGGGATAAGGAAAGAGCACAGTGTGGGTGGGATAAGGAAAGGGGAGAGTAGTGTGGGTGGGGTAAGGAAAGGGGAGAGTAGTGTGGGTGGGATAAGGGAAGAGAGCACAGTGTGTGAAGGGGAGCACAGTGTGTGTGGGATAAGGAAAGAGAGCACAGTGTGGGTGGGATAAGGGAAGGGGAGCGCAGTGTGGGTGGGATAAGGGAAGGGGAGCACAGTGTGGGTGGGATAAGGATAGGGGAGCACAGTGTGGGTGGGATAAGGAAAGGGGAGAGCAGTGTGGGTGGGATAAGGAAAGGGGAGAGTAGTGTGTGGGATAAGGAAAGAGCACAGTGTGGGTGGGATAAGGAAAGGGGAGAGTAGTGTGGGATAAGGAAACAGAGCACAGTGTGGGTGGGATAAGGGAAGAGAGCACAGTGTGTGAAGGGGAGCACAGTGTGTGTGGGATAAGGAAAGAGAGCACAGTATGGGTGGGATAAGGAAAGGGGAGAGCAGTGTGGGTGGGAAAAGGAAATGGGAGAGTAGTGTGGGATAAGGGAAGAGAGCACAGTGTGGGTGGGATAAGGAAAGGGGAGAGTAGTGCGGGATAAGGAAAGAGAGCACGGTAGGATAAGGAAAGGGGAGAGTAGTGTGGGTGGGATAAGGCAAGGGGAGAGCAGTGTGGGTGGGATAAGGAAAAGGGAGAGTAGTGTGGGATAAGGGAAGAGAGCACAGTGTGGGAAGGGGAGCACAGTGTGGGTGGGATAAGGAAAGGGGAGTGCAGTGTGGGTGAGATAAGGAAAGGGGAGCACAGTGTGTGTGGGATAAGGAAAGGGGAGCACAGTGTGTGTGGGATAAGGGAAGGGGAGCACAGTGTGGGTGGGATAAGGAAAGGGGAGAGCTGTGTGGGATAAGGGAAGAAAGCACAGTGTGGGTGGGATAAGAAAGGGGAGAGTAGTGTGGGTGGGATAAGGAAAGGGGAGAGTAGTGTGGGTGGGATAAGGGAAGAGGGTACAGTGTGGGAAGAGGAGTGCAGTGTGGGTGGGATAAGGGAAGGGGAGCACAGTGTGTATGGGATAAGGAAAGAGCACAGTGTGTGTGGGATAAGGAAAGGGGAGCACAGTGTGTGTGGGATAAGGGAAGAGAGCACAGTGTGGGTGGGATAAGGGAAGGGGAGCGCAGTGTGGGTGGGATAAGGGAAGGGGAGCACAGTGTGGGTGGGATAAGGATAGGGGAGCACAGTGTGGGTGGGATAAGGAAAGGGGAGAGCAGTGTGTGGGATAAGGAAAGAGCACAGTGTGGGTGGGATAAGGAAAGGGGAGAGTAGTGTGGGTGGGGTAAGGAAAGGGGAGAGTAGTGTGGGTGGGATAAGGGAAGAGAGCACAGTGTGTGAAGGGGAGCACAGTGTGTGTGGGATAAGGAAAGAGAGCACAGTGTGGGTGGGATAAGGGAAGGGGAGCGCAGTGTGGGTGGGATAAGGGAAGGGGAGCACAGTGTGGGTGGGATAAGGATAGGGGAGCACAGTGTGGGTGGGATAAGGAAAGGGGAGAGCAGTGTGGGTGGGATAAGGAAAGGGGAGAGTAGTGTGTGGGATAAGGAAAGAGCACAGTGTGGGTGGGATAAGGAAAGGGGAGAGTAGTGTGTGGGATAAGGAAAGAGCACAGTGTGGGTGGGATAAGGAAAGGGGAGAGTAGTGTGGGTGGGGTAAGGAAAGGGGAGAGTAGTGTGGGTGGGATAAGGGAAGAGAGCACAGTGTGTGAAGGGGAGCACAGTGTGTGTGGGATAAGGAAAGAGAGCACAGTGTGGGTGGGATAAGGGAAGGGGAGCGCAGTGTGCGTGGGATAAGGGAAGGGGAGCACAGTGTGGGTGGGATAAGGATAGGGGAGCACAGTGTGGGTGGGATAAGGAAAGGGGAGAGTAGTGTGTGGGATAAGGAAAGAGCACAGTGTGGGTGGGATAAGGAAAGGGGAGAGTAGTGTGGGATAAGGAAACAGAGCACAGTGTGGGTGGGATAAGGGAAGAGAGCACAGTGTGTGAAGGGGAGCACAGTGTGTGTGGGATAAGGAAAGAGAGCACAGTATGGGTGGGATAAGGAAAGGGGAGAGCAGTGTGGGTGGGAAAAGGAAATGGGAGAGTAGTGTGGGATAAGGGAAGAGAGCACAGTGTGGGTGGGATAAGGAAAGGGGAGAGTAGTGCGGGATAAGGAAAGAGAGCACGGTAGGATAAGGAAAGGGGAGAGTAGTGTGGGTGGGATAAGGAAAGGGGAGAGTAGTGTGTGGGATAAGGAAAGAGCACAGTGTGGGTGGGATAAGGAAAGGGGAGAGTAGTGTGGGTGGGGTAAGGAAAGGGGAGAGTAGTGTGGGTGGGATAAGGGAAGAGAGCACAGTGTGTGAAGGGGAGCACAGTGTGTGTGGGATAAGGAAAGAGAGCACAGTGTGGGTGGGATAAGGGAAGGGGAGCGCAGTGTGGGTGGGATAAGGGAAGGGGAGCACAGTGTGGGTGGGATAAGGATAGGGGAGCACAGTGTGGGTGGGATAAGGAAAGGGGAGAGCAGTGTGGGTGGGATAAGGAAAGGGGAGAGTAGTGTGTGGGATAAGGAAAGAGCACAGTGTGGGTGGGATAAGGAAAGGGGAGAGTAGTGTGGGTGGGGTAAGGAAAGGGGAGAGTAGTGTGGGTGGGATAAGGGAAGAGAGCACAGTGTGTGAAGGGGAGCACAGTGTGTGTGGGATAAGGAAAGAGAGCACAGTGTGGGTGGGATAAGGGAAGGGGAGCGCAGTGTGGGTGGGATAAGGGAAGGGGAGCACAGTGTGGGTGGGATAAGGATAGGGGAGCACAGTGTGGGTGGGATAAGGAAAGGGGAGAGCAGTGTGGGTGGGATAAGGAAAGGGGAGAGTAGTGTGTGGGATAAGGAAAGAGCACAGTGTGGGTGGGATAAGGAAAGGGGAGAGTAGTGTGGGATAAGGAAACAGAGCACAGTGTGGGTGGGATAAGGGAAGAGAGCACAGTGTGTGAAGGGGAGCACAGTGTGTGTGGGATAAGGAAAGAGAGCACAGTATGGGTGGGATAAGGAAAGGGGAGAGCAGTGTGGGTGGGAAAAGGAAATGGGAGAGTAGTGTGGGATAAGGGAAGAGAGCACAGTGTGGGTGGGATAAGGAAAGGGGAGAGTAGTGCGGGATAAGGAAAGAGAGCACGGTAGGATAAGGAAAGGGGAGAGTAGTGTGGGTGGGATAAGGCAAGGGGAGAGCAGTGTGGGTGGGATAAGGAAAAGGGAGAGTAGTGTGGGATAAGGGAAGAGAGCACAGTGTGGGAAGGGGAGCACAGTGTGGGTGGGATAAGGAAAGGGGAGTGCAGTGTGGGTGAGATAAGGAAAGGGGAGCACAGTGTGTGTGGGATAAGGAAAGGGGAGCACAGTGTGTGTGGGATAAGGGAAGGGGAGCACAGTGTGGGTGGGATAAGGAAAGGGGAGAGCTGTGTGGGATAAGGGAAGAAAGCACAGTGTGGGTGGGATAAGAAAGGGGAGAGTAGTGTGGGTGGGATAAGGAAAGGGGAGAGTAGTGTGGGTGGGATAAGGGAAGAGGGTACAGTGTGGGAAGAGGAGTGCAGTGTGGGTGGGATAAGGGAAGGGGAGCACAGTGTGTATGGGATAAGGAAAGAGCACAGTGTGTGTGGGATAAGGAAAGGGGAGCACAGTGTGTGTGGGATAAGGGAAGAGAGCACAGTGTGGGTGGGATAAGGGAAGGGGAGCGCAGTGTGGGTGGGATAAGGGAAGGGGAGCACAGTGTGGGTGGGATAAGGATAGGGGAGCACAGTGTGGGTGGGATAAGGAAAGGGGAGAGCAGTGTGTGGGATAAGGAAAGAGCACAGTGTGGGTGGGATAAGGAAAGGGGAGAGTAGTGTGGGTGGGGTAAGGAAAGGGGAGAGTAGTGTGGGTGGGATAAGGGAAGAGAGCACAGTGTGTGAAGGGGAGCACAGTGTGTGTGGGATAAGGAAAGAGAGCACAGTGTGGGTGGGATAAGGGAAGGGGAGCGCAGTGTGGGTGGGATAAGGGAAGGGGAGCACAGTGTGGGTGGGATAAGGATAGGGGAGCACAGTGTGGGTGGGATAAGGAAAGGGGAGAGCAGTGTGGGTGGGATAAGGAAAGGGGAGAGTAGTGTGTGGGATAAGGAAAGAGCACAGTGTGGGTGGGATAAGGAAAGGGGAGAGTAGTGTGTGGGATAAGGAAAGAGCACAGTGTGGGTGGGATAAGGAAAGGGGAGAGTAGTGTGGGTGGGGTAAGGAAAGGGGAGAGTAGTGTGGGTGGGATAAGGGAAGAGAGCACAGTGTGTGAAGGGGAGCACAGTGTGTGTGGGATAAGGAAAGAGAGCACAGTGTGGGTGGGATAAGGGAAGGGGAGCGCAGTGTGGGTGGGATAAGGGAAGGGGAGCACAGTGTGGGTGGGATAAGGATAGGGGAGCACAGTGTGGGTGGGATAAGGAAAGGGGAGAGTAGTGTGTGGGATAAGGAAAGAGCACAGTGTGGGTGGGATAAGGAAAGGGGAGAGTAGTGTGGGATAAGGAAACAGAGCACAGTGTGGGTGGGATAAGGGAAGAGAGCACAGTGTGTGAAGGGGAGCACAGTGTGTGTGGGATAAGGAAAGAGAGCACAGTATGGGTGGGATAAGGAAAGGGGAGAGCAGTGTGGGTGGGAAAAGGAAATGGGAGAGTAGTGTGGGATAAGGGAAGAGAGCACAGTGTGGGTGGGATAAGGAAAGGGGAGAGTAGTGCGGGATAAGGAAAGAGAGCACGGTAGGATAAGGAAAGGGGAGAGTAGTGTGGGTGGGATAAGGAAAGGGGAGAGTAGTGTGTGGGATAAGGAAAGAGCACAGTGTGGGTGGGATAAGGAAAGGGGAGAGTAGTGTGGGTGGGGTAAGGAAAGGGGAGAGTAGTGTGGGTGGGATAAGGGAAGAGAGCACAGTGTGTGAAGGGGAGCACAGTGTGTGTGGGATAAGGAAAGAGAGCACAGTGTGGGTGGGATAAGGGAAGGGGAGCGCAGTGTGGGTGGGATAAGGGAAGGGGAGCACAGTGTGGGTGGGATAAGGATAGGGGAGCACAGTGTGGGTGGGATAAGGAAAGGGGAGAGCAGTGTGGGTGGGATAAGGAAAGGGGAGAGTAGTGTGTGGGATAAGGAAAGAGCACAGTGTGGGTGGGATAAGGAAAGGGGAGAGTAGTGTGGGTGGGGTAAGGAAAGGGGAGAGTAGTGTGGGTGGGATAAGGGAAGAGAGCACAGTGTGTGAAGGGGAGCACAGTGTGTGTGGGATAAGGAAAGAGAGCACAGTGTGGGTGGGATAAGGGAAGGGGAGCGCAGTGTGGGTGGGATAAGGGAAGGGGAGCACAGTGTGGGTGGGATAAGGATAGGGGAGCACAGTGTGGGTGGGATAAGGAAAGGGGAGAGCAGTGTGGGTGGGATAAGGAAAGGGGAGAGTAGTGTGTGGGATAAGGAAAGAGCACAGTGTGGGTGGGATAAGGAAAGGGGAGAGTAGTGTGGGATAAGGAAACAGAGCACAGTGTGGGTGGGATAAGGGAAGAGAGCACAGTGTGTGAAGGGGAGCACAGTGTGTGTGGGATAAGGAAAGAGAGCACAGTATGGGTGGGATAAGGAAAGGGGAGAGCAGTGTGGGTGGGAAAAGGAAATGGGAGAGTAGTGTGGGATAAGGGAAGAGAGCACAGTGTGGGTGGGATAAGGAAAGGGGAGAGTAGTGCGGGATAAGGAAAGAGAGCACGGTAGGATAAGGAAAGGGGAGAGTAGTGTGGGTGGGATAAGGCAAGGGGAGAGCAGTGTGGGTGGGATAAGGAAAAGGGAGAGTAGTGTGGGATAAGGGAAGAGAGCACAGTGTGGGAAGGGGAGCACAGTGTGGGTGGGATAAGGAAAGGGGAGTGCAGTGTGGGTGAGATAAGGAAAGGGGAGCACAGTGTGTGTGGGATAAGGAAAGGGGAGCACAGTGTGTGTGGGATAAGGGAAGGGGAGCACAGTGTGGGTGGGATAAGGAAAGGGGAGCGCAGTGTGGGTGGGATAAGGAAAGGGGAGCGCAGTGTGGGTGGGATAAGGAAAGGGGAGCGCAGTGTGGGTGGGATAAGGAAAGGGGAGCGCAGTGTGGGTGGGATAAGGAAAGGGGAGCACAGTGTGGGTGGGATAAGGAAAGGGGAGCACAGTGTGGGTGGGATAAGGAAAGGGGAGAACAGTGTGGGTGGGATAAGGGAAGGGGAGCGCAGTGTGGGTGGGATAAGGGAAGGGGATCGCAGTGTGGGTGGGATAAGAGAAGGGGAGCACAGTGTGGGTGGGATAAGGAAAGGGGAGCGCAGTGTGGGTGGGATAAGGAAAGGGGAGCGCAGTGTGGGTGGGATAAGGAAAGGGGAGCGCAGTGTGGGTGGGATAAGGAAAGGGGAGCGCAGTGTGGGTGGGATAAGGAAAGAGGAGCACAGTGTGGGTGAGATAAGGGAAGTGGAGCACAGTGTGGGTGGGATGGGGAGCGCAGTGTGGGTGGGATAAGGGAAGGGGAACCCAGTGTGGGTGGGATAAGTGAAGGGGAGCACAGTGTGGGTGGGATAAGTGAAGGGGAGCACAGTGTGGGTGGGATGGGGAGCACAGTGTTACTGGGACAATGTGATTGTTTGTTTTATGCAAATCTTATAATTTATATTTTCTTTTTTTTTCTGTGGTCGACATTGTGTTTTATTTTTCTCTGTATCAATGTATTTTTATTTTCTTAGTGGGTCCTATGTGTTTGTTTTTCTTTCACGTGAAGCCTATGGGGCCTATTTATCAACGAGTTTTCTCACTCACAACGAGTGATATAACTTGTTGCATATGATAATTGTGCTCCAGCCAATTATCCGGCTCCTAACTGTCATCCGTTTGTAAAATGACATCATGCGCCACATGTTTTATCACTCGTTGTGAGGCTTCTTGACACCAAAATAGGAAATTAGATACATAAAGTAATATTGTTTCTATTCTTCAAAAATCCTGACCTCTAGTAAAGGGCGTGGTTTTCCTTTTACCGATATGGGTGAATATGAAAATAAATATTTGAGATAAAGAACATTACATATTAGGGATTGAGCCTCTAAACAGTTTTTCAGAGGCAGAAGATATATATATATATATATATAATATATATATATATATATATATATATACAGTATGTATAAACATAATTGTGTTTCCATTTATCTATACCCATGAGATGACTCTGTTGCTTGTATTCTTTATTTTCAGCAATGGGATTTTATGTGTAATTGACTCCCCTCTCTGTTCTGTGCTCCATACACCACGGAGCTCACCAGTCCTCTACCTATTGCAGACTGCGACGGGACAGAAAACCAGATCTTCCATGAATATAAACTACTTTCTGTTCATTATACTTTGTACGTATTACATGAAAATAAAATGCCATGTTGCCAATAGTGAAATGATTTCATCAAATTGAGTCACGGATGCTAACTTATAACAGACATTAAATTAATCAGTAAATATTTGTTCCAGCCCCAGATGTGGGTGAGCAAAACTGATCTGACCTTGGTTTCTTTATTATATAATAATACCACAGAAGAGAAAGGATTCAGGAGTATTCATTATCTATCGTGATAAATGTGGGGAGGATTACACCGGCCTGCTCTCTATGGGGGTCATTCAGACCCACTCGCAAGCGGCAGTACGCTCGCAAGTGGGTCGATGTTCCCCACTGCGCATGCGCACGACGGAGGGAGCTCCATCGTGCACATGCGCGAGACCCGGACTACGACAGCAAAGCTGTCACTCGGGGTCTTGCACCAAAGGGGGCGTGCTGTCGATGTTGATTGACAGCACACCCCCTTTGGTGGGCGTGCCGGGGGCGTGCCTGCCAGACGGAGGCGTTCCCATAGAGCCACAATAACTCCAGGGCTTGTGGCTGGGAGACCCTACCGCAGGGTCTCCGTCGCAAGTCCGATGGTCGCAATGGTCAAGACCATCGCGACCATCTTTTTGGACGCTCGTATATGCTGTGGGTGGTGACCCACAGCTATACGAGCGTCCAGGAGGACGCTCCATTTTAATGGAGGAGGGCCCTGATTCAGAGCGAGCGCTCTGGTCAGAGCGTCCGGCTCTGAATCAGGCCCTATGTACAGTATATATCTAGGCATTGTCAAATAATATAAAGCAAAGTTTGTCACTCTAGAGACATATGTCAGCTGTCATTCTCGAATTTATGAAAGAATTGTTAGATACAGATGATTGCAATGTTTCATGGGGGCCCATTTATTATGATTGCATTTCCAATGAGATCTGGGCATGATATTATTGCCCATAAACGCATTGCAAGATGCGATCATAGCGCTGGAATGTATCATCCGGCACTAGCAGGGCAGGGGCAGTCTCGCTGACTGTACATGCACGGCCGCCATTGCCGGGGAGGGAGCCCTCTACCAGCTAATTATGTGAAGTGTAGCCCGTAGGCTACAATAGGCTAACGCCATCTTCAGATGGCATTAGCTGCGGAGGCCAATCACCAGAATGCTTCACATTGCAGAAGTTGGTAAATCTGGCAGCATCACATCTCCTATCAGGGCCGACAGTTTAATAAGTAGTCACTGATTGTTTCTCCAGTTATACAGAGTGATGGGTCAAATAGAAAATATATCTATGGCAGGGGAATCAGACGATCCATCTCATTAGCTTGAGACATGTCACACCCCTTTAACAATGTGTACTTGTGTAGTGCCTTATTTTCACCACTTGATGGAGCCACAATCTGCAATATCAGTTCCAAGCAATTCCCAGCAATTGACAGAATCTTCAAGCGTCATATGCATGAAATTAGCTTTGATCCTCCAACAGTCTCTGGCTGTTTTGTGTTATATAGATATTTTCATTAGCAGTACAGTTGTTCTGTCATAAGTATAAATATAATAGTTGCAGTATTATTTATCTACATTGATAGGAAACAGGATGTCAGTAACCTGGTTACAGTTAAACTTCACTTGTTGTGACCTCAACTCTATAAAGCAGAAAATAATACTGAACGGGGGGCCAGGTTCTGCATCACATGACCTCTCCTGAACAACTCAGAGGGGGTCACACACTGCTATCAGCATATCAGCAGAGGTAGGGGGCAGTGTATTCATCTGCATTATGTAGCTTCCTTCCTCTGCAGGATCCCACCTGGAGGTAAGACATTTGTAGGCTGCCATTAATAAAATTAATTTAAGTTAATGATTTAATTAGTGTAATAAGTTACGTTAATATATTAGCTCTGTATGGTATGGTGACGTGGGGGACATACAGGCAGGTCTTAGTGGCATGTGAGGTGGAATGGGCAGCGTGGAGTTAAAAGTGGCCCCCTCGTGGAAGATTTTGCCATCCTCCAACCACTTCTTCTTCAAACACACTACAAAGCTTTACACATCACTATTAGAAGCATGTGGCTTCCACATGAAGCAGACCAGCATGAAAAGGGACATAACTCCAGGATTAACTCCTAAACGACGCAGTCCCAGCACAGACAGGACAGCACTAAAGCCGCATACACACCTAAAGATTTTCTATCCAACCATCCAACTAGTTGATTGGTTGAAATGAAAATCTGGTAATGTATGGGAGTAACTGATGATTAGCAATTTCCTCCTAAATGCCAGAAAACAGATGAAAATGGACGTTCGGACAAGATTGTTAAATGTTTGATCTAAACAATTTGTTCAAACAGTTTTTGTCCATTTTCCGGCGTTTGGGAGCAAATTGCTGATTGTCATTTACTTTCATACCTATCCAGATTTTCATTCCAACCAACCAACTGGGATGGTTGGACAGATAATCTTTACGTGTGTATGCACCTTAACAACTGGTCACTGAGGGGGCAAACAGAGTGCATTTTGTCATGAAGCCCCACCCCCTTTTGCGACAATGGTGTGAATCACAAGTCCAATAGGGTTGGGTAAGGGATCCCGACAACGGCATCCTAACAGTCAGAAACCCGACACCATCAGATAAGTACCGTAACGTTAACCCCTAACCCCCTAACCCCCTTCCCCCCTTCCCCCCGGTGCCTGAGCCTAACCTCACCCCCTAGTGCCTAAACCTAACCTCCCACTCCCCGCATCCTAAACCTCCCTCCTTAGTGCCTAACACTCCCCCTAGAGCGGGATACTGGAGGCGGGATCGGGATCCTGGTGCCGGTATTTGGATCATCAGCATCCCGAAAGTCAGGATGCTAGCTATCTCGTGTCCAAGAACAGTGGGGATTCTCATTGAATGGCATCATATTGGCCGCAATTCCTGCCATTACACTTCCCACCCTGCCCACTTCACTATAAAATGGGTGGGATGCGGAGGGCTCACTCACCCTTTCATGAGTTCATGGGACTACCTGAAAAATCCGGAATGTTCCTAGGAAATGAGGTAAGAGCTTAGGTGCTGCTTGGCCAGATTCTGGAATGTTGGGAGAGATGCAGCTCACCTCTGAAATTCATATGGGATCTGAAATCACTTGTGGGTCTGAGGTCATGTGGGGATGTTTTATGGCCAGTGGGTGTTTGAGGGGCATTTTGGATAAAGTAATGGACTTGTGGGGATAGTTTGCAATCTGTTATATTGCTGGGCCTCAGTGCTCTTCTTGGGTCTCTCTTTGTATTACTGACTTTAAGGAGTAATCGTGTTGGTCTGAGATTGCAACCATGGGAGGAAAATTGCCATTTTCTCAAACACGGAAATTTACTATGAAAAAAATGGGGGTATTCTCTGTATTTTTAGAGGTGATCACGGCCGATTTTGAAGTTAAAATGCACCAGATAATACAACCACAATTGAATACACCATCGTCTGAACACGGCAGTACTTTACCTAGACGGGAATACAACACAGGAATTCACCAAAAATCGTGATTAGAATCACGGGTGTAATAAAACCAAACACAATGTAAAGATAGAACTTACAAATAGACCCCCTCCTGAGCAGCGTGTCTGGAATAGTGTGATCCATGTATGTTTCTGCCTTTTGACGTTCAATAAATGGTTAACTAAAAAAAAAAATAATAATTATGTGGCCCCCCCTTCCCCTTCCCAAAGCATAACCAGCCCCAGGCTCCTGAGCCAGTCCTGGTTCTAAAAATATGGGGAGAAAAACGTTTAGGGTTCCCCTGTATTTTCAGAACTAGCACTGGGCTCCCAGAGCCGGTCCTGGTTTTAAAAATAGGGTAAAAAATGTGTGGGCACTTGTAGTTCTACTGTAAAAAACAATAGTATCATTCTAATTTTCCCACTATCACTCCTGCACCCACTGGCCAAGAAAGAGCCACGGGCTTCAGCGTAAGTCTGGGGTGCTTGAAAGAGGGGGGACCCATTTATTAGGGGGGTCCCCACCTCCTCTGAGATCTCTGGCTTGAGCTGACTAGCTTGGGATGTTAATGCTTTGATCGGGAAGACCCAGTGAAAGGGTCCCCTGGCTGTGGCTTTGCACCCTGTTAGATCTGAGTCCGGTGCTGGTTTTAAAAATAGTGGGAACCCCACGCATTTTTTGCGCCCTATTTTTAAAACCAGGTCCGGCTCTTGGAGCCCAGTGCTGGTTTCGAAAATACGGGGGACCCTACACATTATTTCCCCTGTATTTTTAGAACCAGGACTGGCTCAGGAGCCCAGGCTGGTTATTCTTTGGGAGGAAGGGGGGAAGCACGTAATTTTTTTTTTTTTTTTAAATTAACCTTTTACATGCACACACACACACACACACATGAGCAACCTGCACGTATCTCACTGATATGTGCAGGCTGCTTGTTCGGGAGGAAAACATGGGCAGGAAACACGGGGATTAAAAAGGGGTAAGAACGATCAGGTACACCATCGGGAAACACGACCCTGACAAACACAGGACCTTGGTAAATTCCAAAATTTATTTTTAAAAAACCCTCCTGATTCTGATTCCTACCCGTGTTTAAAATCGGACAGACACAGGTCAAACACGATTCTTAGTATATTTACCCCTAACAGTAATGTGCAGAGCTTTAGGAGGGAGGGGTGGGGTAGGGGGCTTGAATTCGATTTTTAAAGTTGCCCATCACTGATATACCTACTGTCATACAATAAAAGGGACCTACAAAAAAAAAGTTTTGGAGGTCATTCCTGTAATTGACGATTTAAGGAAGACGACAGACTGGAGCAATGCCTACAGTTCATCAAGAAAGATGAGAAAAAGATTTAAAGTAATTGGACAATTATTAACACTGAGACAATCCATACGAGACTTTACTATTTTTTATATCTGACAGCTACATGAGGAGGAGACCTTTGTGATTAATGACCCTGTGATAATTCCCTGGCCTGTTCACACAACCGTGCAGGAAGCAATGATACAAAGCAAATGGTCGTGTGAACTGGCCACAAAGTGCCCATGATCATTGATCCACCCAGTCTTTACACCAGATCAGTCACCTGTGTGAATGGGCCTTAACTGCAAGCTTTTTACCATTTAATGTGGGAACTTTAATCCTAAAGGACTGATTCACACACGGGTGCTAAGTGTTAGTTCATTATAATGTAATTACATGGGCTTAAAATAAGCATGTTGTATTGTATTGTAAATTAGACTCTGAATGGTTCTAATGAATGAACAAATAAGCCAGGAGAATGGGTTAAATATATTTTTTGGGGGATCCCCTTTTGCCTACAGACAGACAAAGTAGTAACTACAGAAGTTAGGCAGTGATCGGTAGATGACTTTAATCAATATCAGACTCCTCAGTACACAAAATGGCTGTCTCCACTCTGTTTAGGCCATTATCATCATCATTGATTACTTTATAAGGGGACTCAAAACTCTGCAGTACCAGTGAGTTCAACAACAAATCATGAGAAATACAAATATCTATTAAGGTTAATTAAGGATGTGCTGACTCGAGAGTGCCCCGATCGTGAGACTAAAGACGAGGGCTGACACAAGAGAGGGTGAGATGAAATGGAGTGAGATTATGGGCATAGGCTTGCGCAAGGTGTGCGTCCAGCATATGAGCTTTTCTATATGATTTGCGCAGACGCAGTACAATTTAAAGCTTGAGCTCTGGGACATGGCACAGGACACAACACCAAATGCAGAGGTGTTTGCATCCGTTTTCGGGGGAGAGTCTCTGCCTACGGCTGCAACCCCCTACACAGTAACAATTGCTCTGGCGTCGCAGTTCCTGCAGCCATTCTGTGTGACTATAGTATTACTCAGAAGTCCGATAATCTACTGACCAGAGTCTGATGCTGCATCTTTGTTTCTATAGAGTCACTTAAATTTGCAAAACCACAGGTGAGCGTCTCAATAGAAATCATGGTGGCTGCGACATTTGCATATTTTCACACAACCACTGCGTAGAAATGCGCAGCTGCGGCAGTATTAGTGTACGTATCTGAATCATTCAATCTTTTTAGTTTATCTCAGGAGTCCAAGGAAAGTTGTATAAGAATTAGTCACTCATGACTGATCCCACACTCACTGATCCATAAGTCTCATTTCATGTTCACCTTAGGATATGTGCAAACTGCAAACAGATGGACATTTCTGTTTCCACAGGGCTTAAATCTAGCTTCCTACCCTGATAATGGTGACCAAGACCAATCGGTCACAAATCTCTTTCTATAGAGTGACCACTATAAAAATCTACATAACTGTAAGATATGTGAAATGCTAGTTACCAGATTTATGTTGGCAACTGCTGCGTTCTGTGTTAGTGGGTGATATGATGCCACAAAATGCATGTTTGTGTGTCTTATTAACATACAGATAAATGAAGTACATAATTGCAAGAGTGAGTGATACATTAATACTGCCACATGGTGGCAGCAGACATCTTTTTTTTTTTGGATGTCTAAGATGTGCTATAGTTCTATGGGGCCCATTTATCAAACTGCATTTGAGGTAAATTCCCAGAAAACACCTGTTTTCGGGGGTTTACCTCAAATACTAAGTATCCCCCGAATGTATGAAGGAGGGACCGCAGCAGGTATCTCCGATACCTGCTGTGATCCGTCCATTACCGCCGGCAGCCGCCTCCCCCATAGGTTTCTATGGGGGATGCGATGCTGCCAAATGTATGAATATCGGGAATGCGAAGCATTCCCGATATTGACCCCAGCAGCTAACGCTATCTGCAGATAGTGTTAGCCGCTGTGTCCTATGGGCACTTGCCCACATTTCAGCCGGTGGAGGGATCTTCCAGATCCCTCCGCCAGCAATGGGCGCCGCTCATGTGCAGTCCGCAGGACTGCGCATGCGCAGCAGCCCGGAATGCGCTCCGGCCACATCGCAGGGACGGGCTCTTTTCGGAGCCCGTCTCCCTGCATGTGCCGGGTCATACATTCTGCCGGTATGATCGCATTTTGCAATGCGATCATGGGCGGTACTCCATGCCCTGATCGCATTGCAAAATGCGGTCCTTAATAAATGGGCCCCTATGGGTAGTGCCACGAGAGCTGGAGACACAAGAGTTGCTTAAGCTTGCTATGGCATAGAGCACAGAGGAAATGCAAAGTTCTCAAATGTAAAACAAGAAAAAATGGAGTACATGTTACAAAATGGTTTCAGGGTCAGGAGTCAGGACCCTTAACGCTGCGTTAGGCGCAGCTGGCCTGACAGGCACAACAAAGCTGTTCTCGCTCACCTCTCCGCCGCAAAGGGGGCGCAGTGGCCTGCCCCTCCTAATACCTTCCTATCTCTAGGTGCTGTTTGAAACCCCTCTAGTCAGTTTTCCCGCCGCCTGCGTGGAGTAGTGACATTCCTGGCCTCTCAGG
The DNA here is from genome assembly GCA_031769625.1 of Taudactylus pleione. NCBI lineage: Eukaryota > Metazoa > Chordata > Amphibia > Anura > Myobatrachidae > Taudactylus > Taudactylus pleione. Next base: position 268,418 of record JAUIMM010000506.1, on the reverse strand, counting down.
CTCATTGCACACAAACTCGTCCGACTTTTGAAGGTACGCATTTCTTTTTATTTTCTCACAATTTTGTGTATTTTTCTCATTTTATGAATGAAAATTACAAGGGTTGTGGGTATTTTGCGGAAATATGTAGATTTGTCCAGGGTGGCCTCTTAGGAACACTGCACCTCTTAAAATTTAGTATTTTTTGTTTTATTTGCTTTAAGGTTAATAAATGTGTTTTTGTGAATCAGATTTCCATATATTCTTTCTTTGTACATCCTAATGAAGGTCACTGATCACTTTAAGAACGTTAGAATTGAGTTAATTAGGTGCTAATGACGATTTTCTAACATGCACCTGTCAGGCGCACTGCGCCCAAACCTGGGAGTCCCAGAGGTGCTCCTGACGCAGGGTTAAAGCAGTGCCTTCTTGAAAACAAGGTGGGCACTCCCAGCTGGTGCCATCCAGGGACAATATTAGCTATTAGAGAACAACAAAGGTACTTGTATTGCAGCTGTCCATGATAAACAGGCTTCCCAATACTTTTGGGTAAACATCACAGGATGCCCCTGGTGAAGGCTATTGCTTGCGATAAATGGCAATAGCCAGGGTGGCGGAGCAGGGCTCCATGCCACCTTGTACCAGCCTCGCTACCCAAACCTGGTGACTTCATGATGTCACGCCAAGGCTCGGGGAATCGGCAACAGCGGTGGAGGACTGAGACTGAAGATCCTCGCTTCCGGGGGCACGCTGCTGGCGCCGCTGCCTGTTATACAACTTGAGAGACGCAGCGGCAACCAGTAGCAACAGTGGACTCAGCAGGCTAGATGAGGCGGGAAAAATGCCTCCTTGCTTTGCATACATTACTTAGTGGGTTGCGTCGGCCCTGGCTATAGTTACTAACAATTATAATATTATTGCATAACGTAAAAGAATAAGTTATTACTTAATAACTGAACGGTGGTTTTGTTGTGAATGAAATGCAGTACCTGCTGAACTATACATACAAGATCACAGTAATGGTATAACATTCCTCTAATATGTGCCGTGGCAGTGAGGAGGGAGTGGGCCTCACTGCATTGAAAGCTGAAGTATAGGCCTCTATTATGAGGTAGAGCGCGGAGTGTTTGATCTGGAACAGAGTGTTTGGAGAAGGACAGGCTGGGTGGGCTATTGCTCCTCAGGGACAGACAGACAAACAGCTGCGAATCAGTAGGGAGAGTGCAGGCCTGGCAAAGTGACACTATTCACACCTAGAGTGCTAACTTCCAATGTGGGAATATACAGTATGTGAGAGTCCTGAGGTAATCCCCACAGGATGAATGCTCGATAAAGATGCTCAAAATGATTGAAAAGTGTGTTTTAAATGAGTTTGTCGAAAATTTGCCCCAAATTCAGAGACTTAAGTGAAGGAAATGCAGTCTGGTTTTACCATGTTGTAGCTTAACGGATAAATTTTTTTTCTAATAAGAACGACCAACAGCGAAACGCAAAGTTTAAACTCTGAACTTGCAATGTCGACTGTAAAATTCAAGTCGGCAACCGCAAAGATGACTCGGAATAAAATCAATATTGTTCTGTGAGCATAGGGCCTGATTCACAGTTATAATACAGCTAATGCTGCCAGGAGATGTATTGAAGCGCCCACCTGCGGATTTGCTAATCCAAGCATCTACATAAAATATCGCAGCACCGTCCGCAGATCTTTATAATGAATGCAGTACGGAGTGAGCCATATTTCTTGCATACAGGTTTGCAGTCACAGAGTGAGACAAATCCCCGAAACCATCGCAACGCGGCTGCGTTACATCCCCTAAATGCTTCCTGTCACACTTTGAATAAATACTCGCTGTGAGCAACTACGGTAATGTACTTTGACACTTGCGCAGTACGACTCAGTTCGCATGTGCAGGCGGCCGATAATTGCTCATCTGCGAAAGCATTGGCATATCGTGCAACTCTGAATCGATATTCAAGATCCCTGCACCGATGAAAGTGAATTCAATTTTGAACTGGTTGGAATTTAATTTTTATTTCTAATGCTGACCATCATAAGATCACAGAACACTGGATATATCAGGGCAGATTCATGCATGTAAGAGGAAACCAGCTCACTGGCAGGCAATCATGTTGGCTTACAAGAATGTGGTGGCTCTGATACAAGCGCGCACCATTACATCATTCTGCAGAGCCCTAGGGCTACACTACTCCTGCAGTGACTGCGGTAACTGACAGCCGGACAAGTGTGGGCTTCTCCCCAGCGATGTTACAGGTCTGTTGTTGTGTATTCTGCAAACTCCACCAATGCCTATAGGAGTACAGGTGCAGAGATCCAAAATGTGGGAGCAGTTTTAAGAGGATTTTTTTGGGGTACCTTCAGTTTACTGCTTCTCTCTGTATAATAAACTCTGTAAATCAGGATTACTGTATTGTGTTCTAATACTATAGTGTAAGCTATGTGGAGCAGGAGCACCACTTCGTACAGATCTCTATAATAAGCCAAGGTCTGGGCACAGGAGAGTTAAAATCTGGACTTCTTAGGAAAGTCCATTGTTGGGACAGACTCCTAATACAGCTTTCCAGGGTGGAGCCTCCATGAGGATGAACATTTAACCCTTTCGTCTCCACCTCACACAATTTAGGGTAAGCACAAGCAATAGTCATGGGAGTGTCAGACAGATTTATAGGGCAGTATTCCTGCTTTTCACTTGTATGCAAAACTTTTTCTGAGAAGCTTAGATCACTGTGTATCAGTCCCCCAGTGCCCTCCCTTCCTCCCTCCTCCCAATCCCTCCACCTCCCCCACCGCATCCAATCCCTTAGTCCTCTCTTCTCCCCACATTGATTATCCTTGCATGGCTGCAGCTCCTCCTTCCCCAAGTCCTGATCCCAGCCCCTCTGCCTGCAGAGTTCCCAGGAGTGAAGGGGGGAGCCTTGCACAAAGAGGGAGGGGAAGAGGATTTTAAAAAGTGATTTCTGCTTTGCTGAACAGCATACCTGTGGTGATCTGGCAAGGTGGACATCCCTGGACCAGAGGACAATGCCCCCCCAAGAGTTGTCCATGGAATACACGTCACACTTTGCACCCCCTGTGCCACCTCACATGCCTAAACCTCTACCACCAGCTGGTTGTCAAGAGAGGAATCTAAAATGCGTGCTACTGGGAGATGGAGCAGTGGGAAAGACCAGCCTTCTGGTCAGCTACACCACCAATGGCTACCCGACCCGCTACATCCCCACCGCTTTCGATGACTTTTCAGGTAGGACACTTATGGATATCTTATGAGAAGGGGGGATAAGCTGAACTAGATCTAGGCTCTATAATCTACCTTAGTTGGGTTGATAGCCTTAATAATGTCCACATGTGTAAGTCTGAGGGTCACAAGGTATCCAAAGCCTTTCTGCTTTGACCAGATCACCTCCTGTCCCAGTTGGCCTGTATGCGTTATAAGGTTATGGCTGATTGCACAGGCTTCCTTGTGTGTTAATGAAAAGGATCTGATGTTAGCAAATTCTAGGACACCCCTGGGGGGTGCTTCTTACTGCTCTCCGAGATTTAACATTGCGGAATGTATAAGTCTTAAGGGCTAACTTTTTTTTCCCCCAGTAACCGGTTTAGGCCAGATTTTATATAACTTGACATAACTTCACATAAGCCTCTGTCGTAGCAGAATGCTCCATGTCACCCCAATTCTAGATAATGTGTTTATATTACATATTTCTATTTTTTGAATAAGAGGCTCTGAGATTGTGCCTCTGATACTGCAGAATGCTATTTTTACATCTTTCCAAGTGGTGCATGTTAATAAATTTGGAATTATTATTATACCACAATATCCTATAGCTCGCTTTGTCATGTAATATACTGTATATCTATGCAGGCAGAGAGAGTCCACTGTAAAGCGGTCATGTACTCCCAGCTCCTTCCTAGGCTGACTAAAGTGAGGTTATATTTAATTTTACATAGGGGATCAGTGCAGGAATATAGGGTGGTCTGGCCCGCTTTGTAAAGTGTCCTTAGCTGGTATAAATGGCTAATTCTGTATAATCTTTTCTGCAGCTCTGGTACAAGTGGAAAACACTCCTGTGAAGCTGCAACTGTGCGACACTGCAGGACAGGTAGGTGCTTAGCTGGATGTCTGTCAACCTGGAAATGTCACCGTATTGTGGGAAGGACAGCAGAGCTTCATTCTGTCCCAGTGTGTTTCCCTGCAGCGTGAGTGTATAACACAGCTATACTGCCTGTGTCACTGGCGCTGCATCAACCTGCAATGTGAGGGAGGGACAGACGCCATGTCTCAGCTCTATTCTCTCTGTGTGTGTCACCCCGCAGTGTAGGAACAGACTCCATATCCCACTGCTGCACTCTATGTTACCGTACATTATGAGGGGCAGACTACATGTCTCGTAGCACCCATCTGTCTGTGTCACCCTGCAGGACGAGGGCCAGACTGCACGTCTCATAGCACCCATCTGTCTGTGTCACCCTGCAGTGGGAGGGACAGGCCCCATGTCTCATAGCTCCCTTCTGTCTGTGTCACCCTGCAGTGGGAGGGACAGACTATATGTCTCATAGCTCCCTTCTGTCTGTATTACTCTGCAGTAGGAGGGGCATACTGCATGTCTCATAGCTTTTTTCTATCTGTCACCCTGAAGTGGGAGGGGCAGACTGCATGTCTCATAGCTTTTTTCTATCTGTCACCCTGAAGTGGGAGGGGCAGACTGCATGTCTCATAGCTTTTTTCTATCTGTCACCCTGCAGTGGGAGGGCATACTGCATATCTCATAACACCCATCTGTCTATGTCACCATGCACTAGGAGGGACATACTCATGTCTCATAGCACCTATCTGTCTGTGTCACCCTGCAGTGGGAGGGACAGACTCCATGGCTGAGATGTACTAAAGGGGAAAATGTGGTAAAAATCCCGCCAATACTGTTATGTACGCCAAGTTACCCAATAGAAGCCAATGGCTTTCTTATCAGGACGCTCCCCCCTGGGAGGGAACCGATCGGATCCCTCCCATCACCCCCCGCTGCCTTCTGTGCATGTGCAGAAGGACGCCAGAGGGACTTACGGGTGTTAAACCCAGAAGTTCCTCCGTCCGGTGCCATCGCAGAGGACAGCTCTTATCGGGAGAGCTGTCCTTTGTGACATTCTAGGTACATACAGCAGTATGTACCCAAAAACAGGCGGCAATCACTGCATCGCTGATGCGATGCTTAGTACATCCTGCCCCATGACTCCTAGCTCCCTTCTGTCTGTGTCACCCCACAGTACATGAAACAGACTCAACATCCCTTAGTGCCTTCTGCACTACCCATCAGGAGGAGGGACAGACAGACTCTATATGTTATAGTTCACTTCTGGCTATGGCACCCTGCAGTAGAAGGGGCTGACTCCATGTCTCTTAGCTGCCTCATGTGTTACCCCACAGTAGAAAGAATTGACTCAATGGGGGAGATGTACAAAGCTCTGGAAAGTGATAAAGTGCAGAGTGATAAACCAGCAGCCACTCAGCTCCCAACTGTCATGTTACAGGCTGTGTTTGAAAAATGACAGTTGGGAGCTGAGTGGCTGCTGGTTTATCACTCTGCACTTTATCACTTTTCAGAGCTTAGTAAATCTGGCCCATTGAATATGCCTTAGCTGGCTTCTCTGACACACCATGCAGGACAAGGGACAGTCAGGACAAGGGACAGTCAGGCCAAGTGTCACAGCCCGCTCCTCTCTGTGTCACCCTATGTGTGGTTTCTCCATACACAATACATTATGTGAACATATTTTCCTTCTTCCTCAGGATGAATTTGACAAGCTGCGTCATTTCTGTTACCCCAAAACGGACGTCGTCATCTTGTGTTTCAGTGTGGTCAGCCCGTCTTCTTTCCAGAACATATCAGAAAAGTGGATCTCCGAGATCCAAAGTCACTGCCCGAATGTGCCACTTATTCTAGTGGGCACACAGTCCGACCTTCGTGAGGATGTCAAAATATTGATCCAGCTGGCACGGTATCGGGAGAAACCTGTGCCTGCCTCATCTGCCAGGGCCCTTGCTGAGAAAATTGGGGCTGTTGCTTATGTTGAATGCTCGGCCCTTACTCAGAAGAATCTGAAAGAGGTCTTTGACACGGCCATTCTCTCAGGCCTCCGTTACTCCGACCTTCGAAACCAGCGGGAGAGGAAAATGGCAGCCACGGCTAGCAAGATGAAGACTTTATCTAAAGCTTGGTGGAAAAAGTATGTGTGTGTGTAAGACTCTGTCACCGTTACACGCAGTAACCGCTAAGTGCCTTATCCAAAGAGCTAGCACTCCGAGCAAGAGATTCATATCTCCTGGTGAATAGGAGGCTCCTTTTCCTGGACCAATATCTTTTGTACGCCGATCTAAGACTGTGAAAGGGGCATAACACTGACTAAATCCCAATAGCCCCTGGAGACCCTGTACCTGGGTGGTAGATTAACCTATATAACGACATTCTGACACTTCTTCTCAAAGGGATACACCCAATTTGCACCTATGTTTACACTGGTTAATATTCCAAGCTGGAATGTGTCAGAATGAAAAGTGGTGACCGGGATGATGCCTGTACAGAATTAATATAATAATTGCTTTGATTTGCTACCTTGCCGTGGTAGCTGAATTCCAAATATAGCTTCTGTTTTAAGAAGTGTGTAAAGTATAGATATTGTAATACTATGTATTATGTATGGACACCGGTGTTAGTGACTGGGGGATGACTTGGGCTGAATTACTTTTACATAAACAGCTTGGAAAAAAAACAGATCTGTCTCAAAACTTGTATCAACCCGTAAAACATGCTTTGTACAACCTGTGACCCCCAGTTGTTGGGGAACTACAATTCCCAGCCTGCCCTGCCAGCCTCTGGATCACAAGGTATTAGGTGACTTGTAGTTCCTCAGCAGCTGGTAGCTATTGCCCTAGCGTGATGTAAGCAGCCACATTTCTGTAATATCAGTGAACTGTCACCCCCTAGTCATAACACACCAGACTCCTCTTGTATCTGTCTCAGTGATAACGCTTTACAAGCTTTTATTTGGGACACACATTTTCTCATTTCATGTGATTCTGTTTGCAAATAAAATCACTTTTATTAAGTATATTGTCTGTTCTTTACACTTGGCTGGAGAAAGAGGCCACTCTTAAAGGTCACAGCATTCTAAAAGTCAGCAGTGATTCGGCACTTTAGCACCTCCAGAATGGCGTAGCACTAAGGATCTACAGATAAGAGTAAAGGGAGATATATTCTTTTCTGGACCTGGGCTGTATGTATACATGTCATCGTGTAGTAGTGTCTGTGCTGGGCCTGAGCTGTGTGTATACATGTCATGGTGTAGTAGTGTCTGTACTGGGCCTGGGCTGTGTGTATACATGTCATGGTGTAGTAGTGTAGTAGTTTCTGTACTGGACCTGGGCTGTGTGTATACATCTCATGGTGTAGTAGTGTCTGTACTGGACCTGAGCTGAGTGTATACATGTCATGGTGTAGTAGTGTCTGTACTGGACCTGGGCTGTGTGTATACACCTCATGGTGTAGTTGTGTCTGTACTTGACCTTGGCTGAGTGTATACATGACATGGTGTAGTAGTGTCTGTGCTGGGCCTGAGCTGTGTGTATACATGTCATGGTGTAGTAGTGTCTGTACTGGGCCTGGGCTGTGTGTATACATGTCATGGTGTAGTAGTGTAGTAGTTTCTGTACTGGACCTGGGCTGTGTGTATACATCTCATGGTGTAGTAGTGTCTGTACTGGACCTGAGCTGAGTGTATACATGACATGGTGTAGTAGTGTCTGTACTGGACCTGGGCTGTGTGTATACATCTCATGGTGTAGTAGTGTCTGTACTGTACCTGGGCTGAGTGTATACATGTCATGGTGTAGTAGTGTCTGTACTGGACCTGGGCTGAGTGTATACATGTCATGGTGTAGTAGTGTCTGTACTGGACCTGGGCTGTGTGTATACATGTCATGGTGTAGTAGTGTCTGTACTGGGCCTGGGCTGTGTGTATACATGTCATGGTGTAGTAGTGTAGTAGTTTCTGTACTGGACCTGGGCTGTGTGTATACATCTCATGGTGTAGTAGTGTCTGTACTGGACCTGAGCTGAGTGTATACATGACATGGTGTAGTAGTGTCTGTACTGGACCTGGGCTGAGTGTATACATGACATGGTGTAGTAGTGTCTGTACTGGACCTGAGCTGAGTGTATACATGACATGGTGTAGTAGTGTATGTACTGGACCTGGGCTGTGTGTATACATCTCATGGTGTAGTAGTGTCTGTACTGGGCCTGGGCTGTGTGTATACATGTCATGGTGTAGTAGTGTAGTAGTTTCTGTACTGGACCTGGGCTGTGTGTATACATCTCATGGTGTAGTAGTGTCTGTACTGGACCTGAGCTGAGTGTATACATGACATGGTGTAGTAGTGTCTGTACTGGACCTGGGCTGTGTGTATACATGTCATGGTGTAGTAGTGTAGTAGTTTCTGTACTGGACCTGGGCTGTGTGTATACATCTCATGGTGTAGTAGTGTCTGTACTGGACCTGAGCTGAGTGTATACATGACATGGTGTAGTAGTGTCTGTACTGGACCTGGGCTGTGTGTATACATGTCATGGTGTAGTAGTGTCTGTACTGGACCTGGGCTGTGTGTATACATCTCATGGTGTAGTAGTGTCTGTACTGGGCCTGGGCTGTGTGTATACATGTCATGGTGTAGTAGTGTAGTAGTTTCTGTACTGGACCTGGGCTGTGTGTATACATCTCATGGTGTAGTAGTGTCTGTACTGGACCTGGGCTGAGTGTATACATGACATGGTGTAGTAGTGTCTGTACTGGACCTGGGCTGAGTGTATACATGTCATGGTGTAGTAGTGTCTGTACTGGACCTGGGCTGTGTGTATACATGTCATGGTGTAGTAGTGTCTGTACTGGGCCTGGGCTGTGTGTATACATGTCATGGTGTAGTAGTGTAGTAGTTTCTGTACTGGACCTGGGCTGTGTGTATACATCTCATGGTGTAGTAGTGTCTGTACTGGACCTGAGCTGAGTGTATACATGACATGGTGTAGTAGTGTCTGTACTGGACCTGGGCTGTGTGTATACATGTCATGGTGTAGTAGTGTCTGTACTGGGCCTCGGCTGTTACGTGTCTGGTGTTGTAGTGTCTGGGATAATCCTGCTCTGTGTGTATACATGTTATGATGTTGCGTTTTCTGGGCTGCATCTGGATCTGTGTTCATAAATTTAATGCAATTGAAGTGCCTGGATCTTGGCTGCATGTATACATATCTCACTGTAGTAATGTTGTTGCTGTACCTAGAATGGTGTTTTAAGGGCATAATTATTAATAATTGGGATATTTGCCTGATAATTAACATTTATTATCACTGTTATTCAAATCGATAACAGAGGAATTACAGCACCAATTAAACTGGGAACTCTTGCTGGGCAGCGCATCCAAGAACAGGCTGTCCCGGCTAAGAGTTTTCATTATAGTGGTAATAAAAGCTATTACTATATATCTTGTTGCTTATCGCGAATGTGCCGCATTCCCCCCCATAGGCAGAACCAGCTAGCACCACTCTCAGATGGCATTACCTAAGCTTTTCTGAACTTGTTAATTAGCCCAATATCGCTGCCCCACAGAGGACTATGGGCCTGATTCAGAGAGGACTATGGGCCTGATTCAGAGAGGACTATGGGCCTGATTCAGCAAGGAACGCAGATGCTAATACGCACGTAATCGCTCTGTTTGTGATCTGCGAATGCATCGCAGTGCGCAAACTAGCAATAGCAATCAGAACTGCGATTGCTCTGAGTCTACGTAGCCTCTGCAGAGTGATTGACAGGAAGTGCCATTTGTGGGTGGTGATGGGGGGTGGTTGGGCGTACGAGGCATGCCAGTGCGTTTCAACACTGTCACAGGGGCATCCATAAATTATCGACTGCGTGGCCATAAGAAGCCTGCGTGGCTGGTAGCAATTTCTGAATGGTCAGGGCCTGTGCATATGGGTACGATGTTACCGATGGTTTCGCTATGTTCCTCTAGTATACAGATGTGAGTAAGGGGAAGTGGGCGTCCTTATGTCAGGCTGCGATCGCAATGTGAATGCAAACCTATCACCGCTGATATTAGCAACTGCTCTGCGTGCGTATAAGCAAAATTGCCATCTGTAGTGCCTCAGGCCCTGTGAGGACCCGACGGTAGTTTAAAAAATATGCCAGATGCACTATGTCCGGCATTGTAGCACTAATAAATAGAGGCGACTTTTATTTTTGCCATAATCCTGAGAAAACTGATGTTTTGTTTTGCAAGATTTACATCTTTAAAAAAACATAACAAACAGATCCTTTAGTGTCTGTCCTGTACCTATCATGGCAAAACAGGAGGAGATGGCTTACTGACACCACACTCTATATATAGACAGTCTCTGTGAGGACCTATTTTTGCAGGGATTAGACACCTCACCATGGAGACGGACAGTGACATCATTAGTAAAAGACCATTAGGTTCATGCATTTGTCTAATTCGTAATTAGATCTATTTATGGGAAGTGGACAATGCAGGAAACGGACAATCTGTCTGAGGAAATACTGTAGGAGCTATTATATATTCTTACTGTGCAAACAAAATAAACATTTGGTACTTGTGCACTTTACGGACTCATTGCAGAGAGAACCAAGTGTCCTACACTCATTACTATTATCAATCATGGTAATGTCTAAATCCCCTTCACGGAGAGGACCGTGATGTCATCAATCAGTGTCCAGCGTCATTCCTTACCATCCAAGTGGGCATAGAGGGGGAATATAACCTTGTGGCGAGCCACCGAGCCCAAAGCGTGGCGAGCGGACAACTTTCTTCTTTAGGTGGGGACAACTTTCGGTATTTGTGTGCGTAAAGTACACAAGTACCACTTAAAACATTCATTGGGTTCTCTCTGCAATGAGTCCGTAAAGTACACAAGTACCAAACATTTTATTTTGAGAAATCTCTTAATAACAATATAGCGGAACGTGACCTTTTTCTATAGCAATTACAATATAGCGGAACTTGACCTTTTTCTATAGCGCCCTCTGAAATGGACCTTAAGGGGGAAATACACCTTATATAGTTCCTGAGAGAATGTTTCACCTGTGTTATGTGTACATATGTCAGCAGTGTTTATGAGTGTTGCATATTTTGTAAGTGTTATGTCTGTTTTATTGTACAATGATCTCTGAGGATCAGGTTTATCTCTCCCAGGTATAGAGCAATTCTCTGCAGTCAAAACCATTTATTAATCTGGTAGATAAGAGAATGACGAAGTTAAAGATGTTTGACAACAGAAACTTGACTCCTGTCCAAGCTTTGAAAATGAAATGGAACCGCCTGCGATAAGGAGAAACAGAAAGCCAGGGACTTCCAGAGAAATCTCACTGGGCAAAGCTCACTCAGCTGTTTCCAACAAGACCATTAACTTATTTACTGCAGTTAGGCACTAGGGTGGTGACATACTGGCTCTTGCCCAGCTCGAGAGTCAGAAGGGTTCATATTGATCAAATTGCTGGTACTGAGACATTGAAGTGAATGGGAAATGCCCATTAGTGGTCACACTGGAGCAGGTGCGTTCTCAAAACATTGCATGGAACTCCGGTGCTCCCTTTACAGTGGAAGAGCATTTGACATTCACTTCAATTGTGCATATTTAGCGGCAAGTCTGACCTCAAAATTTAAAGCAAAATTTATATTAAGTTCAAATTCCGTCATGTTTTGCACTTATTATTACTGACACTTTATAGTTTGAAGTCAAACTTTGCAAAAAAGAAAAACCCGCTGCTACGTAAATATACTCCAGTGTTTCCAGTCACTCCGTAATATACATAACAGTGTGAAACAATTATGCGTGGCTACTGGTAATCAGCACCGCATGCTGCAAAGGGGGGATATTTGTTCCCCTCAGGGCCAGATTAACAAACATCATAATGACTAGATTGTAAGCTCCTAGGAGCAGGGTCCTCCTCCCCACTGTCTCACAGCCTTCTTCTCTAGCACTTCTATGACAGCCTTCACCTTCAGAGCTGTATTGTGTATGGAGAATTGTGTTGCTAACTGTTACTTGTGTTCTGTTTATATTTTGGTTACTGTATTGTAATGTAATGTTCTGTGTACCCTTTACTGTATGTACGGCGCTGCGGACCACTTGTAGCGCCCTATAAATAAAATGTAATAATAATAATAATGACAGCATGATGACAACTAGCTTCCCAACTGGTCACACAGTCAGCCATAAATCATGTATTAAAATTGTTTTTCTAGTTTTCTTACAAAATGATGCCATTTTTCTATTTTTATGTACTTAGGGAGACCATGTGGCTGAAAGGCTGTGTGAAAGAACAAAGTACACCTTATGCGCACAGATCAGGGTGCCGCTATTTCACAAAAAGGTTACCCCAACCCAATAAATATGCAAACAATTTAAAAAGATGTGCTCCCAAATTAGAAAAAAGTTTATACCGGTCCAGTGAGTCTCTGATAGAATATGTTTCATATACCAGTTCAGCAGATCCTTGACAGATAACAATTCCAGATCCAAATATGCTTTAGGACCCAACAATATTCCACAGTATTGCTTTATATCAGAGACTCACTGGACTGGTATAGACTTTTTTCTAATTTGGGAGCACATCTTTTTAAATTTTTTGCATATTTAGAGAAGGGGGCAGAAAAGTCGGCAAGTATGGATTATTACCAGTGTACAGATGCTCCGTATTATACATAGCAGAGTGATTATTACCAGTATACAAATGCTCCGTATTATACATAGCAGTGTGATTATTACCAGTGTACAGATGCTCCGTATTATACATAGCAGAGTGATTATTACCAGTGTACAGATGCTCCGTATTATACGTAGCAGTGTGATTATTACCAGTATACAGATGCTCCGTATTATACGTAGCAGTGTGATTATTACCAGTGTACAGATGCTCCGTATTATACGTAGCAGTGTGATTATTACCAGTATACAGATGCTCCGTATTATACGTAGCAGTGTGATTATTACCAGTGTACAGATGCTCCGTATTATACGTAGCAGTGTGATTATTACCAGTATACAGATGCTCCGTATTATACGTAGCAGTGTGATTATTACCAGTGTACAGATGCTCCGTATTATACGTAGCAGTGTGATTATTACCAGTGTACAGATGCTCCGTATTATACGTAGCAGTGTGATTATTACCAGTATACAGATGCTCCGTATTATACATAGCAGAGTGATTATTACCAGTGTACAGATGCTCCGTATTATACATAGCAGTGTGATTATTACCAGTGTACAGATGCTCCGTATTATACGTAGCAGTGTGATTATTACCAGTGTACAGATGCTCCGTATTATACATAGCAGTGTGATTATTACTAGTGTACAGATGCTCCGTATTATACATAGCAGTGTGATTATTACCAGTGTACAGATGCTCCGTATTATTCATAGCAGTGTGATTATTACCAGTGTACAGATGCTCTGTATTATACGTAACAGTGTGATTATTACCAGTGTACAGATGCTCCGTATTATACATAGCAGAGTGATTATTACCAGTGTACAGATGCTCCGTATTATACATAGCAGAGTGATTATTACCAGTGTACAGATGCTCCGTATTATACATAGCAGAGTGATTATTACCAGTGTACAGATGCTCCGTATTATACATAGCAGAGTGATTATTACCAGTGTACAGATGCTCCGTATTATACATAGCAGTGTGATTATTACCAGTATACAGATGCTCCGTATTATACATAGCAGAGTGATTATTACCAGTGTACAGATGCTCCGTATTATACGTAACAGTGTGATTATTACCAGTATACAGATGCTCCGTATTATACGTAACAGTGTGATTATTACCAGTATACAGATGCTCCGTATTATACGTAGCAGTGTGATTATTACCAGTGTACAGATGCTCCGTATTATACGTAGCAGTGTGATTATTACCAGTATACAGATGCTCCGTATTATACATAGCAGAGTGATTATTACCAGTGTACAGATGCTCCGTATTATACATAGCAGAGTGATTATTACCAGTGTACAGATGCTCCGTATTATACATAGCAGTGTGATTATTACCAGTATACAGATGCTCCGTATTATACATAGCAGAGTGATTATTACCAGTGTACAGATGCTCCGTATTATACGTAACAGTGTGATTATTACCAGTATACAGATGCTCCTTATTATACATAGCAGTGTGATTATTACCAGTATACAGATGCTCCGTATTATACATAGCAGTGTGATTATTACCAGTGTACAGATGCTCCGTATTATACATAGCAGTGTGATTATTACCAGTGTACAGATGCTCCGTATTATACATAGCAGTGTGATTATTACCAGTATACAGATGCTCCGTATTATACGTAGCAGTGTGATTATTACCAGTGTACAGATGCTCCGTATTATACGTAGCAGTGTGATTATTAACAGTGTACAGATGCTCCGTATTATACGTAGCAGTGTGATTATTACCAGTGTACAGATGCTCCGTATAATACGTAACAGTGTGATTATTACCAGTGTACAGATGCTCCATATTATACATAGCAGTGTGATTATTACCAGTATACAGATGCTCCGTATTATACATAGCAGTGTGATTATTACCAGTGTACAGATGCTCCATATTATACGTAGCAGTGTGATTATTACCAGTATACAGATGCTCCGTATTATACATAGCAGTGTGATTATTACCAGTATACAGATGCTCCGTATAATACGTAACAGTGTGATTATTGCGAATAACCGACGTGGAAACTGCGGAGCACAACGTGCCATTGATGTGGGAGGTGCACGTCGTCTACGGAGGTGCGTGAGGGCCGACAGACACACTACAGTGGAGCAGCTCACTGTCAAAACAAACCTGGGGGCCACCAGACGTGCGTCTAAAATGACAGTTCAGCAATCCCTGCTGCGTATGGGGCTCCGAAGCAAACAGATGGTCACTGCACCTATGCTAACGAAGGTGCGTCGCCGGAAAAGGCTTCAATTTTCACGCCTGTATCAGAATTGCACCTCCGCTGATTGGTGAAGGGTTGCCTTCTCCAGTGAGTCACGTTTTCTGCTTCATCAAACGGATGGACGTTGGCGTGTCAGGCGAGAAACATCGGAGAACAAACACCCTGCAACCATTGCTGGAAGAACACAAGCTGGTGGTGGCAGCGTTATGGGCTGGGGAATGTTTTCACGGCATTCTCTGGGCCCACTCATCCATCCACAACCGATTTGGTTATGAATCCATCCTTGCAGAGCACGTACACCCATACATGCTGATTGTCTTCCCTGAGGCGGATGGGATCTTCCAGCAAGACATGTCGCATGGCTAGAAATGTCTGACAGTGGTTGGACTAGCACGACCAAGACTTCCAAGTACTTCCCTGGCCCCCTAATTTCCTGGACTTGAACCCGAGCATCTGTGGGACCATCTCGATTGCTGTGTTCGCTCTATGGATACTCCACCACGCACCCTCCAACAGCTCTGGGATGTACTGCACCCAGCAGGGCTCCAGATACCTGTGCCAACCTACCAGCACCTTATTGAGTCACTCCCTGCCCTTTTAGCTACTGTCCGTGCTGCACACTCTGGCTATTAGCTGGTGGTCATAATAATGTGACCCAACCGTGTACATAACAGTGTGATTATTACCAGTGTACAGATGCTCTGTATTATACACAGTGATTATCAGTGTATAGTTATTCTGTACAGATCCTCATACTCAGTATAAAATAAAATGTAGTGAAAAAACTGAATGCAAATATTCATCCATAAAACAGGCAGTGTTTCCAGAACTTGTAAAGTATGATCTGTTTTTTTATCATCCTAATGAAGGTATGAGATTGCAGGGAATACTGTGACATACTGTACCTGGAAAATAAATTATTATGACGCATGTTCTAAACCCAACCCTAAAGCTTCCGAGCACACGTGTGCCAGCTCATCGCTGCCTGAGGGGGCTGGGAGTACACTGTCAATAGACACAATGGAGACATGATGCTGGCATACACCACCAGTCGCGGACCACTGCAAGGGAGCATGAGCTCACTGCTAAACAGCTGCTTATCAGTCATAGAGGACTGCCCAGGGAGCCCTCAGTGCTGTTTGTATATTTATTACTGAACAGGCAAGAAAAGGAATTATTATTATTTTATTCTCTTGCCTTATAATTGCCCTCACCTTAGGATACAGCACAGCTAAGCACGTCCCATCTGTACCACATTCTAGTTAATCAGAATATAAAACAAAGATGTCTGCAGCTATTTAAACTAGAGATGAGTCGTTCGGTTCTACTCAGGTTTTTTTTTGTCAGATTATCGCAAGCTTGCATTTATCTTATTGGCTATCCAAAACACATGGGAACCGGATAGCCAATAAGATGCCAGCTTTCAGATCCGAATGTCTCTGAGTAGAACCGAAACGCTCATCTATAATTTAAACATAGCACAGAAAGCAACAAGGACAAAGCACATTTGGTAAAAGTTGCAAGAGGGCTTACATAAACTAATAAATATCAGTAATAAAAATCAGACAGTAGTGATAATTTCTTGGCGCTCAAATATACTTGAAAAAATGTTAAAATAAAATTATAGGCATTTTATTTTAGACATAAACAGCATGAAACATATAAAATCCACAGATAATAAAGTGCTATGTAGTCCTGGTCCACAGGACTACATAGCACTTTATTATCTGTGGATTTTATATGTTTTATGCTGTTTATGTCTAAAATAAAATGCCTATAATTTTATTTTAACATTTTTTCAAGTATATTTGAGCGCCAAGAAATTATCACTACTGTCTGATTTTTATTACTTTATGTTGTGGGATTTGGGAATCCCACATTGTGTTTAATTTCACCGGCAGACTCTGAGCATTTTGTGCGCTAAGAGGAGTTCTATATTATTATAGATTTAATAAATATCAGTAATCTGAACGTGGAAAACACCTGGCACATCTCAACACCTGTCGTATGCCAAATTTCAGTTACTACCTGAGCACAATGGTCCTGATTCACAGTCGCAGGCACTGCCGATGTAGTTGAGCATTTTTTTTCCGACTGAAAATCCCCGAGAACTCCTTCGGCGCATTTGTTTCACAAATGGGGGAATCCAATTAGCTGTGGCCAGCAATTCAATCAGTGTGGTTAACCCTGCGCGTCATTTCCCAGAGGTGGACTTTAGGGAAAGTCCGTGAGAAAAGGTACTCGCGGGGTGTTAAGGTGTGGGAAAACCCCATTGATTCTGCACTTACCGCGGAATCAGTGGGTTTCTGTGTATTAACCCCTTTTTTACAGCGCAGGGGAAAATGCTATTTTGTTGAATAACATTTCCCCGAGCGGTGCGGATAAATCCTGCGGCTAGTTGGATTCCTCCCAGAGTGTACGCACAAAGGGGCTGTTGCAATCAAGATGCACAGTGGGCGGGATGCATGAGGCAACGCCACCCTTCACATGCATGCCGGCATTAGTAATACCAGTATGCATGAGTAACACCGCAAAGGACATCTCTCTCTCGGTAAGAGCGGTCCTTTGCGAATAAGAAACTACCGGGTCTATGGCCCAGAAGTCCGTGTGGCGTCCTTCTGCGCATGCCGCGGGAAGTGCTGGGAGGGATCCGATTGGATCCCTCTCACAGCACTCTCCCGATAGAGGCCCATGGGCTTCTATAGGGTAACGTCATTTTGCGAAGGTTGCTACATCCCGCCCAGTATCTGAAGTGTCTTGGAAAAGTTATGTGCGTTCCTAGGTGGTTACTGGAAGGTGGCTTGAAGCCCGCACGCAGATGGTCAGATGGTGTACTTGGTTACACAGACACTCAGCAGTTCACATAGCAGGCCATACACGGACGGAGAGACTGCACCTGGCTGGATGTGGTGCATGTTTGGATGGTGTGTCTAAAGAAGCATCAATCTATATTAAAGCACCTATGGACGCTGACAGTGGGTGTCTCAGGCCTTGCACACTCGGATACACAGATATACACCAGGCACAGATATACACCAGGCACAGATATACGCCAGGCACAGATGTACTCCAGGCACAGATATACACCAGGCACAGATATACGCCAGGCACAGATGTACGCCAGGCACAGATATACACCAGGCACAGATATACGCCAGGCTCAGATGTACGCCAGGCTCAGATGTACACCAGGCACAGATGTACTCCAGGCACAGATATACGCCAGGCACAGATATACGCCAGGCAAAGATGTACGCCAGGCACAGATGTACGCCAGGCTCAGATGTACACCAGGCTCAGATGTATATCAGGCACAGATGTACGCCAGGCACAGATGTACACCAGGCACAGATGTACACCAGGCACAGATATACACCAGGCACAGATGTACACCAGGCACACATATACACCAGGCACAGATGTACACCAGGAAATGGCTTTGTAGCAGCATTTGCTTGAAGTCGCAGCCTGGCGACCTCCAATAGACGCAGCTGCTGCTCATTCTGCGTCCACCACCGAATCAACCCCAATAAGGGCTATTGGCACTTCTCAGCACCTCTGACCACCCTCCCTCTTAGACTGTATCCCTGTCACCAGTGCGCCTCTGATCCCTGTCTCCCTTATCCCCACCAGTGATTCTAACCCTGTCTGTCTGCCCACATGTGGGTATAAACTCATTGAGTACTGTTTTGCTTCACCACCTGGAAGACCAATCATTGGTAACTTCTACATAGTTACTTACCCTAACCCATCCTAATTATTACTGTAAATTGTATTGCCCATTATTGTACAGCGCAGTGGACACTTTGTGGTGCCCTGTAAATAATAGATAATAATTGTCTGTGGGTGTATCTCCTTAGAGTGGTATTTGGTACTGCATGACACCCCATCAGGGCTATGCGCAGACAGGGACCGACTACAGCCTAACGGTGCTACCACTGGGTGACCCAATGTGGTCACCTAGAGCACCACCATTTTGGAGGAGGCTAAAACAGGGTTTGAGTGATCAGGCGTCTAATTTGTTGTTACTACTTTTCACCGCCCCCACATGGATTTAAAATGAAAGATGGCCCCCCGTGGTGATGTTGTTCCTGCTTGCTGCTTCTCCTTGTCAGTGATAGGCTGAGAATGTGGCACTGGGCTGTGATGTTGCAAGCATGCAAAAGTATATTTCCCCTTCTGTATTTGTACCTGGAATTGACGTGCAGTGAGGGCGGAAGTGCGTTTCACTACCCACACAGTTCACTAAAAAAAGAAAATTGTCCCCTTGCTTCGCTCGCCACGCTTCAGGCTCGATGGCTCGCTACGCTCGCCATAAAATTATATTCCCCCTCTATGCCCACTTGGATGGTAGGGAATGACGTTGGACAGTAACTGATGACGTCAGGGTACAGAAACTGAAGGGAATCTAGCTGTAAACTCGCAAGCATAGACGGTGTAAGGGTTAGCGTTACTGCCTCACAGCACTGAGGTCAGGGGTTTGATTCCCACCACAGCCCTAACTGTGTGGAGTTTGTATATTCTCCCTGTGCTTGCATGGGTTTCCTCCGGGTACTCCGGTTTCCTCCCACACTCCAAAAATATACTGGTAGGTTAATCGACCCCCCACAAAAAAATGACCATAGTGTGTATGTGTGTGAACATGTGGTAGGGAATATAGATTGTAAGCTCCACTGGGGCAGGGACAGATGTGAATTCTCTGTAAAGCGCTGCGGAATATGTGTGCGCTATATAAATAACTGGTAATAAATAATAAATAAATGGTTTCAGGTCACATTAATAATAACCTCAGTGATATCACTACTTGCTGGTGAGTGTATGCATTCTCATATGTACAATGCTACAAGATGGCTGCCTCCAGTATATGTGGCAAATTCACTCAGAACAACCCTAATATCATACCTCCCAACATGACCCTCTCCAGGAGGGACACAATGCTCTGGTCCTAGACTTCCCTGGTAATTTATGATTGGTGGTGGCACCAGGGGTGAGGCTGCAATACAGTCCAAAA
Source organism: Taudactylus pleione (assembly GCA_031769625.1). Lineage (NCBI taxonomy): Eukaryota > Metazoa > Chordata > Amphibia > Anura > Myobatrachidae > Taudactylus > Taudactylus pleione. The sequence goes on along the minus strand of JAUIMM010000506.1, from coordinate 248,381 downwards.
TTCAAATAGGGGAGTCGCACCAACTGCCAGTGAGTCCCAGCCAGTGATGTTTGGCAGTGTGTGAAATGACAGTTGGTGTGACTCCCCTATTTGACTTTTGATCTGCGCTGCAGCCCCACCTCTTACCAGGGAAGTCCAGGACCCGAGCGTTGTGTCCCTCCTGGAGAGGGTCATGTTGGGACGTATACTAATACATATGACTAGGAACTGGCCCAGATAAATGACATGTGATACATTTATTTTTATTTTGAGAGGAAAGATAAGTGTAAAATGTTGCAAGTGAACTGCAGCTGTAGCAGTGAGAATGTATCTACGCTGATTACTCTGAAATTACCCATTATTAGGTCCATTGATTAAAGGCCCCCATACATCAGAGATTGATTGCAGCAATCGTGCAATTTGCAATCAATTGTGTATAAAAATCTTTCCCTTTTCAATCGATTGTGGCAATTCTGCAATCTGCAATCGATTGAAAAAGGGAAAGATTTTTATACACAATCGATTGCACGATTGCTGCAATCAATTGCTGATGTATGGGGGCCTTAATACAAGTAGTTTCACAGATGTAAAAATATAACCACTGTTACAGGAGCTCATGTGTGACCTAGTTATCTAACGCAGCCTCAGTCCACATGATTTGTCACAACAGATCGACCAAAGCAGGACGATGGTGTAATGACGGCCCTCATAGCCTTATGCCGTTGTTGCGAAAAAAGGTTTCGTAAGATGAGCCCCCTTCAGGGAATGGTGAGGGTCTCCGGACGTTTACTTGGTCATGCCCACATCCCATTAACATCCTCCAGACGCTGAGAAGTGTACAAACAGAGCTTTGAAGACCCTCTCCAGGACATCATGTGCCTGGGGGTCTGGAGGAAGCCCTGTCAGCAAATAATAATATAATTGCACAGCTGGTCTATATATAGCACATGGGCCGCCTCTTCTGGAGTTTGTATAGCCGAATGCAGAGTGGAACATATAAATGTATAAGGGGGTATATAAAAATATGGCAGCCATGCTCATAAAATGAATTAGAGTTAGTGGTGTGGAGACCTTTCATTTATTCAGTTTCTACAGTATTTATTACACACAAATGATAACTCACCCAAAACTGAATGTATTTTTTTTCAGGGAATTAATGAAGTTATACATTAAAAGGGCTATAATAACTACCTCCGTTGTGTTCCTCATGATCCCTTGCAACTAAGGATGGCCATTGACCATTGATGGTTAGCAACCATCGATGGTTTGACACCTATGGTTAATGGTTTTTTTTTTTTTCTGACACACTGTGCTTAGCCCTGCCCCTCTTTGCTTAGCCTTACCCCCTTCTCTGATTGGCCCACCACGGACACCTGTTCCATAGTAGTTATGTCCATTGATGGTTCAACCATCAATGATTTTCTGTGAATGGTTTCCTGCCATTAATATATGTGCAACAATACTGCATTTTGCACATTAAAAGAGGCCCCTGAAACTATCTCAGGAATGATTCCACATTGAGGGCAATGCAGAATGGGACCTACGCCAGCTTAAGTAGCATAAAATGCGTAAGTTGGTACTGTGCATGCCCACAAAACATACCACATCTACATGCAGCAATGCAGATTTGGAATCTGACACCGACCTCTTGCGACTGGCGTAGCCGTACGTAATGGCAGACCGGCGCAGAAACTCATATTTGCAGGTCAAAGCCATATCAATTGCGAGTGTCTGAGGGCACACAGAGATATGCCCTGATGGTGAAGGGCACAGGCACTAGCCTCTGATTGATTGACTAACTGTGGATTAACGGCTGATGCTAATAGTTCCTTCTTGTATTGCTCGTACAGATATGTCCTCAAGCATCATTTCTGCATACACAGCAAATCACACCCACTAGCGGATACATACACTGCGTTCTCACCCGCGACTCCATAGGATTGCATAATGCGATTGCAGTGCGCACCATAGCATACCGTAGCATACGCTGCTGCAGGTAATCGCATGGCGCGATGCATGCGCATGTTTGTAGCGCGATTGGCAAGAATGTAAGAGGACACATCTGTACATAGATTTTGTAAGCGGATTTTATCAATTTATACACAGGAAGAGTTATTCTTGCTGTATCCCAGTATTTTTATTTTATTTTATTTATGCATATTTTGCTATCTAAACAAATGTTATAAAACATAAGCATAGGTGACGTAAACTTGGCATTTATGGGTGCAAATCTGCACACATCTTGTGATTATTTGCACTGCGCATGCAAGCAATGTCCTGTAAACCCCTACGGTGCATGCATTTACCTGAGTGCATGTGGAGTCCACTGTTGCGTACGTAGGCATTACAAACGGTGGGGCAAATTCATTAGCGTTCCTGGCCGGTGTCTGGGAGGTGGCCTGAAGTGAGCGTAAACAGAGGCGTAGCATGTGTCCAGGGCGTCCGGAGCACGTGTGTACTACGGCGCCCACCCCGCCTCCCTCCAAGTGTGCCAGGGAGGAGGCGTGTCCAGCATGTGGTGATATATTAAAGGGAAATAAAAATAAACATTAGGGGCAGCATCTAACTGGGGCATAGAGGGCTATTTATATATTCCAACCCACTAATAAAATCCAGTTTTGTGTGTACTCAATAAAAATACACCTTATCTATATGGTGGTTTTTCTGCAGTAGGGAAGCTCTAAACCAGTGGTTCTCAAACTCGGTCCTCAGGACCCCACACAGTTCACTTTTTCCAGGTCACCCAGCAGGTGCACAGGTGTAGTCATTACTCACTGACATGTTTTAAAAGATCCACAGGTGGAGCTAATTATTTCACTTGTGATTCTGTGAGGAGACCTGCAAAACATGCACTGTTTGGGGTCCTGAGGACCGAGTTTGACAACCTGTGCCTTAAAGAAATTGATCCTCCATGGGCAGACAGTGTCTTCTGTTGGTACTCACTCTTCATGTAGGAAATCAAATATTTTTAGAAGATGCCTGTTTGTGTAGTAAATGGAATGTAACCAATGTCATCATCATACAACAGCCCCCTGTCACACTAGCCCCCAGTCTCTTCAGCCCCGTCACGTCAGGGTTGTGTATAGATCCCCTTCAATTAATGTGCCTGGACGTGATGTGGAGTGAGGGAGTAAGTGCTGTGCCCTTACAGTGACGTTACAGCCCTCGTGGGCTTGCTGCATCGCCACGCTTCGGGCATGGGCAGGTTACTATCCTGATCAATGTCCTCGTGGATAGTAACTGATGACGTCAGGGTGCATTAACTGAGGGGGCTCTATCCTCAACTGTCACACTAGCCCCTTGTCACACTAGCCTCCTGTCACTCCAGCCAACCCCCTCCCCTGCCTAGATAGATAGATACACACACACACAGCAGCTATATATTATATATATACAGGCAGGGTCACAAATACGTACAGGTAGGGTCACTATTGCATACATATATACACATACAGCATACTTGCCGACATTCAGCTCCCTCCTTCTGGGCGCACAGCGGGGACATGGCTGGGTAATGATGGCGAATTTGGGGCGGGGCTGCACGATCACATCATCATGGCCCCGCCCCTTCTTCACAATGATGAAAATAACAGCATTGTGAAGCAGGGGGCGGGGCCACAATGATGCTATTCAGCGCAAATCTCGTCACCGCCCCCCCCCCCGCTGTGGGGGTTTCTATTAGTATTTGGGGGGGGGGGGCGGGAGGCAGCCGGCAGCTGCACCCGGTATTCGGGAGCGTCTGGGAGCTCCCGAATACCGGGAGCAAGCCTAACATACAGGCAGGGTCACACATACATACATACATATATCCTGGGAGACTGCTCGTGGCTCACACTGCAGCCCAGTCGCGCCCTCCCTGGCTTTGTGGTGGGCTGAGGGGCTCACAGCGCCCCCCTCCCCAGTGCGACTTTTTAGCTCAAGGAGGGTACCACGCATCCCGCATCCCTTCACTGGGGCCCGGCCAGGCTCTCTACGCCCCTGTATATACACATACAGGCAGGGTCACACATACATATACTAGGGATGAGCGGGTTCAGATTTCTGAAATCCGAACCCCCCCGATCCGAGTCGTATCCAAGTCAGGCTCGACTTTTCCCACCTGACTCGGAACTGAAATCGAGGCAAAACGTCATCATTCCGCCTTCCGGATCTCGCGGGTTTTGGATTCTATAAAAGGTCCCCGCGTCGGCGCCATTTCACACTCCGGCTGTGGACAGTGAAGAGGGAGGGTGGGAGCTAGGGCTGGCTGGGCTGTGTTGTGCTGCTGTTGTCCATAGGGGCTGTGACCACTCAGTCCATAGGGGCTGACTGGGCTGTGTTGTGCTGCTGTTGTCCATAGGGGCTGGCTGGGCTGTGTTGTGCTGCTGTCATAGGGGCTGGCTGGGCTGTGTTGTGCAGTCAGTTGTCCATAGGGGCTGTGTCCACTCCAAAGTCTATAGGGGCTGGCTGGACTGTGTTGTGCAGTGTCCCATAAAGGCTGTAGTCCTAGAGGGGTGCTGTAGTGTTGTCCAGGGGGTGATCTGTGCATCAGGGGTGCTCCCCCAAAGTGCACTCCAAAAAAAAAAAAATTTTTTTTCTCTGTTTGTGAATTGTGTGCACTGTGGCCGCATGTGCATCAACAAAGTAGCGCAAAGCGTGCACCCGTGTCATAAGTAAAGGGCCGGCTGGCTCGTCTGTTAAAGGGTGGTGTAATCCGCAAAGTGCACTCCAAACAAAATAATTTTTTTTTTTCTGTTTGTGAATTGTGTTCACTGTGGCTGCATGTGCATCAACAAAGGAGCAGCGCCAAGCGTGCGCCTGTGTCCCATAAGTAAAGGGCCGGTTGGCTTGTCTGTTAAAGGGTGCTGTAACCCCCAAAGTGCACTCCAAACAAAATAAAAAAATATTTTCTGTGTTTGTGAATTGTGTGCACTGTGGCCGCACGTGCATCAACAAAGTAGCGCCAAGCGTGCGCCTGTGTCATAAGTAAAGGGCCGGCTGGCTCATCTGTTAAAGGGTGGTGTAATCCCCAAAGTGCACTCCAAACAAAATAAAAAATATTTTTATGTGTTTGTGAATTGTGTGCACTGTGGCTGCATGTGCAACAACAAAGGAGCAGCGCCAAGCGTGCGCCTGTGTCCCATAAGTCTATTAAAGGGTGGTGTAACCCCCAAAGTGCACTCCACAAAAAATAAACAATTCTTTTTTTACTGTGTTTGTGTGCGAAATGTTTGCGCAGTAGCCGCACGTGCATCAACACAGCAGCAGCGCCAAGCGTGCGCCTGTGTCATAAGTCAAGGGCCGGTTTGGACATCTGGTCTGGACTGAAGGACGTGCCAACAATGTCAATTTCTGACATGTCTACTGTCACTGCATATGATACTGACACCACTGACAAAATTCTTCTTATTTTTTCTGTCTTTGTGAATGGTGTGGGCTGTAGCCGCACCTGCATCCTCAAAGTAGCAGCGACAAGCGTGCATCTGTCTGTTAAAGGGTGGTGTAACTCCCAAAGTGCGCTCCACAAAAAATAAAAAATATATTTTTTTTCTGTCTTTGTGAATTGTGTGGGCTGTAGCCGCGACTGCATCCTCAAAGCAGCAGCGACAAGCGTGTGTCTGTCTGTTAAAGGGTGGTGTAACCCCCAAAGTGCACTCCAACAAAAATAAAACATTTTCTTCTGTGTTTGTGAATTGTGTGCACTGTATGTGCATCAACAAAAGAGCAGCGCCAAGCATGCGCCTGTGTCCCATAAGTCTGTTAAAGGGTGGTGTAACCCCCAAAGTGCACTCCACAAAAAATAAGCAGTTCTTTTTTTTCTGTGTTTGTGTGCGAAATGTATGCGCAGTAGCTGCACGTGCATCAACACAGCAGCAGCGCCAAGCGTGCGCCTGTGTCATAAGTCAAGGGCCGGTTTGGATATCTGGTCCGGACTGAAGGACGTGCCAACAATTTCTGACAAGTCTACTGTCACTGCATATGATACTGTCACCATTGACAGAATGGTGGAGGATTACATCGGTGACAGCATCCAAGTAGGCATGTCAGACAGTCCGTACCTGTGCTGGCAGGAAAAAGAGGCAATTTGGAGGCCCCTGTACAAACTGGCTCTATTTTACCTGAGTTTCCCCCCCTCCAGTGTGTACTCCGAAAGAGTGTTTAGTGCAGCCGGGAACCTTGTCAGCGAAAGGCGTAGGAGGTTGCTTCCACAAAATGTGGAGAAGATGATGTTCATAAAAATGAATTATCAACTCTTCTAGGGAGACCAGCCTCCAGAACGTACAGAGGGACCTGTGGTGGTGGATTCCAGCGGGGACGAATTAATACTCTGTGAGGATGAGGATGTACACAACACTGAAGAGGGTGAGGAATCAGTGGATGAGGAGGATGAGGACGACATCTTGCCTCCGTAGAGCCAGTTTGTGCAGGGACACATTAATTGCCAGCTTGTTTTGTGGGGGCCCAAACGAACCAATCATTTCAGCCACAGTCGTGTGGCAGACCCTGGCGCTGAAATGATTGGTTTGTTAAAGTGTGCATGTCCTGTTTATACAACATAAGGGTGGGTGGGAGGGCCCAAGGACAATTCCATCTTGCATCTCTTTTTTTTCTTTGCATTATGTACTGTTTGGGGCCTAGTTTTTCAAACTGCCATCCTGTCTGCCACTGCAGTGTCACTCCTAGATGGGCCACGTGTTTGTGCCGCCCACTCCTGTCGCTTAGCATAGTCATCCAGCTACCTCGGTGCAACCTGTTGGACATAAAAACACTATTGTGAGGTGTGAGGTGTTCAGAATAGACTGGAAATGAGTGGAAATTAAGGTTATTGAGGTTAATAATAGCATAGGAGCAGAAAAACCCACAAATTCTGTGATTTTAGCTGTTTTTATGCTTTTTAAAAAAAAAATACAGATCCAAAACACAAAACCCAGAACCCAAAACACGGAAGGGTGCATTTGGCAAAACCAATCCAGATCCAAAACACGAAAAGTGGCCGGTGCACACCCCTAACATATACATACTCCTACCCTCCAACATGATCCCTTCCATCAGGTACAAAATGCTCTGCTCCTTAACTTCCCACCTAATTTATGATTGCAGTCATCTGTGTTGAGCTAGTAGTTCATGAGACAGGTGTTTCAATACAGGTGGCTGCAATCATAAAATAGGTGGTAAGTCAAGGAGCAGAGCATTTTGTACCTAATGGAACGGGTCATGTTGGAGGGTCTGTATATACATCATATATGCCTACTCTCCCGGGAATTTTCAGATAACCCCCCGCACACCTGGAACAGTAGGCATATCTCCCGCATCCCGCCCACTTCCTAGTGAAGTGGGCAGGATGGGGAGACTTTACCTGGAATTCTCGTGTCCGTAGGGAAGGGGCGGGGCTAAATGGTGCAAATAGCGTCATTTAGCCCCACCCCTCCTCATGGACCCGCGAAACCCGGGGGTTTTCTGTAAAGGGACGGGGGCTAATGCCGTCTATAGTCTGGCCCCGCCCCCCAAAGAGGAGAGCAGCAGGTCCCCCCCTGCTGCTCCCTGATACACATACAGGCATGGTCATACATGCACACATACAGGCAGGGTCACACATACATACATACATACATATACACAGGGCCAGCTCGAGGCATGTTTTGACCAATGCAGTCGAACAGTGGCGCCATCCCATAGAGGGCGCACCCCTCCCAATTATTCCCGATTGACCGCGGGATAGTCCAGTTTTTCGGGCACTGCCCCGCTGTTCCACCTGCAGGACGAAGTGTCCAGCGGGAGGTTGGGCACCACCGCCACCGCAGCTGTGGGTGGTGCCGGCCCCGGAGAAGAGGAAATGGATGCTGCGCACGAATAAAGATCGCCGATTACCCGTTCTGCACAAGGTGCAGCTCCCTCTGGAGCTTGCCCTGCACATACACATACAGGCAGGGAGGGTCACACATACAGGCAGGGAGGGTCATAGATCTAACCAGACAGACATAACTGGGGTATAACCTCTCTAACCTTTATGTGGACCCAGCAGCTTCTTCCTCCATGTTACAGGATAGATTCCCGTCGACATGCTGCTGTAGCCCCGCCCTCTGCTGGGGTCAAATGAACATGTGCGGACACGATGGCGCGCACATGGTAGTGAGTTCAGAAGAGCTGTTGGAATTAAACTGTCCATGGACATTGAAATTAGGCGTCTCAGGGCTTGCACCGTCCGGCGCACGTTAGTACACAAGGGAAAGGCTGAATCTAGCACGTACGTATTTCCACCACTGCGAAACCGCAAAAGATCACAACCGCTGCTGCAACTGCGTCAACCGCTGAATGATGCCCTTTGGGAGGAATTTAGTTGCCGGCGGTATGCCATTGCCGCAGCGTTTAAATGCCGGCAAAGGCAGCCCGTCTCACATCCTTCTCACGCCCGGCCGAATGCCATATTTAATCAAAAGTGGTCGCTACCTTATGGGGCAGCGAACACAATCGATGTCCAATGCCGCACAGATTTGGTTGGCCAAACAGATTCGCCCTTAATTGTATACCCCCCTTTATGTCTGTGAATTTGGATGCCAATGAGCTGAAACTCAGCATTAGGCCCAGCGTCTGTACGAGGAGGCACGCCGTGATCATGTTTATGTGCACGCTTTTCTTTCTGGTTCTTGGAACTACAAACCCAACGTCAGAACCTCTGGACCTTAACAAACATTCTCCAAATATGGAGCATTGTGCCTTCTGAGCTACATTATATAAAACACAAAAGATAAACTCGGGGAGAGAAGTTTGTAAACTGTCTATTTTATGTAGAGACCTAATACATCACACTGGGTTCACTGCAAGAAATGGTAGTTCTTTTAGGATATGATTGTCCTTATATATATTCTCAGAACTGAGGTGGGGAGGTCATTGATCGGCTGAGGATTTATTGTGTTTACATAGGACAGAAGCCAGCGTGAAGGAACTGGTTTGGTTTATGTAATATTGCAGAATGGCCTGTGGTTGGCTCATGGAACACCAGAGTCATACAAAGGTCTTGTCGCACTCTGGAAGTTTGTGCAGTCCTTGAATACAGCTGGGTGCAGTTAGATAATGTAAGGCAATGTGCTAAGAGATATACCTGCCCAGAAGGACAATTCTGGGTGGTCCGAGAGAGGTACACTCAGGATACAGGAAGCCTCTAAATGCTTCCAAGAAGAGATTTGATTACTTTAGTTATATTATTATGGAAGGGTTAAAGGTGAGGTGAAGAGGAGGGGCAGAGTGAGGGCTGAGCGTGTCACTGTTTGTGTGGACATAGAGCAGGATGTACATAGGTAATATGTATGAATAGAAGCATGTTTACAACACAGCGAGTGACAGATAGAGAATGAGAGCAGCTACAATCCACTTCTTAATGTGTTTATAATTGTAACATACACAGAGCAGGGAGTACATGTATATAATATATAGAGCAAGGAGTACTTTCGTATTATACACAGAGCATGGAGCACATGCGTATTATACACAGAGCAAGGAGTACATGCGTATTATACACAGAGCAAGGAGTACATGCGTATTATACACAGAGCAAGGAGTACATGCGTATTATACACAGAGCATGGAGTACATGTGCATTATACACTGAGCAGGGAGTACATGTATATAATATATAGAGCAAGGAGTACATGCGTATTATACACAGAGCATGGAGCACATGCGTATTATACACAGAGCATGGAGTACATGTGCATTATACACAGAGCAGGGAGTACATGTATATAATATATAGAGCATGGAGCACATGCGTATTATACACAGAGCATGGAGTACATGTGCATTATACACAGAGCAGGGAGTACATGTATATAATATATAGAGCAAGGAGTACATGCGTATTATACACAGAGCGTGGAGTACATGTGCATTATACACTGAGCAGGGAGTACATGTATATAATATACAGCAAGGAGAACATGCGTATTATACACAGAGTGTGGAGTACATGCGTATTATACACAGAGCATGGAGTACATGTGCATTATACACTGAGCAGGGAGTACATGTATATAATATACAGCAAGGAGAACATGCGTATTATACACAGAGCGTGGAGTACATGCGTATTATACACAGAGCGTGGAGTACATGTGCATTATACACAGAGCAGGGAGTACATGTATATAATATATAGAGCAAGGAGTACATGCGTATTATACACAGAGCATGGAGTACATGTGCATTATACACAGAGCAGGGAGTACATGTATATAATATATAGAGCAAGGAGTACATGCGTATTATACACAGAGCGTGGAGTACATGTGCATTATACACTGAGCAGGGAGTACATGTATATAATATACAGCAAGGAGAACATGCGTATTATACACAGAGCGTGGAGTACATGCGTATTATACACAGAGCGTGGAGTACATGTGCATTATACACTGAGCAGGGAGTACATGTATATAATATACAGCAAGGAGAACATGCGTATTATACACAGAACGTGGAGTACATGCGTATTATACACAGAGCGTGGAGTACATGTGCATTATACACTGAGCAGGGAGTACATGTATATAATATATAGAGCAAGGAGTACATGCGTATTATACACAGAGCATGGAGTACATGTGCATTATACACTGAGCAGGGAGTACATGTATATAATATATAGAGCAAGGAGTACATGCGTATTATACACAGAGCGTGGAGTACATGTATATAATATACAGCAAGGAGTACATGTATATAATATATAGAGCATGGAGTACATGCGTATTATACACAGAACGTGGAGTACATGCGTATTATACACAGAGCATGGAGTACATGTGCATTATACACTGAGCAGGGAGTACATGTATATAATATACAGCAAGGAGTACATGTATATAATATATAGAGCATGGAGTACATGCGTATTATACACAGAACGTGGAGTACATGCGTATTATACACAGAGCATGGAGTACATGTGCATTATACACTGAGCAGGGAGTACATGTATATAATATACAGCAAGGAGTACATGTATATAATATATAGAGCATGGAGTACATGCGTATTATACACAGAGCGTGGAGTACATGTGCATTATACACTGAGCAGGGAGTACATGTATATAATATATAGAGCAAGGAGTACATGCGTATTATACACAGAGCATGGAGTACATGTGCATTATACACTGAGCAGGGAGTACATGTATATAATATATAGAGCAAGGAGTACATGCGTATTATACACAGAGCGTGGAGTACATGTGCATTATACACTGAGCAGGGAGTACATGTATATAATATACAGCAAGGAGTACATGTATATAATATATAGAGCAAGGAGTACATGCGTATTATACACAGAACGTGGAGTACATGCGTATTATACACAGAGCATGGAGTACATGTGCATTATACACTGAGCAGGGAGTACATGTATATAATATACAGCAAGGAGTACATGCGTATTATACACAGAGCATGGAGTACATGTGCATTATACACTGAGCAGGGAGTACATGTATATAATATATAGAGCAAGGAGTACATGCGTATTATACACAGAGCGTGGAGTACATGTGCATTATACACTGAGCAGGGAGTACATGTATATAATATACAGCAAGGAGTACATGTATATAATATATAGAGCATGGAGTACATGCGTATTATACACAGAACGTGGAGTACATGCGTATTATACACAGAGCATGGAGTACATGTGCATTATACACTGAGCAGGGAGTACATGTATATAATATACAGCAAGGAGGACATGCGTATTATACACAGAGCATGGAGTACATGTGCATTATACACTGAGCAGGGAGTACATGTATATAATATATAGAGCAAGGAGTACATGCGTATTATACACAGAGCGTGGAGTACATGTATATAATATACAGCAAGGAGTACATGTATATAATATATAGAGCATGGAGTACATGCGTATTATACACAGAACGTGGAGTACATGCGTATTATACACAGAGCATGGAGTACATGTGCATTATACACTGAGCAGGGAGTACATGTATATAATATACAGCAAGGAGTACATGTATATAATATATAGAGCATGGAGTACATGCGTATTATACACAGAACGTGAAGTACATGCGTATTATACACAGAGCATGGAGTACATGTGCATTATACACTGAGCAGGGAGTACATGTATATAATATACAGCAAGGAGTACATGTATATAATATATAGAGCATGGAGTACATGCGTATTATACACAGAGCGTGGAGTACATGTGCATTATACACTGAGCAGGGAGTACATGTATATAATATATAGAGCAAGGAGTACATGCGTATTATACACAGAGCGTGGAGTACATGTGCATTATACACTGAGCAGGGAGTACATGTATATAATATATAGAGCATGGAGTACATGCGTATTATACACAGAACGTGGAGTACATGCGTATTATACACAGAGCATGGAGTACATGTGCATTATACACTGAGCAGGGAGTACATGTATATAATATACAGCAAGGAGTACATGCGTATTATACACAGAGCATGGAGTACATGTGCATTATACACTGAGCAGGGAGTACATGTATATAATATATAGAGCATGGAGTACATGCGTATTATACACAGAACGTGGAGTACATGCGTATTATACACAGAACGTGGAGTACATGTGCATTATACACAGAGCAGGGAGTACATGTATATAATATATAGAGCAAGGAGTACATGCGTATTATACACAGAGCATGGAGTACATGTGCATTATACACTGAGCAGGGAGTACATACTGTATGTATTACACACAGAGGTGCTAATACACAGTCAGACGGAATGGGTATGATTTACCGCCGGCTGCATGGAAGGAAGGCATTACCATCCTCCGTGGACAGCGCAGTGCTTAATGATCGTGACTAGCGGCATCTGGCCAGAACTGTCTGGTAACAGACAAGGGACACTGGCTCAAAATCACATCCACATTCAGTGCAGGAGGTACCAGACACATATCCAGCAGGTCATTGCACTGTTCTTTAATTTCCAGCAGAAGACCCACCAGAGTGCCATTGTTAACATTACAACACCGGACACAGCACTTCACCTGGGCTCGTGACGTCACTAATTAGAACGTGGAGGACTGGCAACAGGTGGCGTGGTCCGATGTGTCATCGTTCCAGTTGTTTCATGCTAGGGTTCAGGTGTGGCACAGACCCCATGAGGCCATGGACCCCAGTTGTCAACAAGGCACTGTGTAAGCTGGTGGTGGTTCCATAATGGTGTGGGGTGTGTTCACGTGGCATAGGTTGGGTCAACTGGTCTGCCTGAACATGTCATTGATCGGTAACCGCTATGTTGCATTGCTTGATGACCATTTGCAGCCCTTCATGGACTCCATGTAACCCCACAACAATGGAATATTCCAGCAGTATACTGCACAGAGTCATCTATCCCAACATGTCTAGAATTGGTTTTGGGAGCATTCTGGAGAGTACAGATGAATAGTGTGGGCACTACGTTTGCCCAACATGAACCCAGTCAAGCATTTAAGGAAGGTGGTGGAGAGGTCCATTCACACCAAAGATCCTGCACCTACAAATATCAGGGAGCTGTGGGAAGCTATCCAGACAGCAAGGGTCACCATCTCTCCAGAGATCGCAATGGCTAATTTATGCAATCCATGTAACGGCGCTTAAACAGTGAGACACACCTGTGTTTTTCCTACGCCCCCCCCCCCTGCGGTTGGCTCCCCCAAACACTGACGACCTGTCACTCACTTTGAGTGTGGATCCTCTGTGCATGCGTAATCGGAAACCAATCACTGAGTGTGCGATACACTTAAAAATCGCCATTGCGTCCATCCCTGAATCAGGCCCAAAGCTTGTAGTAAGCGTGTATTATACACAGAACAGGGTGTATGCATGGGAATGTTGACACTAGGAAGTTGACATGGTCTGAATGTCGACATGGTCGAAATGTCGTCAGTGAACATGTCAGCATTCACAATGTAAAAATAATGATTACTCACAGAGCAGGAGGTACATGTGTACTACATACAAAGCAGGAGGTATATTACACACGGGATGTAGTTAGATTACCGGCGGCTGGAATGCTGGCCGTTGGAATCCTGACAATCGAATCCCGATCCAGGATCCGGGATTTCGACACCTATCCACGGCAAAATCCTGATGGCGGGCTTTTAGCTGTTAGCTGCGAGGTGGGGGGATGAGAAAGAGAGGGGGGATGTAGGCACCCCCGGGAGGGTTAGGTTTAGGCAGGGCCAAAACTAGGATTTTTGTTACCCGGGCAAGACAGTAATTTGGTGCCCCCCTGGTAATTCCCCCATAGTAATGCCCCCTGCAGCAGTGCCCCTATAGTAATGCTCCCTTCAGCAGTGCACCTATACTAAAGCTCCCTGAGGTAATGCCCCTGTAGTAGTGCCCATATAGTAATGTCCCCATAGTAATGCCCCTGTAGTAGTGCCCATATAGTAATGTCCCCATAGTAATGCCCCTGTAGTAGTGCCCATATAGTAATGCCCCTGTAGTAGTGCCCATATGGTAATGCCCCTGTAGTAATGCCCATATGGTAATGCCCCATAGTAATGCCCCTGTAGTAGTGCCCATAAAGTAATGCTCCTGTAGTGCCCATATGGTAATGCCCCTGTAGTTGTGCCCATATAGTAATGCCCCTGTAGTAGTGCCCATATTATAATGCCCCTGTAGTAGTGCCCATATAGTAATGCCCCCGTAGTGCCCATATGGTAATGCCCCTGTAGTATCCATATAGTAATGCCCCTGTAGTGCCCATATGGTAATGCCCCGGTAGTGCCCATATAGAAATGCCCCTGTAGTGCCGCTTACAGTAAAAAACAAACAAACTTTACTTACCTTAAACCCCGCTCCGACGTCCGTCGACGTCTGGTCCGCCCAGCTGCTTCTCGGAACTATGGGAGAGATGTCATGACGTCTCTTCCATAATGCTTGTGGGGAGAGCCGGAAGCTGGAGTTCAGGAGAGAACTCCAGCCTCCGGCTACCCTGGTGCTGCAGGGAATGAGCCGGGCGCCCGCTGGTAATAAAATCTCAGCGGGTGTCCGGCTTTTGAGCCTCCCTGCGGCGCCGGGCTGGAAGACACTGGCGGCAGGTGCAGCGGCGCACCCGGTGCACGTGCGCCTCCAGCCCCCCCTAGTTGCGGCCCTGGTTTAGGGTGTGGGAAAGGGGGGTTAGGGTTAAACACCACTGTGGGGAGGTTAGGGTTAGGCACCCCTAAGGGAGGTAATTCACCGTGTCATCTGTCCCAACATTTCTAGCATTGGTTCTGGGTGCATTCCGGAGAGTCAGGTTCGGTTCTACCATTATGCCGCTTTAGGCAGCTGCTTAAGGGCGCCGAGTCTGCCTACCTCCAAAATTAAAGATGTCAGAGACATCCCTCTTCTACATACTTTAATCCCTCCTTTTGCTGTATGTGGCCCGCTGAGTGGTAGAGGGAATATAGGATGCGCACCTCTTTCATAAAGTGTGATGATCTCAGAGTCCCCGGACATCGGCAAGCAGAGACTGTCACTCTACTGCAGCAGCTGATCTCTGCACCAGACAGCATCAGCCACAGATACAGATGAGACAGTCGCGATTATGCAATGTTGCCAATTGCAGGAGCCGAGAGGAGAGCAGGAATGGCCTTCTATAGTAAGTAAACTTTGGGGTTTAGGTGGGGTAGAAGCAAGCGCAGTACTGTGGGCTGTGCTGAGAAAGAGTCACTCACTCAGCAGTGGGAGTTTAGTGGGTGTTCACTAGGGTAAAGGCGCATATCCACTATACGATGAAAGAACGACTGAACAATAACAACATCGTTATCGTTCAATAGTTCCTTATATTGTGCAGTGGGATAATGTGCCCATACTGAATGATATGTCGTTCAGTGCAGGCACCCTCCCTCATCCCTGAACATGCACAACCTGACGATCTCATCAGGTCGGCCTGCATGTTCAGGCCATGACAGATGCCGACAAGGACCAGCAGGGCGCGCATCACTGGTCGTTGCCGGCATACTATTGTAAATGTAGCAGGGTGTGAACTAGGCCCTTGAGGTGTGTTGTTACTTGTTAGGATTGAGGGTTTTGGAAGAAATTTGTAATGAAATGGAGATGGTGTAATGGTTAGAATTACTGCCTCACAGCACTGAGGTCATGGGTTCGATTCCCACCTTGGCTCTACTTGTGTGGAGTTAGTATATTCTCCCTGTGCTTGCGTGGTTTTCCTCCGGGTTCTCCGGTTTCCTCCCACACTCCAAATATATACTGGTGGGTTAATTGGCTCCCAACACAAATTGACTCTACTGTGTATGTGTGTGCATGTGATAGGGTATATAGATTGTAAGCTCCACTGGGGCAGGGACTGATGTGAATGGCCAAATATTCTATGTAAAGCGCTGTGGAATATGTGTGCGCTATATAAATAACTGGTAATAATAATAAGTGGCGATTATAGTTAGAAAATGGTGCTGTAAGATCTTCTGAATATATTTTTAGTATTGCTTGATTTTATAATGGCAGCAATGGTAATTGGGTATGACAAAAAAAAATAAAGTAAGAACATACAGTAAGCAGGAGCCCTAAATAAAACAAATTGAAACAGTAATAAAATTATTGGGGTTTATTATTGATATTGGGGGTAGGAGGGGCAGTAGGCTGATGTTTTGCCTATGGTGCCAAGAAACCTAGCACCGGCCCTGTGGAGAGTGCAGATGAATGGTGTGGCCACCACGTTTGCCCAACATGAACCCAATCAAGCATTTATGGAAGGTGATGGAGAAGTCCATTTGCACTCAAAATCCTGCACCTACAAATATCAGGGAGCTGTGGGAAGCTATCCAGACGGCATAGGTCACCATCTCTCCAGAGGTCTTCCGTCCACTTGTGGAATCGATGCCACATCGAGTTGCCGAACTTCGTTGGTCTAGAGGGGGTCCTACACGAGGCTAGGCATTCAATCTCATGAGTTTTGGCTCTTCAGAATTACACACAAAGAACATAGGGCCTGATTCAGAGCCCGGACGCAATTAGCACTCGCTCGTCCAGAAAATAGGGGTGGCTATTCAAATGAACTGTTCGCTCTTTGCGGTCTGTTCACGCCTCTAGGTCTGAACGAGCGAACAAAACTTGCGGTCGTTTTTTTAAAAAATACGCCCCCTGGCCGCTCGCATCCTACGTCATGTCCGCTATTTATTAGATTAATCGAGTACATCGACCAGGGTATGAACTGCTCGCTATTCTTGGGGTTGTTTTTTGTTACCACAATCTTGCGAGCAGTTCTGGCTATAAAATAACCCAGTGACGTGGTCAATGACGCTGCTGTATTAATTATGCACACCCATAAAACGCCTGTTTTGACCTTTAAGCACGCCTGCGTTCGGATCTCCACTCCCCATTTTCAAGCACCTTCCCCTGTTACCACCCACATACGCCTCTTTCTGTCACTCAAATTATCAGGCATTCGCTATTTTGCGAGCACATGAATTTCGACCGCACTGACTGGTTCGCGCACGCGTATAACGATCCGTACGCATGCGTAGTTGGGCAAACATCGCTCAGAGCGAACGAGCGGCCGCTTACGAGCGGCTCTGAATCAGGCCCATAGTAAATATGTATTACACACAAAGGAGTAAATTTACTAAAGTGAGAGTTTTTAGAAGTGAGTTTTAGAAGTGAGTTTTAGAAGTGATGTTGCCCATAGCAACCAATCAGATTCTAATTATTATCTTCTAGAAGGTGCTAGTTAAATGTTAAGTAGAATCTGATCAGTTGCTATGGGCAACATCACTTCTAAAACTCACTTCTACAAACTCTCACTTTAGTAAATTTACTCCAAAGAGTAATTGTTATCATACATAAAGCCTGTAGTAAATGCGTATTATACACAGAGCAGGGTGTACATATGTATTACACACAAGTAGGAGTATATGTGTACTACATACAGAGCAGAAAGTACATGCGTATTACACACAAATAAATGTAGTACATGTGTATTACACACAAAGAGTAAATGTATACTATACACAAAGGGCCTTATTCAGAGATGGACGCTAATGCGATCACAACCGTGATTTTGCATGGACTGCAGCTGCAAAAATATGCTTATAGCTCCAAAGCTTACCCAAGCATAAGGATGCCTACCGCTGCCTTCTCATCTGCGCCCGGTGGCACCTACCAGGGTAAATATCGGTAACATTGATGCACATCGACCAGCCATGCAGCCCTTGCGACAGGTCTGACCTGTCTCAAATACAGTGGCTCTACTGACAACATGCAGAGATCTCTCATGCTGTGTAGGAGATCACAATGGCTAAGTTATGCAATCCATGTAACTGTTTAAATAGTATGAGGTCAAAATGCTGATGGCCAGGACTGAAGACAGGCATCGAAATCCCGATGCCCGTCTAGATCCCGATGACGGAATCTAGACAGACGGCTTCCCGAACAAAGGTAAGCCGGGCAGTGTTAGTGCTTAGCTGCTGGGTGGGGGGGTGGAGGGATTAGGTTAGGGAACCACCGGGGGGAAATTAGGGTTAGGCACCACCCTGGGAGGGTTAGATTTAGGGTGCGGGGACGGGGGGTTAGGCACCACCGGGGGGAGGTTATGGTTAGGCACTGCCGGGGGAGGTTAGGGTTAGGCACCATTAACGGAGGGTTGGGGGTGGGGGGTGGAGAGGGGAGGGTTAGGGTACTTACCAGCCCCAGTCGGGATCCTGACGATTCGGACTTGCAGTGTCGATATTTAGTCCGCCGGCATTACATACCGATTCCATTTAAACAGTAAGACAAACCTGTGTTTTTCTACCCACCCCCCTGCCTTTAGCTCCCCCAAACACTGACGACCTATCACTCACTTTGTGTGTGCATGCGTAATTGGAAACTGCATGTGCGATCTGCGTAAAAATCGCCATTGTGTCCATCTCTGAGCTTGTAGTAAGCGTATATTATACACAGAACAGGGTGTACGCATGGGAATATTGAATTAGAAAGTTGACATGGTCATAATGTCGACAGTGAACACGTCAGCATTCACAATGTAAATTGCTGCGTTTCCATGTGGTGGACGAGGCCTACTTACGTATACAGTCCAGCCCCGCCCCCCAAAGTAGTCAACAGAATCTCCTCCCTGGGCTTCTCCCGTGGAGGAGATATATAAAGTCGGTAACTATGATTATAGGTTGAGTCTCCCATATACAAAATGCTTGGGACCAGGGCTATTTTGGATATTGGAATATTTGCATACCATAATGAGATATCTTGGGAATGGGACCCAAATCTAAACACAGAATTTCATTTATGTTTTATATACACCTTATACACACAGCCTGCAAGTCATTTTATACAATCTGTTCAATAATTTTGTGGCTCAAACAAAGTTTGTGTCAGGCAGCAGTCGGGCAGTTATAGGGGCCGGACCATTTGTGTCATTAGGGCCCGCCCCCTGCGGCAAAATTCCCATGAATCACGCATATTTTTTAGGGGGTGGGCCAAATGACGCGATTATAATAGAAACGCATCATTAAGCTCCGCCCCCTAATGACGGACCGCAGATTTCAGGTAAGTTTCTCCCATTCTGCCCACTTCACTAGGAAGAAGTGCCTACACTTCTGGGGGTGCGGGGGGGGGGGGTTACCCGGAAAAAAACGCAAAGTCCCCGGGACTTTCGGGAGTGTAGGCATGTATGGTTTGTGTACATACATGAAATTAATTTATGTTTCATACACACCTTATACACACAGCCTGAAGGTAATTTTATACAATAGTTTTAATAATTTTGTGTCTTAAGCAAAGTTTGTGCACATTGAACCATCAGAAAGCAAAGATTTCACTATCTCAGTCATGCTAAAAATATTCCGTATTTCTCAATGTTTGGATATGGGAGACTCAACCTGTATACACATAGCAGGGTGCACATATGTAATATATGCAGAACAAGGGTCTGCATGTATACTAGTATAAACAGAAAAAGGTATGCATGTATATTATATGGAATAAACCTAACCATCCATCTCCCCCCCCCCCGCAGCTAAAGACTAAGTGTCCCCGCTTACCTTCGGTCGGAATCCCGCCGACTAAATCCCGATACGGGACTAAAGACAGGCATCTAAATCGAGAGGCCTGTCTTTAATCCGACGATGGAATCCCACAGGACGGCTTCCCAAACGGGGGGGCGGAGAGTTAGGTTTAGTCACCCCAGGGGAACTTGGGGTTAGGCACCCCCGGGGGAGGGTTAGGCTAGGAGAAGGGGGGGGGGGGTTAGGGCAAGGCGCCACTGGGTTAGGCACCCCCTGGAGGATTAGATTTAGGCTGCGGGGGGGAGGGTTAGATTTAGGCACCCCCAGGGGGGATTTAGGGTTAGGCACCCCTAAGGGAGGGTTAGGGTTATGGGGCGGGAGAATTCAGCCGCTGGGATTTCATACCCAAGCCATATTATATACAGAACAAGGATCTGCATGTATTTTATATAAGGAACACAGGGCCTGATTCAGAGCCACTCGTAAGTGGCAGCTCGTTCGCTCCGAGCGATGTTTGCCCAACTGCGCATGCGTACGGATCGTTATACGCATGCGCGAACCAGTCAGTGCGGGCGAAATTCATGTGCTCGCAAAATAGCGAATGCCTGCTAATTTGAGTGACAGGATGAGGCGTATGTGGGTGGTAACAGGGGAAGGTGCTTGAAAACGGGGAGTGGAGATCCGATCGCAGGCGTGCTTAAAGGTCAAAACAGGCGTTTTATGGGTGTGCATATTTAAAACAGCAGCGTCATTGACCACGTCACTGGGTTATTTTATAGCCAGAACTGCTCGCAAAATTGTGGTAGCAAAAACCAACCACAAGAATAGCGAGCAGCTCATACCCTGTTCGATGTACTCGATTAATCTAATAAATAGCGGACATGACGTAGGATGCGAGCGGACAGGGGGCGTAGTTTCCCAAAAAACGACCGCAAGTTTTGTTCGCTCGTTCAGACCTAGAGGCGTGAACAGACCGCAAACAGCGAACGGTTCATTTGAATAGCCACCCCTATTTTCTGGACGAGCGAACGCTAATTGCGTCCGGGCTCTGTATCAGGCCCTATGTTCTTTGTGTGTAATTCTGAAGAGCCAAAACTCATGAGATTGAATGCCTAGCCTCGTGTAGGACCCCCTCTAGACCAACGAAGTTCGGCAACTCGATGTGGCATCGATTCCACAAGTGGACGGAAGACCTCTGGAGAGATGGTGACCTATGCCGTCTGGATAGCTTCCCACAGCTCCCTGATATTTGTAGGTCCAGGATTTTGAGTGCAAATGGACTTCTCCATCACCTTCCATAAATGCTTGATTGGGTTCATGTTGGGCAAACGTGGTGGTCACACCATTCATCTGCACTCTCCACAGGGCCGGTGCTAGGTTTCTTGGCACCATAGGCAAAACATCAGCCTACTGCCCCTCCTACCCCCAATATCAATAATAAACCCCAATAATGTTATTACTGTTTCAATTTGTTTTATTTAGGGCTCCTGCTTACTGTATGTTCTTACTTTATTTTTTTTTGTCATACCCAATTACCATTGCTGCCATTATAAAATCAAGCAATACTAAAAATATATTCAGAAGATCTTACAGCACCATTTTCTAACTATAATCGCCACTTATTATTATTACCAGTTATTTATATAGCGCACACATATTCCGCAGCGCTTTACATAGAATATTTGGCCATTCACATCAGTCCCTGCCCCAGTGGAGCTTACAATCTATATACCCTATCACATGCACACACACATACACAGTAGGGTCAATTTGTGTTGGGAGCCAATTAACCTACCAGTATATATTTGGAGTGTGGGAGGAAACCGGAGAACCCGGAGGAAACCCACGCAAGCACAGGGAGAATATACTAACTCCGCACAAGTAGAGCCAAGGTGCTTGAAAACGGGGAGTGGAGATCCGATCGCAGGTGTGCTTAAAGGTCAAAACAGGCGTTTTATGGGTGTGCATATTTAAAACAGCAGCGTCATTGACCACGTCACTGGGTTATTTTATAGCCAGAACTGCTCGCAAAATTGTGGTAGCAAAAACCAACCACAAGAATAGCGAGCAGCTCATACCCTGTTCGATGTACTCGATTAATCTAATAAATAGCGGACATGACGTAGGATGCGAGCGGACAGGGGGCGTAGTTTCCCAAAAAACGACTGCAAGTTTTGTTCGCTCGTTCAGACCTAGAGGCGTGAACAGACCGCAAACAGCGAACGGTTCATTTGAATAGCCACCCCTATTTTCTGGACGAGCGAGCGCAAATAGCGACCGGCTCTGAATCAGGCCCACAGATCTGTATGTGTATTATATACAAAACATGTCTGCATGTATATTATATACAGGACACAGATCTGCATGTATATTATATATATACGAGACAAGGGCCTGCGTGTATATTATATACAGAACAAAGATCTATATACAGAAGAAAATAGGGCTGAGTGCTTTATAAACACAAAGTGGTATAGTGTATGTATTATACACACAGCAGGGCGGTGCATATGTACTATCCACAGAGTAGGGGTTAATAAGATATGAACTACAACAAAAAGCTTTGCTATCCACATAGAAGAGTTATTTTGGAAAAATAATATGGAAACTGTATGAAAAAAAAAGAAAAAGGAATTCCCATGAGATGAGGTCAGAATTTCCCACATCTGGAGGACAGGTAGGATGTCTTTCAAGTACAGAGCCTGAGGCTAGTGATTAGGTAAAGTGCTCACTGGGGTCAGCCAATGCCACGGAATATGTCAGTCACACAACACAGTCTCCCAGAGGTCAATAGATTCTCCTGATCTATGGTCACTGCTCGTATTCTTAGCTGGAAGAATTGCATATTTCATAGTCATACTTCTATCTGTCAAAGTTTTGGAGCATTTAATAAATATACAAACAATTTTGTCCTAGATTGGTCATAAAACAATACAATTCCACCCCAATCTGTCCAACCCTTCCACCCACCATGGTCAATGCTTCCATTCACTCATATCTGCCAATGCTCTGCAAACTTTTTAATTTTACATGTAAAGTAACAAGTAGAGATAATAGCATATCAGGTAGGGGTGACGGGAGATGTGATAATGCCATCACATTTGGGTAAAGTGAGATAACATAGTGCCAGCAGTTTTAAGTTAAAGGAGATATTTTAGTGCCAATTGACTGAGGACAAAAGAGGGAGTTTAGGGTCAGTATGTACAGGTGAAGGGAAGGATGTTAGGGTCAGTATGCTCAGGTGAAGAGAAGGATGTTAGGGTCAGTATGTACAGGTGAAGAGAAGGATGTTAGGGTCAGTATGCTCAGGTGAAGGGAAGGCTGTTAGGGTCAGTATGTACAGGTGAAGAGAAGGATGTTAGGGTCAGTATGTACAGGTGAAGAGAAGGATGTTAGGGTCAGTATGCTCAGGTGAAGGGAAGGCTGTTGTGGTCAGTATGCTCAGGTGAAGGGAAGGATGTTAAGGACAGTATGTACAGGTGAAGGGAAGGATGTTATGGTCAGTATGCTCAGGTGAAGGGAAGGCTGTTGTGGTCAGTATGTACAGGTGAAGGGAAGGATGTTATGGTCAGTATGTACAGGTGAAGGGAAGGCTGTTGTGGTCAGTATGCTCAGGTGAAGGGAAGGCTGTTGTGGTCAGTATGCTCAGGTGAAGGGGAGGCTGTTATGGTCAGTATGCTCAGGTGAAGAGAAGGATGTTATGGTCAGTATGCTCAGGTGAAGGGAAGGCTGTTGTGGTCAGTATGTACAGGTGAAGGGAAGGATGTTATGGTCAGTATGTACAGGTGAAGGGAAGGCTGTTGTGGTCAGTATGATCAGGTGAAGGGAAGGATGTTATGGTCAGTATGCACAGGTGAAGAGAAGGATGTTATGGTCAGTATGCTCAGGTGAAGGGAAGGATGTTATGGTCAGTATGCTCAGGTGAAGAGAAGGATGTTATGGTCAGTATGCTCATGTGAAGGGAAGGATGTTATGGTCAGTATGCTCAGGTGAAGGGAAGGATGTTATGGTCAGTATGCACAGGTGAAGGGAAGGATGTTATAGTCAGTATGCTCAGGTGAAGGGAAGGATGTTATGGTCAGTATGCTCAGGTGAAGAGAAGGATGTTATGGTCAGTATGCTCAGGTGAAGGGAAGGAAGTTATGGTCAGTATGCTCAGGTGAAGAGAAGGATGTTATGGTCAGTATGCTCAGGTGAAGGGAAGGATGTTATGGTCAGTATGTACAGGTGAAGGGAAGGATGTTATGGTCAATATGTACAGGTGAAGGGAAGGATGTTAGGGTCAGTATGCTCAGGTGAAGAGAAGGATGTTATGGTCAGTATGCTCAGGTGAAGGGAAGGATGTTATGGTCAGTATGCTCAGGTGAAGAGAAGGATGTTATGGTCAGTATGCTCAGGTGAAGGGAAGGATGTTATAGTCAGTATGCTCAGGTGAAGAGAAGGATGTTATGGTCAGTATGCTCAGATGAAGAGAAGGATGTTATGGTCAGTATGTACAGGTGAAGGGAAAGATGTTATAGTCAGTAGGTTTAGCTGAAGAGAAGGATGTTATGGTCGGTATACTCAGGTGAAGGGAAAGATGTTATAGTCAGTAGGTTTAGTTGAAGGGAAGGATGTTATGGTCATTATGCTCAGGTGAAGGGAAGGATGTTAGGGTCTTTCGTTTCAGGTGAATGGAAGGATGTTAGGGTCTTTCGTTTCAGGTGAATGGAAGGATGTTAGGGTCTTTCGTTTCAGGTGAAGGGAAGGATGTTATGGTCAGTAGGTTCTGGTGAAGGGAATTATATTAGGTTAGTAGGTTGAGGTGAAAGGAAGGATGTTATGGTCAGTAGGTTGAGGTGAAGATAAGTATGTTAGGATCAGTCGGTTCAGGAGAAGGGAAGAATTTTAAGGTCAGTATGCTCAGGTAAAAGGAAAGTTGTAATGGTCAGTACGCTCAGGTGAAGAGAAGGATGTTACGGTCATTAGGTTGAGGTGAAGGGAAGGATGTTATGGTCAGTGTACTCAGGTGAAGGGAAGGAAGTTATGGTCAGTATTCTCAGGTGAAGGGAACAATGTTATAGTCAGTATGCTCAGGTGAAGGGAAGGATGTTATGGTCAGTATGTATACGTTAAGGCAGGGATGGGGAACCTCAGGCCCGGGGGCCGTTTAAGGCCTGCGGAATCATTTGGTCTGTCCCTCTGAGCTTTTTTCTGTTAGCCTCATCTGGCTAGCAGGGTATCTAGAATGGCATCCTGCAGCCAGAATCTATGCAGTAGTGCCTCCTGGAGCATCCTTAGGACACTTTAGATGGTCACACCACTGCCCTTACAGCTCCCCAGAGCATTCTCAGGATGCTCCGGGCATTGCTGTAATCACCTGCAATTGTGGCCCCACCCCGTGTGACATCAACAGAGGGGCATGGCCTGCACCGGGCCTGCGAATAATGTTATATTTATCAAAATGGCCCTCGGCAGAAAAAAGGTTCCCCACCCCTGAGTTAAGGGAAGTATGTTATGGTCAGTATGCTCAGGTAAAGGGAAGGATGTTAGTGTCAGTATGTACAGGTAAAGGGAAGGATGTTATGGTCAGTATGTACAGGTGAAGGGAAGGATGTTATGGTCATTAGGTTGAGGTGAAGGGAAGGATGTTATGGTCAGTGTACTAAGGTGAAGGGAAGGAAGTTATGGTCAGTATGCTCAGGTGAAGGGAAGGATGTTATGGTCAGTATGTACAGGTGAAGGGAAGGATGTTAGGGTCAGTATGTACAGGTGAAGGGAAGGATGTTAGGGTCAGTATGTACAGGTGAAGGGAAGGATGTTACGGTCAGTATGTACAGGTGAAGGGAAGGATGTTATGGTCAGTATGCTCAGGTAAAGGGAAGGATGTTATGGTCAGTATGCTCAGGTGAAGGGAAGGATGTTATGGTCAGTATGTACAGGTGAAGGGAAGGATGTTATGGTCAGTATGTACAGGTGAAGGGAAGGATGTTATGGTCAGTATGCACAGGTGAAGGGAAGGATGTTCTGGTCAGTATGCTCAGGTGAAGGGAAGGATGTTATGGTCAGTATGTACAGGTGAAGGGAAGGATGTTATGGTCATTAGGTTGAGGTGAAGGGAAGGATGTTATGGTCAGTGTACTAAGGTGAAGGGAAGGAAGTTATGGTCAGTATGCTCAGGTGAAGGGAAGGATGTTATGGTCAGTATGTACAGGTGAAGGGAAGGATGTTAGGGTCAGTATGTACAGGTGAAGGGAAGGATGTTAGGGTCAGTATGTACAGGTGAAGGGAAGGATGTTACGGTCAGTATGTACAGGTGAAGGGAAGGATGTTATGGTCAGTATGGTCAGGTAAAGGGAAGGATGTTACGGTCAGTATGCTCAGGTGAAGGGAAGGATGTTACGGTCAGTATGTACAGGTGAAGGGAAGGATGTTATGGTCAGTATGTACAGGTGAAGGGAAGGATGTTATGGTCAGTATGCACAGGTGAAGAGAAGGATGTTATGGTCAGTATGCTCAGGTGAAGGGAAGGATGTTATGGTCAGTATGCTCAGGTGAAGAGAAGGATGTTATGGTCAGTATGCTCATGTGAAGGGAAGGATGTTATGGTCAGTATGCTCAGGTGAAGGGAAGGATGTTATGGTCAGTATGCACAGGTGAAGGGAAGGATGTTATAGTCAGTATGCTCAGGTGAAGGGAAGGATGTTATGGTCAGTATGCTCAGGTGAAGAGAAGGATGTTATGGTCAGTATGCTCAGGTGAAGGGAAGGAAGTTATGGTCAGTATGCTCAGGTGAAGAGAAGGATGTTATGGTCAGTATGCTCAGGTGAAGGGAAGGATGTTATGGTCAGTATGTACAGGTGAAGGGAAGGATGTTATGGTCAATATGTACAGGTGAAGGGAAGGATGTTAGGGTCAGTATGCTCAGGTGAAGAGAAGGATGTTATGGTCAGTATGCTCAGGTGAAGGGAAGGATGTTATGGTCAGTATGCTCAGGTGAAGAGAAGGATGTTATGGTCAGTATGCTCAGGTGAAGGGAAGGATGTTATAGTCAGTATGCTCAGGTGAAGAGAAGGATGTTATGGTCAGTATGCTCAGATGAAGAGAAGGATGTTATGGTCAGTATGTACAGGTGAAGGGAAAGATGTTATAGTCAGTAGGTTTAGCTGAAGAGAAGGATGTTATGGTCGGTATACTCAGGTGAAGGGAAAGATGTTATAGTCAGTAGGTTTAGTTGAAGGGAAGGATGTTATGGTCATTATGCTCAGGTGAAGGGAAGGATGTTAGGGTCTTTCGTTTCAGGTGAATGGAAGGATGTTAGGGTCTTTCGTTTCAGGTGAATGGAAGGATGTTAGGGTCTTTCGTTTCAGGTGAAGGGAAGGATGTTATGGTCAGTAGGTTCTGGTGAAGGGAATTATATTAGGTTAGTAGGTTGAGGTGAAAGGAAGGATGTTATGGTCAGTAGGTTGAGGTGAAGATAAGTATGTTAGGATCAGTCGGTTCAGGAGAAGGGAAGAATTTTAAGGTCAGTATGCTCAGGTAAAAGGAAAGTTGTAATGGTCAGTACGCTCAGGTGAAGAGAAGGATGTTACGGTCATTAGGTTGAGGTGAAGGGAAGGATGTTATGGTCAGTGTACTCAGGTGAAGGGAAGGAAGTTATGGTCAGTATTCTCAGGTGAAGGGAACAATGTTATAGTCAGTATGCTCAGGTGAAGGGAAGGATGTTATGGTCAGTATGTATACGTTAAGGCAGGGATGGGGAACCTCAGGCCCGGGGGCCGTTTAAGGCCTGCGGAATCATTTGGTCTGTCCCTCTGAGCTTTTTTCTGTTAGCCTCATCTGGCTAGCAGGGTATCTAGAATGGCATCCTGCAGCCAGAATCTATGCAGTAGTGCCTCCTGGAGCATCCTTAGGACACTTTAGATGGTCACACCACTGCCCTTACAGCTCCCCAGAGCATTCTCAGGATGCTCCGGGCATTGCTGTAATCACCTGCAATTGTGGCCCCACCCCGTGTGACATCAACAGAGGGGCATGGCCTGCACCGGGCCTGCGAATAATGTTATATTTATCAAAATGGCCCTCGGCAGAAAAAAGGTTCCCCACCCCTGAGTTAAGGGAAGTATGTTATGGTCAGTATGCTCAGGTAAAGGGAAGGATGTTAGTGTCAGTATGTACAGGTAAAGGGAAGGATGTTATGGTCAGTATGTACAGGTGAAGGGAAGGATGTTATGGTCATTAGGTTGAGGTGAAGGGAAGGATGTTATGGTCAGTGTACTAAGGTGAAGGGAAGGAAGTTATGGTCAGTATGCTCAGGTGAAGGGAAGGATGTTATGGTCAGTATGTACAGGTGAAGGGAAGGATGTTAGGGTCAGTATGTACAGGTGAAGGGAAGGATGTTAGGGTCAGTATGTACAGGTGAAGGGAAGGATGTTACGGTCAGTATGTACAGGTGAAGGGAAGGATGTTATGGTCAGTATGCTCAGGTAAAGGGAAGGATGTTATGGTCAGTATGCTCAGGTGAAGGGAAGGATGTTATGGTCAGTATGTACAGGTGAAGGGAAGGATGTTATGGTCAGTATGTACAGGTGAAGGGAAGGATGTTATGGTCAGTATGCACAGGTGAAGGGAAGGATGTTCTGGTCAGTATGCTCAGGTGAAGGGAAGGATGTTATGGTCAGTATGTACAGGTGAAGGGAAGGATGTTATGGTCATTAGGTTGAGGTGAAGGGAAGGATGTTATGGTCAGTGTACTAAGGTGAAGGGAAGGAAGTTATGGTCAGTATGCTCAGGTGAAGGGAAGGATGTTATGGTCAGTATGTACAGGTGAAGGGAAGGATGTTAGGGTCAGTATGTACAGGTGAAGGGAAGGATGTTAGGGTCAGTATGTACAGGTGAAGGGAAGGATGTTACGGTCAGTATGTACAGGTGAAGGGAAGGATGTTATGGTCAGTATGGTCAGGTAAAGGGAAGGATGTTACGGTCAGTATGCTCAGGTGAAGGGAAGGATGTTACGGTCAGTATGTACAGGTGAAGGGAAGGATGTTATGGTCAGTATGTACAGGTGAAGGGAAGGATGCTATGGTCAGTATGCTCAGGTGAAGGGAAGGATGTTATGGTCAGTATGCTCAGGAGAATGGAAGGATGCTATAGTCAGTATGTACATGTGAAAAGAAGGATGTTAGTGTCAGTATGTACAGGTGAAGGGAAGGATGTTACGGTCAGTATGTACAGGTGAAGGGAAGGATGTTATGGTTAGTATGATCAGGTAAAGGGAAGGATGTTATGGTCAGTATGCTCAGGTGAAGGGAAGGATGTTATGGTCAGTATGTACAGGTGAAGGGAAGGATGTTATGGTCAGTATGTACAGGTGAAGAGAAGTATGTTATGGTCAGTATGCACAGGTGAAGGGAAGGATGTTATGGTCAGTATGCTCAGGTGAAGGGAAGGATGTTATGGTCAGTATGTACAGGTGAAGGGAAGGATGTTATGGTCATTAGGTTGAGGTGAAGGGAAGGATGTTATGGTCAGTGTACTAAGGTGAAGGGAAGGAAGTTATGGTCAGTATGCTCAGGTGAAGGGAAGGATGTTATGGTCAGTATGTACAGGTGAAGGGAAGGATGTTAGGGTCAGTATGTACAGGTGAAGGGAAGGATGTTAGGGTCAGTATGTACAGGTGAAGGGAAGGATGTTACGGTCAGTATGTACAGGTGAAGGGAAGGATGTTATGGTCAGTATGCTCAGGTAAAGGGAATGATTTTATGGTCAGTATGCTCAGGTGAAGGGAAGGATGTTACGGTCAGTATGTACAGGTGAAGGGAAGGATGTTATGGTCAGTATGTACAGGTGAAGGGAAGGATGTTATGGTCAGTATGCTCAGGTGAAGGGAAGGATGTTATGGTCAGTATGCTCAGGAGAATGGAAGGATGCTATAGTCAGTATGTACATGTGAAAAGAAGGATGTTAGTGTCAGTATGTACAGGTGAAGGGAAGTATGTTATGGTCAGTATGCTCAGGTGAATGGAAGGATTTTATGGTCAGTATGCTCAGGTGAAGGGAAGGATGTTATGGTCAGTAAGCTCAGGAAAAGGGAAGGATGTTATGGTCAGTATGCTCAGGTGAAGGGTAGGCTGTTATAGCCAGTATGCTCAGGTGAAGGGAAGGATGTTATGGCCAGTATGCTCAGGTGAAGGAAAGGATGTTATGGTCAGTATGCTCAGGTGAAGGGAAGGATGTTATAGTCAGTATGTACAGGTGAAGGGAAGGATGTTATGGTCAGTATGCTCAGGTGAAGGGAAGGATGTTATGGTCAGTATGCACAGGTGAAGGGAAGGATGTTATGGTCAGTATGCTCAGGTGAAGGGAAGGATGTTATGGTCAGTATGTACAGGTGAAGGGAAGGATGTTAGGGTCAGTATGCTCAGATGAATGGAAGGATGCTATAGTCAGTATGTACACGTGAAAAGAAGGATGTTAGTGTCAGTATGTACAGGTGAAGGGAAGGATGTTATGGTCAGTATGTACAGGTGAAGGGAAGGATGTTATGGTCAGTATGTACAGGTGAAGGGAAGGACGTTATGGTCAGTATGCTCAGGTAAAGGGAAGGATGTTATGGTCAGTATGTACAGGTGAAGGGAAGGATGTTAGGGTCAGTATGTACAGGTGAAGGGAAGGATGTTAGGGTCAGAATGCTCAGGTGAAGGGAAGGCTGTTATGGCCAGTATGCTCAGGTGAAGGAAAGGATGTTATGGTCAGTATGCTCAGATGAAGGGAAGGATGTTATGGTCAGTATGTACAGGTGAAGGGAAGGATGTTATGGTCAGCATGTACAGGTGAAGGGAAGGATGTTAGGGTCAGTATGCTCAGGTGAATGGAAGGATGCTATAGTCAGTATGTACACGTGAAAAGAAGGATGTTAGTGTCAGTATGTACAGGTGAAGGGAAGTATGTTATGGTCAGTATGCTCAGGTGAATGGAAGGCTGTTATGGCCAGTATGCTCAGGTGAAGGAAAGGATGTTATGGTCAGTATGCTCAGGTGAAGGGAAGGATGTTATGGCCAGTATGCTCAGGTGAAGGAAAGGATGTTATGGTCAGTATGCTCAGGTGAAAGGAAGGATGTTATAGTCAGTATGTACAGGTGAAGGGAAGGATGTTATGGTCAGTAGACTCAGGTGAAGGGAAGGATGTTATAGTCAGTAGGCACAGGTGAAGGGAAGGATGTTATGGTCAGTATGCTCAGGTGAAGGGAAGGATGTTATGGTCAGTATGTACAGGTGAAGGGAAGGATGTTAGGGTCAGTATGTACAGGTGAATGGAAGGATGCTATAGTCAGTATGTACATGTGAAAAGAAGGATGTTAGTGTCAGTATGTACAGGTGAATGGAAGGATGTTATGGTCAGTATGCTCAGGTGAATGGAAGGATGTTATGGTCAGTATGCTCAGGTGAAGGGAAGGATGTTATGGTCAGTATGCTCAGGTGAAGGGAAGGATGTTATGGTCAGTATGCTCAGGTGAAGGAAAGGATGTTATGGTCAGTATGCTCAGGTGAAGGGAAGGATGCTAGGGTCAGTATGCTCAGGTGAAGGGAAGGATGCTAGGGTCAGTATGCTCAGGTGAAGGGAAGGATGTTAGGGTCTTTAGTTTCAGGTGAAGAGAAGGATGTTATGGTCAGTATGCTCAGGTGAAGGGAAGGATGTTAGGGTCAGTATGCTCAGGTGAAGGGAAGGATGTTATGGCCTGTATGCTCAGGTGAAGGAAAGGATGTTATGGTCAGTATTCTCAGGTGAAAGGAAGGATGTTATAGTCAGTATGTACAGGTGAAGGGAAGGATGTTATGGTCAGTAGGCTCAGGTGAAGGGAAGGATGTTATAGTCAGTAGGCACAGGTGAAGGGAAGGATGTTATGGTCAGTATGCTCAGGTGAAGGGAAGGATGTTATGGTCAGTATGTACAGGTGAAGGGAAGGATGTTAGGGTCAGTATGTACAGGTGAATGGAAGGATGCTATAGTCAGTATGTACATGTGAAAAGAAGGATGTTAGTGTCAGAATGTACAGGTGAATGGAAGGATGTTATTGTCAGTATGCTCAGGTGAATGGAAGGATGTTATGGTCAGTATGCTCAGGTGAAGGGAAGGATGTTATGGTCAGTATGCTCAGGTGAAGGGAAGGATGTTATGGTCAGTATGCTCAGGTAAAGGAAAGGATGTTATGGTCAGTATGCTCAGGTGAAGGGAAGGATGCTAGGGTCAGTATGCTCAGGTGAAGGGAAGGATGCTAGGGTCAGTATGCTCAGGTGAAGGGAAGGATGTTAGGGTCTTTAGTTTCAGGTGAAGAGAAGGATGTTATGGTCAGTATGCTCAGGTGAAGGGAAGGATGTTAGTGTCAGTATGCTCAGGTGAATGGAAGGATGTTAGGGTCTTTAGTTTCAGGTGAAGGGAATGATGTTATGGGCATTATACTCAGGTGTTAGGATCAGTAGGTTCAGCTGAAGGGAAGAATGTTAGGATCAGTTGGTTCAGGAGAAGGGAAGGATATTAAGCTAAGTACACACTATAAGATTATCTGTCCAATTTGGCTGGTTGAAAAACAAATCTGGTAATGTATGGGAATAAATGACAATCGATCATTTGCTCCCAAACGCTGGAAAACAGACAAAAATGGTAATTGACTGAACATAACATCTGTCCCTGCAATGTGCTCAGAGTGAAGAGACCACATGAGCGGGCTCTTCACTCCTGTGCCACGACTCCTCGGCATGCGCTGTCTAATGTCCTTTGCTGGGGAGGGTTTTAGAGGAACCCTTTACTAGTACATTTTACAAAGTGTAGCCCATAGGCTTACAGCAGCACAACGCCATCTTGTGTTAGCAATGGGGGCCAAATGGGATGTAGTCATGAACCTAAGCCGGCAGTAGAAATGCCGACCGCCGGCTTCCCGACAGTGAAAGCCCGGCATGGGACTAATGATAGGCGTCTAAATACCTCCGCCTATAAATTAGCCCCACGCCGAAATCCCAACACCCAGCATACCGAACGTAGGTAAGCCAGGTGTCGGGAGCTGTTAGCTGCGGGAGGGGGAAGGGTTAGGCACCCCCCTGGGAGGGTTAGGCTAGGGGAAGGGGGGGTTAGTGTCAGGCACCCCTGGAGGGAGGTTAGGGTTAGGAACCCTTCCAGGAGGGTTAAGGTTTAGGGTGCTGGGAGAGAGGTTAGGTTAAAGCACACCTGGGGGAGGATAGGCTTAGGCACTAGGGGGG
The DNA here is from genome assembly GCA_031769625.1 of Taudactylus pleione. Taxonomy (NCBI): domain Eukaryota; kingdom Metazoa; phylum Chordata; class Amphibia; order Anura; family Myobatrachidae; genus Taudactylus; species Taudactylus pleione. The sequence goes on along the minus strand of JAUIMM010000506.1, from coordinate 215,187 downwards.
GAGATTAGGCTTAGGCACCAATAAGGCAGGGTTACGGGAGGGAGAGGGGTAGAGATAGGGTTAATACTTACCCTGTCGGGATCTCCATCTGCAGGCCTTCTGGCGTTGGTATTTCATCCGCTGGGCTTAGGTCCGGGGGTATAACATACCGATTCCGGCCAAACGGCTTGGAAATCATCCACCTTAGAAACATATGGGGGTTGCAGGTGCTGACAGAAATGGAGGGACCGCATATTAGTATCACCCTGTACATTGGAGTGATACAAAATATTTGCAGTTATCCCCCTGAAAACATGTGTTTTCAGGGAATATGCCAGCCACAAATATTTAACAATAACTAGGCCCCTTAGTATTACAAAGACAATGTCCATTGAAAGCGTCTTTAGCCGGTCCACTGTCCACTGTTTAGAGAACAAAGAATCTTCAATGTGAAATCTATAGATCCCATTGTCTGTGTATGGAGCAACAGGAAAACAAACTGCCAAAATATCTGTGCCATGCTGCACTGGGAGACACAGACTTTGGTTCTGGGCCAGAGAAAATCTTTAGTCATTTTCAGCTCTGTGGGATGCCAGGATAAATGAGTGAGGTAGTTGCTGTGTGCCTTCACCCGACCATTATGCGCCATAGCTTCTGAGCATCACATTGTCACAGCAATGAGGTTATGGGTTGGATTCCATTCAGGCCAATATAAGTGTGAAGTTTGTATGTTCTCCCCACCAGGTGCTCTACCAACTTCTGTCAGAATAAACCCTAAGGGGTAAAATTACTAAAGTGAGAGTGTTTAGAAGTGGAGATGTTGTCCATAGCAATCATTAAGATTCTAGCTAATATAAGTATATGCAACAGCATCTGTCCGGTCTGGTTAACTCATTTATTTGTTTTACCAGGATCTAGCTGAGTATAGATTCTTTTTTGCAGGGCCAGGCACATGGATTCTAGCTAAGTATGTGTGAATGGGTAGGTGTATGAAATAAAGTTATACTAGGCACGGTGTGTGTCTTTATTTAACTATTTATCTTACAGTGGGGGTACGGGTGCCGGCCGTCTGCTGGCACTTGTAGTTCCACAAGTGCCAAAGGGCAGGCATGCTGGCAACTGTAGTCCCACTGTAAAATACAATAGTTTCCTTATAGTTCTCACTTTATTACCCCCGTACCCAACGCTCCAGGGGTGCGGGGAAGAGCCCCGTGCTTCAGACCAAGCCTGGGGTTTCGGGGAGGGGGGCCTTGGGGGGGTCCCCATCTCCCCTGAGATCCCCGGCTTGGCCTGGCCGGCTTGGGCTGATAATACTTTGGCCACGGAGCCCCGGTGAAAGGGTCTCCAGGCTGTGGCATTACAGCCCGGCTGTTTTCTGTCCGGTGCTGGTTTTAATTATAGGGGGATCCCTACGCAATTTTTTACCCACTATAATTAAAACCAGGACTGGCCCTGCAGCCAGGTGCTGGTTCCTAAATTACGGTGGAACGCTACTCATTTTGTTCCCCATAATTTTAGGAACCAGGACTGGCTGGCAAGTCCGGGGCTGGTTAGACTTTTGGGGGGACCCTACGTCATTTTTTAAAATAAAAAAACACTTTATATTAGGTATTCAGGCAGAAACATACAGAAATCACACTGATCTGTGTATGTTTCTGACAAACTCTCAGCTCAGGGGGTGGTCTATTTTAATTGAAACATCAACTTATCAGTGAGTTTGCTACAAGTTTGCTACAAACTCACCCCAGATTGTAATCTCGATTCTTTGTAAATTTACGAGTTGCAACTATTTCATGTAAACTACAGTACTTCCTAGTTTGGCTGATGGTGAGTTTAGTCGAGTTTGCAAACTCAAATTAATTTTAACAGTGAGAAGAGAAAACTCAGGACCTCATTCAGAGTCGGTCGAAGCGGCCGCACGGTCGTACGGGAAAAGGGGCCGGATATGCAAATGATTCCCTCGCAAGTTGCGTCCCTAAGTTCGGATCGGTAGCTGGCCGATCAAGGGGAGGAAGCGGCCGGTAGACAAAAAAATACGCCCCCTTCTCGTACGCATTACACGTCATCTCCGGGCATATAAGGATTAATCGAGACCATCAGGAACCATCGGAACTTATCGTAGAGCTTAAGGTTGACCATACCCTCTCTTAAGCTCTACGATCATGTCAGTGTAAAAATCTCCCATGTCACATGTGCCATGACGCTACTTTGTTAATTATGCACTCCCATAAACCGTATACACTCCCATAAAACGCAGTTCGCATAATTAGGCACGCCTGCGTCCGGATTTCCACTCCCCCGTTTTCAAGCACCTTCCCCTGTTACCACCCACAAACGCCTCAATCTGTTACTCAAACTACCGACCTGGCTGTGTTCAAGGAGAGAGAAATTTCTGATCGTAGTGGTTAGTTTGCGTATGCGCATTGCGAACTTTACGAATGCACAGTATAGCGAACATCGGTGGCGTACGACCGTGCGGCCGCTTCGACCGACTCTGAATGAGGTCCTCAGTTCCAAACTCACACATGTTTGGTCTTAGTAAATTTGCGAGTTTGAAAAACAGGCTAAACTCGCATGGGTTTGCAAACTCACCCAAACTCGATTCTTAGTAAATTTACCCCTTTAGCCTGCCTATTTTGCCGATCGGACGTCTGCGACTTTATGCAAATACAGCTACAAGCTATACTTGCCTACTTTTGAAAAAGCATTTCAGGGAGATTGTGATAGTAACACCTATGAGCGCGGTGGTAAAGTGGGTGTGTAGTGGTACATCTGAAAGATGTGTCATAAACTGACTTACATCCAAGTGTAAAAGATCCCCAAAGCAGTTAGTAAGATCTACTTGTTGATGAAAACACACTGATACTTTTTAGAAATGCATGTAGCCATAGGGATCAATTTGCCTTATATTATAACCAGTGCAGGGAAATCAGGGAAATTGCTAGACTCTTCAGGGAGATTGCTGCTATTTCAGGGAGAGTTGGCTAGTATGCTACAAGCCCCTCCCTGGAGTATACCCATGCGTCTGCATGTGCAAGAACTGAGACACCCACTTTGTACATCTTTAGATGTTCAGATGCTGCATGGTACGCCTTTAGGCGTCACTGTCGTTTGCACCAGCCCCAGCACTATGGTAGTTTCAGACTCTCCGTCTGAGTATGGCCTACAACAGAAGCGATTAAGGACCTGTATACACAACCACATCAGTGACACACCTGCAACATTCCCATACCAGGCCCATAAGACGGACCATCACTGCGGGTCTGATGAGCCGCCTCCGTGTCGCCGTGCAGGAACGGCCAGTACATTTTCAATACACTTCTGCGTGCGCGCACCTGAAAATGGTGCTGCAACTCTGTATGAACACAATCAGGACACTTGAGCGGTGCGTCTTAGAAGCATGCACAGTAGGTTTGCACTTATAGAACTGGTATGAAACAATCAACACAAAAACAAATGATCAGGTCCAACAGTTTAGTAACAATGGCTGGCCGGAAATCTACCACCCTGGAGATTGCACGCCATTTTGCCGTTCAGATTTCCCATTTTCCGATTATTCATACATCACATACAAGATAAAGGGGTCTATTTACTAAGCTGTGTTAGGAGATAAAGTGAACTGTGATAAGGTGCCAGCCAATCAGCTCCCAACTGTAATTTTTCAAACACAGCCTGTGACATGGCAGTTAGGAGCTGATTGGCTGGTACCTTATCACCGTTCACTTTATCTCCTAACACAGCTTAGTAAATATACCCCAAAAACTGTGCAAGTTCAACATTTTTATTGTATGCTAGAGATCTGTGTTCCTGGTTGTCTTCTGGGGATGCGATCGGGAAACCGGCTGTCTTAATCCGGATAGCCGGCTTCCCGACTGCTTTATCCCGGCGAGGGTTAAATGACAGGCGTCTATATCTAGACGCCTGTCATTTTCCCAATGCTGGGAGACTGGCGCCCGGCATCCCGATCGATGGGATGCCAGGCGCCGCGAGCGGACAGCCGCGGGGGAAGGGTTAGGTTTAGGGCACCCGGGGGGGGGGATTTAGGGTTAGGCACCCCCCCGGGAGGGTTAGGGTTAGGCTAGGGGGAGGGAGGGTTAGGATTAGGCACCCCCGGGGGGACTTAGAGTTAGGCACCCCCCCGGGGGACGTAGGTTTAGGCAGCGAGGAAGGGGGGGTTAGGGTTAGGCACTTAGAGGGGGGATTAGGTTTAGGCACTTGGGGGGAAGGTTAGGATTAGGCACCCCTAAGGAGGGTTAGGGTTAGGGGGTTAGGTTAGTTTTTACTTACCTACGGACGATCAGGATTTCCAGCGCTGTCGGGCTTCTGCTGCCGGGAACTCTGCTTCTGTCTGCCTGCCGCTGCCGGGATTCGAACTGCCAGCCAGAGTGCCGGCGGTATTTCATACCGATCCCATCTTCTGATGTAATATATAAGTAGATACAATGCCAGAGGACGTAAAACTATGTCAACAGACACAAAACATATGAACAAAGCTAAAAAAAACACACCAAAACTATACACATGGGGACAGTGTCACTTCCAGAGTGCACAGCGATAAGCCAACAGTGAGGAATACAGTCTGTTACTAGATAGAGGTTGTTTTATTAAAGCCGAAGAACACACCGGGGCACCTATTGTTTGCAGCAATAATGTTTTGGTGAGACAGAGACCTAAGGGAAGTGACAGTGGGGCTCTCTGGGCTTTGTGTGCGGCAGGACGCCTCATTAATCACTCGTCGGATGATGGTCAGGGAAGACAAAACAAAGTGACACTGGAGACTCGGAGTATTGTTCTGGGGGCCACACTGAATCAGATCAGGAGGATTTGGGAAAGATAACAGGCTATTCCAGAACACTCGCTGGTGCATAGAGAGCTTCCAAATATAAATTTTCTTTCTAATTCCAGTTTCTCTGACCTGTTCCTCCCTCACGCTTCCTCTGCTCATACATCATCCGGTCTATTCAAGCTCATCGCCTATTTTCCTGCTCTTATTATTATCATCCCATAATTTTCCATCCCACATATCCTGTTGTCATTATCACGTTCATCTCCATACATTCTCTCCATGCGAAGATAGCTGCGGGCAATTGCACATTTCTTCTGCACTCGCAAGTGACCAGGAATCGGCCAGGCTGCGGCAAGCTTCAGCCTCCGCGATGGTTGCGATGGTGATCCCAGGCTGCAACCTCCACTTGGAGCGCTGGGATCGCAGATGCAGCAAGGAGGCGTCTCTTTCCTACAGACACTTACTGCAGCATTAGCATTTTAGACGGACGGATCCGCACAGCTGCTCGTGTGCGGCTCTGCAATTCCGTCCATCTCTGAATCAGGCCCTAAATTCCCTAATATACAAGAGCACACACATATGCACATTCAGTTAATTTTATCAAAATCTAATAAACTTACAAGTTTTTGGAGTGTCGGAGGTAACCAGAGTACCCTGATGATCCCTCACACATGGAGACAAACCTCATAGGTGCCTAACCTAACCCCCCCTTCCCCTAGCCTAAGCCCCCTGGTGCCTAACCCTAAGTCCCCCTGGGATCCCTAAAACCTAACCCTTCCCCCCCCCCCCGCGCCCAGCGCCCAGCTTACCTTCGTTGGGTATGCTGGGCGTCAGGCTCCCAGCATAGGTCTAATGGCAGGAGTCAGGATTTCGACACCTGTCATTAGTACCTTGCCGGGATTTGACAGTCGGGAAGCCGGCGGTCGGCATCCCACAGATAGAGCCCTGTCCATGACCTTAGTGCTGTGAGGCAGTCATGCTAACTATTATGCCACTGTGCTTCCTGCTTTGGCAACCTAACTAAAGTTCCCTTTATTTTCAATGAGGACTGCGGCCTGGGATAATTTGCTAAGATCCTTAAGCTAGGTACACAGTGATTGTGGGTCCACACTGGACGACTTTAATGAACGACGTAACGTAACATGGCACTGGCCGCTAGCGATATCGCTAGGTTTGATGTGCAGAACCACAAACCTGGCGACCGCCGCTAGTGACCTCGGGAGCCTGCAAGCATGTGTACACAAAGAGCGATGTAGGCGATAGGTCGTTCCGAAATGGCATATCGACCCGACATCGCTCCAGTGTGTGCCCAGCTTTAAAGCTTTGCTTTAGTGATTGCCATCACTGTACTGCAGACCTATGCTCTGGGACAGGCTTCTATTGGAGCCGCTGTCTTGGCAAGGGTTTTTTGTTGAATACCTATGAAAAATAATGTATTAATGCTATTCATGATGTTAATTATCGGGGTCCTATTATTAACATTCTAACTCGGCGCGGAATCTGGAGCAAATCAGCATTGCTCTGGAGCGGTGACAGCTGATCCGAAAATCAGCTTTCCCGCGAGCGACCTGAATCTTTTTAGAGCAGTGATTGTAGTGCGCATGTGTGACCTACAGGTCATGCATGCGCAAAAGAGCCCCGATGTCTGGCTGAAGGAGTCGGACAGGTGCGAAGGGCCCTTTTCGCAACCCAGACCTCCTTCCCATAGGGCTTGCGATACACAAGCGGGAGCAAACGCCATCTGAAGATTGTATTTTCAGAGCTTGATTAATTCTGTCTCCATACAAGTGTATGGGGACAGCGAGCCATTCGGCGGGACCAGGGGAAGGTAAGCAGGAGATATCTATGATATCTCTTGCTTTGCCTTCTTGATGAGTGGCCAGAATACTCAATTTTTACAATTGCAGGTAAAAAAAAATTCACCTGCTTTTGTAAAAATTTAGTGATGATAATTAGGCCCCTTAGTGCGGTGATATTGGGGCCTATTCATCAAAACTAAAAAATCAATGGAGGGAATTAAGTTTATAACTCGCATGGAGTTCTACCTAATTACCGGAGGAATTCATCATTCCTCCTCTCCATAACTATCTACTCCGAAAAGCTATCATTTTTGCGATAACAGCTTTTCAGGAAATAGATACTTTTCCCCTCTCTACTCTAACTTACCGCTGCTGTAATCAGTGCTGCGCATGTGCCGTTATGTTCTCAAAATCGGCGCATGCACAGCACTGCCTACAGCTGCGGTAATTGTGTGCCCCCCCTAACCCCACCCCTCCTCCTCCCCTCTGCTCGCCTCACTGTCCTCCACCTACCTGGCCGCTGCAGCCGCGGACCCCGACCTCCCGTCTGAAGAGGAGAAAACAGTAAAGTTAAAAAACAAAATTAAATTTTACTGTGTTCTGCCGGAGCCAGAGGAGGGACGAGGGAGTGACGGAGGGAGCCGAGGAGGACCTGACCAGCTGAAAGCAGACAAGTATCACCCGCTATACGCCACCTGAGAGTGGCGTATTGTAACACCTTCAAATTCCGAAAATACATAATTTTCGGAAATTTGATGAATAGCCTAATTTCTACATCCTCATACTAATGTACTAATGTATGGGGAGTGTGGAAATTAACGCAGATGGACTTAACCAGGAGATATCAGTGATATATTAAACAGTGATACACAGAAAATCCAATCACCATTCAATTGTGATTAGTGGTGGCAAAAAAACACACCAATCCATGCGGTTATCGTCCGCTATACCAATAAGCTCCCAAGTGACCTGGTCAGCCCAAGCTACTGGATTTGTGGTCACCAACGCAGGTTAATAGGCTGCAAAAGATGCCTTGGACACTGAGGTCCTGATTTCCAGGTGGACTCTAATCCCAACGCGAATGCAACTTTTTACGCAATGTTACTGTGGCTTTATGCTATTCGTACAGAGATGCCCACCAGCTGCGGTGGTAATTTGCCACTTTGCGTAAAAAGTGGCACTATGTGACCCTCATCGGTTGCACCACCAAACATTGCACCATCCCTATGAAGGCGCAGAATGTCCGTTTGAACATGGCTGCAAAAAACAAGAAAAAGTTGCGGGCGCTGAGTACAATATGCCTGCTTCTGGCTAGCCTCTCTCTATTAACTCCCAGGAATCCCCACTGAAAGGACCTCTCTCTGCAACTAAATTCATTCTGCGTCCACCGGCGCTAACCTTCGGCATGCACAGTGCGCCTCGGATGCATGTGCTGACTGAAAACAGTGGCCGCTTGTGTCCGATGCCACCACAGCATCCACCTCTGAATAAGGCCTTGAGTGACTCATTTTTCACGTGTATTGAACCCACTGAACAGCCCTTGGAGTAAAAAAAAAATAAATATGATCCGTATATTCGGCTGGAGACATCTTGGATCAATCAAGAGTATCTCTAGGTCTTCTGCAGGGCTCACACAAATCGATTTTTCCTGTGCAAATATTCTGTCATATACTAATATACAGTACAATACAATCAGATCCATGAACAATTTAAGCACAAGTGTAACAATCACATTTCCAGCAATTAGATTGTTTTGCTTTGCAGCAGGGTTAGGCAACCTGTAATTCTCCATCTGTTATTGAACAATATGCCCAGCCAGCCTTTTATACTCTGGATTTTTCCAGAAGTAAAAAAAATTACAGAGATTGCGAAAGATGCAGTTTTATGAGGGAAATTACAACGCAGTGAATTGTGGGTAGGTGTTAATATGGTGTGTGCAATAATGGTATACGACACCCAAAGTAAGTACAGCTATCACCTAAGATGTTCTTTGGGTGTAGTAGTTACACAGGACATCCATCCGGGAGTTGAAAAGTGAGAACAACCGGAACAAACATTTTAAACGAACGGTTCAAGATCTTAGGTTGACGTTACAATGTAATATAGGCCACAGTGAGGGGTCAGGGTGTGTGCAGGGTTTGAGTGACATTAAAAGAAGGTCTTTACAAGTTCCCACACCAAACAATAAAAGTCTTCAACGTGAGATGCCCACAGGGGGCGGTCACTTAACATCAGCGTTTTAATGGGCTTTTAGAGTGAAACTGTTCCCAGCGGCCGGGGCTGTCATTAGTCTAATGACAGAGATGTGTGTCATGGGGTTTCAATATAGGGTGTTTAAAATGGAGGAAAGTACAGGTTAGTTATTAATCAGTTTCTCCTCACATTTCGGGGGCAGAGCTGTCTGGAGGCTACACACAAAGCTTAGTCACTCACAGGGCAGCACCTTTCTCTCTTTAATTCGACAAATAATGAATGGATTACCAGCCACCCATAGTGTTGGTCATGGCACGACAGGGATAAATGGGATGTAGTTATTAGACCGGCGGACGCAATGTCGCCGGTCTAAATACTGACACTTCCTGCCCGACACGGGACTTAACATAGGAGTCGAAATGCCGACACCTATTATGTGTTATGTGGTGGTGGATAGGTTTGCACTTCTGTTTGTCCACATATTTACATTACATTGACTATAAATAATTTGATTTGGTGCTGGACCACCATCCTGAGACACCCCTGCAAGTGTCCCAAGGCACCCCAGGGTGCCACGGTGCAGAGTTTGGGAACCACTGGTGTAGAGTGTTACAGTACTTAGCTCCTGAGGTGAGACACCTACAGTATATTCTGCTTACCGCTGTTACCTGTTAACAGGGCCATAGCTAGCATAGTGCGGCCGGTGCCATCGCACAGGGCACCACAGGTCAGGGGGCGCTGTTTGGGCCTGTCAAATTTCTGTTTATTATCATTCTTGCTTGTAGCTTTCTCTTATTTCATCCCCAGCATCTCCTGGCCTCCCCTATATCTTCCCTGGTCCTTCCCCATAAAGCCATGGGCCTTTTTTGAGTGCATTATGTCCCTTTGAAAAATGAGGGGGGCGCCATTGCTCTTTCTGGCACAGGGCACCAAAAAGTCTAGTTACGGCTCTGCCTGTTAACCTATTTATATCAATAAACCAAGCATTATGGTTAAATGCCCAATTTTAACAGAAAGCCAGGTGAGCCAGTAGCGTCACAAGGGGGTGCAGGTCGCACCGGGTGTCACCGGCCGAGGGGTGACACCAAGGTGCAGACTCCCCCTCAGTGACAGGAGCCGGGTGCTGAACTGTATAATTAAGTGCAGCACTCGGCCCCTCACACTGTGAGGGAGCCAGCCGGCACTGCACGCACCTCCCCTCCCCCTGCCTCCAGGTTCCCAGTGATATCGGGACCACGGGGGTTCTTCCCACAAGGCACCGCCCCTTCCCATGCGGCCACACACCCTTTTGGCACCACGCGGCTTTGCCCGCAACACAATGTGCTTCCCAACACTGAGTGACCCCATGGGGAGGGACGCCACCGAGATGAGCCCCAGTTTCGTACGACTCAGAATAGAACACAGATACACAAAATGCCTACATTCACATATGCGCTGTTTGCAAAAATTTGCCACTTGCATCCATTCACAGAGACCGTCTGACTCAGCTCCATAATGTTCCAAGGCAGAAGGCTCCGTGCTGTGTTTTTCAATGGGCTACAGACAGGAAGTCTGGTGTGCATGGGCAGAAAGGCTTCTGCTGAGATCACAGCTTTATCTCACATACTTGTGTTCAGCTCCTACGATTAAACATATATATCTGTGAATATTACTACAAGCAATTAGCAAATACATATAATGCTGGACACACACTTAGGGGCCCATTTATCAATGATCAAATATTCATTGTGATCTGGGCGCGATATTAGCGCCCATAATCACATTGCAGTATGCGATCATACCGGCTAAATGTAATAAAGAGCACCTGCAGGGACAGCCGTACCCGCAATGTGCTCGGAGGGAAGTGACCGCGTCAGCGGTTTCTTCCCCTGTGTTGGAACTTTAGCACATGCGTGGTCTTAAGCTGCGGGGGTCAAGTTCCGGAAAGTGCTTTGTATTCCACAGCTTGGTAAATCCGACAGCACTGCATCCCCCATAGAAACCTGCAGGGGTTGTGGCTGATTTCGGAAATCTGATATCTGCTGCGGCGCCTCCATAATACATCTGGGAGATACTTAATATTTGCAGGTATCCCCCGAAAATTGATGTTTTCAGGAATATGCCGCAAATAGTTAATGATAAATGGGCCCCTTAATATCACAGCTAATATTGTGCAATGTGGAGCCCCCGTCCCCTGATAAACCCCATAGGGCCATTGGGGCTGTTGAAGAGTTGAAAGTCTATTGTAATTGCTTCGGCATTGTGTGCACATAATTAATGGTGTATATGTGCCTATATGCAGAGTAGTATATACTGTATATCTGTGGCTGGACAGTCCCTATCTGTACACTTGATTTATAATTATCATTGTGCACATGTATCAGCCATACAAAAGATGCAGCTGAACACAAGTGTATTTACACATATGCACAACCAGGCTTGCCTACCCTCCCGATTTGGTCAGAAGCCTCCCGAATATCTGGTGCCGCTCCCGACCCCCCGGAAAGGCAGGCAAGCCTCCCGGCTGCCGCCTGCACCCCGACTACCTACTAGAAACCCCCGCAGTGGGGGGGCCAGATGACGCAATTTGCTCTGAATCGCATCATCGTGGCTCCGCCCCCTGCTTCACAATGCCTTTATTTATTACATTGTGAAGAGGGGGCGGGGCCACGATGACGCGATCGTGCGGTCACACCCCTGGCCCCACCCCCATAAGGCGTCATAGCCCAGCCACGCCCCCCTGCTGTATGCAGGCATTCAGCTCCCTCCCGGAAGGAGGGAGCTGAATGTCGGCAACTATGATGCACAACTCTACATATCCATCAACACACCATATCTGAACATTACCTACATGAGAACCCCCAGATATAGCCCAGTTATACAAACAGCTGAATTGTGCATGACTTTGCGGTGCTCGTACTTACATAGACTTAGCTCCTGAGCATGCACAGCGCAAAAATGTGCAAGATACAACGTGATGTTCAACTCTGCATCAACCCTCATGTGTATATGTGTTTGTCTCATCCTTGGGTGGTACATGGAGGCCTCGACAAAATAAGGCCCACAAATGTCTAGTTACACCTCTGCTTACCTACTTGTCAAATCTCCCTTATAGGAGATGACGCATTTTGCATCATCAGGTAAGCGGGCATGATGTAATATGACACTTATTTCCTCATAACGCCCCTGTGCCCTCTCACCAAGGGGTGGTACTTAAGTCATGATTTGTGTCATACTTCTCCACCCACCTTTCAGGCAGATAATATCTTAGACTTCCGGGAGGGGTCCCCCATTTTGGGTAGGCTCCTGGACATGTCAGGAGAGTAGGGAACTATGTTATAGCTGGTGTTTATGTCAGAAATTACCGGCTCATTTTTCCTTCAGGTAGACTCACTTTAACAAGTGGAATGATGGAGCTGATATGTCAACAGTCATAATATCCACATTGTCATCATATTGATGTTGACCATGTCGACATTCATCATATAGACAGTGCTGGAATGTTGACATGTTAGAATGTCAACATATAGTCCCTGGTGGCCCAGCGGTCACTTACCTGATCCCAATGGCTGCAGCAAGTCCAACTCGGCTTCTGGGTCCCGGCAGTCAGGTGACTTCTGGGTCAGAGCTGTGATCTCCCAGTGTTCCGGTGAGTATTTCACCCCTAATACCTACCACTAACTCTCCCTATAGTTCCTATATCTAATCCCCCCTCCCTGAAGCCTAACCCTAATCTCCTCCTACAGCCTAACCACAGCGTTGACATTGTTGTGTGATCATGAAAGTTTACAGGGGCAGAAGTATGGGAGACAATGGAGGTGGCTGCCGCCGGGCACCAGCACTGAAGGGGCACCTCCTCCATCAGCCACAATATATTCACCCCACTTAGGGCTGTAAATATGGGGGATAGGGGGCACTAAATGATAACTTGCCTCAGGGTGTCTGTGATGAACTTACGCCACTGAAAGTTTACAATTGTCTTTGTCGACCTTTTGACAACATTCTGTACAGCTGACTGCAAGCCATTGTTCCCTGTGAGTCTGGCTGCAATGTCCTGCAATCTCAGTATGGACAGAAAGTCTGCTGTGCATAGAAAAATATCTTCCCCCATTCAGCACAAATTTATCTCTAGTACCTCAAATTCTGATAAACTCCTGAAATGTATACTTGTGTATCTGTGTAGATTATTAGTAGCTCTTTTCTATATGATGATTTGTATTTTGGGATTAAGGTTTCTTTAGTCCAGCACTGGTGAGATGGGAAATCAGTGGTGAGCAAGGCGGGTACAGTACTGGGATGTGAGGTATTGTAAGGGTTAATAACATCAAGTTCTTTGAAGCTGGAAGAAGGAACAGCCTGTGTTTATGTGCTCTCTTAATCCACAGATATCAGGTACAGAGCGTGCCTCACACTGCCAATTCCTGACACATACGTACTGTACTTACATAACACATTATAGCAGCAGCTTCGCACTCTCTTCTCAAGCTCCTTTCTGTCAGTGTCACTCTGCACGGGGTGGAGACACTATAGGGATATTAATAATCGTCACATGAATAGTCGCTAGGAATGAGTATGGCTGGATACGCACACACATGTATTTTATACTTATATATAGTTTTCGATTTTCAAGAAAACCTGCAGTTACGTATTAAATTATCAACCCCATGGCTATGACAACATCACAAAATTATTACGCTACATACCTCAGGAATGGCTATGACAATTCCCGTCAGCGGCAGGCCGACATCAGCAGAGTTCCGAGCAGCGGAAGCCCGACAGCGCTGGAAATTCCGATCGTGGATAGGTGATTATCACCTAACCTAACCCCCCTAACCCTAACCCTCCTTAGAGGTGCCTAACCCTAACTTCCCCCCCAAGTGTCTAACCCTAATTCCCCCTCTAAGTGCCTAACCCTAACCACCCCCGGGGGTGCCTAACCCTAACCCTCCCTCCCCCTAGTCTAACCCTCCCGGGGGGGTGCCTAGCCCTAAGTCCCCCCCTGGAGCCCTAAACCTAACCCTCCCTCCCGCGGCTGTCCGCTCGCGGCGCCCGGCATCACTACGATCGGGATGCTGGGCGCCGGTCTCCCGGCGTCGGGGAAATGTGGGCGTCTACATCTAGACGCCCGGCATTTCACCCTTGCCGGGATATGACAGTCGGGAAGCCGGCTGCCGGTATTTAGGCAGTCGGCTTCCCGATTGCTTCCCATATCTCATAGCCGTTCATCCCAATGACATCACATAAAGTTGCTACATGCCATGACTCATAACTAACGGAGAGGATTGCGCTCCTGAGCTGTCTGCCTCTCCTCTGTGCTGTGACCCCGGCAGTATGACGTCACGGCGCATTTGCGATCCTGCACGTGTTACTGTGTTAAGTGTCACTTTGCCGCACGGATGTGCAGTACTTAGCTCCCCAGAGGTGAGACAGATTACCGCTGTATATTACCTGCATTACCGCTGATATAGACACTGCTGTTATCACTGCTGTGCACCACTGTCACCACTGTGTGTGTTAATAAAGCCTGGTTAAGGACCTAGTAGGTGGACTAAACTCAATTTCACAGTCCGCTGGTACCTGTAATCACCCAGGTTCTACATCAATAGATCATATCAATAATAATCACATTCACTACGACATCACATACATCCAGAGACACCAACATTTTAAAATAGTTTCCAGGGACAATGCTACTGACCCTAAGCAGGTCCCGTGGATGCACAACAATCCTTATCATGTAGTGTTTCCTCAAATTGAAGCATCATTATTTTCCATCTATATAATACGCGAGAAAGTGTGTGTCTGTTTGTCCTTAATGCACGGCCAGAGTTTTGGACCTAGCTCTACCAAATTTGGCAGGGTGGTGTAGTTTGACCAGGTTTAAGTTTAAACTTCGTCTGGGCCACACACTGTCACACAATCCCAAAAAACGGGGACACTCTTAAATTACGCAGGTTCCGGGGCTGGCTCAAGTGGAAATCTGTGTGAAAGCTACAAAAGTATCCTTTTAACCTCACAGTCTGAGCAGGTGTCAAACTTTATGGGGCCTATTCATCATGTTAATTATCGGGTTCCGATAATTCATCATTGCTCCTGCGCGGTGACAGCTGATGCGATATCAGCTGCCCCCTGCGAGCGGCTTCACTAATCCTTTTTGGAGAAGTGAATCCTTTCACTGCTCCTGTCAGAACAGTGATGGGAGTGCGCATGTGCGACCTACAGGTCACGCATGCGCACAAGAGCCACGACGTCCGGCTGAAGGAGCCGAACAGGGGCGGAGGGATCCTTAAGGATCCCTCTTCGCAACCCGGACCTTCTTCCCATAGGGAAGGACAGGGTTGCAATGCCGGAGCAGGAGCATTCACCATCTGAACATGCCGAATGCTCCCGCAGTCAAACTCTGAAAATATAATATTTTCGGAGCTTGATGAATACTGTCCCCACAGCGGGCCATTCCACAAGAGGAAGGTAAGCAGTAGATATCTGTGATATTAGTGTATGGGGACAGCGGGCCATTCCGCAAGAGGAAGGTAAGCAGTAGATATCTGTGATATTAGTGTATGGGGACAGCGGGCCATTCCACAAGAGGAAGGTAAGCAGTAGATATCTGTGATATTAGTGTATGGGGACAGCGGGCCATTCCGCAAGAGGAAGGTAAGCAGGAGATATTTGTGATATCTCCTGCTTTACCTTCTTGATGAATGATCCGATAACTTAATTTTCACAATTGCATTTTCACCTGCTTTTGTGAAATGTAAGTGATGATGAATAGGCTCCTATGACTCATGCAAGTTCATATTAAATCCAGAGATAGTCCTTTTTAAAGTGACCATATATATTAGTCAGCCCTCTGTGTTTGCATGCAAGGGCATAACTAGAACTTTGGGGGCCACATAGCAAGAACTTAATAGGGCACCCCCACCCAGAGTTAAAAAAACACATACATTTTCCCCCACACAGAGCCCATTCCTGTTATGCCACACAGAGCCCAATCAGGTTATGCCACAGTAGTACCCCTTCACAAGGAGGGTGCAGGCCACAAGGCACCTCCGGCACACCCCCCCCCCCCGCAGTAATAAGTCCCGGACCACTGAGTTTTGGGCTTCAAGACCGCACCCCTTCCCATGTGTCGACACCCCTTTTTGCTGGTGTGTGGCTAGTTTGAAGCATGCACCGCTTCCCTCCCTGCACCAGGTAACACTGCGGAGAGGGACGGCACTGCCCCTTAAACACATTATGCATGCAGTAGTGCCCTTTATACATTGTGCCACACAGTAATGCCCATTACACTATACAGTAATGCCCCTTACACATTATGCCACACAGTAATGCCCATTATAACATTATTCCACACAGTAATGCCCTTTACACATTATGGGTGGGATGTACTTACCTTGCAGTGTACATCCCGACAGTCACAGCAAAATAACTAATCGCATATGTACTATTGCAAAATGATTAGTATCGCAAAGGACAGCTCTTGCGATAAGAGCTGCCCTTTGTGAAGCAGCTGACGCCGGGTGTGGTGGGTCTCCGTCCCCTCCGAGCCCCGCTGGTGACCTGTGCAGTTAATCCCGGGCTCTTCCTCCTCCTCATTGCACCCGGAAGAAGAATAGGAGAAGAAGGTGGAGGACCCAGGAGGAGCACGGGTTGGCAACCAACTGAGGTGAGTGGGGGCCAGTGCTGGGTGACTGCGGGGTGGCGGCGAAGCATCGGGAGCATGATGTGATAAGAAGCCCTTAGGCTTCTAAAAAGGAAATGCCAGGTTTTTCTGGCGTTACCCTCCGCACCGAAAATAGGGCGGCTGGGGGTTAGTACATATGAAAATGCAGTAAAAACCCAGATAACTGGGTTTTTACCACATTTTTCCTTTAGTACATCCCGCCCAATGCCTCCCCCAGCAACTCACCTCCCCGTGTCCCTCCAGCAGCCTCCCACCTCTCCTTGTGTGCCACCAGGTGTGTATTTGGTGCTCGGTCGCCAGCTAATCACAGATTGTGCACTGGCAGGTAGCGGCAAACATGGGCAGACAGCGCTGGTGCAATTTGAATCTGGCATCGATCGCGAGCCAATCCAAGCGTGTGGACCTGCAGCAAATCAGGAACTGCCACTGCTGATTGACTACCGTTCCTTGAGCTCTGCTTGCCTCGTGACCGGCGGTGCTGTCACTCCATGTCTGCCTGCTGGCGCGATAGCTGTAATCAGCATGCAGGCCAGCACCAACTCAACAATACTACAACCTGAGCCCCCCTCGGCTGCCCTCACTGAACCGGCCTACCTTGTGTGCGTGACTGTGTGCGGGGGAAGTGGCGGGCCACAGCGGCAGCTTGGGCACCATAGCAGTCACACCCCTTGCACCCAAGGTAGTTACGCCACTGTTTTCATGCATGTTAGCAAACAGTGGAGTACCTTTTCAGGATCAATGGAATGGGGTTATAGGCGAGGACAATGTAAACAAATAAAGGCTGCAGGTATGCTTCAGGGTCCAGTCTATCCCAGCTAGTTTTAAATTTGCCACTTCAATGCCAATGTATAAAGTACAGGAAATGAGAATGTATGATAAGATTGCAGAGGAGGGATTGTATTGTGCAGTTGGTCAATATTGACGTTTTCAGGGACAAACCTGACACTGTCTCTGCAAACTAGGGATAGCTGGCAACTATGCAAATCTAATACTACATACAATTACATTATATAGACTGCATGATCTCATAGAAAAAAGGGGCAGTTTCACTCTATAAATAAGCAACACTTTAATTTATTACCACATCCATAGGGTATTTGTGAATGTCTGGGCCTGATTCAGAGATGGGCGGTAATGCAATCACAGTTGCAAAATATATTAATGCCTTCCAAAGCACAGCCGAGCCTAGGGACGCCCGCTGCTGCCCTCTCATATCCGTCCGACGATGTGCAACAGCATAAACATCGGTAACATTGACGCACATCTGGCAGTTATGCAGCATGTAAGTCATGTCTGACCAGCCAGAAACACTGCAGCTCTCCTGACATGAAGAGAGCTCTCATGCTGCGCAGCCAATCATAATGACTGATTTATGCACACGCGTGTAACAGCGGGTAAACAATTAGATATGTCTGCCTTCTTCTAACCACCCCTTGTTACCACCCACAAACACTGACTAGCAATCACTCACTTTGCAAATGGATCCTCTATCCGAAAGTAGTCGCAGAAACAATGGCTGTGTGTGCGCAGTACGGCGTTCATGCATGCCCATTAGTAAACAATCGCTTGTTCTGTGTATAAATGTCGGCATCAGGCCCTCTGTGTCACCACCATCAATTGTAACATGCTGCACTTTAGTAACTTTTTAATCTATCACGTATTTGTTTTCAGCTGGGTACATATTGCATGGATATATCTGCTCATCGTGCTGTGTGTACAGGCGGTCGACCGCCCGCCTGTACACTTGCTACAGAAGTCGCCAGGGAGGGGGTCGCGATACGAACCCTGGCCAGCGGGACAGCAGATGATGGTTGTTCAGTGTGTAACCACCTTTAGTTTCTCCATGAAGTAACGGCTGGGGTTGCCGTATCATATATTTCCCTACAAGACTCCAATGTTTGTCCTGCTCACTGAATACAAAAATCAGCAGACTGTGCTATCAACATGTCTGCGCTCAATTAACTCCCAATAAGGGCTTATTAAAGGGCAATAATGTCTGGGATGGTTATCAGTGTAACTGGCCCCATCAAACATATCAGTGCAGATTCACTCCCTTTGTTTATCCACTGATAGTCCCCTCATAACAATGGCTTTTGTTTTCTAATTAATTTGGCTGCAGCTAACCCCAGCCAGCTTCTTATCACCGTGGGAAGGGGGACTAGCCAGTGGCCAGCATTAACAGAATTAGGAACAGAAAGGGGGGGGGGGGGGGGCACAATGTACTGTAAGCCCTGTTGACTTTCTTCTCTAGTGTTTGTTTACGAGGCTGTAAAAGCCTGAAAAGAATGATAGCGGTCTGTCCTTGTCTCTCGTAGGGGCCTATTAATATATTTGCTGGATATTCCCCCAAAACACCTGTATTCTGGGGATACCTGCAAATATTAATTATCCCCCCAATGTGACCTGTGGAGATACTATGGAAATATCTGCTGCAGCCTCTCCATTTACGACAGCAAGCTGTATCCCCTATACTGTAGGTTTTTATGGGGGCTGCAAAGCTGTCAGATTCGCCAAGCCCGCATTCCAGAGTTTGGCCCCCGCAGCTGACGCCATCTGCAAAAATTACCAGGAAAAACCCTCTCCGGCAATGGCCACCACACATGCATGTTCAGTAGACCACACACGTGCAGGAGTCCCGAAAGAGGAGTGAATAAACCCGATAATAAATAAATAAGAGGTTTATTTATCAATTACCAGTTATTTATATAGCGCACACATATTCCGTAGCGCTTTACAGAGAATATTGTGTGATTCACATTAACCAACCGGTAAATTTTTGGAGTGTGGGAGGAAACCCACACAAGTACAGGGAGAATATACAAACTCCACACAGTTAGGACCATAGTGGGAATCAAACCCATGACCTCAGTGCTGTGAGACAGTAATGCTAACCATTACACCGTCTGTACTGCCCTACCTAACAGTGGTGTAACTAGGGTATTTGGATCCCAGGGCATGATATAAAACGGAGCGCCCCCCTCCCCCCACTATGTGCGCTCTGGAAACGTGGGCATGGTCACACTCCACAAGAGCTTGGGGGCGTGTCTACATGACACCACAGTTTCTTGTCACTCTAGGAACATTCCATATGCACCTTGATGCCCCCAGTAGTAATTCCCCTTATGCAATGTCCCCAGTAGCAGCGCCCCTTATGCAATTCCCCCTGTAGTAGTTCCCCTTATGCAGTGCCCCTAGTACTAGAGCCCCTTATGCAATGCTCCCCTGTTGTAGTGCACATTATGCAATGCCCTTAGTAGAAGTGCCCCTTATGCAATGACCCCTGTTGTAGTGCACATTTTGCAGTGCCCCCAGTAGTGCCCCTAATGCAGTGCCCATTATACAGTGCTCCCAGTAGTGGCCATTATACAGTGCCCCCCAGTAGTGCCCCTTATACAGTTCCCCCAGTAGTGCCCCTTACCCAGTGCCCCCAGCAGTGCCCCTTATGCTGTGCCCCCAGTAGTGCCCCTTATACAGTGCCCCTTGTGCTGTGCCCAGAGTAGTGCCCATTATACAGTGCCCCATATACAGTGCCCCCAGTAGTACCCCTTATGCAGTGTCCCCCGTAGTGCCCATTATACAGTTCCTCCAGTAGTGCCCCTTATACAATGCCCCCAGTAGTGCCCTTTATACAGTGTCCCCAGTAGTAGTGCCTCTTACATGTAAAGCACACGGACAAAATTATACTTACCAGAATCCCCGCTCCTGCGCCCACCGCTGTCTGCTCCTCCCGTCCCGCTTGGCACTGTGGGAGAGACGTCATGATGTCTCTCCCTTCACCCGTGCAGGAGCTGTAAGGCGGAGCTCATGAGTGAGCTCCAGCCTTGCTCCAGCCCTGGGTGCAACATCCAATAAGAGTCTGTCTGATTCTTTGGCTGCTAAAACAAACACGCCGCTGCCAGCGTGTTTGTTTTAGTGTGTAGTGCCGTAAATCGCACTGCCCTGGTCCGACGGCACCCAGGGCACGTGCCCCGCTCGACCTCCCCACGTTATTCCACTGTATCCCAATAAATATGACCTATATGGTCAAGGCCACCAATGTTTCTATATGGAGAAAGCAGTAATTTTATTTTGCATGTCAGTGGCACAGGTCCAAACAGTCATCATCATTGCTTCAGTGTAAATGCCAAAAGCATTCCTACATCTTAAAACAAATTAGGGGGGGTACCTGAATTTGGGTGACAGATTATACATACCGTAAGGGTCAATTTAATAAGGTGCAAGTTTGCAAAAACTAGCATACATTGTGTGAATGCGTGCACTTGAGAAATGTGAGATTCAATTAGAAATGTCAATTTGCGGTGAGCTTGCATGACTATTGTACAAAAAGAGATCTGGGAAAAGTCCATGAAAAACTTGGGAAACCAACCAGCACCCCCCCCCACCAAAAAAAAATTGTTGTCTGATATAGTGTAGTGCAACGGCTGCAGCCCCTAGAAGCAGAGGAGGGGGCCCATGTGCAGTCTCCGACACGAGCCCACTCCTCTGTCCGGTGGCCGGCAGCGCACTGCGCTGGAGTTATAGACTCTGGGCACTAGAGTGCGTCCAGGTTCTGTTCTTGGTCCTCTCCTATTCTCCCTCTATACTTCCTATCCAGGTGAACTCATCAGCTCTTTTGACCTCCATTATCATCTCTATGCTGATGATACTCAAATCTACCTTTCTTCCCCTGATCTCTACCCCTTTCTTCTGACTCGTATCTCCAACTGTCTCTCTGCTATCTCTTCCTGGATGTCCCAGCGATTTCTTAAACTTAATATGTCTAAGACAGAGCTGATCGTCTTCCCACACTCCCACATAACCTCACTTCCCACTATTTCTTTATCAATTGATGGAATAACTATTTCATCTAGTCCCAAGGTGTGCTGTCTTGGAGTTATCCTGGACTCATCCATCTCCTTCAAACCACATATCCAGTCCTGTCGTTTCCATCTCAAAAATATTTCTAAGATCAGACCCTATCTCACCCAGGATGCTACTAAAACCCTCATACACTCACTGGTCATCTCCAGATTGGACTACTGTAACCTCCTCCTATCTGGCCTCCCCAAATCCCACCTCTCCCCTCTCCAGTCTATCCTTAATGCTGCTGCACGGCTTATCTTCCTATCCAAACGCTCTACATCTGCCTCCCCTATCCTACAAGCCCTCCACTGGCTACCCTTCCCTTTTAGAACCCAATTTAAGGTTCTCACGCTCGCTTACAAAGCCTTCACCCAATCTTCTCCCATATACAGTACATCTCTGATCTAATCTCCCTTCACTCTCCTCTCCGCTCTCTTCGTTCAACTAATGCACACCGCCTTTCATGCCAGCTGATTACTTCCTCCCACTCCCGCCTCCAAGATTTTGCCTGCACTGCTCCCCACCTCTGGAACTCTCTCTCACTCCCAATCAGACACTCCACCTCTTTGCAATCCTTCAAACGGGCTCTCGAGACCCACTACTTCATCAAAGCCTTCCAGCTATCTTTCTAACTCCCTGCTACATACTCCTTCCTCCCAATCTACCCCATCTGTGTCAAACCGGTTTGGCTTCCCCTCCCTTTTAGAATGTAAGCTCTTACGAGCAGGGCCCTCTACCCTCTTGTGCTTCTCCCTACTTTAGTTTCATCTACTTTTTACTCACCACTA
The DNA here is from genome assembly GCA_031769625.1 of Taudactylus pleione. Lineage (NCBI taxonomy): Eukaryota > Metazoa > Chordata > Amphibia > Anura > Myobatrachidae > Taudactylus > Taudactylus pleione. The sequence continues at coordinate 193,137 of JAUIMM010000506.1, read as the reverse complement.
GGGCACCTAACACTTGGTTGCTTATGCTCTGTTGCTTATCTGGGTGATATGGTCGCTAATGTAGCAATATATATTATCTATGTCCTGGTCCTGTATTGTATTGTTCTGCAAGTGGCTTGTCTACAATTTGTTTATCTACTTTGTAAGGCGCTGCGGAACACTTGTTGCGCCATATAAATAAATGCTAATAATAATAATAATAATAGAGTATGCACAGGTCACTGGGAAAATGGCCGCAATGGCCATTTTCCAGTCGTTTTTACAGCGCCGGACCCCCGCTCCGACGTGGGACTCCGCAGAGATAAGTAATACTGTGGGTGCAGGGTTTGCGGTGCGGGAACCCCTGGGTGTGCCCCGCACACCCTGCACCCATTATAGATATGCCCCTGCCTAGAAGCCAGGTAGGGCTCTTTGATAATCGCAGCCTGGAGCTGCCTGTCCTGTACGTGACTGGCAGGTTGTACTTCCAATGGCAAGCCACTGCCAGTCACAGTGTAACCAGTGCAGACTGCAACTGGCTCACTGAGGTGACGAATTTTACTGGAGGGCTGCATCCCTTAGGTCAAATCTGCCAGTAGTAGTGTCCTATGTCTGTGGCGTTAGCTGCAATTCCCCATTAGTAAAGCTCAGACACCAGTGTGCTCTACCATTTGCGAATGTGAAATCAGGAAGTGAAGTATTTCATCACTGTGTTAAGCTAGTAGTGAAAGATTTTCCAATGGAAAAGTACATTGTCAGGAAGGCCGAGCTAGCACAATGCAAAAAGAAATGTTATTTATTTGGGAAAAACCTGATACGTAATTAAAAGGCTCCTAAAGGCCCCCGTACATCAGCAATTGATTGCAGCAATCATGCAATTTGCAATCGATTGTGTATAAAAATCTTTCCCTTTTTCAATCGATTGTAGCAATTCTGCAATCGATTGAAAAAGGGAAAGATTTTTATACACAATCGATTGCAAATTGCACGATTGCTGCAATCAATTGCTAATGTATGGGGGCCTTCAGTCTACCATGCATTTTCTGCAGAGTACATAAGCAAATTAATTTGCCTGACAGCATTGTGTCCCATGGAATTGCTTTCAAATATCACCATGTAAGCAAGGGCAAATATTACTTTAGATTTAAAACTTGAAAAAAAAAAAAAAGGTCTGAAGCTACCGGGCCGGGTCTGGAGCAATGACTTGCTTTGTGCTGTTTGTCCTACACTTGGCAGTAAAACAGTGTGGACAATGAGCTCGGCCCTGCTGTACAGCATAAGGGTCAAAGGCCTCTCTCCTCCCTGCGTTACTGGGTGTGGCTATTACACAGCCCTACTGAGCTCCTCTGTGCTGGGAACAAGCCTGTACTTGCTGGCCTGCCTGACTCTGAGACTTTACCCTCTATGATGATATCACAGAACAACTATAAAGCCAGAGAGAGGCTGCCTGTGATCTCACCGCGCTCTAACCCTGAGCCATTAACCCCTTCGCTGCACACAGTGACCTATGGAGAATACAAATACACAACACTCATATTTGATACGGACTGCCTGAGTTTTCTATCGGGTCCTACAGCCATACATCATCAGTTAGCGGCAATGCACTCAATGAATCACTTATCTGTGCAATACGTGAACATAACCTAGCTCTCTTCCAGTCTACCTGAAAGCTATCTGCAAATTGTAACATGCTCTAATGTTTAACCAAGTCCATCAAAAGTTTTTATTTACATACACGCTGCGTCAGCCCCAGGCCCTGCCTACATGGCAGGGCCTGTTAGAAACACAAAGTATTTAATAGTATATAGTGACTGTAACTGACATTTTATACGGCATTGTACACGTAGTCATGCGCAGCTGCCTTGCTACCATGAACTTATAATTTAATTTCGGATGCATGATTACAGGGCGACAAGCTATGCACAGTATACAGTCAGTGTTGTTAGCAGCTGAGACACTCCTTCAAATAGATACCATTGGAGGGAGCTGTGCTATATCCAAACTACAGGGGAATTCACTTCCGCACAGATGTAAGGTTTTTCACAGATGGTATACATAGTCATACATAGGGGCAGATTCAAATGGCGGGTATCTAACTTGTTTTTGGTTGTACTCCAGGTGCAAGCAAAAAATGAGTAATTACCCGCAGCCATCAATGGAAATGGTTTTTCCATTTGATGCTGGGCTTGTGATAGTTGCCAGGGCCATAGAGGGGTTTGCCAGGCACTGGTATTTTGGGGGCGTGGCCTAAGGTAAAGAATCATGGCCACTCCTCCTAAAAAAGAGAAAGTATTTGCTGCGCCGTGAAACGGCCACAGGGGAGCACCGTGTGCCCCTCAGCCAGGCGCAAATTCAGGGGAAGGGGTCGCTTCCCCTGTTCACTACCAGAGTAGACTGCTGTGGCTGATCAGCGGCAGCCTCCTTGGTCCCACCACAGCCCAGCACTCAGTAGTGCATGCTGGGCTCGGGAGACACAGGCTGCCTCCACTGACAGGTAAGGATGGGGGGCAGCGGACCAGGGCCCTGCCGGCCTCTCCATGAAGCTCGGACCCTGGTAATTAGCACCCCCCCCTCCGCAACCCTGATAGATGCCACCATTGTAAGCTTGTTTCTGATGGCTCATTCAATGTTTAAGTAGGTCCTTTCAGCTGCAGACACCAGGAAGCGGTGCTCTTGGCCTATCCTAGTATTGCATCAGTCTAATAAATCCTTTTTTATTTTATTCAACAAACTCACTAAACGTGCTCAGGACCAGCGACCACCCAGGGAGACATTCCTGGTATATAACGGCTCCCAGCAGCACGTCATCATTTAGCACATTATGTCCAACGTCAGGTTTCAGAACTCCCAAATGGCTGAAGGAGGACACTTGTGGCTAGTGTAAACAGCTTGTGCTTCTGCTACGCACAGGGACACCGACTTTGGCAGACTACATATGTCAGATTATAATCAAAAACAGGAAAACCCAAATGGTGGGAATATCTATATTGATTTTAGGAGACAAACAGAGCTTTGATAGAGCCAGAAGGCTGCTGAATCTCAACCAAGATGGCAGACAGAGCAGGACTCATTTTAGGTGGGTTTAGATGGCAATTATACACAGATATTTGGGTCTGTACTTTTTTTTATATTCCTAAATGTTTTCAGTACACTTAAATGTGAGACCTGAAGTATATGTATTATTGTGTCTTCTCCTCTATGTGCACCACAATGAAAATAAGGCAAACCTTTCTATTTATACATTGCTTCTCTTCATCTCCACATTAGAAAAAAAATGCAAAAGCAATTCGATCAGGGCATGCCAATAACGCCCCTGATCGCAATGCAAAAAGCGATCCTATCGGCCGGATGTATCATCTGGGACATGCAGGGACACGGGGGTCCCTGCGATGTCTCTGGAAAGCTGCCGGGCCTGTGCAGAGGGTGGTGCGCATGCTCAGCCCCGTGGACAGCACATCCGCCGTAGCCACGGAGGGTTCCGGGGGATCCTTCCGCCGGCTAACAGTGCGCGGTGTAGCCCATAAGCTACAGTGGCTGACGTCATCTTCATATGACGTTAGCTGCGGGGGCCAATATCTGGAATGCATCACATTCCGGATATTGGTAAATATGGCAGCATCGCATCCCCCATAGAACCCTATGGGGAAGGTGGCTGCCAACGGCAATGGAGGGATCACAGCAGGTATTGGAGATATCTGCTGCGGTCCCTCCTTCATACATATGAGGAATACTTAGTATTTGAGGTAAACCCCCCAAAACGGGTGTTTTTTTCGGGGATTTTACCTCAAATACACTTTGATAAATGGGCCCCTAACAGTTAATTAGTGATAAAGCAGCAAACTATCTGCGACACAGTGAGATGAGTAAAGCTGGGTACACATCAGAGAGATGGATCGACCGGCCAGCCGGCCGGCTGACGGCCTGACCGATCCAACGATTTGGTAAGTGTTCTACACAAACAAATTCTGCATACACACTTCCCATGGCTGGCATAGGGGTCAGTTGGCGGGTCGCTCATTCACACAGGTAGATGTGCCGATATATATCTACAAGATATATCGACATCTGCTGTGCTGCACAGCCAATGTGATATGTCTGATCATCGGCTGTACGAACAATATATTTCATAGTGTGTACCCAGCTTAAGAACTCAAAACTGTTCCACATTTGGCAGCAACATTTTGCACGATTGCAGTCAGAATTTGGCCTTTACTATTCCCAGCCAGTCCTGCCCTACACACAACACACAGCAGTGACCATCATTATCTCAGATCAATTCATTTGTATGAAACACTAGAAATTCAACGTGGGATAGCAATCTGCAGAACAGTAAAATAAAAACAGAGGGCCTGATTCAGAGCCGGACGCTCTGACCAGAGCGCTCGCTCTGAATCAGGGCCCTCCTCCCTCAACTTGGTTACAACCCACAGCTATAGCGAGCGTCCATGATGATGGTCGCATGGTCAAGACCATCGCGACCATCGGGCTTGCGACGAGACCCTGCGGTAGGGTCTCGGTGACCGCAAGCCCTGGAGTGATTTTGACTCTATCAGAGCCAAAATCACTCCCACTGACATCACTAGTGATGTCAGTGGGGCCGGACTCAGACGGTAGGCGTTCCCATGGGAACGCCTCCGTCTGGCAGCCACGCCCCCGGCATGCCCACCAAAGGGGGCGTGCTGTCACTCACCATCGACAGCACGCCCCCTTTGGTGCGAGACCCATAACGACGGTTTGGCCGTCGTTATTCGGGTCTCGCGCATGCGCACGACGGAGCTCCCTCCGTCGTGCGCATGTGCAATTCGGCACCATCGACCCGCTTGAGAGCGTCCTGCGCTCGCGAGCGGGTCTGAATGACCTCCAGAGCCCCTCTGCTCAAACTTAATTTTCAGGGATTTTTATAGAGCGTTTGCACATAGAGAAGGGTACCATTTAAAGTTCATTTAACATGTAAGTGTAGTACAGATTGCGTCAATTTCTCTGTGTTGGAGAAGTCCTAGTGATGCCAAAATGTCTTAAGACTTTGCGACTACAGAAATCTGCATTTCACAAAACAGTGGCACAAATGTTGCAAGCAGCATTGCAATTACTATTGTGGGTAATTCAAAAATAAACATTGAAAACGTTAAACAACAAATAAGACATTATTTGCAAATAGGATACTAATGCTGAAAATATTTGTCATAGTGATGTAGTTCATAAAATTGAAGTTCATTATGAAACAAAGGGTCCCTGCTGCTTTCAACAGAAAAGTTATCTTGAAAAGGTTCCCTTCATGCCAGAGCCGTAACTAGACTTTTTGGTGCCCTGTGCCAGAAAGAGCATTGTAATACACTGTAAAATTCCCTTTAGTCTGTTATCTCATTAGTACTGTAGCTCGAACCACCACACCTAATTTCACATAGTTTAGATATTAAACTGGTTACAAGCAAATATAGGTACAATTTATTTGAGCATGTAGTGGACCAGCAGAAACGCCAACACGCGCGTTTCACTGTATAAACAGCTTTGTCAAGGCTGTTTATACAACCCACAGCAATGCGAGCGGCCAGGAGGCCGCTCCATAAAAAAAAAAGACGCCCTGATTCAGAGCGAGCGCTCTGTCAGAGCGTCCGGCTCTGAATCAGGGCCTCAGCTTTTTATTTTCTTTGCACATTTTCTTATTTTTTGCACAAGATTTTGTCTATTTTTATCAATTCTTATTTTTTACCTCTATATTTCACTGTATGTTTCCCATAAATTGGGATAATTTATTATTAAACAATTAAAATAAAAGTTAGGTTTTAATACAAAATATACCAAACATTATTTCTTTGTGCACCCAATCAATACAACCCCTAACTCTCTTTTCTACAAGAGATAGGGGAGGCCAGGAGATGCTGGGGATAAAAGAAGAGGAATCTACAAGTGAGTATGATAATAAACAGGAAAATTGATAGGCCCAAACAGCGCGCCCTGCCCTGCGATGCCCTGTGCCATGGCACAGGTGGCACTACGCTAGTTACGGCCCTGCTTCATGCTAGCTAGCAGAATGATTCAGAGACCATACAGTGGGCCTATTTCAGGTTAGTACGTAAACACAATGGTTTACGTACTAACCCGATGGTGGGTGAGCTGCGCATGCGCAGGACCCTTTCTACGCAGGACCCTTTCTGGGCATGTGTAGAACGAGTCCTGGGATCATGCTCGCAGTACCCGACAGCCGCAGCTGTGGGCGTTTGGGGTCGAGGAGGGAGTGGAGCCAGCCTGCATTCCTAGAAGCAGGGGCGTGTCACTCTCATTTTCTGGGTGTGCCGAGGCCAGGCTCTGTTCCGGAAGACACAAATTTCCTGGTCTCTGCAACGCAGGTAAGACGGCCATTCGGAGTAGTCTTTGGCTTTCTCAGATGGCCTGAAGCTGCAACAATGGCGACACATGATCTGATTCTGCATATCCGGATGCAGCACTCTGATTGCAGATGCTGACAGGAGGTGTCTATTTCCTTCAGACACTTCCTGCAGCATTAGTATATACACCTCCTGCAGCATTAGTATATACACCTCCTGCAGCATTAGTATATACACCTCCTGCAGCATGAGAATATACACCTCCAGCAGCATTAGAATATAAACCTCCTGCAGCATTAGAATATACACCTCCTGCAGCATTAGTATATACACCTCCTGCAGCATTAGACTATACACCTCCTGCAGCATTAGAAAATACACCTCCTGCAGCATTAGAATATACACCTCCTGCAGCATTAGAATATACACCTCCTGCAGCATTCGATTATACACCTCCTGCAGCATTAGAATATACACCTCCTGCAGCATTAGAATATACACCTCCTGCAGCATTAGACTATACACCTCCTGCAGCATTAGACTATACACCTCCTGCAGCATTCGATTATACACCTCCTGCAGCATTAGAATATACACCTCCTGCAGCATTAGAATATACACCTCCTGCAGCATTAGTATATACACCTCCTGCAGCATTAGACTATACACCTCCTGCAGCATTAGAAAATACACCTCCTGCAGCATTAGAATATACACCTCCTGCAGCATTAGACTATACACCTCCTGCAGCATTAGACTATAAACCTCCTGTAGCATTAGATTATACTCCTCCTGCAGCATTAGAATATACACCTCCTGCAGCATTAGACTATACACCTCCTGCAGCATTAGACTATACACCTCCTGCAGCATTAGACTATACACCTCCTGCAGCATTAGAAAATACACCTTCTGCAGCATTAGAATATACACCTCCTGCAGCATTAGACTATACACCTCCTGCAGCATTAGACTATAAACCTCCTGTAGCATTAGATTATACTCCTCCTGCAGCATTAGAATATATACCTCCTGCAGCATTAGACTATACACCTCCTGCAGCAGTAGAATATACACCTCCTGCAGCAATAGACTGTACACCTCCTGCAGCATTAGACTATACACCTCCTGCAGCATTAGTCTATACACCTCCTGCAGCATTAGAATATACACCTCCTGCAGCATTAGACTATACACCTCCTGCAGCATTAGAATATACACCTCCTGCAGCATTAGAATATACACCTCCTGCAGCATTAGACTATGCACCTCCTGCAGCATTAGATTATACTCCTCCTGCAGCATTAGAATATACACATCCTGCAGCATTAGATTATACACCTCCTGCAGATTATACTCCTGCAGCATTAGAATATACACCTCCTGCAGCATTAGAATATACACCTCCTGCAGCATTAGACTATACACCTCCTGCAGCATTAGAATATTCACCTATTGCAGCATTGGATTACACTCCTCCTGCAGCATTAGAATATACACATCCTGCAGCATTAGACTATACACCTCCTGCAGATTATACTCCTCCTGCAGCATTAGACTATACACCTCCTGCAGCATTAGATTATACACCTCCTGCAGCATTAGATTATACACCTCCTGCAGCATTAGAATATTTACACATCTGCAGCATTAGATTATACTCCTGCAGCATTAGAATATTTACACATCTGCAGCATTAGATTATACTCCTCCTGCAGCATTAGACTATACACCTCCTGCAGCATTAGACTATACACCTCCTGCAGCATTAGATTATACACCTCCTGCAGCATTAGATTATACACCTCCTGCAGCATTAGAATATTTACACATCTGCATAGTCACTGCAATCACAGACCTGATCGCAGTTGTTGGTTCGCGCACTGCGATGCAAACAGAATGCAACAATCACCTGATTATGTGCGTCATCGCAGTTGCGATGGTAATGAATCAGGCCCTTAGCTTTTACGTTTTTCTATTGCCTTATTAAAGACAAAAAGTCTGCTTGTGTTAAGCTAGGTATACAGCATATGATATATCATCCGATATATATCGACCTGATGCAGATCGGAACAATATATCATTCACATTGTGTAGTGTGTACATCCGATCCGTCTTTCACAGCCATTGTTCATTGAGTCGGCCGATCTTCTGTGCTGCACATCATATGAGACAATTGAATTAACTACACACAATTTAGTTACATGCAGTATGTAACGGCACATTGCGCCATCGTATGGCGGATCGTGCAGTGTGTATGACGTGCGCAATGTATTGTTACATCGCTCGCCGAATTGCTGGGTCGCACCGTCGTTAGGTGTGTACCCAGCTTTACCGTCTCTGCAGCTGTTAGCTGTGAGCAGGGTGCAAACAGGCTCCAAGCAGTTTAATGATCATGTAACAGAGAAGAGACAAAATGGAGGTTATTTATGAAGCACAAAACAGAAGCTCCACTACGATAATGTAACTTTAACCCACCATACGTCTCCATTGACCCAAGAGCACCTAGGTCTCAGCCAGTGTGCATAGGTTTGCCGGCCAAAATATCCACATTTCTGGTGAAGCACAAGCTGCCACATTTCAAGAGAAGTATGTAGTTGGCATCCTGGTGCGCCTTTTTTTTGTGGAAAAGAAATGGGACATCATTTTGCAGGGTAAAATGATTGCAATTAGATAAAGGTTTGAAGAGCGTGCGGTCATCCCTGCTATAGAGAACACCAGCCCCAGGCTAGCCAATACACGGCTTGTGCCTCTTTTGGTTGGTGGAATGCAAGAAAACCCATACCGGGACTTGGGGTAAAATTAATGAACAGGGGCCCTGACTCAGAGCCGGACGCTCTGACAGAGCGCTCGCTCTGAATCAGGCCGGTCTTTTTTTTTTTAGAACGGCCTCCTGGCCGCTCGCATAGCTGTGGGTGACCACCCACAGCTATAGCGAGCGGCCAGGAAAATGGTCGCGATGGTCAAGACCATCGCGACCATCGGGCTTGCGACAAGACCCTTGTGGTAGGGTCTCGTAGCCGCAAGCCCCAGAGAGATTTCGGCTCTAACAGTGATGTCAGTGGGGCCGGCCCCAAACGGTAGGCGTTCACATGGGAACGCCTCCGTTTGGGCAGCCACCCCCCTGGCCTGCCCACCAAAGGGGGCGTGCTGTCACTCAACATCGACAGCATGCCCCCTTTGATACGAGATCCGGAGCGACGGATTGCCCGTCGTTATCCGGGTCTCGCGCATGCGCACGACGGAGCCGGCTGTCGTGCGCATGCGCTCTGGGGCACCATCGACCCGGTTGCGACCCGGTTCCCTTTAAAAAACGTTAACACTTTTTTATTTTTATTTTTTTCTCCACCCCATTTGACTATTATGGATTAAATAAGAAATAAAACTATCCATGTGGACTTTGATAGATCAAGAAGAGAGATTTTTATTTATTTATTTATTGAATAAAGGGCCTGATTCAGACCCACTCGCGAGCGGCTGTCCGCTCGCAAGTGGGTCGATGGTGTGCACTGAGCATGCGCACGACGGAGGGAGCTCTGTCGTGCGCATGCGCGAGATGCGACGAGCGAAGGACTTTCCTTCGCTCGTTGTGTCTGATCAAAAGGGGCGTGCTGTCGATGTTGATTGACAGCAATGCCCCCATTGGTGGGCGTGCCGTAGGGCGTGCCTCCCAGACGGGGGCGTTCCCAAGGGAACGCCTACCGTCAGAAGCCGGCCCACTGACATCACTAGTGATGTCAGTGGGAGTGATTTTGGCTCTGATAGAGCCAAAATCACTCCAGGCCTTGCGGTTGAGAAACTCAACCGCAGGCTCCGGCTCGCAGTGGCGATGGTCGCGATGGTCAAGACCATCGCGACCATCAACCTGCACGCTCGTATAGGCTGTGGGTGGTGACACAGCTATACGAGCGTCCAGGAGGACGCTCCATTTTTATGGAGGACGGCCCTCATTCAGAGCGAGCGCTCTGCTCAGAGCGTCCGGCTCTGAATGAGGGCCAAAGTGTTTAACAACCTCATTAGTTACTGTTAATTGCTGGTAGCCTCTGGGAGGGGTCAGGTGATGTTTTTGGTGCCCTTCCAATAGTGTCACCTGCCTTGTGCTGACCAACCTCATGCTGAATTTTACTATTGTTTGTGGTCTCCTTGTTATAGTGGAAACCACCCAGGCTAAAATGATAAACAATGTGCTATACATGGAGATTGTTTTATTACAAATGGCGAATGGAGTCTGCACATGCATTTCAGTGCGGTGAGGTCAATGGCTGGGGAGGCACACATGGAGATGGGTCTGAGTGCTGGGAGCCTGTCTCACCCCTTACTCACTGTAACTCTCCCCTCATTAAGTTTCAGTGCCCATTGATTCTCCTACCTGCATCACTGTGTCTTCTCTTGCTGCTGAGCTCCGATCTCTAAACACTGCATTGCACTTCCTGGTCACATGACACATCCAAGGTGTCCATCAATGCTTAAGTCACACCCCCCATACTCAGGCATTACTGCCCATGGTGTGCAAGCAGTGTCTGACTATACAGAAGCTGGGCTGAGCTGTTGCTGCCTCATCTCTCATCTCCCTGCAGTCCCAGGGAGCTCCACAAAGCTGGTGAGTGTTAACTATAAAAAATTATTACAAGAAACAAAGAAGGTGTTTATAAGTTATAAATATCTTCTTTGTATTATTCTAATAATTTTTATATCAAATCTCAGGAGTATGACAGGGGAGGCGCTGTCTACCCTGATTGCATGTCTCTGATGCATTTCTCCACTAATTGGGTCCTATTAAACATATAGGTATTGATGGTAAAATGCATTTCTAGGCCATACTTAGCTACTCTCCCGGAATGTCCAAGAGACTCCCGAATTTCGCTTATTCTCTCAACCCCAGGAAGAGTAAAACAGTCTCCTGCATTCTGCTCACTGCTGCTTACTTCCTGGGTGAAACTCCCCAGCTTTTCAATGCTTGGGATTGTGGTTTTGTAAAGCAGGGTGGTGGGGCAATGATGCCATGATCGTGCCACCCTCTGGACTGACCACATAGCTGCACCCAGCTTTTGTATCGGCAAATATGTTTTAGGATTCTTCCAAAGAATGTCATAAACCCATTGGCTGCATGTCTATGTTAGCTTGGCAGACCACTGGTTCTAAACAGTGGTGCCACAAGGGGGGTGCGGGCCGCACCTGGGTGTCACTTGCCAAGGGGTGACACCAAAGTGCAGACTCCCCCCTCAGTGACAGGAGCCGGGTGCTGCACTGTAGAATTACGTGCAGCACTCGGCACTACAAGAACAGTGGTCCACAGGGGGCAGTCTGCACCTCCCGGACCCACGGAGAGACTTAAAACGGGGTTCGGGTGCGTGACCCCGCCCCCACATGCGAGGCCAGGCCCCTTATCACGAGGACACACGCATTTTTCCTAATGCGCAGCTATGCCGCACACACTGCTCCCTGCCCGCACCAGGTGCATCTAAAGGTAGGGACGCCACTGGTTCTAAACCAAGGTTCTTTGCAGTATTCCATGGATTTGTTTTATATATAAGTGTTTAGCGCTGCTATTGAATGAATGCATGTAATGGCTAATGGGAGCTGTAGTTTATTAGTACGTATGTCCATTTACGTAGCATAAAATCTGTCATTTGCACTGTGCAGGCCTACAGAAAAATCAGCACTCATATGTGCCCATGAATATTTGCTCACATCTGATACTTGCATTTGCTTACGACTGAAGAAGCTAGATGGGGGAAGGAAGGTATGGCTTAATGTAGGCTGCATATGGTATTTGCAGAATTGCAAACAGATGCAGAGCCACAAAGAGGGCAAAATTTACTAAACGGGTCTAAACCTTGGCAGTTTGGTGGCTGTTTGGCTGCAGTTTGGTGGTGGTTTTGCTATCCGAAGATTTACAAAGGCCAAAACCACTGCAAAACCGCCATCAAAACACATTTTAGAATAGAATAGAACAAGGCTAGGGCTAGAATTACTAAGCGGCGGTTTTGGTGTCATTTAGAAACTCGCTGCTTAGTAAATTTTGCCCAGAGAATTGTATATACCTGGCAGTAGCTGTATCAATTATGGTGTCGGATTGTTGGTGCACATACATGTTGGGGATGAGAACGGTCGCCAGCACTAGATATCCACTTATGATTGGCTGATTGCGAAGTCACCCCTGAATCTGATTGGTACTTTTTTCATGAATCGTATCTACAGTATATGATTTTGTGGTTGTACATTGTTTAATTAATTATTTTGTTACTTTCATTCATACGCTCTATGATATATTTTGGCTGCTGTGTTACAAATTTATTATTTTTTTAATTTAAATAAATATGAAAACCAAATGTTTTTTTTTTCTCCCAAAACAAATGTTAAAAAGCTTGCATGGACCCCAGCATGTGATGTTACTGTCAGCTGTCTTCCCCCACTAGATCGGAATTGTTAAATGATACAAACCAGAAAACAGCTACTGGAGTTCACAGAAGTATCTACAAAAGATATTTCCTGGAACTATAAAGCAAAACCAGACATTTTTGGGAAAATATTAGCTTTATTACAGATGTTACTGTGGAATTATCCTTTAACTACATACACATTGAACAAAGGGAGGGATAGAGAATCAGGGCAGGCATGCGGCAATCTCTTTGTGACTAATATTTTCCAATCTGTTATTTAACAAGTCATCTTTCCATTGTTAGGAAAAACTCTGTACATAAAGGCAAGGGCATGCATGTCAGGTACTGCGGCCAATGATAAGGGGGAAAAATAAATAAACATCAAACAGTTTCCAAAAAGTACACTGGTCTGTACCACACACTGCTCTCATAGGAAGCCATAAACTAACATGGATGTATACTTAGACTCAAGCACCCAGCCCCGGGCCAAAACACAGCACTAAAAGCATTCTAAGGATACAAGAGTGAGGTGATTACAGTGTCCTTACCTCTGGCAGGACAGGAGATGTGACAGAATGCAGATAGGGTTCCTTTGCCTGAAGCTGCAAAGCAATGACCACAATTTACAGCTGTTACCCGGCATGCAAGTCTTCCATAGCAGCACACAACAGCCGTGCAACATAGTCCCTATGTCTTATTGTAATTGATTTTTTATATGAAACATGGCACGCACCTCTATAGACTTTGGGCCTCATTCAGCACGTGCAGAACGGGTCCTGCGTAATTGTACAGAGCGGCAGAACTGGCCTGGCCTCTTTCCGTCATCTGCAATGGCCAGTCTGTGTGACCCCATGGTCACTCAGCCGGCCACTGATCATGCAGGTGATCCGAAGCTGTGTCCGTGGATGCAGCTCGGATCATTAATGCATGCAGGAGGCGAGGCGCCTCCTGCTGCATTAACATAATTGCAAGGGTGGAATTGCAAAGCTGCTTGCGTGCAGGCCCTGTGAAAGAAATAGAGTGAGATGTCCTGGCCAGGTAGCCTGTGTTAGTGTGCGAGGTTCCATTTAAAACCAATGGAGGATTTTACCTATCCGCCACCCACAGTGAGCCCCGGGGAAGGGGGGAGGACCTTGCACTGAGGAATGCCAGTCCAGGCTGTGATTAACAGAGAGAGGACTTCCAAAAGGAAGCCATTCCTCTGCCTTGCTGTCAGCCCTACCCGGCTTCTAGGAGCTGCAGCCTATGTAGTCCCTAGAAGCCGGTGTTTGTGCTCATGGGCTGTTCCCACCACTGTTTGTGTGCATACGCAGGTCCAGGCATCTGCCAAAACCATTACACAGGCACCAGGACTGTCTCTGAGTCTGAACTGCAGCATGGGCAGTCTCCCTCGTCGAAGAGTGTAGGAGTCGCTGCTGATTAGAACCTCGTGGAATATTTATTCCGCCCAGAATTCAAACCCCACCACAATGCAGAATGAATTGACAAGGAAAATGTAAAAATATATGGCAAAGTGACCTGTATACTGTACAGTTGGAACTTTGCACCATTGCAAAATGTCCTGTTTCACAATGAAATGGGATCTGTGAAACATCTTTGCAGCAAATTCGCTTTTCTCTACAAATAATTTTGGACAGAAAACGTCACTTCTCCACATATCACCATACTGACTGCCTGACCAAAATAGCACAGTAATCACAGCCAGATAAACAATGACAGAAATTATCCTTGCCATTGCTAAAACAACATTTAGCAAGTGTGTGGGATTATCCTTATTCAGCAAGGAAAATGCACAACACTTATTGTACACAAGCAATCTTTTAGTATTAATGTGTATACACGTGTAGTGTGTTTGTCTCCTACACACAACCAATATGCCCAAGAATGCTGCCTCATGCATCATTGATGTCACCAATTCCTAAGTAAATGACAGTTCCAGTCACAAACTGTTCCAAATTTCCTCATGTACACGGAACAATTCCACATTTAAACGGTCTGTCACTGGGAATGTTTATATTTTACAATACTACAGTACTTTTTACTTTCAACCCTGCCCTGGTCATACCCCTTTAGTTGTTTAGAAGTGCTCTCTACAGAGACTCTACAAAGAAAAGTTTTACTATTCATGTCTATGTTTACTGAACAGATATAATTACTTACTTTTTAGCTACGCATTTCTGGGTAAACGAGCCCATTATTGTAAAAGTAGAGAAATGCGTTGGTGCAAAGTTTTACTCCTCAAGTGGGAGGTGTGAGGTGGATCGGGATTGCTGTATGTATACTAGCTACACTAGTGTACTGGATACTGCCAACACAATTAATAAAATAAAATACAAAGATAAAAGTTTATTGAAATGAGTTGTAGAGATTTAGTGCCTGATTCAGTGATGGACGTTAATGCAATCACAGCCGCGATTGCACATGGTAATAGTCCCAAAGCTTACCAGAGCATAAGGACGCCCACCGTTGCCTTCTCATCTGCTTACAACGGCACCTACCAGTGTAAGTATCAGGATTTGGTATCTATATTAATTTTAATGTCATTGAAGGGCTGATCCTTTACCTGATTCTCATTAGTGCCAGCTGCCTTAAAAAGCTATAGCTACAACCAGAGCCGTAACTAGACTTTTTGGTGCCCTTTACCAGAAAGAGCATTGGCGCCCCCCTCATTTTTCAAAGGGACATAGGGCCTGATTCAGAGCTGAACGCTCTGACCAGAGCGCTCGCTCTGAATCAGGGCCCTCCTACCTTTTTTTGGAGCGTCCTCATGGACGCTCGCATAGCTGTGGGTTACCACCCACAGCTATAGCGAGCGTCCATCGGGCTTGCGACGGAGACCCTGCGGTAGGGTCTCGCTGCCGCAAGCCCTGGAGTGATTTTGGCTCTATCAGAGCCAAAATCACTCCCACTGACATCACTAGTGATGTCAGTGGGGCCGGCTTGAGACGGTAGGCGTTCCCATGGGAACGCCTCCGTCTGGCAGGCACGCCTCCAGCACGCCCACCAAAGGGGGCGTGCTGTCAATCAACATCGACAGCACGTCCCCTTTGGTGCGAGACCTGGAGCGATGGTGAGCCCGTCGCTTGCCGGGTCTCGCGCATGCGCACGATGGAGCTGCCTCCGTCGTGCGCATGCGCAGTGGGGAACATCGACCCACTTGCGAGCGTCCTGCCGCTCGCGAGCGGGTCTGAATGACCCCCATAATGCACCCAAAAAAGGGGAATGGCCTCATGGAGAAGGGCCAGGGAAGAGATAGGAGAGGCCAGGAGATGCTGGGGATGAAATAAGAGGAAGCTACAAGCAAGAATGATAATAAACAGAAATGTGACAGGCCCAAACAGCACCCCCAGACCTGTGGTGCCCTGTGCGATGGCACCAGCCGCACTACCCTAGCTACAGCCCTGGCTACAACTTCACGGTTATAGTGTTCTCATGCTAGCATCTATGTGCTCCTCCTGTCTCTGTGCTGATCTGTATCCTACAAATCCCTGTTAACATAGACTTTTGGGAGGTGCTTCTGTTCTGTATCCTGTTTGCTAGTGCCTGGCTCCTGCTTGTGACCTCGACTTTGTTGTATTGCTGTCAGGACTGAATCTTTACCTGTGACCCCTCCCTGACTATCTTGTTTGCCTGGACTGTACCTGTGCTTGTGATCCCTACACAGCAACAATGCCATTTGTACCATTCACCTATTTGTGGAGACCATTATACTGCGCACTTCTACAGCAAATTGTTGCTTATCAACAAGCGAGCATGCTATTGTACTGTGTCATAGCATATTACTGCTTTTCTGTACGCGTACAGCAACTTACTTGCGGTACTCCTTTTCCACTACTCCTGGTTTGTATACTCCTACCAATTGCTCAACTATCACTAGTAACTTCTCTATACTGCTGCAGTATTGCTGGCTAAAAACAGGTACTGTAACCTGCATGTTATTGAATTTTGACTATTGATCTTATTACACTTTTGCCTCTATACTGCCAAGAGGAGCACTGGTTGAATTTGGGTACTGCATCCAGCTTATTGAAGACTGAAGGGTAAATGAAATAGGCTGTATGCCTGCAATCCGCAGGCTATTACATTTACCCCATAATGTAATTTTTACTAGTACGCAATTGTACCAACTCTCATCTGTCAAGTTATCATTACTTGAGATTAAGGGGCTCACTCTGAGTTTCACACTGCTGCGACCGCGTCAGTGCCTTCTGCTGGAGTCATATCTGCCACTTTATGCTAATGCCAGTATAAGCCCTTTTCCTGGTGTACAACCCATGTGACTAAATGCACAAGGGATGGAACGCCTACTTTGAGCGCTTGCAGTCGCAACCATCAAAAGCACCACCGGACTTGCTCCAGCCACATGCTATAGTAGGTGTAGAACCTCAGTCAGGGTATAGCCTCCAATGTGAACGATTATGCGACATAGATGGAACCCACTACTGCGACTTGCCTGTGACACTCCCACAACATGCCCATCAGATGGAATATCTTTGTGTGTTTGTTTAGTGACGTCCCAGTTGCCTCCCAGTACGGCTCAATCAGTCCTGCAAGCCTGTGAGCAGATACCATGGGACCAATGCGTTGTGCCACTTTTTTGAGATTTAGACAAATGCGCAGTCTCACAAATAAGCACCAACTTACATGAGCATCAGCATCATATTCGACTCAGTCCTAGTGACAACCAAGTACAGGTGGGCATATCGAGTTCCATGAAAACGTGGGTTGCTATAGGTGAATTTTTTGTCGAGGTCAGTTCTGATGACTTAGCAAGTAGTATAGTTATGTGTTGAGATGCAAGTAAGGTACACACTCTACACCGTGATAACACTAGCCTAAACCATGATAACAGTAGCCTACACCATGATAACACTAGCCTACACCATGATAACACTAGCCTACACCATGATAACACTAGCCTACACCATGATAACACTCTACACCGTGATAACACTCTACACCGTGATAACACTCTACACTGTGATAACACTCTACACTGTGATAATACTCTACACTGTGATAATACTCTTGGCTACCAGAGCTGGTGACAGGCATCCTCACTCAGCAGTCACAGAGAAGCTTTTCCAGCCTGTGACCTGTCACACTGGTATCAAGTCAGAGGTCACCAGCCACCCACAACCAAACAGTGACCATGTGGGGTGTGAGTGTAAACAGTATAGTCTCCAACATAAATGGCAAAGATTTATATTCCACCACCCAGGCTGGCAGCATATCTGCAGCATGTCATCTAGGAGGACACGGACACATGTCAAAGCTGTTCCCATACTGACAGGTGACACTGGCTAATTTGACATGAAGCTGGACCTAGATGCCTGACATTGTGAAACGCACGGCTCAGAAATGCCGCAGTTCATTCTGTAAAGGTCTTCCTATCAATTCAAGTGAGACAGGGCAACCTCTTATAGGGATCCAGCATACATAGCTGCCAAGTGACATATCTTTTTATACAAATAAACCTAGAGCCTTATTTAGAGCTAGCTGCAAATCCCTGACATTCCAGGAGAATTGGTAAGTATGACACATATACTGGGCAGCTTCATTGTAAAACTGTGAACTAAGGATTGTGCTGGAAAGGGCCCTGCTCTCTACGATAAGGGGTACATTTACTAAAGGTTGCTCTCTAGTTGTTTTTATGTCAGTTTTTCAAACTGACAATTCACTAAAGTCAAAACCGACGGCAAAACGATCAAAAACCCGACTTTAGAACACTTTAGAACATCAAACCAACAATCGATTTTTCCACATAGAGAAGAATGGGATCTGCAGACTTACTAATGGTTGGTTCTTCAACCAACCAAAAAGCAATGGCAAAAGGACGGTAAACCCATCCAAACAATAGATCTACCTGAGACAGATCACTATGAACTATTCCCCACATCCCTGGTGATGGTAGATGCAGGGTCAATACTAATAAAATAGTTACTAATATTATTTGTTACAAGTGCAACAACAAGTGCCAGTATGCACGGACATTAAGGGTCCACTAGCACCTATAGTTTGCCTGTAAAAAAAAAAAACAATGAATGCTAAATAGTTATTTTTTATATAACTAAATGCCACTGATGTCCATCGGTAACCGTCGGTTTTGGTTCTAATTAGTAAATTCACCCCTAAATCTGTCCACTAATAACCCCCCCTCACAATTGCAAAGGTGCAGTATTTTTTCTACATGTAAATAATAAATTGTACTTGCTTGCTAGATTTGCTCCTAACACTATGGGGCCCATTTATCAATAATCGCATTTGCCATGCAATCTGGGGGCAATATTAGCTACCAAAATTGCATTGCAGGATGCGATTATACCGCCGAGATGTATTAAATAGGCATACTTGCCGACATTCAGCTCCTTCCTTCCGGGAGGGAGCTGAATGCCTGCAAACAATGGGGGGCGTGGTCTGGCAAAGGGTCCGTGTTGCGGGTGGTGCTGCACGATTGCATCATTGTGGCCCCGCCCCCTCCACACAATGCCGAAAATAAAGGCATTGTGAAGCATGGGGCGGAGCCACGATGACGCGATTCAGTGCGAATCGCGTCATCGGGCCCCCCCCGCCTTTCCGGGGGGTCGGGAGCGTCACCCGATATTCGGGAGGCTCCCGACCAAATCGGGAGGGTAGGCAAGCCTGTAAATAGGGCATTCGAGGAAAGGAGCTCCGAAAGGATCACGTCCCTGCGTTATGCTCAGAGTGAAGAGACCACATCAGCGGTCTCTTCACTCCTCTAGTGAGACTTCTGTGCATGCGCACTCTACAGACCACAGATGCGCGGCGGCCATTGCCGGGGAGGGTGTCAGGGGAACCCTCTCCTGGTTAATTTTACAAAGTGTGGTCAATAGGCTACAGCAGCACAACTTCATCTTCTGACGGCACTAGGTTTGCATTCCGCAGCTTGGTAAATCCTACAGCATCACATCCCCCATAGAAATCTATGGGTGCTGTGTCTGCTGCCGGTAATGGAAGGACCACAGCAGATATTGGAGATACTTTGTACATTGGGTGAGGCTACATTTTTGCTGGTATTTCCCGAAAACACCCACATATGCCACAAATATTTAATGTTAAATAGGCCCCTAAATGAAACCTAAAAGTGCACAATAGTGTAGTGCTAAGGGCAGTTAGCTGATTAAAGAAGCATGGAGGCTGTAATAGGGTGAATAGGGTATTAAAAGGTCCATTTTTCTACTGCTGCACATGTATCCGATTTACTCAGCAAATCACCAGATCAAGAAGAATGTGCTTCAAACAAGCTGACGTGTCTGCACGAGTAACAGCTGTTGGATAGTTTAACTCAGCTGTCGTAAGTATTTTTGAAGCTATTGGGTGAGATGTATCAAGCCTTCTGAAGAGTGGAGACATTGCCCACAGCAACCAATCAGCTTTAACCTATTATTTTATAGAACGCACCTGATAAATGCTACAGTAGCTAGTAGCTGATTGGTTGCTGTGTGAAACTTGGCCACTTGTCCACTCTTTGGGAGGCTGATACATTTCCCTTATTGTGCTTTATATGATTTTCTTTTTATTTGAATTGATTTTTATTTATTATGTGTCTACAAATTTGTTACTATGTGAAAATTGCATGCAAGATGCGTCTCTACTAAATTGTTGCCATGTATTTTAACTATGTAATTTTATGCTGCTTCAACAAAGTACAGTCATTACAATGTTTTCTAATTGTTATTCATGTGGTAGTATCTTTTTATGCATTTTCCCTAGGATTTATTTTTACCCATTTTATATATATATATATATATATATATATATATATATATAAATAATACAGAGGACACAGGACTGTCTCACACCTCCTATCTTCCCACAACCTTTCCTCCACTTTTTCTTTCCCCCTCATCCACAAACCCTTTTATGCTACTTCCCCCCTTTTTTATCCCCCTATCCACCTTTTCTTTCTCTACACCCTCTATCGGAATCGGTATGATTTACCGCCGTACCCATGCTCGGAGGTTGGAATCCTGACAGCGGCATCCCGGCAGAGGAGGAAATCCCGATCGTCAAAGGTAAGTATATACTAACCTATTTCTACCCTAACCTAACCCTCCCTTAGGGGTGCCTAACCCTATCCTTTCTCCCCCAGTGCCTAACCCTAACCCCCCGCTCCCTGCCGCCGAAACCTGTCCCCCCTCGGGGGTGCCTAACGCTACCCCCCCTTCCCCTAGCCTAAACTTAACCTCCCGGGGGCTGCCTAACGCTAAGTCCCCCTAGGTATCCTAAACCTAACCCTCGCCCCCCCCATGGCTATCCACGCTCGGCGTCCCTTCGATTGGGATGCCAGGTTTCGGGCTTCTGGCGTATATGTCTAATGACAGGCGTCGGCATATCGACGTCTGTCTTTAGACCCTTGCCAGAATATGACAGTCGGGAAGCCGGCTGTCGGGATTAGGTCCGCCGGCTTCCCGACTGCATACCCTTCTATATCACCTCAGTTCATCACTATCTCCAACCACCCTTTCTCTATATGTCCTTTCTCTCTCTCTCTCAAATCCCTTCTCCCTATTTCTCAGCCCCTCTGCCCCATCTGTCTCTCTCAACCCAGGGGAGGAGTATAAGTAATTGCTACATCTGTGTGCTGGAGTGTAGCAGCCATTATCTTTCTTAAACAAGAGAATGTATGCTCCAAGAAAGTGCACAAAGATGTAATAATTAAAAATTCTCTTCTCCACCAATTTTCCTTCCCCAGTGTTTCCTCAGTGGTGTGTAGAGTGCTGCAGGAGAATGTTACACGGCAGTACCTGGCTCCTGTCACTGAGGACTGGAGCCAGCATTTTGGTGTCACCCCCTCCACACCCCCATACACTGGTGTCAGACTCTCTTGGGAGTTCAGGAGGTCACCCAGTATTTTGTGTTTCCAGGATATACAAGGAGAATGGACAAGCAAGACATCGTGGCTACAAACAATAGCACTGGGGGAAGAAAGGGTAGACAGATAGGTCCCTCCCTGTTATTGATTCCTACCTATCTATACACTCTAAATGTCGCGATTTAGCATAATAAGTCGCACAAGAAATAATTGCTTTCCAGACTTTGATTGTGATTCCAAAGCACAAAAAGATATTATTCACCAAAAAGCAAATAGTTACACGCTGTGATCTAAATACAATTAGCGCAAACAAATTATACAGCCACAAGGTAGAGTCATTACATACGCAGGCGCTCTGGGTCTAGATCCCGGCATCAAAGATGAAACCTCCGTCACAAAGAAGAAGATGACTGACTAGCTAGATTCAGAGAGCTTGCATATATACCCTTACAGAGATAGGCAATACAATAGACATGAGCTGGCATAATCCCATTGGTTCTTCCTCGTGCATCTTCTGTTACGATTCAGTTCATTGGTCCATTTGTACAGCAGTAGTTCATCCCTCCAACGGCTCTTTGTGTGTATCTTCCCGCTGAATAACTAATGAATGGACACTACATACAAAGTACATTCCATCACTTAATTCTCCATAATTCATAACGTGCAGAAGCATGTTGCGATTTCCTTGCCGATGGAACTGGAAATCTGCAAATACACAGTGGTTTAGAATGACACCAAACACGGTCTGCTTATCATGTACTAAACCTTAGATATCAAATAACATGTATTTCACAACATTACTGATAATGAACAAAACCTTAAATATTAACCTTAAATGCTACGGAACCTTTTAGTGTAATTGTGTTAATGAGTAAGTATAGGGATATTAAGAAAAGACGCTAGTTAGCGTTGTGTGTCTATGTGTTTGTGGATTACACCGTTGTACATGTTTTGCAGGGTTGGTCATATTATATGTTTTAGTAAATGTATGTACTTATATAATGAGGACTTTTAACATTGTTCTATTGCGTGGGAATCGCACGACGCTAAATAATAGCATCGCCGTATGTACTTATGTGTGAGATTCGCTAAAATGGCACTGGGCAGCCATTCGCAAAATGACGTCTTGTTGCCATTCGCAAAATGGCGTTGTGCAGATGTTAATTTTAACAATGGCCATGTCCACACAGTGAGAAAAACAGGGCTCACTACCTCTGAACATCCCCCATTCTGGTGGGAACTGTCCAAATTGGTGCACTCATAATCGACAATGGTCGATTGTGAGTCTGGTCCTGATTGGGGGGGGAACTGAGTTGACTTTGGGTAGAACTGCGCAAGGTTTTGGTGGAACTGAGGCCCTGATTCAGAACTGGTCACTCTGATAGAACGACTATCGGGCTTGCGACGAGACCCTTGTGGTAGGGTCTCGTTGCCGCAGGCCCCAGAGAGCTTTCGGCTCAAACAGAGCCGAAAGCTCTCCCACTGACATCACTTGTGATGTCAGTGGGGCCGCCTCCAGATGGTAGGCATTCCCATGGGAACGCCTCCATCTGGGCAGCCAGCCCCCCAGCCCGCCACCAAAGGGTGCGTGCGGTCACTCAACATCGACAGCACGCCCCCTTTGGCGCGAGACCCGGAGTGACGGCTTGCCCGTCGCTATTTGGGTCTCGCGCACGCGCACGATGGAGCCGGCTCCGTCGTGCGCATGCACTGTGGGCCACCATCGACCTGGTTGCGACCAGGTCTGAATCAGGCCCTGAGTGTGGTCTGCGTGTATCAGGGCATGGCATATCTGTGTCTCAATTTTGCTTTTTAAAATGGTGTGAGGTATGCTACACCAAGAGATATGCAGCCTCAGAGACACAGACACTTACCGAGCTGTTCATGGAGCCCAGCAGTTCATGGATACTTGATATCCTACTCACCTTACCCATGATCTGAATTCCTGACCCAGAGCTGAGCACCCACAGAACTACCTATAAGCTTGCTGTGCTCATCTAAATAACATGCGGTGCTCTACTCCATTTGATCCACTTTTCACCCTGATATCCAGTCATCATCAGCCCTTACATCACCATAAATGTCCTGTTGCAGCCATTTTTACACCACTTGACAACTACACAGCACCTACCACTCTACCTCCCAACGAAGCATCCCCATAATGGCCCCTCCTCCACTCTCCAAAAACCTATACCAAATGTGTCCTCACTACTATTTTCTCCACTCAACCAGGCAACTGAATTCCTTCCATCTCTCAACCTTCTGATCACGGGCCTATACCCAGCCCCACTTATTTCATCACATAGAATACCCTTCCATTACCTCTGCCTCCCACTTTCTTCATTACAAAATTTGAGGTAACAGGTGGTAGTGCAATTTAAATGCAATTACACATAAATTTTCACTTACTGCAATCAGCACTTTGCTAATGGTCAAGTCAATTAAGACTAACATACCTCACTCCTATCAATATTTGCATAAGCATAGTTGGAATGTTGTTATGTTTGTGCTTCAAAGAGTCTTGTTTTGTTTGCCTGGTTATTGACTGTTTCCCTCATGGTTCTCCATTCTCCAATGCACTGATTTTGGCTTTATCCCTCGTGATTCTACCTTCTCCAACCCACTGACTTTAGCATTGCCTCCTACAATTCAATATTCTCCAAACCAACTTCTATCCTCATGATTCTACCTTCTCCAACTTACTGGCCTTAGCATAGCCCCCTACGATTCAACACTCTCCAAACCAACTTCTTTCCTCATAATTGTACCTTCTCCAACTCGCTGGCTTTATCATTGCCCCTAATGATTCAACACTCTCCAAACCAACTTCTTTCCTCATGATTCTATCTTCTACAACCCACTGATGTTGGCATCTTTCCTCATGAATCTACCTTCTCTAACCCATTGACTCGTGACCCATCCTCTCAGGACTAAGTAGTTTGGCCTGGTGCGATGTATCTCTGAAATCTAGCCGAGTCAAGTGGTTCTTTCTTGGGAACAACCGGCACCATGACAAGTGCACCCATGGGCAGCACAATTGCAACAGCATTAATAAAAACATGGCACCATTTTACACCTATAGGCAGGGAACTGAGTAAGGATTTTTTGTTATGGAAACACTTCACTGCTCAGTTTAACTTATAGAGGGATATTCAATATGGGAGCGAAAAGTCCGTGCTCCACATCGGAGATTTTCCTGGGATAAAGTATCGGGCGCGCCCGCTTTATCCCTGTATTCAATATAAAACCTACGAAAAACGGGAGGCCGCGAAGTGGGATCTGCGTAAAAAAACAAAATTTTCCTGGAATAAATTGTAGGACCCCCCTAAAGTTGTAAAAACATGGGGGATCACTATGGGTACCCCCGTTTTAGCCTGTAAATGAAAGTTGGGGATTTAAATAGCCGCAGCAGGTGTTTTTTCCCGGCATTGAAGAAGTGAGGCAGAAGAGCACTTAGGTTTTTTTTTTTTTTTTTAAGTGGTCCCATCAAATTTGGGGTACATGAAAATGGGTACTAGCATATTTTTATGTCCCTAAAGTAAGTTTTAAAAAATTCTGCAACTATGCACCTGCCACTAATAGCCTATTCTAGAATACACCTGCCGCATACTTACAGAATAGCCCTGAACCTATTTCGCTATTTTTAAACACTTTTTTCCCATTTTTTTTTCACCCCAATTTTTAAATTAATTTTTTGGGGTGTCCCTATTTAAAAAAAAAACCTTTTTTTGACACAGTTATTTTTAAAATGTCATTCCCAGGGGTGCAGGCTATTTTTTTAAGCCTGCACCCCTAAACCCCAATTCTGCACTTTTTTTCGCCACCTATTCAGTGGTGAAAAGTTATCCCCGTTTTTTTTCAAAGACTTTTCGAACCTGCCAAAAGTCTTTGAAATTGAATACGGTGTAAAACCAAAACCTCCGAAAATTACATCATCGGTGCGAAAACATCGCTAAAACGGAACGCTCCATATTGAATACCCCTAATAGTCTAGCCCTGGAGCTACATGGTAAGGGAAAGTTGGACAATTTAAAAAATCAGTCAGCCCATAACATAATAATAGTAAATAATAGTGGACTAATGGCACTAGAGCCACACTAAGCTTCACAACTGTCAAAGTCAAATACAAAAATTGAATGAAGTACAACAATAAACAACTTTCTGTACTTTTAAATCATATTTTATATACTTAAATATTGCTTTTCAATTCACGCATTGTTATATATTAGTGTTTCTATTCTTTACTAACATTGCACAATTTTCAAAATAACAGTGTGTAAATATAGCACTGCGATTCTATGTATGAAAATATATTTGATTTTGTAAGTGATCACAGATTCGCTATTGCTCGTAGCTACAGCTTGTTTGGTAGATGCATAGGCTTTTTCAATAAGAACCTGTTTTTAACTGTAAACTATTACCTGGACTTTCCCACTTTGAGTGGCGAGCCCCTGAGGACATGAGCACACATGGATACGACAATGATGACAAGCAAGAGGTTACCACGACTCAGGAAGACAGTTTGGAAGCCTGACCAGTTGCATTGTTTGACCTGTAATCTATTATGTAGTGACCAGTTTATATGAACTGTAATATGTGTTACTAAGGTTACTCCTATATTGTTTGCTGTGTATAAATTGTACCACACTGACCCTGAAAGTCAGTGCGTTCAGAATTGAAGCCTTGTGTTGGTGCCGGCCGCGCATGCGCAATTGTAAGGGCGGTACTCTTTGTATTTCTTTATGCAAATAAATCTTTTGGACTTTGGAACTCTAAGAAGCTGAGCGGATTTCACAATTATTTTATCTTTGATACATATTAAAAACTACCCACCCATTCCACCTCCCATTGCATACATTAAGTTACCTAGTTAGTGAGGCATTACCTAGATGCAGTGAGAAGCCAAATGGGTAACCACTGGACATTACAGGCAACACTTGGGTTTATTGCAGGAGGCAATGAAAATTCAACGTCTGGGCGAGCAAGCACCAGAAAAAAAAAAAAGGTCAACCCAACATACACCTTGGCAGCAATGACTTGGGGGAAAATAAATACCTGCAGCTGGTGCAGGTTATACAGTCAGATGGTCGACAGCAACCATGCTGAAATTCATAGTGTCAACATCACAATGTCAGCATGATACACACGTCGGCAGGCACCATGTCAACATCCTTAGAATGTCAACATGTTCACAATATCGACGCAATGTAAAAAATGTCGACTTTCTGAGGATGCTTACTGGTCGGGTTAGGCACCACTGGGAGGGTTGGGGTTAGACCCTATTCACCGAAACTGCTCGGCACATGACCGTCACAACATGATGCAAATTGACAGGTTAATCATGTCGACATTTTCATGCTACACCCCTGGTGCAGGTCAAGAAATATCCAACAGAGGTTTAAGGGGGTAATTCAGACCCGGTCGTTAGCGCCGATGCGCTCGGACCGGGTCGATGGCCCCCACAGAGCATGTGCACGGTGGCGCCGTCGCCGTCGTGCGCATGCGTGAGACCCGCTACGACCGACAACGCCGGTCGTAGCGGGTCTCGATCCAAAGGGGGCGAGATGTCGAAGTTGATTGAGGCCGGGGGGGTGGCAGCCCAAATGGAGGCGTTCCCATGGGAACGCCTACCGTTTGGGGGCGGCCCCACTGACATCACTAGTGATGTCAGTGGAGAGCTTCCAGCTCAGGCAGAGCCGAAAGCTCTCCGGGGCTTACGACAAGGGAGACCCTACCCTAGGGTCTCGTCGTAAGCCTCGATGGTCGCGATGGTCTTGACCATCGCGACCATCACCTTAGGCGGTCGGAAGGCTGTGGGTGTTAACCCACAGCCTTACCACCGCAAAGGAGGACGTCTTGAAAATTCAAGACGTCCTCCCCTCATTCAGACCGACCGCACGCTCTGTGCGACCGGCTCTGAATGAGGTCCTAAATCCCTAATAAACCCTGTGGATTATAGACAGTGGTGTTCCTCAAACAGCTTGCTCTTCTGCTGTTGCATACAGCAAATCTTGTGAATATGGATACACACGACAAAGGCTGGAACATAAATTCTTCTTTGCTCAGAACAGTTTTTGTCATTATCAAATATTAAGAGCGACAAAAGAGGGTAACAGATGCAGTGCACCACTTTCCAGGGGATACTCCCTGTGCTCTGCTGCAGAATAATCACATCTATGTGGAGTCCTAAGTCCTTTAGACTCATACAATTAATAGCAACAATAAAACAATTAAGCATATGTAACGCTATTGTTGTGCAATGTTATCGTTCCAAAACACCGTACTTGGCATGATACTTGTGCCTACCAAGTCTGTCCCCGGCAGCTTTACCGCATCATCAACGTGTTTCAGGCTGTCCAGCGTCATACCCCTCTGCTGGCTGTTGGAATTGGGCTTACCTAGTTACAGTATGCACCACTGTGGCTGCAGATGGATGCCAGAATATAGGCTTCTACCTACCATGTATGCCCCAGCTAGTGTTCAACTCCTCTTGGCATTACCCCTGTGGCTTAGGGCGGCCATACATGGTGTGATTTCCTACGATGCGGTATCATATGCAATCGCCCTTGAAATGTCTCCGACAGCTGAAGTGAATGATGTACAGCAAAAGCTGCACAATGTTCACCCAATCAATCGTACATGATCTAATCATTAGATCATGTAAGATCTGACACAGATGCATGTAGCACAGACCAGGGAGATCCGTGCTACTTGCATCTGTGCCATTGACACAGAGCATGGACAGGTCAGTGAGACCCGTCTATGCTGCTGTGTATTTCAATGACAAAAATGCATGTACGGACCAGGAGACGTTCATTGGCTGAGAGACAGGGGGCTGACCTCTCCCAGCCAATGAACGCTCATATACGGCTCTACAAAGGCTAGAGTCGTGACTGAGCTCTTAATTCGGGAGGTAACAATCATCCTGGTTGTTACTTAATGCGTGGTTCGTGTAATTTAGTTTTTTTTATTTTAAGAAGACCATGGATGCCTACAGGGACAAGGGGACCAGTCCAGGTAATGTAGGTGAGTATGTGGGAGTGTGTATGTATGTAATAAAACTTTATTTTCATGGTGTGTGAGTATTGTGCGTTTTTAAACATTTCTTTACAGGTGAACTACAAATACCAGCGGGCCCTTAATGCCCCACATGCTGGTACTTGTGGTTCCACAAGTACCAGCATGCGGGGGAGGCTTGCTGGGACCTGCAGTTCTACTTGTAAAGATAATGTTTGCTTTTCTTTATGTACACTACACCACATAATCAACCCGTCACCCACCGCCCAGGGATGCTGGGAATAGCCCCGGGCTATCAGCCTGGTCCTGGGGTGCCCTGGAGAGGGGGACCCCTTTATTGGGGGGGTCCCCAGCTCCCCAGGGATCCCTGGCCTGGGCTGACTAGCGGTCAGGGCTCATGCTGCAGCTGGGGGGCCCGGAGAAAGGGCTCCCCTGGCTGTGGCATCAGCCTTCCGCTAGAAAAAGTCCAGTGCTGGTTCTGGAAAATACAGGGGATCCCTACTATTTTTTTCCCTTGTATTTCCAGAACCAGGACCGGACCAGAGCCCAGTGCTGGTTGCGCAGAATACAAGGGACCCCTACGTCGTTTGTCCCCCGTATTTTGGCAACCAGGGCTGGTTCGGACTAGCTCGGTGCTGGTTGTGTTTAAGTACGGGGGACCCCTATGTCGTTTGTCCCCTGAATTTAAGCACACCCAGCAGTGGGTCTCTAAAAGCCCGGGGCTGCTTGCTCTTTTGGGGGGTGTATGCACGGCATTTTTTCTTTATTTTTCAGGCGGACCCATTCGTGCTCTGTGCCAATGACACAGATGCAAGTAGAAAACGGGAATAGAAAGGCAGTATAGCGGTGTACTAATCGAGAAGAAATAATTTAAAAATTAGCCTTTATTAGGTATTCATTAAAATAATATCCCTTTAATAGAATATTTATGATAAACTTGGCAAAATATTAAACAAATAATAAAAAGATTAAAGTAAATTTAAATTTATTGATATAAATAAAATGCACTTGGTGTCTAACCCGTATTAAATGAGCTTAATATTAAAGTCAGTTGATGTCAAAATTATTAAACAGATTTATATTCAATATTCATCTCATATTATTACTTGTTGATCATAATAAACAAGGGTTGTTCTCCCCAGACAGCAACCTTATTAAATGTGCAAACCTCACTGTAGTAGCTGTAATATTTAACAAACCGGTCAATGAGGATTTATATGATTTAAGGCAGCTGCATAATATAGCGACCACCTTGAGACACTTGATATACTAGTCAAAAAGTAATTTTCAAAGGATCTCATATTTTTATTTTTACATAGTTTGATCTTGGATATTCACTATACAAGCAACATGGGAAAAAACTCTTGTTATTCTGAATAGAAGACATATGTATTCATTAACAAGCAACATTAGGTTGTAACAATTTAATGTAACATCAATTTACATTAGATCGTAATCTTACGGTTTTCCGGTAAGATGTGCGATACAACTATACGATGACGGGGACGCGCATCGACATCGTAAACCTACCAAAACTACACATGACGTGCATGATTGATCGTTGCGATCAATCGAAATCATGCACATAATGCAAAAAATCGCACCGTGTATGGGCCGCTTAAGCTGGGACCTCTCTGCATTCTTCCCCAGGCTATGTCAGTGACTCTTCTCAGCATTTTCCTTGTGGCTCATCCGTGACCTCTCTGTGTTCTGTTCCAGGGTATGTTCATGACTTCTCTCAGCATTATCCCTGTGGCTTATCCGGGACTTCTCCGTACTCTGACCCAGGTTATGTCATTGGCTCCTTTCAGCGTTATACCTGTGGCTTATCCGTGACCTCTCTGTGTTCTCACTCAGAGGTATATTTACTAAAGTGAGAATTTTTAGTAATGGAGATGTTGCTCATAGCAACCAATCAGATTCTACTTAAAATTTAACGATCACCTTTCTAGAAGATAATAGCTGGAACCTGATCGGTTGCTATAGGCAGGGCCGGTTCTAGACATTGTGGAGCTCAGGGCGAAAGTTCACAGTTGCGCCCCCCCCCCCCAAAAAAAAAACAACAACTTTTTGTAGATGTCGTTCCTCTGCACGCACTGAAAGCACACGTGCTTCTGGAAAGGGGGCGTGTCCTTGCGGAACAGCACCAATTCATCAAACTGTGGGGCGTGCCCAGCACTTATGAAGGTGCTAGGCTTCCCCCAAGCTCTCCCCTCGTGGCGAATAATTGCCATGTGCAGTAATGCACCTTACACAGTAATGCCCTTTATAAATAAATTATGCCACATGCAGTAATGCCCTTTATAAACAAATTATGCCACACTCAGTAATGCCCTGTATAACACATGCCACATGCAGTAATGACCTTTATAACACATTATGCCACATGCAGTAATGCCCTGTATAACACATTATGCCACATGCAGTAATGCCCTTTATAAACACATTATGCCCCACGCAGTAATGCCCTGTATAACACATTATGCCACATGCAGTAATGCCCTGTATAGCATATTATGCCACATGCAGTAATTCCCTTTATAATACAGTATCCCCAGTAGCCCCTTTTACACAATGCCCAAATTAGTGCCCCTTATACACAAGGCCCACAGTACTGAGTAGTAGAGCCCCTAATACAATGCCCACAGTAGTAGTGCCCCCTATAGTAGTGCCCACATTAGTAGTTCCCCAGTAATAATGCCCCCTATAGTAGTGCCCACAGTAGGAATGCCCCCTATAGTAGTGCCCAAAGTTGGAATGCCCCCATTAGTGCCCCCTATAGTAGTGCTCCCAGTAGGAATGCCCCCTTATAGACATGCCCCCAGTAGTAATGCCCCTTTATAGACATGCCCCCAGTAGAAATGCCCCCTATAGACATGCTCCCAGTAGTAATGCCCCTGTATAGACATGCTCCCAGTAGTAATGCCCCCTATAGACATGCCCCCAGTAGTAATGCCCCTTATAGACATGCCCCAGTAGTAATGCCTCCTGTAGTAATGCCCCTTATAGACATGCCCCCAGTAGTAATGCCCCCCTATAGACATGTCCCCAGTTGTAATGCCCCTTATAGACATGCCCCCAGTAGTAATGCCCCCTTATAGACATGCCCCTAGTAGTAATGCCCCCATGCCTCCCTTCTGAAAAATAAAAAATACAAACACAATACTTACCTTAGGCCCCGCTCCTGCGTCCGCTGCCGTCCGGTCCGACCACAGCTCCACCACGGATTCATAGAGCACTATCTATCCCATAGTGCTCTATGAAGGAGCCGGAGCTCTGTAGTGAGCTTCGGCTGCCTTTGCAGGGAGGGAGCCGGGTGCCTGCTGATAACAAATATCAGCGGGCGCCCGGCAATGCGGGGGGGACCGGCGCTGTTTTTTTTTTTATTATGGGTTTTTACATTTTTTTTACCTTCTGGGGACTCAGTGGCGCCCTCTAGGGGCTGGCGCCCCGGACAACTGCCCTGTTAGCCCACCCCTAGAACCTCCACTGGCTATAGGCAAGATCTCCACTTCTAAAAACTCTCACTTTAGTAAATATACACCGGCCCTCAGGCTTTGTCCGTGATTCCTCTCAGCGTTATCCTTGTGGCTTATCAGTGACCGCTCTGTGGGCCTGATTCAGCAAGGATCACTATTCTGCTAATACGCACGCACCGCAGTTGCTAATATTAGCAGTGATATGCAGTAAAATAATCGTCAACATCGAGTAACATCGGACCCATACGCACAGTTAAGGCAGGTCAGACCTCACTCTGGAATTGCTAACTTCAGCGCATGCTATGAGGCCTCAGGCTGCGTATGGAATTGCAATGGATAATTTATGCACGCCCATCCAGCACCATTCCAACGCACTGGCATGCCTGCGTTCGCCCGACCACCCCCCCTTCACCACCCACAAATGGCACTTCCTGTCAATCACTGTGCTCAGGGTCTGCATACCCTCTGCAAATGCATTTCCCATCGTAATTGCTAGTAAGCGCACTGCGATGCATACGCATGAGCAATGCGAATTAATCGACCGATTGCATGTGTCCTTGCAACTGCGATCCTTGCTGATCAGGCCCTGTGTTCTGACCCAGACTATGGGGTCTATGTACTGTCTTGGAGAGAGATAAAGTGGACTGAGATAAAGTACCAACCAATCAGCTCCTGTCATTTTTCAAACATAGGGCCTGATTCAGAGCCGGACGCTATTTGCACTCGCTCGTTCAGAAAAAGGGTCCGGCTATTTAAATTGAGCGCCTGCTCTTTGTGGTCTGTTGACGCCTCTATGTCTGAGCGAACTAATGAAACATGCGCTCACTATTTTGTAAAGACGCCCCCTGGCCGCTCGCATCCTACATCATCTCCGCTATTTATTTGATTAATTGAGTACATCGAAAGGCGTCTGAACTGCTCGCAGTGCTTGTGGTTGGATTTTCCTACCGCAATCATGCGAACAGTTCAGGCTAAGAAACAACCAAGTGACGTGGTCGATGACGCTGCTTTGTTAATTATGCACACCCTTAAAACACCCGTTTTGACCGTTAGGCACGCCTGCGTTCGGATCTCCACTCCCCGTTTTCAAGCACCTTCCCCTGTTACCACCCACAAACGCCTCATCCTGTCACTCAAATTAGCAGGCACTTGCAATTTTGCGAACACACGTTTTCTGACCGTACTGACTGGTTGGCGCATGCGCATTATGACCCATATGCATGCGCAGAAGTGCGAACATCGCTCGGAGCGAACGAGCGGCCGCTTACGAGCGGCTCTGAATCAGGCCCATAGTCTGTAAAGTGAGTTAGGAGCTGATTGTTTGGTACTTTTTTCTCCATCCACATTATCTCTCTCCAAGGCTTAGTACATAGACTCCAATGTCAGTTACTACTTTCAACATTATCCCTGTGGCTTATCCGTGATCTCTCTGTGTTCTGACCAAGGTTATATCCATGGGTGGCAATCGGGATGCCGATGGTCCATATTCCAACCGTCGGCATCCTGACTGTCTAATCCTGGCAGGGGTCTAATGACAAGCGTCGAAATCCCGACGCCTTTCAATAGACCTACGCCGGGAGCCCAGCACCCTGCATACCGATCGAAGGTAAGCCGGGCGTGGACAGCCGCGGGGGGTGGTGGAGAGTTAGGTTAAGGCCTCCCTGGGGGCACCTAGGGTTAGGCAGCACCCCCACGGGAGGGTTAGGCTTGGGAAAGGGGGGGTTAGGGTTAGGCACCCCCCCCGGAAGACTTAGGTTTAGGCTGCGGGGAAGGGGGAGTTAGGTTTAGGCACTTACAGGCGGGGTTAGAGTTAGGCATGTGGGGGGGAGGTTAGGGTTAGGCACCCCTAAGGGAGAGTTAGGTGGGGTTAGGTTAGTTAATATAGAAAATACTTACCTGTTGGGATCTTCACTACCGGTCTTCTAGCGTCGGGAGTCGAACTGCTGGACATGTCTCCGGCGGTATTCCATACCAATCCCATATCCATGACTCCCTTTAGCTTTATCCCTGTGGCTCATCCGTGACCTCTTTGTGTTCTTGTCCAGGCTTTGTCTGTGACTTCTCTCAGCATTATCCTTGTGGCTCATCCGTGACTGCTCTGTGTTCTGACCCAGGCTATGACCCTGATTCAGATCCTGACGCTTCTGTGCCCTCACTCACCAGCCAGACCCAGCTTGTTATGTTCCCCACTCCCAAGCCAGTCTCCCCTTCTGTGACCCCAATCCACACTTCTTACTTGTTGCTGCAGCGCTGTCGCAGGCCGCGGCTCCTCTTTCCCTTCTCCTGCACTGGTCATGCGCGCTGGGTCTTCTTCTCTCCACACCAATAAAACTTAATTTCACGGCGCCAGCAGGCGCGCACTTCAGGAAGCTGCACGGCCAATCTGCACGGTCGCAACGAGGATGAGGCTGCTGCTGCCGGCCCTCCCCGAGCCGTGCAGCTTCCTGAAGTGTGCGCCTGCCGGCGCCGTGAGATAAAGTTAATTTTTTGTGAAGAGAAGACCCAGCGCGTATCTACCACCTGGCTGTGGATGGCACCACTGGGTGGCGACCCCCCCTCGGCCGGCGCCCCTGGCAACTGCCATCCAGGCCAATGTGTAGATACACCCCTGCTGTGGCTTACCTATGACTTCTCTGTGTTCTGACCCAGGCTATGTCTGTGACTCCTCTCAGCCTTATCCCTGTGGCTCATCCGTGACCTCTCTGTTATGCCCCAGGCTGTCTGTGACTTTTCGCAACTGTATTCCTGTTGCTTACCTCTGACCTCTCTGTGTTCTGACCCAGGCTATGTCCATGACTCCTCTCAGAGTTATCCCTGTGGCTTATCCGTGACCTCCCAGTGTTCTGGCCTTAGCTTTGTTTGTGAGTCTACTTTGCATATTCCCCGTGGCTTACTTACTGTATATCTAATGCCAGTAACCGGTACTAGGGACCATGACCTACATACTGGCCACCCTGGCAGGGCCATAGAGAGCCCGGCCAGGCCCAGGTAAAGGAGGGGACAGGGCCTAATCACCCCCTTAACAAAAAAATTAAAGAATAATCCACTTTTGTGATCGCTCCCCCCCACAGCCATAGGAGACTGCTCTGGATGCTGCAGCAGCCGTGAGCAGTCTTGCACTGCAGCCCAGCACAAGCTGTGTGCTGAGCTGCTGTGAGGGAGAGGGCGGGGGGGCGACGCTGGAACCGAGCCCCGACGGGCCCCTCTAGCAAACCTGGGTAAACTGTACCCGCCCCCCCCTCTCGGCGCCCATGCACCCTGGTGAACACGGCTGCTGCTTTAGACAACGTACCCTAGATACTGGAAGTACAAATACAGGCTGATAGCACTGAATACATAAATTCCCAAAATCTTATAATATCACTATTATTACAAACATTATACATAAAATAAATATACAAAGGAAAAAATACATGTTAGAAACACACAAAAGAGCTACTTTATATTTTCACACGGGCCCCTGGTTCCAAGGGGGCCCGCACCGTACACCCCGTACCCATTTATTCAGTACTTACCTCTCCCGAGTCCCGCGTCGGTGGTATCATGCTGTAGAAATCACTGGCAGAATGGAGTGGCAGGCATTTTCCCTCTGTTTTGCGCATGCGCAGTAGGGAAATCGCCAGGAAAATGGCTGCAGTACCATTTCTCCGGTGACATGGGCAGTAGACCCTGGTACAGCGCTAGAGTCTACTACTGCCCAGAGCCTACTGCTGTGCTCAGTGCGCTGCCGGCCGCCGGGTAGAGAGGAAGGGGCCCCGAATGGAGACTGCCAGGGGCTGGACTGGCCCACAGGGTTACTGGGGAAATCCCCGGTGGGCCCAACTGCCTGAGGTTCCCAGCCCCTCCTCTAGGAGTGGAGCAAGATCATGGATGAACTTGGGTGCTTGATTTGTTTCTATGAAAACTACACCAAGATTATCCCTCCTGCCAATCAAAGTGGGTGGTGCTGACACACCCCTGTCCCCTCTTTTATAAAGGGGCCCTGTATTTTGCTTGTCCTCTCTAATAGTTGGCCAAGTCCTTCTGTTTTGGCTGGCAACACCACCTCTGGCAGCTGGCCACACCCTTAAACTTGGGCCCCTACCAGAGTCAGAGCCGTAACTAGACATTTTGGTGCCCTGTGCCAGAGAGAGCATTGGCGCTCCCCCACCATTTTTTAAATAGGGACATAAGATAGTGCACCTGAAAAAGGGCCATAGCTTCATGGGGAAGGGCCAGGAAGAGATAGGGGAGATAGGGGCAGCCAGAAGATGCTGGAGATAAAAGAAAAGGAAGCTACAATTGAGAATGATAATAAACAGGAAAATTGACAGGCCCAAACAGCGCCCCCTGCCCTGCGGTGCCCTGTACCATGGCACTGGTCGCACTACCCTAGTTTCGGCTCTGACCATTGCACTCCCTGGTGGGTCCTTCGTGCACCAGTCTGACACTGGAGACTGCACACGGGTCCTCTCCTCTCTTAATATGTCCCTGCATTTAATGATATAAGGGTCGAGCGTCTGCTTGTATCCATAGATGCAAACTGAAATACTGTGAAACATATTATCTTATGCATTTAAAATGTATTTAAAACAAACTTTTTGAGGATATAAGCAATGATATGTAAAGAAACCGCTAAGTAAACCACTACAATGTATCTACTGTGTGACTGGTAACAATAAAGCAAACCACATCAAAGGGAGGCGCCGTGATTGAAGTGAATATAAACTGAATAGTCTAAATAACAGGAGGCTTATTACATGGAACAAACTATCCTAGCG
Organism: Taudactylus pleione; assembly: GCA_031769625.1. Classification (NCBI taxonomy): domain Eukaryota; kingdom Metazoa; phylum Chordata; class Amphibia; order Anura; family Myobatrachidae; genus Taudactylus; species Taudactylus pleione. The sequence continues at coordinate 156,357 of JAUIMM010000506.1, read as the reverse complement.
CTGGGCCATATCTATAGGATGAAACAATGCTGGAAAGGGGTGACCAAAAAGGGCCGAGTTCATTGTGTCATTTGGAGATAAATATTTGTGGCATATTCCCCGAAAACACCCGATTTTGGGGTATACCCACAAATATTTAGTATCCCCCAGATATAATATGGAGGGAGCGCAGAAGATATCTCCCGCCATTTGTCCCTCCAATCCTTACAGCAATCGCAAACCCCCATAGGGGTCCCCGCAGCTTACACCATCTGAAGATGGCATAAGCTACTGTAGCCTACGGGCTACACATCACAAAACTAGCAGGTAGAGGATTTCTTAGGAACCCATCCCACTGGCCTGGGATGCAGAGGATAGCCCCGGGCTGGGGTACCCTGGAGAGGGGGTCCCCTTTATTGTGGGTCCTCACCTCCACAGGGATCCTTTGGCAGGAGGACCCCATGAAGCGTGTCCCCTGGCTACAGCATTACACTGCCGCTAGTTAAAGTCTGGTGCTGGTTGTGGATAATATGGGGGACTCCTATTCATTTTGTCCCCCATATATCCACAACCAGGACCGGGTCACAGAGCCTGGTGCTGGTTGATAAAAATACGAGGGACCCCTTATGTCTTTTTTCCCCCTGTATTTTCACAATCAGCACCGGCTCACAAAGCACGGTGCTAGTTGTGCTTTTGGGGGAGGAAGGGGGGAACCTAACATAATTTTTTTTTCTTTTAATATTTTAATCCCTTTTTACACGCAGAAGCCTACACAGATCTCACTAATGCATTTATGTTTTATATACATTTTATACACACAGCCTGCAGGTATTTTTATACAATATTTTCAATAATTTTGTGGCTCCAACAAAGTTTGTGGACATTGAACCACCAGAAAGCAAAGGTGTCACTATCTCAGTCATGCTAGAACAATTCCGTATTTCGGAATATTTGGATATGGGAGTCTCAACCTGTATTACATTTTGCCCTTATAGTTATACTGTAGCACACAAAACCTGGGGGCAACTGTGTACTGGTGAGCACATATCACTAAGGAAAACAGAAGCTGCTACAGATGAAGACATGACCTAGTTCTCAGGGACATCTCAGTGGAATATCAGAGAATGTGACTGTGCATGTGCCGTCGCTGCCGGCTAAACCCTCCCTCCACTAAGCTTACACTTACCTCCGTTCAGATGATCCGGTGATCTCCTCGGTGATCTGGTCGTCTGATCTCCGAGCTCCTGCTCTGTGACCCTGGTCTCTGATGTGCGCTGTAAACTGAGTGGGCTGTTTACAGCACACATCAGATGACCTGGGTCACAGAACAGGAGCCCGGAGATCAGTTGACCGGAGTTAAAGAGGAGCTCACCGGATCACCAGTCACCGTTTCCTGGATGCAAGGTGTTTTTTTTTTTAATATATATTTGAAATACTTTTTTTTTGTACTGTGATCAGCTTGTGGTCTATTTAGACACACAGGACTGATCACAGGCACCGGCTCTGCTCTGCCTGTGAGAGCAGAGCATGAGTCGGTGAATTGGGTAAAAGCCCTAACAACGCCATCGCCAGGTGGTGTTATAATCACAAGGCTTCCCCTGGTATTTTTGTACAATTCAACTTTAGTAGATTTGAGCGGATCGCATTTCCCATTACAATTACGGAAAATGCGAACTGCTTACTAAAACAATGCGATAATTATGGCTTGGAGAAGAATTTTGTGAATTCTCCCACAATTGCCCATTAGCACATTTAGGTGATACTAAAATAATGTGAAAAGGGTGTGAAATAAACAGTGTTCACAATATTTTTATAAAAGTAAATTAATATTGATAGACATGCCCCTATAATCACAGTTGATATAATTTTGTATAAGAACACAATGTATTAATAGTTCTATATATATTTTTTTCCTTATTGTATTTTGTCGTTTTAAATAATGCAGAAATAATCGGACAGCACTACAGAAAAACATCAAAGCAGCACAAAGCCAGTTTTTAATTCACTCCCATGTGATTTATCTAATGGAGTTATAATGCCCTATATTTATAGAAAAGTGTGTACAGAGAGACTTCCTGTACATTCTATAATAATGCCTGTTACAAGCAGCAATTATAAAGCCCATTTGAACCCACCAGCATTGTTCTTGTTATCTTTTCAGATAAAACCTTCTACATGAGCTAGAAATCCCCACTCCCCTTCCACAATGCCTTTATTTACTTATCCTATATTTGCTGAGTGTGGAAAAGAATGAGAGAGTGAAACAGAGAGAGGGGAAGAAGGTTTCCTGCTGTGCGTAAATATAATAACCTTGCCGTCTCCCACAGAACAGACTTTGGGCCTGATTCAGAGCCGGACGCTATTTGCGCTCACTCGTTCAGAAAAAAGGGGTGGCTATTCAAATGAACCGTTCGCTCTTTGCGGTCTGTTCACGCCTCTAGGTCTGAACGAGCGAACAAAACTTGCGGTCGTTTTTTGGAAAACTACGCCCCCTGGCCGCTCGCATCCTACGTCATGTCCGCTATTTATTAGATTAATCGAGTACATCGACCAGCGTATGAACTGCTCGCTATTCTTGTGGTTGGTTTTTCCTACCGCAATCTTGCGAGCAGTTCTGACTATAAAATAACCCAGTGACGTGGTCAATGACGCTGCTGTATTAATTATGCACACCCATAAAATGCCCGTTTTGACCTTTAAGCACGCCTGCGTTCTGATCTCCACTCCCCGTTTTCAAGCACCTTCCCCTGTTACCACCCACATACGCCTCCTCCTGTCACTCAAAATAGCAGGCATTCGCTATTTAGCGAACAAACGATTTTCGGCCGCACTGACTGGTTCGCGCATGCGTATTACGATCCGTATGCATGCGCAGTTGTGCAAACATCGCTCGGAACGAACGAGCGGCCGCTTACGAGCGGCTCTGAATCAGGCCCTTTATGCAGAGACAGAACATGAAATCAGACTATAATTTCTTATTTACCTTTCTGCACGCAACACAAAGAGGAAAAAATGTAACAGCAAATAATATACAGCAGATTAGGGGAAAAAAAGAGTATTATTACAACAAATTCTACTCAGATGCCCAGGGGATACAGAGGGCCTGATGCAATGGCATCAGCAGGGGCTGTGGACCGCACCGGATGTCACCCTCCGAAAGAGTGACACCAAAATGCCGGCTCCTGCCCAATGACAGGGAGCCAGGCGCCGCACACTAACATTACAGTACAGCACCCGGTCACTGAGGAGAAGCCAGCAGTGCAAGGAAAGTCTCTGAGGACAGCCCAGTGCTGGACACGCCCCCCCGGAGTGATGAATCTGGGGTTGTGCCACGAGACCACGCCCGCTTCCAGTGAGACCACACACCCTTTTCAGGCACACGCAGGGGTTTTTCATGCTGCACTGACGCCAGTGCTGCCACTGTGTATTTGCATTGTTGAGCGATTATTTGCTACTGCTCATGCGTAAATTTCTCTGGAAACCCCTACAGCGCAGAAAATGGGCGTCCCAGGGCTTGCACGTTCCGGCGCACCCTAGTGCACAAGGTAAAGGCTGAAACTAGCATTTGCACATTATCACAGCCGCGATTCAGCTAGAGCTGAATCAGGCCCAGAATGTGCACATAAATATGTAAGACTGGTATATGTGCATGATATAATCATTCAACAAGGTATCCCTACAACAAAGAACACTGGGGTAGATGTATGAAGCAGTGAAAAGAGTGGAGAAGTTGCCCATGGCAACCATCAGCATTGAGGTAGCACTTAACAAGCCGATTAGTTGCCATGGGCAACTTCTCCACTGACACACTTCTCCACTCTTTTCACTGCATCATACATGTTTGGTTGGAAGTCCCCGAGTCATCCCAAGGTAAATATCAGATATATTGGAATATAAATAAAGTACTTGACTTGCAGTTAACAGTAAATTAATTCAAATGAAATACATTATTAATAAAAAAAACAAAAAATGAATTAAAATAGGCGTTGGGTCCCAAAGGTAACTTTATCTGGGTCATTAGTCATTTGATTAGATGATAAATAGAAGCATAGAACTCAGCTAGAGAATTGCAGAGCCCTCTACTGTCTCATGCGGGAATCGTTCATTATGCTAAAACTCTACTTAAGAGATCTGATATTCAAGTGCTAGTGTTTGATTATCATTTTGTACATATAACAGCATGGGAGATAACACACAGAACTGGCTAAAGACCTGTTCATTGGCATAGCAGGCTCGCTTCTGCGCCCTGGGTGAGCACCCCCAGCCTCTCCAGGGTGTCGCCACCTATGCCTTGTGCTCTTTGCGGCAGCACTGGTTGTACACCCATCATTATGTCCCTGTTTGTTTGTGAATACCCACGCTAATTGTTTCCAAGCGTTACTTAGTAAATGTTAAAAATAATTATGCAAATTATAACTGAGAATCCTGTTCTTGCATTGAGAGTAAAGTTGGGTACACACCTTTATGATCACTTTTTCGATGCAATGTTTCGATCGACTTCACTCTTGATAGGAAGTCAATGACCACAGTGCTAATATGCGCGTACGTACCTATACAATCATACTTGCGTCCTTCGATCCCCGCCTGCCAAAATATCGTCAGAAAATAATTGTTGTTGTGCAATCTGTTTTTATTCAAGTTTCCAAAAAGAGAAAGTACAGATATATAAAGACACAAATAACACCAACATATCCATATCAAAATAAATATAGATTGGAATCCAGTTTTACACATTTATATGAAAAACACAAGTTATATTGAATAATACAGGGAGGACAAAATAAAGGAAGAAAAAGAACAGAAGGATTGTCAGAAGGGGGAGAGGAGGGAAGGAAGAGGGTCATCTTATATTAGAAGATTAATTATAGCTAAATGAAAGTAATCCAGATCATGTTACGTGGTTGGGTAGGTTGAAGACATATAGTTTTTAAATTCCACAGAGGTTTTAATAATTGTACCACCCACAGAGGCGGTGCCGCTGCTGGTGTAGAATCACAAGAACAGTCGAAGGTGCGTACACACTGCCCTTTTGGTCAGATCTGGCCCGGTCGAATCGGATGAATATTAGACTGCACATAAGATGCGATCCTTTGATTCGACCAGTGTTCATCCGACAAAACTAGGGATGTGCGCCGGACCAATTTTGGCGGATTTGGTTATAATTTGTCATCCGGCTTTGGATTTGGATTTGCCAAACTGCGGTGACTGGCTTTGGATTTGGATTTTTTTACAAAAATTTACAAAAAAAAGCTAAAATCACATAAATTGGATTTTTTTTTTCTTCCTAGAGTATTATTAACCTCAATAACATTAATTTCCGGTCATTTACAGTCTATTTAGACCACCTCACAGCTTATAGTATTGTTTTCACCATTATTGGCCAAAGGTTGAAGTGAGCTGACTGGTTACTAAGCGACAAAGCAGTGGCGCAGCGGCACAGACGGCACAGATTAAAGCACATCTATGAAACATTGCCACACAGCAGTGGCAGATATGAAAGGTAGTGCAAGATGGAATGGTCCTTGGGCCCTCCCACCCACCCAGTGGGGTACAGCCAGCAGAGTCATAGTACTTGTTTACACAGTGGGCTACGGCCCAAGGAGTCACAGTGCACAATCTTATTCTCATTATACCGCACATAGGGCCTGATTCAGACCTGCTCGCAAGTGCTTGAGCACTCACAAGCGGGTCGATGGTGGGCTCTGCGCATGCGCAGCAGCCGCACTGCACGTGCGCAAGCTCTGGAGCGAGAGAGAAATTATCTCGCTCCGTGGCTCACTACAAAAGGGGCGGCTGTCGATGCTGATCGACAGCTCAGCCGTTTTGTAGGCGTGGCGGGAGGGTGGCTTCCCAAGCGAACGCCTGCCATTTGTGAGCGGCCCCACTGACATCACCTGTGATGTCAGTGGGAGAGCTTCCAGCTGTTTTAGAGCCGGAAGCTCTCTGGGGCTTGCGGCCATGAGACCCTACCACAAGGGTCTCGTCGCAAGCCCGATGGTCGCGATGGTCTTGACCCTCGCGACCATCATCCTGGCCGCTCGCAATAGCTGTGGGTGGTCACCCACAGCTAAGCGAGTGGCCAAGAGGCTGCACAAAACAAACCCCACCCTGATTCAGAGCGAGCGCTCTTTCAGAGCGTCCGTCTCTGAATCAGGCCCATAGTGCTCCTGATTCACATTACATCATAAAGTATTGTCTCTTATTTATGTTACGACACATAGTAGTGCCCCTTTTAAACAATACCCGCAGTAGTGCCCCTTTTACACAATGTCCACATTAGTGACCCTTATACACAAAATCCACAGTAGTAATGCCCCTTATACAATGCCCACAGCAATAGTGTCCCTTACACAATACCCCCAGCAGTGGTATCTCTTACACAATGCCCTCAGTAATAGTGTCCCCTATTCAGTGCCCTCAGTAGTAGTGCCCCCAGTAGTATGCCCCCAGTAGTATGTTCCCATTAGTAGTGCCCCCAGTAGTAGTGTCCCTGGTAGTATGCCCCCATTAGAAGTGCCCCTAGTGGTTGTGCCCCTATTAGTAGTTCCCCCCAGTAGTAGTGTCCCTACTAGTATGCCCCCATTACAAGTGCCCCTAGTAGTTTTGCCATTAGCAGTGCCCCTAGTAGTATGCCCCCATTAGAAGTGCCCCCAGTAGTTGTGCCCCCATTAGTAGTGCCCCCTTACACACAAACCAAAAAAAAAAAAACTTACCTGAATCCCTGCTCCTGCTGTGACCGCAGCCATCTGCTCCTCTCTGCACTATGGGAGAGATGTCATGACGTCTCTTCCATCACCCGCAGTGGGGGGAGCCGGAAAGAAGAGCTCATGAGTGAGCTCCAGCCGGCTCCCTCCATAGAGGCAGCAGCCAATGAGAGTCTGTCTGACTCTCATTGGCTGCAATAACACAGCTGGCAGTTGTGTGTTCATTTCTGTGTAGGGCAGACCGCTATCACTGCATTCTGCCTTACACTAGTGAGGCCCTGATGTCGGATTCTCTCGCGAGGATCCAACGTCAGGATGCCGCCATTTGGCCTTGAAGTGGGACCCGAGTCAGGCGGGGAACACCTGAACAGCGTTTGGTTGGACTTGAATCCCGGATGTTCGGAGCGGTTCAGGTTCTGTAGAAAAAACATGATCAAAGGTCCGTACACACTCTCGATATTGAAAGAACGGGTCGAAATTGAAAGAACATCTCGACGATTGTATAGGTGTGTGCCCAGCTTAACACTGTTGACCTCAGGAAATGACACATTCCAGTCCCACAATGTAAAGTAACATGATTGAGAATGTATATTGTATTTTCAACATTGTTTTATTGAAAATCCAAATATCTTTCAAAAAATCTCACTTATTCTTAGCTAATTAAGTGATTTCATAAGTGAATCTAAAGAACTATCAATTTTATGTAACCATCTGGACTCAAGCATGGATATCCATAAAACCTGGACTCTAATGGCAGAGCATTTGAGCCAATTTTCTATACTTTTTATTATATATTTTACTTTCAGCCAGAAATGATTTGATTAGGATCCAGCTCTGTCCTTCTGTATGTTCTACAAGTTTTTTTTTTTTATTACATTTTTGAGACAACTATTATTTTTTATTTTTGAGATTTGGCAAATGTCCCCGTGAACAGAAGCAGACGATTTGCCTTGCCACATTTTATACCTAGTTATTATTATATTTGTTTATAGATTACAAGCATCTAATTCTGTATGCAGTGATTATACAAAGTAAAACAAAGTTATTTTTTCATGGGCAGAAGCAGACTCTTGCAGGTACCTGGGTGGGCTGCTTTCAGTCACCTTTCATCAACTAGCCCAGGCTACAGGAAGTTATCTGTCCTAATTATTACTGCAGGGCATTAACTTGAGAGGGGCACTCTAATACCATTCCAAACAAAGCACCCACTGCTGGCTGCTGGATGAAAGGAGAGGAAGAGCGGGGAGAATTGCCAGTTTTAGAACACAAAGATGAATGTATGGTAGATGATTACTTAGAGAGACCAATGTATACGTATACGAAGAAACAGGGTAAACTCCTGTTTTCTTTCATCAGCCATGCATAAAGAAACGCATTCTCTGCACTTTATTAAAGGAAAATTAAATTGTACGAGTCTACTCGCTGAATGTTTCCTCCCCTCAGGTGTGTGGAACGGAAGGACGATGAAGGCTTTAACAAAGTAGAGGAAGAACAAAAGACGTAACACATAATTTTCTCAGAGAGAAATATACAGCATTTGGCAAATGTAGTTATATGGATTCGCTCTGTTCCGCTTTTCGGACGTCTGATGTTGGGAAGCACCCAGCAGCAGTGGGGACGTTACATTGGATTAATTATCCAGAAAACACCAGTGTATGGAGACAGGGAGGTACAAGTGGGACGCATGTACAGGGCCCCAAGCTTGTGAGGAGCTCTGTCAGTTCAATGGCCGTCCACCAAGGGCCGTGTTGCCTGTTAGTCAACCTAGGCCAGTCCCAGGGGCCTGATGGGCCTTATGGGGCCCATCCACCACCATTACCAGTAAAGGGCTTATTTTTTTCACTGCTAAAGCAGTATATTGATTCATTTAGAATGATAGAGACTGTGCTATTTGTGCACTCTCTAAAACTGACATTTGTTAAATCCTCACTTTAATACTGTATATACTGTCTAAACAAGACAGGGATGGGAGGGAGCGGAGCCCGAGCCAGCATTTTGTGTAGGGTCCCTCTCAGTTTTAATCTGGTTATGCTGCTGTGGATGCACAGGACCAGTGTTCACAAAGGATGGTGAGATGGTGAGAGATCATTTTTGGGAACTGAGCAGGATGCGCAAAACATACTCCAACCAATAGGATGTGGCTCTGTCAGTCCAATTGCTGACAGTGCTGCGCACATCTCATTAAATCAGTAGTGCAGGAGGAAGATTTTAAGGCTTTGGCACCCTTCTGCCACTGTTCCTGCCGGTAACAGCACATCATGCTCACCAGTATCAAGAAGTTAATTTTCATGAGAAGAGCTTTCCAGTGCAAGGCTGCAGGTAGCCCAGAGGACCATAAAGCAGCCATTTTCAACCAGTGAGCCTGCCACACACTTATCCTTAGGAGAGAGGAGACTAGAGCCCTGAGATGACTAGCAGTGGGGTGTACTGGGGGCACAATGTGGCATATAATGTGAGCTGGAGGCACATAGTGGCATATACTGTAAGCTGGAGGCACAGCATAGCTTATAATGTGAACTGGAGACAGCGTAGCATATAATGTGAACTAGAGGCACAACATAGCATATAATGTGAACTAGAGGCACAGTGTGGCATCTAATGTGAACTGGAGGCACAGCGTGGCATATCATGTGAACTGGGGGCACAGAGTGGCATATAATGTGAACTTGGGGCACAATATGGCATACAATGTGAACTGGGGTATAGTATGACATATAATGTGACTTGGGTACAGTGTGGCTTAAAATATAATAATTTTGCTCCTGTGAAATGAAAAAGTGGAAAGGATCTGAAATCAGCATTCCATAATTTACTTCTTAGAACATAGGGCATTATGCCATTTAGTGGCTGATGGAGAGTGAGTACTAAGGCAGTCTGAGTAGCATACCTTGTTATATAGCTCTGCAGATATGTGAATGCACGCATATGTGTGATTACAGACCCAGAGCTGTAAGTAGACTTTTTGGTGCCCTGTGCCAGAAAGAGCATTGGCGCCCCACTTATTTTTCAAAGGGACATAATGCACCCAAAAAAGGGCCATGGCTTCATGGGGAAGGGCCAGGGAAGAGATAGGAGAGGCCAGGAGATGCTGGGGATGAAATAAGTGGAAGCTACAAGCAAGAATGATATTAAACAGAAATTTGACAGGCCCAAACAGCGCCCCTGACCTGTGGTGCCCTGTGCGATGGCACCGGCCGCACTACCCTAGCTATGACCCTGTACAAATCTGCCATTGTCACATGCCTGCTTATGAAGGGGTGGAAATAGGGAGGGTTTGGCTGTTGAAATGTAGGCTGATCAAGTAAAGTTGTGATTACATAAGTGCAGTTCATGCAGTTCTGCAGAAACACAAAATGTCACCTCTTAGGAAGCATATCTTTTGTACCTCCTACAGCTAATACAAAGCATACTTACTTACCTACTCTCCCGGATGGTGTGGGAGACTAATGATTTTTCTGGTAGATAAGTCAGTGGATCTTCCTAGTGAAGTAAGCAGGATGGGCAGCGCCGGTTCTAGACCAAATAGAGCCCAGAGCGAAAACTCCCTTTGCCAATCCCCTTACAAAAAAATGTATACAGGTTGAGTCTCCCATATCCAAAATGCTTGGGACCAGGGGTATTTTGAATGTCGGAATATTCCGTATTTTGGAATATTTGCATACCATAATGAGATATCTTAGTAATGGGACCCAAATCTAAACAAAGAATGCATTTATGTTTTATATATACCTTATACACACAGCCTGCAGGTCATTTTATACAACATTTCAATAACTTTGTGGCTCAAACAAAGTTTGTGTACATACATAATATTCATTTATGTTTCATATACACCTTATACACACAGCCAGAAGGTCATTTTATACTTTATTTTTTATAATTTTGTGTCTTAAACAAAGTTTGTGTACATTGAACCATCAAAAAGCAAAGGTTTCACTATCTCAGTCATGCTAAAAAAAAACCTGTATTTCGGAATATTTGGATATGGGAGACTAAACGTGTAGTGTTTTTGTGTGTACTAAATAAAAATATACCTTACCTATATGGTGATTTCTCTGCATTGGGGAACCTTTAAAGAAAATGATTCTCCCTGGGCAGACGGTATCTTCAGTCTGTGGGTCTGATTCAGAGCCGGACGCTATTTGCGCTAGCTCATCCAGAAAAAGCGGCTGGCTATTTAAAGTGACCGTTCGCTATTTGCGGTCTGTTGACGCCTCTAGGTCTGAACGAGCAAACAAAACATGCAGACTTTTTTTTAATAAAAAACGCCCCCTGGCCGCTCGCATCCTACGTCATCTCCGCTATTTATTAGATTAATCGAGTAGATCGAAAGGCGAATGAACTGCTCGCTATTCTTGTGGTTGCATTTTCCTACTGCAATCATGCGAGCAGTTCTGGCTAAAAGACACCCAACTGACGTGGTCCATGACGTTGCTTTGTTAATTATGCACACCCATTAAACGCCTGTTTTGACCGTTTGGCACGCCTGCGTTCGGATCTCCACTCCCCGTTTTCAAGCACCTTCCCCTGTTACCACCCACAAACGCCTTATTCTGTCACTCAAATTAGCAGGCATTCGCTATATTGCGAGCACACGATTTCTGACCGCACTGACTGGTTCGCGCATGCGTACTAAAACCCATATGCATGCGCAGATGTGCGAACATCGCTCGGAACGAATGAGCGGCCGCTTACGAGCGGCTCTGAATCAGGTCCTGTATTCACTATTTATGTAGGAAATCCCATGGTCCGTAAGACGCCTGTTTGTAGAGGAATATAACCAATGTCATCATCATGCAACAGAGGTTCAACCAGGCTCGTACTCTGTGTCAACTCCAGCCTCCTGTGTCCCCTCTAGCCCTGTGCTCCATATGTTTCTCCAGCCTTGTACTCCCTGTGTTACTTCCAAGCTCATGCTCTCTGTGTTATCTACAGCCTCATGCCCCATGTCACCTCCTGCCCCACATATTTCCAGCCTTGTATCCCCTTTGTAACTTCCTGCCCCCTGTGTCTTTCCAGCCACATGCCCCCTGCATCACCTCCTGTGTCCCCTCCAGCCTCCTACCCTGTCACTCCAACCTCATGCCCTTCACCTTCTGTCTTGTTTCTCTCCAGCCACATGCCCCGTGTCACGCCAGCCTTAGGCCCTGTGTTATCCCAGCCTCCTGCTCCGTGTCCAGCAACCTACCCTGTTTCACTTCGGCTTTGTGCCCCGTGTCACCTTTTGACCCCTATGTCTTTCCAGTCACATACCCTGTGTCATTCAAGCCGTGTGTCCCATGCCTCCTCCCTGTGTTACTTCCGGTCTCATGCTCCATGTGTCACTTTGCCTTGTGCCCCATATCACACCAGTCTCATGCCCCGTGTCTTTCCTGCCACATACCCCCGTGTCATTCCAGCATCCTGCTCCCTGTGTCTAATAAATCTTCCAACCCCCATGTCACTCCAGTCTCGTGCCCTCTGTCACCTCCTGCCTGATGTCCTCTGTGACACTCCAGCCTTTCCCTGTGTCACTCCAGCCTCCTGTGTCCCCTCCAGCCTCATGTCCCCAGTGTCACATCCTTGCCTGTGTCATTCCAACCACATGCCCCCTGTGTCACCCCAGCCTCCTGCTCCCTGTGTGATATCCAGCCTCCTACCCCATGTCACTCCAGTCTCATGCCCCCTATGTCACATCCTGCCCCATGTTGTTCCAGCCTCCTGTTCCCTTTGTAACTCCAGTCTCATGCCTCCTGTGTCTTTCCAACCATTTAATCAGTAGCCTCAATCTTCCCATGTGTCTCTAGCCTTACCCCCCCACCCTGTGTCTCTGCAGCTGCCTCATTCCCCCGGACTCTCTCCAGCAGCCTCTTCACTAAGCCCATGTTGCAACAACAGCCTCATTTCCCCCTGGCCAGGACCGGATTAGGGCTATGGAGGACCTGGGGCACTTCACACAGGGGGCCCCTATTAAAGTGGTAGGCAGATTAATTATATCAGTTTATATATGATGTATATATATATATACATATATATATATATATATAATGTTTTTGTTTTTTACAATATAATATGTGTGTGTGGGTGCATGTTACAGTTACTTACTGCTGAGTGCAATCCACCAATGCCCTCTTCTGGACAGCTGTTTTTTTTAAATCTGAGCCTCCAGATCTGCAGAGATGTTAAGGTGTGAATCCTAGCACCATGTCAAGTGGGGCCAATGTAATTAACAAGTGCCATAGGCTGTGTATGATTGTGGGTGTGCATATATATATATATATATTAGGGATGTGCAGGCTCGGATAGGTTCGAGTTTGCACGTTGAGTTCGGATTTTTCCCTCCAAAAAAACGGAACTCAGAAAGAGGCTAAACGTCATCTTACATGGACGAACATCATCATTCCTGGACTTTTGTCCCACGTGTAATACCTGTGCTTCACCGTGTTAGCATGTAACAGTGAGTGTGATAAAAGTTCCAGCGTGTAATACCTGTGGGTCACAGTGTTAGCATGTAACAGTGAGGGGCCTATTCATCAACACTAAAATAACGTTTTTAAGGACATTTTCCTTAAATAACGTTATTTTGGTATTCATGAACAGACTTAACACAGGAGATATCACAGATATCTCCTTGCTAAGTTCCCCTGCGTTAATTTCCACACTCCCCATACATTAGTACATTAGTATGGGGATGTGGAAATTATGGTATTCATCAAATTCCCCAAAAAATTATCAATTTTCGGAATTTGATGCAGTTACTATTCGCCACTGTGAGGTGGCGAATAGCAGAATCCACTAACCTGTATCAGCGTGTGCAGGTCCCCCGACGAGTCCCTCCGGCGCTCTGCTCCGTCCTCAGGCTCCGTCCTGCTGGTCTGTCATGTGTGCTCCCCAGCAGAGCACAAGAAAGTTTAGAAAAAGAAAAAAAAAAAATTTTTTTTTCTAATCTGTCATGTGGTCTGCAGGGAAACCACATGACAGACCAGCAGGACGGAGCCGGAGGCTGCTGCGCGGACAGGTAAGTCAGGGGGGGGGAAGGTGAGCGGAGGGGGGAGGGGGGTGGGGGGGTCGGGGGGGTACGAAACTTACCGCATCTGTAGGCAGTGCTGCGCATGCGCTGGTTTTACAGATGTAACAGTGCATGCGCAGCACTGTTTCCAGACGCGATAAGGTAGTGTAGAGAGGGAAAAGTATCTATTTCCCGAAAAGCTGTCATCGCAAAAATGACAGCTTTTCGGAATAGATACTTATGGAGAGGTGGAATGATGAATTCCACCTATAATTAGCTAGAACTCCATGCGAGTCCTAAAGCTAATTATCTCCATCGAATTTTTACGTTTAATGAATAGGCCCCTGAGTGTGATACAGCGAGTGCCAGCGTGTAATACCTGAGGGTTACAGTGTTAGCATATACAATAACAGTGAGTGTGATACAGCAAGAGCCAGCATGTAATACCTGAGGGTCACAGTGTTAGCATGTAACAGTGAGTGTGATACAGTGAGTGCCAGCGTGTGATACCTGTGGGTCACAGTGTTAGCATGTAACAGTGAGTGTGATACAGTGAGTGCCAGCGTGTAATACCTGTGGGTCACAGTGTTAGCATGTAAGTGAGTGTGATACAGTGAGTGCCAGCGTGTAATACCTGTGGGTCACAGTGTTAGCATGTAACAGTGAGTGTGATACAGCGAGTGTCTGCGTGTAATAGCTGTGGGTTACAGTGTTACAATGTAACAGTGAGGGTGATACAGCGAGTGTCTGCGTGTAATACCTGTGGGTCACAGTGTTAGCATGTACAGTAACAGTGTGATACAGTGAGTGCCAGAGTGTAATACCTGTGGGTTACAGTGTTAGCATGTACAGTAACAGTGAGGGCGATACAGTGAGTGCCAGTGTGTAATACCTGTGGGTCACAGTGTTAGCATGTACAGTAACAGTGAGGGCGATACAGCAAGTGCCAGTGTGTAATACCTGTGGGTCACAGTGTTAGCATGTACAGTAACAGTGAGGGCGATACAGTGAGTGCCAGTGTGTAATACCTGTGGGTCACAGTGTTAGCATGTACAGTAACAGTGAGGGCGATACAGCGAGTGCCAGTGTGTAATACCTGTGGGTCACAGTGTTAGCATGTAACAATGAGTGTCTGAGCAAATCTCAAAGGGCCACAGTTAGGGGCCTATTCATCAAATAACATTTGTGGGATACACCCATTTTTTTGGGGGGGGGTACCTGCAAATATAAGGAACCCCTGGATGTACCGTAGAGGGACAACAGCAGATATATCTCGATTTATCTGCCACGGCCCCTCCATTTGTGACAGCAGACGCTGTCTATGTTGGCTGCTAAGCTGTCAGATTTGTCATACAGGAAAAGGGGAAGAAGATTGATTGCACAGGAAAACAGTTAATTCTAACGATCTAATTATAGATTTATTGGATACACGTATCTAGGTATATTTCAAAAACTGGAGGTGCATCCCAGGAGTAAATATTATCAAGGTTTAGAAGAGGAGAGAAAAAAAAGGAAAGACTCCTATCAGGGCACACTCCTGTGCTGTATTGATGGCTACAAAATTAGTATTGGAAAAATAGGACAAACTGATTACATCTAAGTGAGATCATGATCATATGTGAAATTTACATTAATGTCTCAATTAGCAGACAGACCACCATATATTTACCCATTTAATATATCTGAAATAGATGTATTGATGTTGATATTAAAACTAAAGTTTATTAAATTCTTAAAATGAAACATAGACACTCGAAATCAACTTATTATACAAAGACAGCATAGACAAATAAGAACAATAATAGTGTATGATACACTATATCTATTAACAGTGATCCACTATATCCAGGTCTATTTGACAGTACTGGAAGTATAGTTATAAATATTTGCTAATGATATACACAATTGAAATCGACAATTCATCGAAATGCCACCCTAAATAGTACACATGCGATACTTCACTAATCACAGAAACCATGCATATGGTGCTGGGGGTATAGTTATAAATATATGCACAATTGAAATAGATAATTCATCAAAGTACCACCCTACCTAGTACACATATTAAGATGCAATATTTCAATGATCACAGGAAACATACATATGGTATGTCTAGTGAAAGTAGTCCCTCGGTAATCCACCGGAACCAGTGAAAAAATAATGCATAGGATGAGCCCACCACAGCCTTCTAATGTGATATTAGTTAATAAAGGTGTAATGTACTGTTATCTAAGGTAGGATATTCTAAGGTTGAGTGGATCCACCTGTATATTTAGATATACAAATAACATATAAATATAAAAAACATGTATCACAATTGACATACAAATACAAAACTAAAGGCGAAATAATAAACAAATACATACAACATGCAAAAGGTATAATGATACCACAATATTAAAATGCTGAACACCACGGATACCACCTATATATATAATATAATATGGAGGTTATTAGAGGCATCCCTCTATTCCGATCTGGGAGAGTACATATGGTACTAAATATTTTCCTGATATAGATACAGGTATCGAGTGGTGTGCTTATATGCCCAGGATCTGCTGTTGCCTGTCTTAGATATTAGAGGACAGGGAATGAGAGTCCCAGGAACTGGCACCAGAAATTAGAAAGCTGCTTCTGCTGTTACAGCCCAGTCTCACCTGTATCCCTGTTGCCGTACAGCAGCGCAGGGAATCCAGGCAGCTGGCTATAATGAGAGAGCAGGAAAAAGTAGAAGGAAGAAAGTACCTGCCAATATTGTCTCCCTTCTGTATGATTGTCCGTGGTGCAGGGGTCCAGAGTGCGCACTGTGGAGCCCACCAGCAGGCTGTCTGACACGTGTTTCGCCGGGGCTTTATCAAAGGAAGCACCCACTGTCAGATTTGGTAAGCCCTGGCAGATAACGCCATCTTTAAACGTCGGCGCACGATGCAATCACGTTACCTCTACTGATCGCTGGGACGAGCTCTTATCGGAGCTCCTGTCCCGGTAATTCAGTAATAATACATTCAGGCGAATAAGGATTACTTAATGCTGTGAAAAGCGGCAATAAGGAATTTTTATTATTGGGGGGCAGATCGCATATATTAATGCCCCTAAGTGTGATATAGCATGTAATAATGGGTGTATTACAGTGTGTGTCAGTGTGGAAGGCACAGTAAGGGAGGTCATACATAACAAGGCGTTAGTTGGTGTGGGTGTAATACAATATAAGTTTTCAGGGTGTCACTGGGAGATCGTTCCGCTTGTAGACATACGGGAAGTAATTAGAACGAAGCTGTATTATTAGAACATGAGGGCTGTTTATCTAGTGATGAGAGGCTCTGTAAAGTTTATTCTCCCTCACAAGCACTCGGAAGGAGGATGTTATCCAGACACCCCCCGGAACACCTGGAATTCACCTGAAAGGACCCAAGATCTCCCCCCCACCCTACCACAGCCTTCCACTTCAAAGACCCGCTGCTGCAGTCTAGACTATAGTCAGAGAGATGCTTTAGGATGATATATATATATATATTCGCATGTGTGGACTGGTGTCTGGTAGTGGTACTGAATACTAACAAGAATGACAGGACACCTCTTTACCAAAACCATCTTTATTCCATTGCACCTTATACTGTACCTGCAGTACTTGTCTCTAAGAGCTGCCATTTGTTCCTCTCTGTATTTCGGGACTCCCATTCCATATGGAAGGACGATGGAATAAAAATACACATCTTACTTTCATAGAAAATCACCCAAAGTGCAGGACCCACGTGGCAGTGCGGTTCTGGTAAGATATGTGTTTTTATTGCTTTATTGTGACAGCATCTAATGGAAGGATACAAGTCCCCAGATTGCCTCCTTTCTTTGCTTCTATTTACAAATGATTTGTGGGAAGGCACTAGGGCAATGTATATTGGCCCTCATTCAGAGCCGTACGCTCTGAGCAGAGCGCACGCTCTGAATGAGGGCCGCCCTCCATAATTATGGAGCGTCCTCCTGGACGCTCGTATAGCTGTGGGTCACCACCTACAGCCTATACGAGCGTGCAGTTTGATGGCCGCGATGGTCTTGACCATCGCAACCATCGCCACTGCGAGCCGGAGCCTGCGGTTGAGTTTTTCAACCGCAAGGCCCGGAGTGATTTTGGCTCTATCAGAGCCAAAATCACTCCCACTGACATCACTAGTGATGTCAGTGGGCTGGCTTCTGACGGTAGGCGTTCCCTTGGGAACGCCCCCGTCAGGGAGGCACGCCCCCGGCACGCCTACCAAAGGGGGCGTGCTGTCAATCAACATCGACAGCACGCCCCCTTTGATTAGACACAACGAGCAAAGGAAAGTCCTTCGCTCGTCGCGTCTGGCGCATGCGCACGACGGAGCTCCCGCCGTCATGCGCATGCGCAGTGCACAACAACGACCCACTTGCGAGCGGACAGCCGCTTGCGAGTGGGTCTGAATCAGGCCCATTGTTTGTTGCTGACGACTGGCGGACCTGGTGGTGATATATAAATAAAATATATATACAGTGCTTGTAGTGGGAATTTAGAATGGGGGGGGGGATATGGAAATTTGAATAGAACAGCCGGGAGTCGGGGGCCATCTTAGGCCCCCAGTAGCTTTTGTGGATTTTCAAAATACAAGATTCATTTTAGAGTCTTTTTATTACTATATAGTATGATATAAAACAAATGTGATGGAAGTTTTCACCCTGTGTTCACCTTTTGATAATGTCCTTTACTTACTCCCTGCACCTCCCACTCCCTGCCACCCTTTTAGCCCCTGTGCCTCTCAACCTAACCCCTCATTTCACCCCCTGCATCTCTCACTCCCTGCTTCCCTCTCTCTCTCCTGGAGCTCTCACTCCCTGCTTCCCTCTGTCTCCCCTGGAACTCTCACTCCCTGCTTTCCTCTCTCTCTCCTGGAACTCTCACTCCCTGCTTCCCTCTCTCTCCCCTGGAACTCACTCCCTGCTTCCCTCTCTCTCTCCTGGAACTCTCACTTCCTGCTTCCCTCTCTCTCCCCTGAAACTCTCACTCCCTGCTTCCCTCTCTCTCCCCTGGAACTCTCACTCCCTGCTTCCCTCTCTCTCCCCTGGAACTCTCACTCCCTGCTTCCCTCTCTCTCCCCTGGAACTCTCACTCCCTGCTTCCCTCTCTCTCTCTCCTGGAACTCTCACTCCCTGCTTCCCTCTCTCTCCCCTGGAACTCTCACTCCCTGCTTCCCTCTCTCTCTCTCCTGGAACTCTCACTCCCTGCTTCCCTCTCTCTCCCCTGGACTCTCACTCCCTGCTTCCCTCTCTCTCCCCTGGAACTCTCACTCCCTGCTTCCCTCTTTCTCTCTCCTGGAACTCTCACTCCCTGCTTCCCTCTTTCTCTCTCCTGGAACTCTCACTCCCTGCTTCCCTCTCTCTCTCCCCTGGAACTCTCACTCCCTGCTTCCCTCTCTCTCTCCTGGAACTCTCACTCCCTGCTTCCCTCTCTCTCCCCTGGAACTCTCACTCCCTGCTTCCCTCTCTCTCCCCTGGAACTCTCACTCCCTGCTTCCCTCTCTCTCTCCTGGAACTCTCACTCCCTGCTTCCCTCTCTCTCTCCTGGAACTCTCACTCCCTGCTTCCCTCTCTCTCCCCTGGAACTCTCACTCCCTGCTTCCCTCTCTCTCTCTCCTGGAACTCTCACTCCCTGCTTCCCTCTCTCTCCCCTGGAACTCTCACTCCCTGCTTCCCTCTCTCTCCCCTGGAACTCTCACTCCCTGCTTCCCTCTCTCTCTCCTGGAACTCTCACTCTCTGCTTCCCTCTCTCTCTCCTGGAACTCTCACTCCCTGCTTCCCTCTCTCTCCCCTGGAACTCTCACTCCCTGCTTCCTTCTCTCATACCCCACCCTTCCCTCGAGAGCTCTGGTGTAAGTCTGTAGCTTTCACTATGGGAGCTGCTGGAAGCTCCTGGCGTACCTGATATCTCCTGTGGATGGATTCACTAAGCTGGGTGCATAGAGCTGAGCACGCTGGTAGTGCTGATGGAGCTGAGTCAGCAACTCACAGGCAGGTGCAGAGCCGTAACAGGGATTAACAGCGCCTTGTGCCACCCCCTTTTGCGCATGATGTCATGATGTCGCACATAGGGTGTGGGGTCAAAAGCACCCCAAAGTGCAGCAGTGTCCGGAGTATCTTCAAGACACTCCGGGCAGCTGTACATACGACAGGGACCTGTCTGTAGTGTCCACAGCGATACTGGTTGTGGGGTGCCGTTCCAGGGACCCTGCTAGCCAGAAGCAAGGGCCGTGGAGCAGCGACAGTGCTGCCCACAGAGCCCAATTCTCTATGCAATGGCACTGGTCGTACCCCCCTAATTACGACCCTAGACATGGTTCAGGAAGCACTGTCAGTTACCCACAGGTGGATGGATTCACAAAGCTGGTGTACAGAGCTGAGTACTCAGGCAGCGCTGATGGATTCACAGAGCCAACTTCAAGACTACTCCAAATGAATCAAGTAATACAACTATTTAGACATGACTGCTGGCTTGTAGGGAGGAAAAGTGGCGGTATCTATCTATCTATCTATCTATCTATCTATCTATCTATCTATCTATCTATCTATCTATCATCAAGTAGAAGTGATGAAAAGAAAGACATGATGAGGGGAAAAATTGAAAATGTGAGGGCAGGAGGGAGCATGGTTCAAGGGGACAGTAGTGTGAGGGAACAGATGGTAAAAAATGAATGGGAAACGGAATGGTGGACAATGGGAGACAAACAGAAATGTGGGGGGACAGATAGCGAAATATGGGGAGAAAGACATTTACACATAAAAACTGGAGGCAGAGAAAATAAAACAAAGACAGAAGAAGCAGAGATAGACACAGAAGATGGACAAACACGGTAGGAATATCAGGGGAGGAGAAGGGACCTGCTAATATTCTCCCCTCTGCCAGGAGCCAGAGATTCAGTATGGAGGAAACCACATCAAGACCTGCCCACTACGATGAAGACTAGGCAATGGTCGTGTGATAATAACGCATAAGCACATAATCAAAAGCACATTCTAATATGCTCCTTTTAATAATGATTCATTAGGAGATCTCTCTATGGGGTCCATTTATTAATGATGGCATTTGCAATACGATCTGGCATGGTATTACCACCCATGATCACATTGCAAGATACAGTTATAGCGACCAAATGTATTATCCGGCACATGCAGGGACAGGGGCTCTGAATGGAACACGTCCCTGAGATGTGCCTGGAGTGCTGTCGGGGCTACTGCGCATGTGCGGTCCTGCTGACTGCAGATGAGCAGCCACCATTGCCTGGGAAGGATCCCTATGGAACCTTCTCACGATAGGTTTTGCGATGTGCAGTTCATTGGCAACAATGGGCTAACACCTTCTTCAGATGGCGTTAGCTGCGGGGGCCAATATCCGGAATTCCGGATGTGGGAAAACCTTGCAACATTGCATCCACATAGAAACCTACGGGGGATGCAGCTGCCTGCGGCAGATACCTGCTGCGATCCCTCCTTTATACATGGGGGTGATATTAATATTTGTGGTTACCCCACAAAAACGGGTGTTTTCGGGGAATAAGCCACAAATATTTAACGATAAATGGGCCGCCTTATTAGATACAGAGACCCAGCACTGTCTGATCCTGTCCTGATAACAACAACCAGTCAGGAGATCTCTCTATATTAGATACAGAGACCCAGCACTGTCTGATCCTGTCCTGATAACAACAACCAGTCAGGAGATCTCTCTATATTAGATACAACTATTTAGACATGACTGCTGGTTTGTAGGGAGGAAAAGTGGCGGTATCTATCTATCTATCTATCTATCTATCTATCTATCTATCTATCTATCTATCATCAAGTAGAAGTGATGGAAAGAAAGACATGATGAGGGGAAAAATTGAAAATGTGAGGGCAGGAGGGAGCATGGTTCAAGGGGACAGTAGTGTGAGGGAACAGATGGTAAAAAATGAATGGGAAACGGGATGGTGGACAATGGGAGACAAACAGAAATGTGGGGGGACAGATAGCGAAATATGGGGAGAAAGACATTTACACATAAAAACTGGAGGCAGAGAAAATAAAACAAAGACAGAAGAAGCAGAGATAGACACAGAAGATGGACAAACACGGTAGGAATATCAGGGGAGGAGAAGGGACCTGCTAATATTCTCCCCTCTGCCAGGAGCCAGAGATTCAGTATGGAGGAAACCACATCAAGACCTGCCCACTACGATGAAGACTAGGCAATGGTCGTGTGATAATAACGCATAAGCACATAATCAAAAGCACATTCTAATATGCTCCTTTTAATAATGATTCATTAGGAGATCTCTCTATGGGGTCCATTTATTAATGATGGCATTTGCAATACGATCTGGCATGGTATTACCACCCATGATCGCATTGCAAGATACAGTTATAGCGACCAAATGTATTATCCGGCACATGCAGGGACAGGGGCTCTGAATGGAACACGTCCCTGAGATGTGCCTGGAGTGCTGTCGGGGCTACTGCGCATGTGCGGTCCTGCTGACTGCAGATGAGCAGCCACCATTGCCTGGGAAGGATCCCTATGGAACCTTCTCACGATAGGTTTTGCGATGTGCAGTTCATTGGCAACAATGGGCTAACACCTTCTTCAGATGGCGTTAGCTGCGGGGGCCAATATCCGGAATTCCGGATGTGGGAAAACCTGGCAACATTGCATCCACATAGAAACCTACGGGGGATGCAGCTGCCTGCGGCAGATACCTGCTGCGATCCCTCCTTTATACATGGGGGTGATATTAATATTTGTGGTTACCCCACAAAAACGGGTGTTTTCGGGGAATAAGCCACAAATATTTAACGATAAATGGGCCACCTTATTAGATACAGAGACCCAGCACTGTCTGATCCTGTCCTGATAACAACAACCAGTCAGGAGATCTCTCTATATTAGATACAGAGACCCAGCACTGTCTGATCCTGTCCTGATAACAACAACCAGTCTTGGAGATCTCTCTATATTAGATACAGAGACCCAGCACTGTCTGGTCCTATCCTGATAACAACAACCAGTCAGGAGATCTCTCTATATTAGATACAGAGACCCAGCACTTTCTGATACTGTCCTAATAATAACGACCAGTCAGGAGATCTCTCTATGGGGCCTATTCATCATAACTAAACTTTCTCTGGAGGTAATTAGGTTTATAACTCGCATGGAGTATCTACCTAATTACCGGAGGAATTCATCATTCCTCCTCTTCATAACTATTCCGAAAAGCTGTCATTTTTGCGATGACAGCTTTTCAGGAAATAGTTATCCCTCTCTACACCAACTTACCACAGCTGGAAGAAGTGCTGCGCATGCGCTGTTACATCTGTAAAACCAGTGCATGCGCAGCACTGCCTACAGATGTGGTAAGTTTGTGTCCCCCCTCTGCCCCGCTCACCTCCCCCCCATCCAGCACTTACCTGTCCGCGCAGCAGCCTCCGACTCCGTCTGCTATTCTCTCATGTGGTCTCCCAACAGCACACAGTACTGTTTAGAAAAGAAAGAATAATTTTTTTTTTCTAAATTTTATTG
Source organism: Taudactylus pleione (assembly GCA_031769625.1). Classification (NCBI taxonomy): domain Eukaryota; kingdom Metazoa; phylum Chordata; class Amphibia; order Anura; family Myobatrachidae; genus Taudactylus; species Taudactylus pleione. Next base: position 133,127 of record JAUIMM010000506.1, on the reverse strand, counting down.
TGTTCTGCTGGGGAGAACACATGACAGCATAGCAGACGGAGCCAGAGGAGAGACCAGAGCACCAGAGGGAGGGAGACACTGGGGGACCTGCCCACGCTGACACGGGTAAGTGTTACCTAGAGTTCCCTCTAGCTCCGGCGGGAGGCAGGGCGCCGAAGCTAGAGAGGGCATGTCCGTGCGCCCGCCGAAGGCGCGCGTGCGACCGAGAAGGGGGCGTGGTCATCAACAAGGAGGCGTGTCTATAAGACGCGTCCCCTTTTCGTCACTCTTGGGGGCGTGCCCGGCACTTACAGACATGCCAGGCAGCCCCCAAGCCCTGCAGACAGGGAGAATAGATGCCGGGCGCATGCGCCCGGCGTCTATTCTCCGGTGGTGACCGGGTCACCGCACATTTCTTCACCCGCGGGACACTGCGACCCGTGGGTGAAGACGGTTCCCGCAGGCTGTTAGGGCAGGGCGCTTTTTGCCCTCCTTCTGGAGGGCAGGGCGCTTTTTGCCTGCCAGAAAGAGGGCAGGGCGCCGCGCCCCGCTAAAACAGCCTAGCGGTAACGCTATTACCTGCTATTCGCCACCTCACTGTGGCGAATAGTAACACCATCAAATTCCGAAAATACATAATTTTCGGAATTTGATGAATACGATAATTTCCATATCCCCATACTAATGTATGGGGAGTGTAGAAATGAACGCAGGGGGACTTAGCAGGGGACTATGTGAAGTCTCTTCATGAATACTAAAATAACGTTATTTGAGGAAAATGTCCTTCAAAACGTTATTTTAGTGTTGATGAATAGGCCCCTATATTAGATACAGAGACCCAGCACTGTCTGATCCTGTCCTGATAATAACGACCAGTCAGGGGATCTCTCTATATTACATACAGAGACCCAGCGCTGTCTGATCCTGTCCTGATAATAATGACCAGTCAGGGGATCTCTCTATGGGGCCCATTTATTAAGGATCGCATTTTGCAATGCGATCAGGGCATGCAGTATCGCCCATGATCGCATTGCAAAATGTGATCATACCGGCCGAATGTATGACCCGGCGCATGCACGGACACGGGCTCCAAAAAGAGCCGGTCCCTGCGATGTGGCCGGAGCGCAATCCGGGCTGCTGCGCATGCGCAGTCCTGCGGACTGCACATGAGCGGCGCCCATTGCCGGCGGAGGGATCTGGAAGATCCCTCCGCCGGCTCAAATGCGGTAAGTGCCCATAGGACACAGCGGCTAACGCTATCTGCAGATGGCGTTAGCTGCTGGGGTCAATATCGGGAATGCGAAGCATTGATACATTTGGCAGCATCGCATCCCCCATAGAAACCTATGGGGGAGGCGGCTGCCGGCGGCAATGGAGGGATCGTACATACATTCATACATTCGGGGGATACTAAGTATTTGAGGTAAACCCCCGAAAACAGGTGTTTTCCGGGAATTTACCTCAAATGATCTTTGATAAATGTGCCCCCATATTAGATACATAGACCCAGCACTGTCTGATCCTGTCCTGATAATAATGACCAGTCAGGGGATCTCTCTATATTAGATACAGAGACCCAGCACTGTCTGATCCTGTCCTGATAATAACGACCAGTCAGGGGGGGAAGCAATCGGGAAGCCGACTGCCTAAATACCGGCAGGCGGCTTCCCGACTGTCTTATCCCGGCATGGGTGAAATGCCGGGCGTCTAGATGTAGACGCCCGCATTTCCCCGACGCCGGGAGACCGGCGCCCGGCATCCCGATCGTAGGGATGCCGGGCGCCGCGAGCGGACAGCCGCGGGGGGGAGGGTTAGGTTTAGGGCTCTCGGGGGGGACTTAGGGTTAGGCACCCCTCCGGGAGGGTTAGGGTTAGGCTAGGGGGAGGGAGGGTCAGGGTTAGGAACCTCCCCGGGGGACTTAGGTTTAGGCAACGGGGAAGGGGGTGGTTAGGGTTAGGCACTTAGAGGGGGGATTAGGGTTAGGCACTTGGGGGGAAGTTAGGCACCCCTAAGGAGGGTTAGGGTTAGGGGTTAGGGTTAGGGGTGTTAGGTTAGGTTAATCTATACTTACCTATCCACGATCGGGATTTCCAGCGCTGTCGGGCTTCCGCTGCTTCGCACTCTGCTCCTGTCGGGCTGCCGCTGACGGGAATGCGGCCAGCGGTATATCATACCCATTCCGTCAGGGGATCTCTCTATATTAGATACATAGACCCAGCGCTGTCTGATCCTGTCCTGACAATAATGACCAGTCAGGGGATCTCTCTATATTAGATACATAGACCCAGCACTGTCTGATCCTGTCCTGATAATAATGACCAGTCAGGGGATCTCTCTATATTAGATACAGAGAACCAGGGCTGTCTGATCCTGTCCTGATAATAACTACCAATCAGGAGAACTCTCTATATTAGATACAGAGACCCAGCACTGTCTGATCCTGTCCTGATAACAACAACCAGTCAGTGGATCTCTCTATATTAGATACAGAGACCCAGCGCTGTCTGATCCTGCCCTGATAATAATGACCAGTCAGGGGATCTCTCTATATTAGATACAGAGACCCAGCACTATCTGATCCTGTCCTGATAATAACAACTAGTCAGGAGATATCTCTATAATAGATAGAGACCCAGCTGCGATAAGGTAGTGTAGGTAGGGAAAAGTATCTATTTCCTGAAAAGCTGTCATCGCAAAAATTACAGCTTTTCGGAATAGATAGTTATGGGGAGGAGGAATGATGAATTCCTCCTGTAATTAGGTAGAACTCCATGCCAGTTCTAAAGCTAATTACCTCAAAGAATAGTTAAGTATTAAAGAGTAGACCCCTATATTAGATACAGAGACCCAGCGCTGCCTGATCCTGTCCTGATAATAATGACCAGTCAGGAGATCTCTCTATATTAGATAAAGGAGACCCAGCACTGTCTGATCCTGTCCTGATAATAATGCCCAGTCAGATATCTCTATATTAGATATAAAACAGCACTGTCCGAAAAGGAGCAGTGAAGCGGCTCATGGTGACAGCTGATAGCACATCAGCTGTCACTGCTGTATGCAGTGTCGGGCTGGGCCGGGGGGCAGGGTGCCATGTGCCCCCCGGGCCGCAGCGTCATGCGGGCCGTGGGCCGCGGGCAGTCTGTGTCACTGTGACACAGACTGCACCACGTGTGTAGCGCTGACCGGACAGAGGCCCTCATTCAGAGGCGTTCGCTATTTGCGTTCGTTCGTTCAAAAACAAGGGGTGGCTATGCAAATGATCCGTTCGCACATTGCAGTCTGTTCACACCTCTAAGTCTGAACGAGCGAGCAAAACATACGCTCTTTTATTTCTTAAAAACGCCCCCTGGCCGCTCGCACCATACGTCATGTCCGCTATTTATTTGATTAATCGAGTACATCGAACAGGATATGAACTGCTCACTATTCTTGTGGTTGGTTTTTTCAACCGCAATTTTGCGAGCAGTTCTGAGTTAAAAAAAAACAAGTGACGTGGTCAATGACGCTGCTATATTAATTATGCACACCCATAAAACGCCCGTTTTGACCTTTAAGCACGCCTGCGAACGGAACTCCACTCCCCGTTTTCAAGCACCTTCCCCTGTTACCACCCACATACGCCTCATTCTGTCACTCAAAATAGCAGGCACTCGCTATATTGCGTACAAATGATTTTCGGCCGCACTGACTGGTTCGCGCATGCGTACTAAAAACCGTACGCATGCGCAGATGTGCGAACATCGCTCGGAACGAGCGTACTGCCGCTAGCGAGTGGCTCTGAATGAGGGCCAGAGTTCGGTCAGCGCTGCACAAGTGACAAACACACAGCCGCTGGCTCCGGCAGCTTTGTGTTTGTTGTAAGCAGAAGCCAATGAGAGTCTGTCAGACTCCCATTAGCTGCTGCTGCGCCCACTGCAGGAGCCGCTCCATCTTCCGTCTCCCGCAGTGGGCAATGTGAGAGGCGTCATGACATCATATGACGTCTCTCCCATAATGCCCGGGAAGGACAGACGGAGGAGCGGACGGCGACGGCGGGAGCGGGGATTCAGGTAAGTGTTTTTTTTTTGTTTTTTTTTTACTATGTGTGTCTACTGGGGGGGAGGCTGGCACTACAAGGGGGATACCACTACTGGGGGCACCACAAGGGGGGAACCACTACTGGAGGCACTACAAGGGGGGGATTACTACTAATGGGGGCAATACAAGGGGGGGACTACTACTACTGGGGGCACTACAAGGGGGGGGACTACTGGTGGCACTACAAAGGGGGAACCACTACTGGACTGGGGGCACTACAAGAGGGAGGGACTACTACTGGGGGCACTACAAGAGGGAGACCACTATTGGGGGTACTACAAGGGGGAGATCACTACTGGGGGCACTACAGGGGGGGCACTACAAGGGGGGACCACTACTGGTGATTATAACTGGGGGCACTTCAAGGGGGGGACTACAACTGGGGGGACTACTACTGGGGACACTACAAGGGGGGGACTACTATTACAAGGGTGGACTACTACTACTAGGGGCACTACAAGGGGAGGGGACAACTACTAGGGGCACTGCATAGGGGGGAGGGGACTACTACTAGGGGCACTACATAGGGGTGAGGGGACTACCACTGGGGGCACTGCATCGAGGGACCACTGCTGGGGGCTCTATAAAAAGGGCTATACTGGGGGTACTGCATAGGGGGGAGACTACAACTGGGACCACTATTTAAGGGGCACTGCATAAGGGTTACCACTATTGGGGGCACTGCATGGGGTGTGAACTGCTACTGGGGGCACTATATAAGAAGCACTGTATAGGGGGTACCACTAATGGGGGCACTATATAAGGGGCTTACTACTGGGGGCACAGCACAGGGGGGACCACTACTGGGGGCACTGTATAAGGGGGATCACTACTGGGGGCACTACTGGAGGCCTGCATAAGGGGATCCTCTCCTGGGGCACAGGGGGGCACTGCATATGGGCACCACGATGGGGCTATTCCTAATCTTTATTTTTACTTTACATTAATCCCATATGGACCCGCCTCCTCCCTGGAACACTTGAGGGGGGGGGGGCGGCGTAGCACGCATGTTCTTCGGGCACCCTGGCTACACGCTACCCCTCTGCTAGGGCCGCCTGCATGCATTTGCGCCCCAGGCTAAAAGTTGCCAGCCAGCCCCTGGCTGTATGATACTGGCCTGATAATAATGACCAGTCAGGAGATCTCCCTATGGGCTCTATTTACTACAATCCGCATTGGGAATGCAGATTGTAGTGTGATATTACCGACTGAATTCGCATTGTGAATTCAGGCAATATCGCAGGGATTCACTAAAAATCCCTTGCAGGGACAGAGGGCCTGATTCAGAGCCGGACGCTCTGAAAGAGCGCTCGCTCTGAATCAGGACATTTTTTCTCTTTTTTTGGTGCGGCCTCCAGGCCGCTCGCATAGCTGTGGGTAACCACCCACAGCTAGAGTGAGTGGCCAGGTGATGGTCGCAATGGTCTCGACCATCGCGACCATTGGGCTTGCATCGAGACCCTTACGGTAGGGTCTCGTGGCTGCAAGCCCCAGTGGACTTCCTGCTCTAATAGAGCAGGAAGTCCACCTACTGACGTGATGAGTAGAGATGAGCGGTTCGGATTCTGTGGAATCCGAAACGCTCCGAACATAGGGGATCCGAGTCCATCGACCCTGTTCGGGTGTTCCCCGCCTGACTCGTATCCCCGTTCGGGGCCGAACGGCGGCCGCCTGATGTTGGATTCTCACTAGAGAATCCGACATCAGGGCTCCTCGAGTGTAGGGCAGACCGCTGTGATAGCGGTCTGCCCTACACAGAACAAACACACAGCCACCAGCGGCAGCTGTGTGTTTGTTACAGCAGCCAATGAGAGTCACACAGACTCTCACTGGCTGCTGCATGGAGGGAGCCGGCTGGAGCTCATTCATGAGCTCCATCTTTTGGCTCCCTCCTCGTCGCGTGGCAGCAGAGTGGACGGCGGCTGGAACGGGGATACAGGTAATTTTTTTATTTATTTTTATTTTTATGTGTGTATCTGTGCCTGCTAATGGAGGGGCCTACTACTCTGGGTGGGGCATACTATAGGGGGCCTGCTACTGGGGGGGCATACTACAGGGGGCCTGCTACTGGGGGCATACTACAGGGGGCCTGCTACTAGGGGGCCTACTACTGGGGGGCATACTACAGGGGGCCTGCTACTGGGGCCCTACTACAGGGGGGGCATACTACAGGGGGGGCATACTACAAGGGGCCTACTACTGGGGGGGCATACTACAGGGGGCCTGCTACTAGGGGGCCTACTACTGGGGGAGCATACTACAGGGGGCCTGCTACTGGGGGTCTACTACTGGGGGAGCATACTACAGGGTGGCATACTACAGGGGGCCTCCTGCTACTGGGGGGCCTACTACTGGGGGGGCATACTACAGGGGGCCTGCTACTGGGGGGCCTACTACTGTACTGGGGGGCCTACTACAGGGGGGGCATACTACAGGGGTAGCATACTACAGGGGGCCTGCTACTGGGGGAGCATACTACAGGGGGCGCATACTACAGGGGGCGCATACTACAGGGGGCCTGCTACTGGGGGGCATACTACTGGGGGCCTGCTAATGGGGGGCATACTACTGGGGGGCATACTACTGGGGGGGCATACTACTGGGGGCCTGCTTATGGGGGCATACTATTGGGGGGGCATACTACTGAGGGCCAGCTAATGGGGGGCATACTATTGGGGGGGCATACTACTGGGGGCCTGCTTATGGGGGCATACTACTGGGGGGGCATACTACTGGGGGCCTGCTTATGGGGGCATACTACTGGGGGGTATACTACTGGGGGCCAGCTAATGGGGGGCATACTACTGGGGGCCTGCTAATGGGGGGCATACTACTACTGGGGGCACTGCATAGGGGGTCCTACTACTAAGGGGACTGCATAGGGGGCACCACTACTCGGGGCATTGTGTAAGGGACACCACTGCTGGGGACATTGTGTAATGGACACTATTGCTGACGGCATTGTATAAGTGGCACTACTACTGTGGGCATTGTAAAAGGGGCATTACTACTGTGGGCTTTGTGTATAAGGGTCACTACTGTGGGCATTGTGTAAAAGGGTCACTACTGTGGGCATTGTGTAAAAGGGGCACTACTGTGGGCATTGTGTAAAAGGGGTCACTACTGTGGGCATTGTGTAGAAGGGGCACTACTGTGTGTCGTAACATAAATAAGAGACACTACTTTATGGTGTATTGTGAATCAGGGGCACTATGTGTAACATAAATAAGAGACACTACTTTATGGTGTAATGTGAATCAGGGGCACTATGTGCGGTGTAATGTGAATAAGATTGTGCACTGTGACTCCTTGGGCCGTAGCCCACTGTGTATACAAGTACTGTGATTCTGCTGGCCGTACCCCACTGGGTGGGTGCACTACTTTTTATTTCTGCCACTGCTGTGTGGCAATGTGTCATAGATGTGCATTATACTGTGGTGTCTGTGTCGTTGTGCCGCTGCTTTGTCGCTTAGTAACCAGTCAGCTCACTGCAACCTTTGGCCAATAATGTTGAAAACAATATTATAAGCTGTGAGGTGGTCTAAATTGACTGGAATTTAATGTTATTGAGGTTAATAATACTCTAGGAAGAAAAAAAAGACCAATTTATGTGATTTTAGCTTTTTTTGTCAATTTTTGTAAAAAAAACCAAATCCAAATCCAAAGCCAGTTACCGCAGTTTGGCAAATCCAAATCCAAAGCCGGACGACGAATTAGAACCAAATCCAAATCCGGCAAAAATGTTCCGGCGCACATCCCTAGTGATGAGTGATGTCAGTAGGGCCGCCCACAAACGGCAGGTGTTCCGTCTGGAACGCCTCCGTTTGGCCAGCCACCCCCCTGCCCGCCTCCAAAACGGTGCGAGCTGTTGATCAAAATTGACAGCCGCACCCTTTTGGTGCGAGACCTGGAGCGACGGAGCAGCCGTCGCTAGCCGGGTCTCGCGAATGCGCATGTCGGAGCCGGCTCCGGCATGCGCATGCGCAGTTGCCAAACATCGACCTGCTCGCAAGCGCGTAGCGCTCGCGAGCGGGTCTGAATCAGGCTCAGAGTTTGCAATAAAGCTCTGTCCCTGAGAATCCCCTCCGCACACTTCTCTCTGTATTTTCGCAAAAAATACTGTGACAGGTGCCCGCGCATGCGCCGACCGGAGCCAATTACAAGGTGTCACAGCCCACAACAGAAACCCCAGGATCAGACCCTGTCACTTACCTTTGAAAGGCGCTGACTCGCGGTGTCTCCCGGCTCCCACGATGTGCAGCGGTATCTTCTTCCTCTGGTGCTGGTCCCGCTGATGTCCTCTCTGACGGGTCCCGCTATCCCCTCACTTCCACGCCAGCTTCTGCTTACTGCTCCAGCTCCAGTACTCACATGCTGGAAATGCTGCCCTCAGGTCCAGGGGCGCTGCCATCTTGGTTTTGTTCATGTGACTCCACTAACCAATGAGAATGGCACCCTGAAGCCAGAATCTATGCAGCAGTGCCGCCTGGAGCATCCTTAGGATACTTCAAACGATCACACCGCTGCCCTTACAGCTCTCCGGAGTATTCTTAGGATGCTCCGGGCATTGCTTTAATCACCGGTGATTTTGGCCCAGCCCCTGTGTGACGTCACACGGAGAGGGCGTGGCATGCACCGGGCCCGCGAATGATGTTATTTATATCCAAATAGCCCTTGGCAGAAAAAAAAAGGTTCCCCAGCCCTGCTTTAGTGTGTGTATATATGAATGTGTTATTGTGTTTATGTGTTAGGGAGTCTTCATATGGCCTCCATGTGGGGCTTTCTGGAGGTGGGGGGGGGGGGAATAGGCTTTGCTCAGCTCGGCTCTGCTGTGTGGCTTGAAGGGTGGCCCCACAACTTAGTTGCCCTGGGGCCCCCACTAGCCTTAATCCGGCCCTGGCGCCGGGTGGCCGGCCAACTGAGTGAGCCTCAGCTTACTCAGGCTGGCCAGCTTGCGAGCCTAGAATACTGCATATGTTCACGCAGTCTCTGGGCTGGTCACTTCCGGAAAGAGGTGGACACGCCCCGTTTCCGGGAACGCCAGCTGCCCCCACACCGCCTCTGTCAATCAGGCAGAGGCATTCAAGAGCTTGCGTGCGACTGAGCAGGACCCAATCTGCACACTCTTAGAATGGGTCCTACTGACACGTAGATTCCCGATAATCAGGAATCTGAGTTCAGCAGTACATTGGTGTGTAAATAATGATTTAGAAAAAAAGTAAACCGTATTTTACCAAAAATTGTACAAACATGTAAAAAGCTTTGGGTGTTCGCCAAACGACAACAGTGACATTCAAACTGGAACATGGGGGGACATGTTGACACATATACTGGGACATGAGGGGGCATGATGACACACACACTGGCCTGGGTGGGGGGGCATGGTGATATACACACTAGAGCTTTGGGGGGTGACACGTAGACATACACACTGGAGGAAGCAGGGCAGAGCACACAGTAGAGGAGTAGCTCAGCACAGGGGGGCACAGAATGTGCGCCCCAAAGAGCTGGGCCCCCTATGGAAATAGGGATCAGAATCATCCAACTGTAGAACACGGCCGCTTGTGAATGCCTTGGTTGGCGCCCCCCGTCAGTTTTCAGCTGGGACCTCCAGATTACTCTAGGCAGCACAGCTGGTGATGTATAAAATTGCTGTAGTAAATACAAGATTTGTACATAGAAACATTTTAAGAATGGAGACTCAAATTTAAAAGCTGCAATTTTAAATACAGCAAGAGACTAGCCCTCTTCAAGTCGATGAAATATGAATGTTGAGACAATTATATGTATGGGCTGCTGATGAAAGAAACGTATGGAGAACAAATAAATATAATACATAAAGTTGAAAATTAGTCACGGCAGGCGATAAGTGAAACCACATCACAGTTTGCTGAGAGAAGAGAAATAGTTGGAAATGATGTCATTGGTTAGGATATTGCTTCCTTTTGATAAAACTATGGTGAGAGTGATAACAAATGTAAATTAGCGGAATTTCCAGTCACTAAAGTATTAGTGCAACAAATTATTGATACTGCGCCAAAGCAAACTTATGAGTTCTGCAGGCTTACAAAAATATCAGTACAGCAAGGCCCAGCACTAGGGATGGCCATCAATGGTATAATGGTTCTCCACCAGGGATGGCAGAGATTCATCATCACTTCATTTTCACAAAAGCAGGTGAAAATACACATTTTCACCTGCAATTGTGATACTTAAGTTATCGGGCCATTCATCAATAAGTTAAAGCGGGAGATATCTCCTACTTACCTTCCTTTGTGTCAGTGGTGTAACTAGGGTATTTGGAGCCCAGGGCAAATTTGAAAATGGAGCCCCCCCATGTGCGCGCCCCGCAGGCATGCGCGCCGAAAAATGGGTGTGGCCACTGAAAAATGGGGCGTGTTAACATGACACACACCCCTTTCTTGTCACTGGGAGCATTTCTTTCCATTTGCACCTTAATGCAGTGCCCCTTATACAGTCCCCCCCCTATGCAGTGCCCCTAGTAGTGGTCTCCCTTATGCAGGCCCCGATTAGTTCCCCTTATACAGGCCCCCAGTAGTGGTCCTCCATATGCAGTACCCCTTACACAGGGCCTCCTGTAGTGGTCCCCCTTATTCAGCCCCCCATTAGTTCCCCTTATACAGTGCCCCCAGTAGTGATCCCTCATATGCAGGCCCCCAGTAGTGATCCCCCATATACAGTGCCCCTTATACAGTGCCCCCACTAGTTGTCCCCCTTATGCAGTGCCCCCTGTAGTGGTTCTCCCTTTTCAGTGCCCCCTGTAGTGGACCCCCCTGTGCAGTGCCCCCAGTAGGAGCCCCTTATATAGTGCCCCCAGTAGTGCCCCCAGTAGTAGTCCCTCCTATACAGTGCCGTTTATATAGTTCCCCCAGTAGGAGTCCCCCTTGATGCAGTGCCCCCTGTAGTAATCCCCAGTAGTGGTCCCCCACAATGCAGTGCCCACAGTAGTATCCCCCCCCAGTGGTAGTCCCCAGTAGTAGTCCCCCACAATGCAGTGCCCACAGTAGTATCCCCCCCAGTAGTGGCCCCCCCCTGAAGCAGTGCCCTCAGTAGTATCCCCCCCCAGTAGTATACCCCCAGTAGTGGTCCCCCCCGAGGCAGTGCCCCAGTAGTATCCCCCCAGTAGTTGTCCCCAGTAGTGGTCCCCCCCCGAAGCAGTGCCCCCAGTAGTATCCCCCACCCAGTAGTAGTCCCCAGTACTGGTCCCCCCCCACCTGAAGCATGGCCCACAGTAGTATCCCCCCCAGTAGTGCCCCCAGTAGCAGTCCCCTTCTTAGTAATAGAGTGCGCCCCCTCCCGAAATACACACTAAAATGAAACAAAAAAAACATACTTACCTGTATCCACGCTCCTGCTCCCGCCGCCGTCCGCACGTCCATCCTCCTGGGCCGGGCCGCTCTGCATTATGGGAGAGACGTCATGACATCATGACGTTTCTCCCATTACCACTGCAGGAGCTGGACGGAAGCCCGGCTCTTGCAGTGGGCGCGCAGCAGTCAATGAGAGTCTATCTGACTCTCATTGGCTGCTGATTCACACACACATCGCTGCCGCTCGGCGGTGATATGTGTGTGCAGCAGCAGCAGCCAATGAGAGTCTGTCTGACTCTCATTGGCTGCTGATTACCACACACATCACCGCCAGTGCTGGCAGCGATGTGTGTGTTATGCACAGTGTGAGCCCGCCTGCCATCCTCCTCCTGGCGCTATTGGGCAAGCGCTCAGGGGGAGGGAAGGGGCTCAGCTGTGCAGCACAGGACCGGTGTTGGAAGCCTAGCGCCGGTCCTGTGTAAATGTGTAGCGCTGACAGCACTCACTGCAGTTGGCGCTACACTGGCTAACCAGGGCGGGCCGGTACCGTGGCCGGCGGCGCCCCCCCGCGCCGCCGGTCCCATGGTGCCCAGGGCATGCACCTCGCTCGCCCTGCCCTAGTTACGCCACTGCTTTGTGTCCCCATACACTAGATATGGGGACAGTATTCATCAAGCTCCGAAAATATTATATTTTCAGAGCTTGACTGCAGGAGCATTTGCCATCTTCAGATGGCGAATGCTCCTTCCCTATGAGAATCGCGTCATTTGGCCCAGCCCCCTTTAAAAAAAAATGTGCTGTTCGCGGCAAATTAAAGTGAAGGGGCGGGGCTTATTGACAGTAACCCCCCCAACTCCGCCCACCTGTTTCTCCTTCCCGTGTTTCTCCCAAGAAGGAAACAAAAGAAGTCGGCAAGTATGCACCACATTAGTGGCCATTTGGAACTCGTGGGCAATAGTATGTATGGTAAGCATTTCACTTGCGCGGGAGTGTCCAATCACTTTTTGTCTATATTATTATTATAGTGTATGATGAATACAGTAAGGAAGGCCCCCAGACAGGAACAGGCCTATATAATATATACCCACGGAATGGGTATGAAATGCCGCCGGCCGCATGCCTAACCCTAACCCTCCCTCCCCCTAGCCTAACCCTCCCGGGGGGGTGCCTAACCCTAAGTCCCCCCCGGGGGTGCCTAACCCTAACCCTCCCTCCCCCTAGCCTAACCCTCCCGGGGGGGTGCCTAACCCTAAGTCCCCCTCGGGGGCCCTAAACCTAACCCCCCCCCGCGGCTGTCTGCATGCGGCGCCTGGCATCACTACGATCGGGATGCCGGGCGCCGGTCTCCCAGCGTCGGGGAAATGCGGGCGTCTACATCTAGACGCCCGGCATTTCACCCTTGCCGGGATATGACAGTCGAGAAGCCGGCTGGCAGTATTTAGGCAGTCGGCTTCCCGATTGCTTCCCATACCCACCAACCCCTCCCCTCTGTCGCTGGTTGCACAGCTGATATATGGGAATTTTGATTTTACAAGTATAATAAATTCGCATTATGGGCCTGATTGTACGACGGACGCTGCAGCATCCATGTGTTCATCTTTCGCTGGTATTTGGCCTCTGCTTATACCAAGGCCACCACAAGCCTTTCTCTGGTGTACAACTGTGCGTCTGAATGTACAGGGCCTAAGGCGCCCACTCTGAGCATTTGTAGGCGGTCAAATACCGCTTGGTGCGTCTTTAGATGTAACCATTGGTTGCACCTTTCCTGCCACCACCTAGGAATTTCTCATTTTTAATTCTCAATCAACTGCGACTCTGAGCCTGATTCACTGTGGATCGCTATTGCGATCGTGGCTGCGATTACGTGTGCAGGTCTGCTGCGAAAATATGCTAATTAATGCAATTGCAAAGCCGTAGCACAGCCAGCATAGAGACGCCCACTACTGCTATCTCACATCCATAACACCTTCCAGTCCTGTCTATACATCGGGAACATTGAGTAACATCGGCCCCTCACGCAGAATTACAGCAGGTCTGAGCTTACTTAGAAATTGCTAACCTCGTACACAAGCTGCGTATGCCGTCGCAGTTGCTAACTTATGCACGCCCATGCAACGGCGTTCAAACGGGCAGGCACGCCAGCGTTTCTCTGACCACTCCCCCGTCATCACCCGCAAACGCCGACCTCACATCTCTCACTCTGCTATGGCTTTCTTTCTGCGTGAATGATCGCAGGGAGATCGCAATGCTAACTCACTTATGTGTACTGCGATGCGTGAGTTACTAACTTACGCATGCGCTGTACCCACCATCGGCCGATCTGAGTACGCTGTTGCAGTTGCGATCCGTAATGAATCAGGCCCTCTGTGCACATAAGAAAATGCTCAACTGCGTCCGACAGCGACATTCCGTAGGACAGAAGATTCAGACACTACATGCAGGGGAGGATCTATAATGGGTGCAGGGTGTGCGGTGCACACGGGCCTCCGGGTCCGTTTGTGTATAAAAATCTTACCCTTTTTCAATCGATTGTGGCATCTCTGCAATCTGCAATCGATTGAAAAAGGGAAAGATTTTTATACACAATCGATTGCAGATTGCACGATTGCTGCAATCAATTGCTGGTGTATGGGGGCCTTTACTCACCGCTTGCTCCTGCACAGTTTTGTGTTGCCTGACAAACAAGCGATGATGAAGAGGCTGACATTCTGCACATTTTTGTCATGTGGAAGTTTTTCCATAAGTGATATCTGCTATAGATACACAAACGCCATACTCTGGAAACACGTTACACAAACATTATTCAGGAAGCTTTGTTCATTTTCCATTCACATCTGTCAAGTTTGGGCAGGTCCAGCTTCATCCTTTAAGTTGTCTTTAGCCCCCATTATCTCCATTGCAGGTTTAGGAGGCAATTTAACAGATCCAGGCTGTGTTTCCTGTGACACAAGCTGTGTGCATGGCCTCAGGCTGAGGTACGTTCTGTAACATGAATGTGCCGCATGTTCCGACCAGGATTTCCTAGAGGTTTAGGCTCTGACCTGGCTTATGTCTGTTTAGAAATGATGGGTTTAATTAAATGACCTCACAAACTGATGTGATCGCTTTATTCCTATTGTGACTAAACATGTGAATGGCGTGCTGTCAACCAACTGAGTAAATATCGTCACAATTTACATCTCTGAATCAGGCCCTGGCTGCTGCTTTAAAACATCGATCACTCACGCACGGAACTCGCCGATGTCAAAACTCCGCACTCAGGGCCTGATTCAGACCCGGTCACAAGTGCTGTGCGCTCGCAACCGGGTCAATGGTGGCCCAGAGGGCATGCGCGCGACGGAGCCGGCTCTGTGGTGCGCAAGCGCGAGACCCGGATAGCGATGGGCAATCCGTCGCTCCGAGTCTCGTACCAAAGGGGGTGTGCTGTCGATGTTGAGTGACAGCATGCCCCCTTTGGTGGGCAGGCCGGGGGGCATGGCTGCTCAGACTGAGTCGTTCCCATGAGAACGCCTGCCATCTGGGGGCGGCCCCACTGACATCACAAGTGATGTCAGTGGGAGAGCTTTCGGCTCTGTTTGAGCCGAAAGCTCTCTGGGGCTTGCGGCCACAAGACCCTACCACAAGGGTCTCGTCGCAAGCCCGATGGTCTTGACCATCGCGACCATCATCCTCGCCTCTCGCTATAACTGTGGGTGGTCACCCACAGCTATGCGAGCAGCCAGGAGGCCGTTCTAAAAAAAAAAAAAGACCGGCCCTGATTCAGACCGAGCGCTCTGTCAGAGCGACCGGCTCTGAATCAGGGCCTCTATTACATTTACCCCCCTGTGTCAGAATTCAGGCTTCTTGACAAAGGTTCCTAGAGAGGGACATACATTTAAAGGCCATACAAGGGGGTTTTAATTTCCAAACATAGGATAAACCTAAGGCATACTTGCCTACTCTCTCCCGGAACCTGCGGGAGGCTCCAGGTTTTTCGGGTAACCCCCCCCGCACCCCCGGAAGAGTAGGCATCCAGCCTACTTCCTAATGAAGTGAGCAGAATGGGGAGAACTTTCCTGGGGATCGTCGGTCCGTGAGTAGGGAGCGGAGCATAATGACGTGAGTCTATAAGAATCTCGCCATTTGACCCCGCCGCATCTTTATATATGCAGTATTTGTGTCAATTTACAGCAAGGGGCGGGACTTAATGACGCAAAAAGTCTGGCACCGCCACCGATCACTGGCTACCAACTTTTCCTCCTCGGGAAAAACAAAAAGTAGGAACTTATGGAGCATACACACGGTCAGATGTGTCAGATGAACAATTAGAACGAACTGAATGATTTGATAAACTATTTGAACTATGAATGATTTTTGACTGCATTAAAATGAATGGAATCGTCCAAATCTGACTGCAAACACATCAGATGTCAGATATCGTTATATATTTTCTTTCAGATATGAACGATTGAACGATTTTTTAAATCGTTATCGTTCAGATCTGAAGAAAAATCTGACCGTGTGTATGCACCATAAGGGTATCCAAAAAGTTTTGGGGAAAAACATAAGGGATTCTATAGAAACAATACATCAGTTTGGGTAACAACAAAATTTTTTAAGCCGCTATGCGGCCGAAACCAGGAGACGTCACTGTTATTCCAGGTAGTAGACAATCAAAGGGATTATATTGACATGAAATAAATTTTGGTGGTAGCCAGGATCTGGATGACTAGATAAGTCAAAGTGACCTCTTTCCAAGGGGTAAATTTACTAAGATTCGTGTTTGACTTCTATGACAATCTGCTGGACATCACCGGCGGATTGCTGGCCAAAATTACAGTTTTTACTAATTATTGTCGTTGAGCATCTATTGCAAAGTACTGATGATACCCATCATAACCCCGTCGCATTGTCCCCTTTACAATAGACTCCGCTGTCAAATAGAAGTATGAATCCGTCAATCTGCAGCGGATTCAAAGCACAACACAGTATGACCTGGCATTCTTTTCCAAACAAAATAGCTCAGGTACTGGCTGCTTGTACGCCGGTGATGAAAGGGTATGCAGTCGGGAAGCTGGTGGACCTAATCTCGACAGCCGGCTTCCCGACTGCTTAATCCCGGTGAGGGTTACATGACAGGTGCCTAAATCTAGA
This sequence comes from Taudactylus pleione, assembly GCA_031769625.1. Taxonomy (NCBI): domain Eukaryota; kingdom Metazoa; phylum Chordata; class Amphibia; order Anura; family Myobatrachidae; genus Taudactylus; species Taudactylus pleione. Next base: position 116,607 of record JAUIMM010000506.1, on the reverse strand, counting down.
CGCCTGTCATTTTACCGACGCCGGGAGACCGGCGCCCAGCATCCCCATCGAAGGATGCGGGACGCCGGGCCACAAGCGCGGATAGCAGTACGGGGGGGGGATGGTATAGGTTTAGGGTTCCCGGAGGGGGACTTAGAGTTGGGCACCCCCCTGGGAGGTTAGGGTTAGGCTATGGGGAGGGAGGGTTAGGGTTAGGCACCCCCCCCGAGGGACTTAGGTTTAGGCGTTGGGAAGGGGGGTTTATTTAGGCACCCCTAAGGGAGGGTTAGGGGAGGGAATTACGTTAGTCAATACTCACCTTAGGGACGATCGGGATCTTCACCCATGTCTGGCAGCCGCTGTCGGGAATCATACTGATTCCAATAAAAGTGACCGAGTCACTTGCAGTCACTCCATTAAAATGAATGAGAAAGCACTGATTGGCTGAAAGCGCCGCTCCCACGCTCTCAGTGTTCCCCATTCATTTCAATGGAGTGACCGCAAGGGGCTTCCCTGTGAGGTGCTATTAGAGATTAGAAAAGGAGAGGAAAGAAAATTGTTGCTGAAAACTTTGGCCGACGGACCATAGAAGAGGTGTAGAATCAAATTCAGAATCTCTCTTTTGAACTGGGCACGCACTCTCGATGGAGTCTATTAAAGGCTTTTTAAAGGCAGAGCAAGAAAAATTATTTTTGTGAGTTCGACACTAGCTCCACAGTACACAAGACTTGGCGGGTATTGAGCCTGATGCAGAGGTCCACACAGTACAGATGTTTGCACAGTAGAGCGGGTATTTGCTACTGCGCATATGCAAAAAGTTTACTGTGCAAGCGCGAACCAATGCGTGCGATGGCGTACGCATTTGCATACGACATCGCTATGACTTCAGGTGGAGTCTGCGATCCATGGCCATGTCAGGGTGGAGACAGGAGGTGTCATGGGCGTATTATGGGAGTGATATGGGAGTGTTTCAGCATGCGGCTGCGATCTCTTTCACAGCACCGCAGCCACAGCGGCCATATTTTGAGAACGTTACAAGGGAGGCTGTGCGCCAGGCAGGGGCTGCTTGAGGTGTTGATGTTGCGACCGTTGGCGCAAGGATGGCAGAGAGATCAGATCCACCAGCGCAGTTGAGCATTGCTCAGATATGCAGAGTGGGTGTCGCAGGGTTAGCTCAATCCGTCGCATGGAAGTACAAAATAGGAAAGCTCAAGCTGACATTTTCACACTTACAAATCTGTGAGAAATCACAAGCACGCATGAACTGCGAGCACCTTTGTATCAGGCTCATTGTCTGCAGTCTGCCTAGCCAAAAGAAATCCCACTTGATCAGGCTGCATTACTTTGGGCAGGAGGGGATTGAGGCGGCTAGCTACTGTATACTGTATGTCTGTGTTGAGTAACGCTATAGGCCTGCAATTTTTACAGTCCGAAGGGTCTCTGCCTGGTTTTGAGAAATTGGGCTTCCAACACTTTCACTGAAAATGTAACACACTGGGCGGGTGATTTATCAAATGGAATGGGTATGAAATATTGGCGGCTGAAGAGCGGCTAGGACAGAATCCTGACTGGCTGGTAAGTATACTACCCCTCCCCTCTACCAGCGGCCAAACCTAACTCTCCTTTAGTGTTGCCTAACCCTAACCTCCTTGGGGGGGTGCCTAACCCTAACCCCCCCAGTGGTGCCTAACCCTAACCTTCCTTCCCTGCACCCTAAACCCATCCCGGCAGGGTGCCTAACCCTAACCTCACTAATGGTGCCTAACCCTAACCCCCCTCCTCGCTGCCTAATTCCAACACTCCAGGCGGGGGGAGCCCTAAGTTTCCCTCTGGGGTGCCTAAGCCTTCACATCCCCCCCCTCCCCACGGCTAATACTTACCTGCATACGGTGTCTTACAATCGGGATGCCGACCGTCGGGATTCCAACGCTGGTATCCTGATGCGTAAGGGGATACTGCTGTCTGTATTTTGCCCAGCGGCGGGATGCTGGCGGCGGTATATCGACCGCCGCCATCTCGTCCACCGGGATGTAAACTACATCCCGTATCAAACCTTTGAGAGAGATAAAGTGGAGAAGTTGCCTATAGCATCCAATCAGCTTCTCTCATTTCCTAGAATGTGCCAGAAAAATGATAGCTAGAAGCTGAAACATGCTTGTTCACCCCCATAGTCATTTAAAATATGCTATCCCCCTAAATCCCATAATTTGTTGCTAACATGTACAGTCAATGAATTGTCAAATATTAAGTCATGTTTTTATTACAAATCATAGCTTGTTCAAAGATACATATATTATATAATTATGCCTGGGATTTATTTATAAAATTAATAATTAGATACAAACGTAAGCATTCGGTATGGAGTAGATATGAGCGGTCGGCTCTACTCGGTTCTTTTTCGCCAAATTAGCACAAGTTTGGATTAATTTTATTTGCTATCCAAAATATGTGAGAACAGGATAGCCCATAAGATACCGTTTTTCATATACGAAAATAACCGAGTAGAACCGAACCGCTCCTCTCTAGTATGGAAATTAGTTTGTAAGCTCCACTGAGGACTGACACACCTGAATAATGTTCTCTGACCATATAGCACTGTGGAATAAGGGCCTGATTCAGCAAGGAACGCAGTTGCTAATACGCACGCAATCGGTCGATTTTTTTCACACTGTGCATGCGTTCACAGCGGCTACGCAGACCCTTCGCAAAGTGATTGACAGGAAGTGCCGTTTGTGGATGGTGACAGGGGGTGTTTGGGGAAACCGCAGGCGTGACAGTGCATTCGCATGCCGTTGTAGAGACGTGCATAGCGTGCGTGGCTGTTAGCAATTTCTGAATAAGGTCAGGGCTTGTGCAAGTGTATGTGAGGCTGCGAAGGTACTCGATTGTACCGATGGTTTTGCAATTCTGCTAAACATTACGGATGTGTGTAAGGTAAAGTGGGCGTCCTTATATAGAGATGGGTTTGCATTGCGATCGTAATGGATTCGCTTGCTATCTCTGTAGAACTGCCTTCCGTACGCAATATTGCGATCTGTAGTGAATCAGGCCCTAAGTCTGTGCATTAAATAGAGTACTGTACAACTGTTGCTATGTTATGATACAGATCAGTACAGGGACTTGTGCTGGGGGAGACGGTTACTGTCAGAAATATTCATGGAGCCTCTAGTCCATAGATGATGTCAACCACTGATGCCTCAACCAGTGAGTGTGACCTGGCTGGAAATAAACGCTAGTGGTATCCCTGGTACCAGCTCTGTTACTCATTGGCCCTGGGGCGCAGAACAGTGTACAGGGCCCCTGATGAGATAATGTTTGTTGTGAGGATCTGTCATCCAGAATGACTCACTATTTTATTCTACTTTACTTCACTGAACAGTCTGCACATACACAAAATATTCTATTGATGTGTAGGGTGAGCTGGCATACATGACAGGTCCTATAATTGTATAGGGCTAGCTGGAGAACATAGACGGTTCTCCTTAACATGTAAGGTTAGTTGGAATGCATAAACAATCCCCTTGATGTGTAGGGTGGTTGGACTACAGTCAATACGAATATACTGTACAAGGACACAATTCATGTGCAGTATAAGCTGGAATACATAAAAGAATTTTCGGCACAAGAATACATGCAATAAGGATCAGCTTGATTTGCACAAACAAACAAAAATCTTATTTGATGGCTAGCATGAGCTGAGATACATACAAAGCTATCCTTGAGGTGTAGGGTGTGTGGAAATACCTACAAGCAGCTGCTTGATATGTAGTTGAGTAGGAATGTATACATGGAGCTGCTTGATGACTAGGTGGAGTGGGTTTTAAGCTGCCCACACACAGAGCAATATTTTACCCGATCTGGCCAATTCCGACGCATTGGAATGACAGAGCGTGTAAAATATGCCAAAATCGTGAGGAAATCGTGAGTCCCCACTCACGATCACGATGCGATGTGTGTCCCCGCTGGTCGCACATCGCATCTTCAGATCTGCCATGCAGTAGGGCAGATCTGACAATCTAGAAGGCGATGCACTGTGACAGTCTGGATGCAGGAGAGATCGTTTGAAGATTGGACACCAAATCGTGTGCTGAGCTGCCGGGGAGAGTTTCAAGGGAAATCGTACATATCGGCTGATCATGTGCACATCGGTATGTGTGTGGGCACCTTAAGACAAGGATCTGCTTGATGTGTAGGGTGAGTGGGAATGCTTACAATGATCCGCTTGATGTATAGGGTGAGTGGATATACAAACATGAACCTGCTAGATAAGTAGGGTGAGTGGGAATACATATTAGAATCTGCTTGACATGTAGGGAGAGTGGCAATACATACAAGGATCCACTTGATGTGTATGGTATATGGGAATACATACCTGGATCTGCTTGATGTATAGTGTGAGTGGGAATACAAACATGGACCTTCTTGATATGTAGGGCGAGTGGGAATACATACTAGGATCAGCTTGACGTGTAGGGTACATGGGAATACATACAACGACCCGCTTGATGTGTAAGTAGGAATATATACGATGATCCACTTCATGTGTACGGTGAGCTTGAATACATAGAAAAATCTACTTCATGTGTAGGGTGATTGGTATTCATGTAAGGATCTGCTTTATGCCTTGTATAAGTGGCAATACATACAAGGATCTGCTTGATCTGTAGGATGCATGAGAATACATATAAAGTTCTGCCTTATGTATAGGGTGGGTAGGAATACATACAAAGATCAGCTTTATGCGTTGGTTGAGTGGGATAAAAAAGGATCTGGTTGATGTGTAGGGTGCATTGGAATACATACAAGGATTTACTTGATGTAAGGGTGAGCTGGAACACGCACAAGGATCCGCATGATGTGTAGAATGAGTGGGAATACTCATACAAGGACCTGCTCAAGTGGGAATACTTAAAAGCATTCACTATACATATATGAAAGGACCCAAAGTAATGTAGACCAGGCGGAGGTGATCAGAAAGCACCCCACTGATGTATTGTGTGTGTGCATACTTGGAAAAGGAATCACCAAATGACCCCAAAACAGTTAATTCATTAAAGGACCATTGAAACCTTAAGCTCTAAATCTGTTTAGTGCAGACGCATTTTGCATATTGCTGACCAGTGGAGCTTAACAATAGAGGCTCCTGCAGAGGAGAACGGCTCAACTGGATGCTGTACTTAGAAATAACAATAGAATACAGCCTTGTGGCAATGCACAGATGCTGACATTTCCCTGACTGCCAGCAGGGATAAGGCAAGTTGTGTATAGGCAGAACACATATAGAGTCTTATAGACACACTTTAGTTACTGTTCAGTTATGGAAATTATTGGGAGATATACTGTAGTACATTCCATTTATGTGCTATACACTAGTGACAGGCATCAGTATGATTTAGACAGAATTTAGTTTCCATCTTGGAACATGGCTGGAGGGTCCTAGCACTGATAATGATGAAGTGATGTGCAGCTGTGTACAGTATGTAAACACCATATTGCTTACTCATGTCCACTTCCAGACATTACAATGCAAGCCATATGCCCTGTGACACATCATGTAGCTTGGGGCCTTTATTACAGGGGTTTAAAGGCTGTGCGGACTGGCTGGAGGGAGGTTAATCTCATTTATACTGAGACCTGGACCCACCATCACCAGTAGGAGGAGATTGACAGTTTTCTAAAAATGAAGAGCAGATTTGTTTGAGAACTATAGTGTGTGAATGTCTTCGGTTTACTCAGAGTTTTCCAGCTAACAAGCAACTGAGCTGATCTAGAAATGTACAGATGTGTCCTCATACATCTAGCTTCAATACGCCATGCAGCGCGACTTGACTGGTATGAGTGAGCCACCAGGTCCCGCGCTACTGTGCTAGCGTTGTGCGTCTTTTTTTTTTACAGGCAATGTGTCTAAATTGCTTTGTTATGTGACTAGCACGCACCAGCAGACTGTGCTGATTAATGTGACATGCAACACTTGAACAGCCATGGCCAAAAGTTGTTATAATGACACAAGTATTGGTCTTCACAAAGTCTGCTGCTTCAGTTTTTATGATGGCAATTTGCATAGACTCCAGAATGTCATGAAGAGTGATCAGATGAATTGCAATTAATTGCAAAGTCCCTCTTTGCCATGACAATGAACTTAGGGCCTGATTCAGCAAGGAACGCACGCTAGCAGACGCACGCACCCGTCTGCTGCGAGGATATGCTAATCAATGCATACGCACGGAGACAGCAGTATAAGATGCAGACACCAAGCCCTATATTAATCTGTCTATCTCCTTTTACTCAAAGCCTGATGAGTATGCAAGATAGTGTAAACATCGGTAACATCGAGAACCATCGACCACATAATAGTGGTTGACCAGACCTAGCACAGGATCTTGGCAACTTCCTGTGTGCACGGAGTCTCATCACTGCGTCCGGCACAGCAGTGGCTAAGTTATGCACAGACACACCTGCGTTCTCTGGACCACCCCCCCCGTCACCACACACAGACGGCACTTCCTGTCAATCAATATCGGAAGGGATCTGCGTGCGCGCTGTGTGTAGTCTGCATATGCTTACCCGACCGCACTGGCTAGTTTGCGCACGTGTTGTGCGATGCATACGCATGTGCAGTACAAAACCATCGGCCAAGTGCGTGCATTCTCTCTTGTGCATTGCTTGCTGGATCAGGCCCTTAATTCCAAAAACAACATTTCCACTGCATTTCAGCCCTTGCACAAAAGGACCAGCTGACATCAGTGTCAGTGATTCTCTCGTTAACACAGGTGAGAGTGTTGACTAGGACAAGGCTGGAGATCACTCTGTCATGCTGATTGAGTTAGAATAACAGACTGGAAGCTTTAAAAGGAGGGTGGAGCTTGAAACCATTGTTCTTCCTCTGTTAACCATGGTTACCTACAAGAAAACACATGCAGTCATCGTTGCTTTGCACAAGAAGGGCTTCACAGGCAAGGATATTGCTGCTAGTAAGATTACACCTAAATCAACCATTTATTGGATCATCAAGAACTTCAAGGAGAGAGGTTCAATAGTTGTGAAGAAGGCTCAGGGAGCCCAAGAACGTCCAACAAGCGCCAGGACCGTCTCCTAAAGTTGATTCAGCTGCAGGATCGGGGCACCACCAGTGCAGAGCTTGCTCAGGAATGGCAGCAGGCAGGTGTGAGTGCATCTTCACACACAGGGCTCTATTTATCAACATTATTTTTACTAAAATAATGTGAAAAAGGGTGTTTTCACACCCTTTTCACATTATTTTAGTATCACCTGTAGTTATTACAGGGCAATTGGAGTAGAATTCGTAAAATTCTACTCCAACCCCTAAGTATCACTTATTTTTAGTAAAGCAGATCGCATTTCCCATAATTGTAATGGGAAATGTGATCTGACCATAGTTACTAAAAATAAATGTGAAAAAAATATCGGGGAAAGCCCTGTGATAATAACGCCCCCTGGAGGTGGCGTTATCCAGGGTATCCCCCGGTTACCGGACTCCTGCTCTGCTCTAACGGGGAGAGCAGAGCCGGGAGTCGGTCCCTGTAATCAGCTGTGTGGTCTAAACAGACCGCAAGCTGATTACTGTTAAAAAAAACAAAAAAAAAATAGTAAAAAAAAAATTACTTACCTGACTCCAGGGAACGGTGATCGGGCCTCCGGTGATGTCTCCCCTCCGGTCAGCTGGTCTCCCACAGTGCACTGCTGCCCGGTCATCAGGTGATCGGGCCCAAGTTCAGTATGGGAGATCACCTGACCGGAGGAATGGAGAACATCACCGGAGGCCTCGAGCATGCAGGTAAGTGTAAGTAAGGGAGAGAGGGTCGCGGGGGGGGGGGTCACGGGGGGTCCGCGTTCACGGGGGCGGGGCTTAGCACCGGGGCGGGGCTTAGTGCCGGGGGGGTAGCAGCGGCGACCAGTCGGCACATGCGCGGGCACTTAATCACAGTATTTTTTGCGAAAAAACTGTGATAAGGCTCCGAAGGGGATTAGCAGGGACAGAGCTTTATTGCAAGCTCTGTCCCTGCAAGGGATTTGTAGTAAATCCCTGTGATATTGCCTGAATTCGCAATGCAAATTCACTCGGTAATATCACACTACAATCTGCATTACCAATGCGGATTGTAGTAAATAGAGCCCGCAGTGAGGCGAAGACTTTTGGAGGATGGCCTGGTGTCAAGAAGGGCAGCAAAGAAGCCACTTCTCTCCAGGAAAAACATCAGGGACAGACGGATATTCTGCTAAATGTACAGAGATTGGACTGCGAAGGACTGGGGTCAAGTTATTTTCTCTGATGAATTCCCCTTCAGATTGTTTGGGGCATCTGGAAAAACGCTTGTCCGGAGAGGGAAAGGTGAGCGCTACCATCAGTCCTGTGTCATGCCAACAGTAAAGCATCCTGAGACCATTCATGTGTGGGGTTGCTTCTCAGCCAAGGGAGTGGGCTCACTCAGAATTTTGCCTAAGAACACAGCCATGAATAAAGAATGGTACCAAAACATCCTCCAAGAGCAACTTCTCCCAACCATCCAAGAACAGTGATAACTAAAGGTGGGTACACACTATAGCGATATATATGCAGATCGAGTGATCTTCAGATATATCTGCAGATGATGGTCGTTCATACACCCTGAACGACCATCATCTGCATGCTGCAGCGGGTCGGGCCGGCCTGGGGGTGGGTAGGGTGCATGGCCTAATCGCGGACCTCGTGGCCACGCTCCCTTTAAAAAAAAAAAACATTTGCGAAGCTGGGGAGAGGGTCGCTGTGTGCGCCTCAGCCAGGTGCACAGCCAATGGGGTCGCGATCAGCGTGATCGCTCTCCCCCTTTGGCATAGAAGACTCTCCAGCTGCTGCTTTAGCAGCCTCGGACAGTCTCCCAGTGCAGCCCAGCAAACAGCGTGTGCTGGGCTGCTGTGACCTTAGAGGGATGGGGAGCGGTGCCGGACCTGGGTACATGGGTGTATCTATAATGGGTGCAGGATGTGCGGGGAACACGGGCCCCTGGGTCCAGGGGGCCCCGCACCGCACACCCTGCACTCATAATATTACTTACCTCTCCAGAGCCCCACGTTGGCTCTGGCGTCCGGCGCTGTAAAACGACTGGAAACTTACCGCGGCGGCCATTTTCCCGTTATTTACGCATGCGCAGTACAGGGAAAATGGCCGTCACATCCATTTTCCCGGTGATCTGTGCATACACTATAGACTCTGGGCACACTCTAGTGCTCAGAGTCTATAACTCCAGCGCTGGCATTGCACAGCTCAGTGCGCTGCCGGCCGCCGGGCGGAGAGGAGGGATCCCATGTCGGAGACTGCACTTGGTACCCGCTCGTGGCTCCCCCCCTCTTGGCGCCCCTCTGTACGGGTGATCAGATGATCGCCCGTACACACTTGCCGATGGACAGATATGTCTGCAGACATATCTGTTCATTGGCTGTGCAGCACAGCCAATGAGATATGTCTGTGAACGACGTCATTCACAGACATATCGTCTGTACACACTGGCCGACAGGGGCACGATATATTGGCCGATCAAATGATTAGTTGCTCGGGGAACAAAACATTGAAATGTTGTGTCCATGACCAGGAAACTCCCCATACATTAATCTCATTGAGAACTTGTGGTCAATCCTCAAGAGGCGGGTGGACAAACAAAAACCCACAAATTCTGACAAACTCCAAGCATTGTTTAGGCAGAAATGGGCGGCCATCAGTCAGTATGGGGCCCAGAAGTAGATTGACAGCATGCCAGGGTGAATTGCAGAGGTCTTGAAAAAGAAGGGTCAACACTGCAAATATTGACTCTTTGCATAAACTTAATGTAATTGTCAATAAAAGCCTTTGGGCTCTAGTTATTAACATTATTTTTACTAAAATAAAGTGAAAAAGGATGTTTTCACACCATTTTCACATTATTTTAGTATCACCTATAGGGCTCTATTTATTAACATTATTTTTACTAAAATAAAGTGAAAAAGGGTGTTTTCACACCCTTTTCACATTATTTTAGTTTCACCTGTAGTTATTACAGGGCAATTGGAGTAGAATTAGTAAAGTAAAATTCTACTCCAACCCCCAGTATCACTTATTTTTAGTAAAGCAGATCGCATTTCCCATAATTGTAATGGGAAATGTGATCCGACCTAAGTTACTAATAATAAATTGTAAAAAAAATACCGGGGGAAGCCCTGTGATAATAACGCCACCTGGAGGTGGCGTTATCCAGGGTCTCCCCCGGTTACCGGGCTCCCACTCTGCTCTAACGGGGAGAGCAGAGGCGGGAGCCGGTACCAGTAATCAGCTGTGTGGTCTAAGCAGACCGCAAGCTGATTACTGTAAAAAAAAGAAAAAAAAAATTAAACATTTTTTTTTTTACTTACCTGACTCCAGGGAACGGTGATCGGGCCTCCGGTGATGGCTCCTCTCCGGTCAGCTGGTCTCCCATAGTACACTGGGGCCCGGTCATCAGGTGATCGGGCCCCAGTGCAGTATGGGAGATCACCTGATCGGGAAGCCCGAAGAAGATCACCGGAGGCCAGGAGGATGCAGGTAAGTGTAATGAAGGGAGGGGGGGGTCGCGAGGGGGGGTCGCGGGGGTCTGCGATTGCGGGGGGCGGGGCTTAGCGCCGGGGGGCGGGGCTTAGCATCGGTGGGTGGATAGTAGCGGTGGTCGGTCGGCGCATGCGCGGGCTCTTAGTCGCGGTATTTTTTAAGAAGATACCGCGACTAGAGTGCGGATGGGATCCGCAGGGACAGCTTTATCGCAAGCTCTGTCCCTGCAAGGGATTTATAGTAAATCCCTGTGATATTGCCTGAATTCGCAATGCGAATTCACTCGGTAATATCACACTACAATCCGCATTCAATATGCGGATTGTAGTAAATAGAGCCCATAGTAATTACAGGGCAAGTGGAGTAGAATTCGTAAAATTCTACTCCAACCCCTACTTATCACTTATTTTTAGTAATCAGATCGCATAACCCATAATTGTAATGGGAAATATGATCTGGCCAAAGTTACTAAAAATAAATTGTAAAAAAGTATCAGGGAAAGCCCTGTGATAATAACGCCACCTGGAGGTGGCGTTATCCAGGGTCTCCCCCGGGAACCGGACTCCTACTCTGCTCTAATGGGGAGAGCAGAGCCGGGAGTCGGTTCCAGTAATCAGCTGTGTGGTCTAAACAGACCGCAAAGCTGATCACTGCAAAAAAAGATAAAAAAATTGTCAAAATTTTTTTTTACTTACCTGACTCCAGGGACCGGTGATCGGGCCTCCGGTGATGTCTCCCCTCCGGTCAGCTGGTCTCCCATAGTGCACTGCGGCCCGGTCATCAGGTGATCGGGTCCCAGTGCAGTATGGGAGATCACCTGATCGGAGGCATGGAAGACATCACCGGGGGCCCGGATCATGCAGGTAAGTGTAATTAAGGGAGGGGCGGTCCGCGATCGCGGGGGGCAGGGCTTAGCACGGGGGGGAGCAGCGTCGGCTGGTCGGCGCATACGCGGGCTCTTTGTCACAGTATTTTTTGCGAAAATACTGTGACTAGTGTGCCCGAGGGGATTTGCAGGGACAGAGCTTTTTCGCAAGCTCTGTCCCTGCATGGGATTTGTAGTAAATCCCTGTGATATTGCCTGAATTCGCAATGCGAATTCAGTCGATAATATCACACTACAATCTGCATTCAATATGCGGATTGTAGTAAATAGAGCCCTTTGACACTTATGAAATGCTTGTAATTTTCCTTCAGTATACCATAGTAACATCTGACAAAAAGGTCTAAAAACACTGAAGAAGCAAACTTTGTGAAAACCAATACTGTCATTTTCAAAACTTTTGGCCATGGCTGTATATCTCTGTATATGAACCGACTACAGCATAGATGTATAAGGAGTTAAGGACACATCTGTATAGATGGGATCGGTATGTATTCAAATCCCGACAGAGCATACCCGGCAGGGGTGATGATCCCGACTGCTGCCTAACCCTAATCCCCCTCTAAGTGCCTAAACCTAACCCCCCCTTCCCCGCTACCTAAGCCTAAGTCTTCTGGGGGGCTGCCTAATCCTAACCTCCCCACGGGGTTGCCTATCCCTAACCCCCCCCTTTCCCTAGGCCTAAATCCCCCCCGGGAGCCCTAAAGCTGCCCCCCCTCCCGCAGCTGTCCGCGCCCGGCTTACCTTCGATTGGGATGCCAGGCGTCTGACTCCCGGCGTAGGTAGAATGACAGGCGTCAGGATTTCTACGCCTGTCGTTTGTACCTTGCCGGGATTTGAAATTCTGGAAGCTGGCGGTCGGGATTGCGTCCGTCGCTTCCCGACTGCTTCCCATATAGATTATATATATATATATATATATATATATATATCTTGGGCCTTATTTAGAATTGGACAGATTTGTGCCCCGAATGTATTCAGAAAATAGGGATGCGTGTACTTGCCGATCTGTGTTGCGTTGAATTACGTCAAGTTGCATCAAGCTCAAAAAATAGTATAATCTGTGCCAGGCAAACATGGGTGTATACAAACATCTAACGACGGTGTAGAGATGCATCTAACAGTGGGCCTGATCATTTGCTACTGTGCATGCATGTAATGTCCTGGAAACCCCTACGAGGCATGTGTACCACTGAGTGTACGCAGAGATCGCTGCTGCGTACGGAGTAGATCCCAGTTGAACTGGCATCGGAAAGCCATGGATGTTGCCAGGAGGCGACTGGGAGACAGCTTGAAGTGATCGCCGTCTCATTGGCGTGTTATGGGAGTGTCACAGGTGTGTCAGAGCATAGCCGCACAGAGGCCATGTTTAGTACCGCGCCAGCCATAGGGTGGGTAAGGGTCGATGGTGATCATGATGGTGGAGTGTTTGAGCCCACCGGCGGATTTACACTGTTCATGGACATAAAAAATGGGCCTCTCAGGGCAATGTCCGGCGCTCGGAAGTACACAAGGGGAAGGCTAACTAGCATTTGCATATTATCGCAGCAGAGAATCCAAGAGGAACCGCAGCAGCACATGCATTAGCGCCCACCTCTAAATTAGGCCCAATGCTAGTTAATGCAAATGACACATTACTTTATACACATTATAATAATGAAATTACGTGACATATACATAAGTGAGGCTGGTGTTGCATTTAGATAAAATATTTAATTAAATACAAACAATCCACATTAATGGTTTATGAATTGTTTGCCAATCTTTCCTACTGTAGTCCAAATGGAAAAAAAAATAATGCAAATAGATATCTGTAACTAGATCCATTATAGCTGCGCAGGGAATGAATATAAGTACTATATGCCATGTGTCAATATGCAATCAGCCAATAAGCTGCTGGTGGTCATCCTCATCATCCTGTATCTTTACACCAGTCCTACAGGACCTGCAAGAGATATGTCTTCTAATAGTGGGGATACATCCACATCTAATTATGATGTAATGAAGTAAGCATACCCTTAAAGTACTCGGGGTACGCTTGCATGCCCTGCCATCCTGCCTCTACGATATGCATGACCCTATTCCACAAGTCTACAATATACAAAAGCCTAGTTACGGACACATTTCTGGTGCGTAGCACTGAAAGGCATATCTGGGAATAACAGATCACGTCATCCAGAAACCACAAGACATTATTTAAATGTTAAAAAAACAAACGCATTATCTGGGGCTGTGATGAAGGGCTGTTCTTTAGATCCAGCACATCCTCAGTTAAGTTTAGAGGGATTTGCTTTATTCTGCATTTCCTGTCATTTTTCAGGAGTTCCTCAATCAGAGGTAACATAACACCCCTCCCTAATCCCAAAGATCCCGCACCAACTACACAAAGGCAGCTGACAGAAGAGATTAATAGTCATCAGGGAGTATCCGGCATGGGACATTCCCAATGCCCCCCCACCCACCCTTCAATGTACAGTCCTGTTAATACAAAGTACAGTGCCAGGCTCTCCCTACCACCACCACAGCATGAGGTAGAGTACATCCAGACAGATCCAGCACTGACACTGTCACACACTGATGTCCAGACAGTACAGGTCCAGAATCATTATACTTTATTTCAGGGGCGTTTCTAGAGAGGAGGGGGCCCGTGTGCAGTCTCCGTCATGGGTCCCCCCCTCTCCATCCGGCAGCGCACTGAGCGGTGCGCGGCCAGCTCCGCACTAATAGACTCTGGGCACTAGAGTCTATAGCGCATGCGCAGATCACTGGGAAAATGGCCGCGGTGGCCATTTTCCCTGTACCGTGCAAACAATGGGAAAATGGCCGTGGCGGCCATTTTCCAGAAGTTTTTTTACAGTGCAGACACCTCCACCGACATGGGACTCCGGAGAGGTAAGTATAATATGGGTGCAGGGTGTGCGGTGCGTGTCCCCCTTGGACCCAGGGGCCCGTGTGCCCCGCACACCCTGCACCCATTATAAATACGCCCCTGTTTTATTTATAAAGTGCTGACATATTACACAGTGCTCATTGCACCCATTGCTCATCCTGCACCCATTGGATATACTTACCTTGTGGACATCACTAAAAAAATGTGAGGAAAATAGGGTCGGTGTCATTCTCATGGAAATATGCGCATACACAATAGAGACATCACTGGGAAAATGGTGCCAGTGTGGATGTGCCCTTGCGCATCAGGCTCTGGCACAGTCCCAGTATATACACTGCGCATGCTAAAAGGATTGAACCCTCATGGAGACTGCACATGAGTCCCCTCCTCTCATAACAGTCCCCTGGCAGCGCTGTATGGTGTGTGGCTCATGACATAAACAGGAGGTAAAGATGGCTCTACCTATATGAGCTTACATTCTAAGTGGTGTGAGGAACACACTAGATACATAAGGAAGTGGAACACAATTGTACATGCTGGTGGGGAAAGGTGTGAGCGGTCACTCCTAGACAGCAGCAGCAAAGGTCTCTCCTAACAAAGCAGTCATTGGCGACCGTCAATACCTGTTACCGCTGCAGCTACCAGTGCTATGGCACGATTGGCACAAGGAGAGACAGCGGTAGGCAGAGACACATAACATGGACCCATCACAACAGAAATCCCAAAACAGAAAGTTGCTGGCAGCCATAACTGGCTCTCACCACCTACCCCAGCTAAGCCTTCCTTCTCTTCTAATTCTGGAGGTTGCATTCACCTTCCTGGTGGGGTACTCATATGGTCATCCACCAGCTTGGAGCAGGGCGTAGTAGCCAGGTGTTTGCTCCTATTGTCCTGGTTACTGCTGGAGATAGAACCAGGACAGTTACTTCCCAGAGGAACAGAAATGGCAACAGTAAAAATGGTTAAAGTCACTGGCTTCAGAAGGAGACCTGAGAAAACACTCAGCAGACACACTAACCAGCCCTGACCCCGATGCGATGACTCTACTTGGCACAACCATGTCATTTCCCACTGCTTTCATAACTAAATATTTTACAATTGTGGGAAGATTAATATGTAGGAGGTTAAGCACAGAGCTGAACTAGTACAGACTTTATCATCACATGTATACACAGGCCAGGTCCAGTGCAAACACCACTACATCATGACATGTACAATCACAATCCAGGTGGGGAACAGACACAACTACACCATGACATGTATACTCACAGCCCAGGTCCAGTACAGACACTACTACACTATGACATGTATACACTCAGCCAAGGTCCAGTACGGACACTACTACACCATGTCATGTATACACACAGCCCAGGTCCAGTACAGACAATCTACACCGTGACATGTATACTCACAGCCCAGGTACAGTACAGACACTACTACACCATGACATGTATACACACAGCCCAGATCCAGTACGGACACTACTACACCATGTCATGTGTACACACAGCCCAGTTCCAGTACAGACACTACTACACCATGACATGTATACACTCAGCTAAGGTTCAGTACAGACACTACTACACCATGTCATGTGTACACACAGCCCAGGTCCAGTACGGACACTACTACACCTTAACATGTATACTCACAGCCCAGGTCCAGTACGGATACTACTACACCATGACATGTATACTCACAGCCAAGGTCCAGTACAGACACTACTACACCTTAACATGTATACACTCAGCCAAGGTCCAGTACGGATACTACTACACCTTAACATGTATACTCACAGCCCAGGTCCAGTACAGACACTACTACACCTTAACATGTATACACTCAGCCAAGGTCCAGTACGGACACTACTACACCTTACCATGTATACTCACAGCCCAGGTCCAGTACAGACACTACTACAGCTTAACATGTATACTCACAGCCAAGGTCCAGCACAGACACTACTACACCTTAACATGTATATACTCAGCCAAGGTCCAGCACGCACACTACTACACCTTAACATGTATACTCACAGCCAAGGTCCAGCACAGACACTACTATACCTTAACATGTATACTCACAGCCCAGGTCCAATACAGACACTACTACACCATGACATCATCATGTATACACACAGTTAAAGAGAGCAAGTGAAAGTCCGCACAGACCTTACATAACCATCATCCTACCCCAATCGTCCACATAAGTATCTAATAATACTAGGAAGTGGGCAGAATGCGGGAGAAGTGCCTACCCTTCCGGGGGTGCGAGGGGTTACCCGAAAAATCGGGAGCCTCCCGCAACAACTGGGAGGGTAGGCATGTATACGTCAGGTTCAGCATGTTTGCAGATGATTGACTTGACTACACTGAACGACTGCTCGTTCAATGTAGGCACATCACAGACTGACAAACTACTGCACGATTACAATGTCGTAATCGTGCAGTAATTTTCATGTCTTTTAGTGGATGTGTGCCTTTGGGCACAATCAGGGAGATTACTAGACTCTTCAGGGATTAAGGGAGATTGTCAGGGAGACTCCCTGAAATAGTAGCAATCAGGGAGAGTTGGCAAGTATGCAATAACATGTATACACAAAGCACAGGTTCAGTACAGTACACTACTACACCATGACATGTATGTACCATGACATGTATGACATGTATACACACAGCCCAGGTCCAGTACTGACACTACTACAATACTTGCCAACTCTCCCTCATTGTCATGGAGACTCTCTGTCTCCCTGAAAAGTCCAGCAATCTCCCTGATTGCACCTTACCCCCATTATGAAGCTGTTGTTATAAAAATACAGAATTATGGTATGAACATACCTGTTGATAATTCTTTTTCTTCGAGGTCCATAGGGTCCACAGGAATTACCTTGGGATATATAGCTGGACGGCGTCCATTGCACCAAACAGCAAAGCTTTGGTCCTCCTCCCTATATAGCCCGCCCACAGGCATTCAGTTCGTAACCCTCCCCTCCATCTTACCTAAGCGGCGGCCGCGGACTGTCAGGGGCTGTGCTTTATAGTAATAAGCTGCACAGCCCCTGCACCGCACGGAGGAAGTGACATGTGCAGCGTTTTAACTCCTCCTGTGTAACCTATTACTATAAAGCTGCACAGCCCTGACAGTCTGCGGCTGCCGCTCCTTTTAAATGTTGGGGGAGGGAGGCGAGTCGCCCTCTTGCCCCCCCCGTTCTGACGCCCATGCATAATGTGTATACATATATATATATATATATATGGGATGGTGGGTATGAAATCCTGGCAGTCAGGATGCCAGCTGTCAAAATACCGACAGTGGCATCCCGATGCTCAGTATCCCGACAGGGGTACGTAAATAACCTAGCCCTAACCCCCCTGTGGTGCCTAACCCTACCCCCCAGCTAACACCTAACTCGGCCCGCTATACCTACGTTCGGGATGCCGGCTATCTGGGTTTCCGGCGTCAGTATTTAAACTTGGGTCGGGATTCCGACACCGGGATTTCAACAGCCGGCATTCCGTCCATCTGCATCATAACTAATACACATATATATATATATACATACATACACACACACACACACATACAGATATATATATTTATCACACGTATATGTCATACCTCTCTCTGTATATTCGGCAGTGCTTCAAAGTCAGTGATCAGAGTCTTCCTAGAGGTACTTGCAATTATTGTTTTCTGGCACATCTAGGGCATACTTGCCTACTCTGTCTCGGTCTCTATTTTGCAGGGCAGAAGTAGATGGGGGATGCAGCAGCTGGGCCAGGCACTATGTTATTAGGCTTCACCTGCCTGCGGCAAAGTGCCATGATTCGCGGGTCTATTGGGAGGAATCTAAAGGAATCGCATCATATTAGCCACGCCCCCTCCTCATTGACCCGCGAATACTGGCATGTTGCCGTGACGGGGTCGGGGCTTAATAACATTGCGGCTGTTCTCAAAAAATGTAAATAGTCTGTCGGGGGGGGGGGGGGGGGTTCTGGGTGCTGAGAAACCCTCCTGCATGCGCCACTGATCGGATCACCAACGGGCTGCCACTCAGCTGGGGCCAGGAAATCTGCGTAGGAAGACGCAGAACTGCCTTGGCATGCCCCCGTTTTGTTTATTTATTAACAGTTTCTGATATAGCGCAGCAAAATCTGTTGCACTTTACAATTTGAATCAACATTAACATTTTACTGGGTTGTAAAAGACATACAAGACATATGTAAAAGACATACATAAGGGTAAGAGGGCTCACTGCTGCCATCCCAGTCCGCCCCCAAACGGCTGCAGCATGTCAATCATGCTGCGGGTTAGGAGGCACTGTGACTGTCATCGCAGACAGAGATTGGAACATGCTCAGTACTGATCCTGCGCATGTACCTATCGGAAAACATTGGAGTTGTGTGTAAACCACCGGGCCCAATGATAATACTAAATACAAATAATGCAAGTATTTCAGTCAATGGTGGTTATTTACTAGTGAACAGTAATATTGCTGCAATTAATCCTCAATTACTTTTGATGATCAATCTAATGTAAGACAATGACAGCAAAGGTCTGATTGGTTGTTGTGGGTCACTCACTGAACTTTTACATGTTGTTAGCAAATAATCTCCAGTGACCGTGGAGTTGGCAATGTACATGCCATTATCCTGGACTGACCCCTGGTGGTGTGCTTAGGGAACGCAATGCTCATTGCAGTAATTATACTATATATGGGGCCTGGTACAGAGAGGGCCGGCAACGCGGTCGCAGCTTTGATTTGTATGCAACGCTGCTGCGAAAAAATGCTAATGGTTGCAAAGATCACCCGCGAATAGGGACGCCCACTGCTGCCTTCTAATCTGCTTACACCGTCGCTTACCTGCGTAAATAACGGTAACATCGACACACATCGAGCAGCCATCTTGCCCTTGTGGCAGTTCTGACCAGCCGCAAACACTGCAGCGTCCTTACTCCCTGAGAGCTCTCATGCTGCGAATGCAAGTGCAATGGCTAATTTATGCGGCGATCAAATGGTCAGACGTGCCTACGTTTTTCTGACCACCCGTCACCTCCCCCAAACGCTGACTACCTGTCACTCACTTTGTGAGTGGATCCTCTGTGCGAACGTAATCGTAAAGCAATCACGGCGCGTGCGCATTGTGACTTATACGCACTGGCAAATAATCACTCGATCTGCGTAATTAACGCCATTGCTTTCATCTCTGAATCAGGCCCATATCGCATACACTGTATATTGGGCAGTGCTTTAAAGTCAGTGATCAGTGTCTTCCTAGAGGTACTTGCAATTATTTTTTTCTGTCACAACTAGGGCATACTTGCCTACTAGCCCGCTCCCGAAAATCAGGTGGCACGCATGGCTGTCCAGAACAGTGGGCAAGTCTTCCTGGCTGGCTGCCACCCTCCCCCAGCCACCTACTTATCGGGTGACGTGGGGTGGTGAGAACCGCTAGGTAACCTTTAGTAACCTAGCGGTTCTCATCATTGAAGTCAATGGGGAGAACCGTTCATTGGCTGAGAGAGGCGGAGGCTCGCATCTCTCAGCCAATGAACGCTCAGCCCATGCAATGCTGCGGCCGCGCTGTCATTCGGGGAGTACAGTTCTTAGAGGACGGTACTTATGTCCGTGGTCTCGGGTCTTTGCGTTTTTCTTGTCTTGTGAAGATGTGGCTTCCTACATGGAGAAGAGGACGTGTACAGGTATTGTAGGGGAGTATGTGTGAGTGTAATATAGTTCTACTGTCACGATGTGTGAGTCTTATCTTTAAATATTTATTTTGCAGGTGAACTAGAAGTACCAGCGGGCCCTTAATATCTTGCATGCTGGTACTTATGGTTCTCCATATGCGGGGGAGGCTTGTTGACACCTCTAGTTCTCCTGTAAAAACCAATGTTATTTCATGCTTGCCGACTATCTGGCTGCCCCTTCCGGGAGGGAGCAGCCAGATCGGCTTTACTGGGGTGGCGTGGCCACCAAATGGGGCGGGGCCAGCCAGACTAAAAGAGTATGCGGGCGGAGCCACGTGATCGCGTCACTTTGGCCCCGCCCCCGTTACACACTGCCGATATTACAGGCAGCGTGAAGCAGGGGGCGGGGCCAAAATGACGCGATTCGACGTGAATCGCGTCACAGGCTTCCCGCTGCCGAGGATTTTACTGTAATTGCGGTGGGGGGCAGGAGGGGTTTGCAGCCGCCGGGAGACTTGCCTGCCTTCCCGGGAGGTCGGGAGTGGCACCCGATTTTCGGGAGGCTCCCGACCAAATCGGGAGGGTAGGCAAGTATGTGTTATTTATTATATTTTTATACACAATCAACCCGGCACCCAGTGGCCATTGTGCCGGGGATAACCTCAGGCTATCAGCCCAGGCCTGGGGTGCCTTCCCCAGGGGTCCCCAGCCTGGGCTGACTAGCCGTCAGGTATAATGCTTTGGCCAGGGGACTCGGTGAAAGGGTACCCCAGCTGTGGCATTACATCCCCGCTCGGTGCTGGTTGTGCGAAATACGGGGCAACACTATATCTTTTTCCCTCGTATTTTCCAAACCAGGACCAGCTCACAAAGCCCAGTGCTGGTTGTGCAAAATACAGGGGACCCCTACTTCGTTTGTCCCCCGTATTTTTCACAACCAGGACCGGCTCAGAAAAGCCCGATGCTGGTTGTGCTTTTAGGGAGGGGCCCCACATAATTTTTTAGAAAATGTAATACTTTGCCACGTTTTTACACACAGGAGCATACACAGATCTCACTGACCTGTGCATGCATGCGTGTAATTCACACCTGCTCATGCTAAAGTCGCCAGCATGAAGCAGGTCTATTATTTTGGGGATTTTATGTTTGATTGAAGTTAGAGTGTTGAAATCGAATATTAGTAAATCAGGAGTTTCTATCTTGGTCTATGTAAAAGTACCGATGTTTTGACGATATTCGATTTTGAGTGGGATTGAAATATATGTTAGATTTGACAGTCGAGTTTGCGTTTAGTAAATCTCCAAAGGCAAAATTGAATGAAAACCGAATGCAAATCGAATGTGAAATCACTCACCTTAGGGCCGAATTCAATTAGGTGCGAAAAGTCACGATCGGTGAAAAGCATTCGCAGATGTGAAGTTATCACCATATTTGCATTTTTCATGCAATCTTTCACATACTTTCTCAATGTGCGCTCTCGCTTTTCGCCCTATTCAATTGCAAAACAGGCAAAAACACATATGTGCGAAAACTGCGAATGGCGAAACTAACAAAAAGTACAGCACATTTTGAGGAAATCAGTCTGTACCCCATAAAAAGCTTAACTGATATAGGAAATCAATATAGTGTATTAATAGCTCTAATAAAAGTTTTTTTGGTTCTTGTATTGAGTTAAATGGCTGTTATATGTATATTTGCCTTAAGTGTTGAAAAATTATATAAAGCAATTTCTTTTGGAAAAAATAACAGTTGTAGGTTAATTGGGGGTACATTAAAATGGGTGCTAGTATAAATACCTCACTATAAACCCATTTTCCTACACTTATTACATTTTCACCCCAAAAATGACATCATTATTAGGGGGAATTAAGCTTTTTTTTTTTTGCCTAAATAGTCTTAGGTGGGGGTTGTCCAAAGGGTTCTGAACCAGGGCCGTATTCAGCCGATGATCAGGAATCTGTGCAGGTGCAGAACGGTTCTGCCATCTCGCACACATACTGTCAGTGAGACAGTCTGCTGCCGTTTCTGGGTGGGGATGGCGTGTTGCTGCTGTTGGGGGGGAGGGAAGAAGCCAGGATCTCCCCTCTGGTAAATATAATGTAAGGTTCATTGTCCCCGCACGATCTGGCCATTGCAGGCTAGTGGAGCATTAGCAGAGGTACACTGTCACCTCTCAGCCGGTGACAGTTCCGGGGCATCCCATCCCCCCCACGGGACCCCTCGGTTGATCAAATGTTTTTCTATATAAGCTGTTGTTGGATACACTCTCCAATAGTGCTTTTAAACAACAGGGATGGATGATTCTTTTATTGCAATACCAATACGTCTAACTGTATCCTTTTGGCTAAAATACAGATATTTAATTAGGCTGGGGTGAGTCTTTAGGAAAACAGGCCTTGCCGCCCCTAATATGAAATGAAACATAACTTTAAATGTATAGAAAATCAAAATGAGGAATTGCCCCAATATAGGCTAGATGTATGGCCTCATAAGGCGGGTATGGTAAAGCTGGGGTCACTGGGGACTGGGGCACAGAATGATCATTTGCTTATGTAAGAATAGGAGAAACAATCATAAATATCAGTTGAGGATGGTGCACGCTGCCATCTAGTGGCTACAAATAATTGCCGCAGGCTGGGATTTGACCAATAGCTTAATTCTAATGCATATTATTTACTTAAATTGTCAACACACAATAGAAGTTAAAAAGAATGTCTGAAACCATTCTGAACAGTCACTTGGGGCAATCAAATGATCGGAGAATTTGCAGGATACTTTTTTGATGCTGCCATACAATATTGTAACTTTTCAGAACAATGTCCTTTTATACAAAGCAACAGGCCCGGTTCTGAGACGTACGCAAACCCGATGGTTAGTGTACATCTCCGTTGGTGGGCTGACTGAGCATGCACCGGTGTTGCAGAAGCCGCAGCTCTGGTCTTTTGGGGGGTGGGACGGTGCGGAGATGGCCTGTGTACCCAGAAAACGGGGGAGTGTCAGACCTTAGCTTACTTAGGTGCCCGATGGTGATCCAAATATGAGTCCTCAGATGCAGCAGCAGATCACAGAAGCTGGCAGGAGGCATCTATTTACACAAGAGGCCTTCTGTGGCATTTGCATATGTAAGCATCACTGCTGCGTCCAAAGGCGTCACAGCAATGCTAACAGCGTACAAGTCTGCATCAGGCCCAATGTTGGCTTTATATTGATAAGAATTAGAGATGAGCGGGTTTGGATCTCAGAGATCCGAACCCACCCGAATCTCGGGGATCCGGGGCGAGCCGAGGGCAGCTCAGATCTCCCTGCCTGCCCCGGATCCCTGACCCGAGGCAAAACCTTGCGACCCCTCTGTCGAGTCGCGAGGTTTTGGTTTGAGCAGGCTTAACGCTGATTGGCTGAGAGAGCATCTGTCACGGCTCTCAGCCAATCAGCGTTAAGCCCATTGAAAACAGCACAAAAGAGGAAAAGAAGATGGTGCCCGCCATCCCGCACCGCCTGATACCGCCGGCACTCCCCGCTGCTGACACCGCCAGAAACCCCACTGGCAGAATCCACCGCTGCCGACACTCCTGCACTGCTGCCCAACGTACTGAGGACACCATTAGCGACCCCCACACTGCTGACACTCCCACACTGAGGACACCACCAGCACCCCTGCACTGCCGACACAGTCAGCAAACCTGCACTGAGGACACCACTGGCACCCCCGCTCTGCCGACACCCTGCATTGAGAACACCTCCGCACTGCCGACAGTCAGCAAACCTGCAATGAGGAAACCGCTAGCACCCCCGCTCTGCCGACAACACCAGTACCCTTCACTGAGAACACTGCGAGCACTGCCATTCCATGTACTGAGGACCCAGCCAGCAACCCCCGCACTGCCGACACAACCAGCAAACCTGCACTAAAGACACCGCTGGCACCCCTGCACTGTCGATACAGCCAGCAAACCTGCACTAAATACACTGCTGACACCCCCGCATTGCCGACATCACCGGTACCCTTCACTGCGGACACTTCCAGCACTGCCATTCCATGTACTGAGGACACCGTCAGCAACCCCGCTCTGCCGACACTGCTGTCACAGTAAGTACACTATTGGTGTATCCAACCCACACTGTATAACACACTGTATCCGTGTTGGAAATTAGAAACTGAACTGCCACATGTTAGTGCCACCCACTGTGTCACTTAGCTTAGTCAGCCAGCTAGCTGGATGCAACCTTTTGGCCTTAACTAGATGAAGTAAATAATATTGTGAGGTGGTCAGAATTGATTGGAAATTACTGGAAATACATGTTATTGAGGTTAATTATACTGTAGGAACAAAAATAGGCGCAGTTTATGTGATTTTAGATGTTTTTAGGATTTTTTAAGAAAACACGAACACAAAACGAAACCAATCCAGATTCAAAACCAGGGTAGATCCAGATCCAAAACCAAAACACGGGGGTCGGCGCACATTTCTAATTAGAATACTGCAAATAATAATGTATGATGCATTCATGTTATATATTGTGAAGCTTTCCCATATGCTTTCCTCTGTTGTGTGATGCAATATCCTGCTTTCTTTTAGCACAGCGCTGGAAGACTGAATCTACCCATAGCTCTCTAAGGGGTATACTTCTAAAAATGAATACTTGCGGGATATCCCAGGCTGAGAACACCCAGTTTCAAGGGCTGTCCATAATTACTAAGGGCTCTATTTATCTTTTTTTTTTTTTTTACTAAAATAATGTGAAAACTGACGTTTTTACACCCTTTTCACATTATTTTAGTTTCACTGAAATGTATTATAGGTCTTTTGGAGCAGTTTTCGTGAAAAACTACTACAAGCCCTTTAATTTGCATTTCTTTAGCAAGCAGATCGCATTTCCCATACTTGCTTTTGAGGAAACAGCTTATTGCTGATAAATGCGTCAAGTGACACACTATTCCATTGTGACATCAGCTCAGCTCTCACCACGCGTAGCAGCACTGAATCACTAACCGGTCTGCACTATACTGCCGGGAGAGAGACCCGCCGACCGACGTTCACCACAGCTCAAGCGGACGCTCTGCCCTTTGGCTCCACTTGCCGCGGATATCTTCCACCCAAAAGCCTTAGGACACTGCTGGGGAACTGGCCCATTGGGAATTCCCCCACATCCAACTTACCTGTGTTCCACCTGGAGACTGATTTATTGGCCGGCGCCCAGCGAAGATCCGATAGATCTCCTCTCCCTCGGCTCCACTTGCTGTGGCTGTCTTTCACTCAGCCGGGGATGTTGTGGAGGAGATAGCCGCTGGGATTCTCCCTCTTGATCGGGTCTGGGCCACCTCCCGATTGTAAGGTACCTTACTTATACAAACCTATTACGAACAGAGGGTCTCATTCAGACCCACTCGCGAGCGCAGGACGCTCGCAAGCGGGTCGATGTTACCCAAATGCGCATGTGCACGACGGAGGCTGCTCCGTCGTGCGCATGCGCGAGACCCGGCGAGCGACGGGGAAGCCGTTGCTCGGGGTCTCACTACAAAGGGGGCGTGCTGTCGATGGTGAGTGACAGCACGCCCCCTTTGGTGGGCGTGCCGGAGCGTGGCTGCCCAGACGAAGGCGTTCCAATGGGAACGCCTACCGTCTGGGTCAGGCCCCACTGACATCACTAGTGATGTCAGTGGAAGTGATTTTGGCTCTGATAGAGACAAAATCACTCCAGGGCTTGCGGGAGCGAGACTCTACCACTGGGTCTCGTCGCAAGCCCGATGGTCGCGATGGTCTTGACCATCGCGACCATCATCATGGACGCTCGCATAAGCTGTGGGTGGTAACTGTCATTTCTAATGCTTTTTTCACCTGCTTAGGGTTCTGATCCTTGGCATATAGAGCTGCATATATATTTTTTTATCAACTCTGGATTCATTTATACATGTTCTATATTTATTTTATTATTGTTGATTGTTTTTGAATTTGACTACTACTGTCCATTACTCACTATCAATTTTTTTTATTAAATACCTTTTATACAGTACATATCTTATCAGTTGCACTGCCTTCTTTCCTTTTCTTTTTCTCTATCAGCATTTTAGTGACTGCCTGCCAATACAGAGAGCATTATAGTGTCAGCCAGACAATACAGAGAGCAGTTTAGTGACCTCCAGACAGTACTCAGAGCATTTTTAATGGCTACCATACAATACCGCATTTTATTGACTGACATACACCACTGAAAGTTTTCTTTTGACCAGACAATATGGAGAACATTTTAGTGACCACCATATAATGCAGAGAACATCACAGCGACCACAATATAATGAAGAGAAAGTCGCTGTGACCTCCATATAATGCAGAGAGCAATGCCGTACCTGCCATATAATACACAGACCATCAGTGCCCACCACATAATGCAGAGAGTGTTGCAGTAACTGCCATATAATGCAGAGTGTAGCAGTACCTGCATATAATGCCGTGTGTCACAGTGCCCGCCATGTAATGCAGTGTTGCAGTGCCCGCCATGTAATGCAGTGTCGCAGTGTCTACCATGTAATGCAGAATGTCAGTGCCCACCATACAATACAGAGAGTCGCAGTAACCGCCATATAATGCAGAGACCATCAGTAGAAACCCACATAGAACACAGATTATATGAATACACCCTCCCACACACATATTTTGAAATGTAGCTGCAATATGTTGTAAAATAAATGATTTGACTCCTGCATCTGTACTCACCTTGTTTATTGCTCCAATAAAAAGATGTTTAAATAAAAATAAATTTGCACCCCCGTTTTACATTTTACCATTTTATACACTTTATGTTTGTATGCAATTGATATAAAAGCTTAGCTTAAAGCTAGCTGACTGGCCCCCTCACCTCTGTCAGGGACAGGCAGCTGCCAGCTCTCACTCTCTCACTTATTGTACAGCGGGTCCTTCTCCTGGCATTGCAGTGTGAGCACGTGGCGTCATCGCGTACGTTGCTTGTGTTAACTAATGGTCTACATGCTATTGCTGGCAGTGGCGCTGCTTATAACAACTTAACAAGGCAGGGAAATGATCTAGCTCTTCCCGCTAAGGTGCAGGCAATGAAATTAGGGCCTGATTTTTTTATAGAACGGCCTCCTGGCCGCTCACATAGCTGTGGAAGACCATCGCGACCATCGGGCTTGCGACGAGACCCTTGTGGTAACAGAGCCGAAATCTCTCCCACTGACATCACGAGTGTTGTCAGTGGGGCCGCCCCCAAACGGAGGCGTTCACATGGGAACGCCTCCATTTGGACAGCCACTACCCCGGCCCGCCCACCAAAGGCGAGCTGTCGACGTTGAGTGAGTGCCCGTCGCTATCCGGGTCTCGCGCATGCGCACGACCGAGCCGGCTCCATCGTGCGCATGCGCACTGGCCCACCATCGACCAGGTTGTGAGCGTACTTGCGACCGGGTCTGAATCAGGCCCTTAGTTCCGGACCAGGTGGCTGCAAATATAAATTAAATATAAATTATATTAAATTACATTTAAATTTAGGCCAGAGTTGCCTACCCTCCCGATTTTAGTGGGAGTCTCCCGATTTATAACCCACACTCCCGCTCCCCCGCAAATGCTACTGTTGCTCCCAGTTTTTCACTGCCCCCGTTAAAAATCTGGACTGTGCATGCGCGAGTCCGGAGATACCGGGGGGCGGGGCCTGCGCTGAAGACTTCATGACGCATGATGTGATGGTACCTAAGGGCCGGCCACCACGGTGCAGGGGTTATGGGTAGCGGTGGCAGCCTATCAGTGTGCGATTAGCATCTGGGTGACTGGCGGGCGGCATCAGCAGGTGACGCTGCATCATATCAGCGGGGAGCGCGGCCTCAGATCAGCGCGGGACCCGGCATTCCCAGCAGAGGTGGCAGTAATGATAGTTGGAAATTATAATAAAAACTAGTAGTGGGAACTGTGCCATGGGTACATCCATGGTGGCTGGATGATGAGTATCACAGGCATTAACTGCACTGTGAAAGGGCACTCAGTGACAGCCATCCATCCCATGGCTGTCAGTAAGTGCCCTCTCTGGGGGCAGGTAATGTCTGTGACACTCAGCACTTTCTTCCCTTTCTCCTGTCAGCATTTATTTATTTATGTTGGTCTGTGAAAATGTAGTATTCTCTTTACAGTTTACTCTGCCCTACAGTAGCCTCACAAGTACACAATGTGGCATAAATCATGTGTATTAGGTGCATACTTGCCGACATTCAGCTCCCTCCTTCCGGGAGGGGGCTGAATGTCAGCTTACAGCGGGGGGCGTGGCCGCACGTTAATGTTGTTGCGGGGCGTGGCCAGCGTGGGCCGGGGGCGTGGCCGCGAGATCGCGGCTCCGCCCCCTCTTCATAATTCCGGAGTCAACGGCATTGTAAAGCAGGGGGCGGGGCTACGATGACGCGATTCAGAGCGAATCGCGTCACCGGGCCCCCCGCTGTGGGGGTTGTGCTAGTAATTCTGCGGGGGGGTAGGGAGGGATGGCTTGCCTGCCTTCCCGGGGGACCGGGAGCGGCACCCGATAGTCGGGAGGCTCCCGGCCAAATCGGGAGGGTATGCAAGCCTGATTAGGTGGGAGCACAAGGTCCAATATGATTTTCAAATAAATTTGACCTCACCTTGCCCACAAACTTCCATATTGCTGGTACTCCCAGCACTGGGTAATTGTGTCTGTTACAGAGATGGATGCAATGGCTATATTTACACTATATTAGAGCAATTTGACATTGCGCTTTTGTATTGCGAGTCTGCATGCACAGGGAACTGATTTACAACGTTAGAGTGACAGGTAGTAAACGTATGGGGGAGGTAACGGAGTGGTCAATAAAATGCAGTGACAATAGACACACCCACAAGTGGAGCTAGACACGCCCTTTGGGCAGGGTTATGACACCCCCCAGCGGCGTGCCGTGCGAAGCACGGCACATGCTGCTACCACCTACAATCTCCCTGAAACGAGTTTTCAAAAGTAGGCAAGTATGATTTAGGCGGATCGGCAATCTGGCTAATGGGTGGTCCGGAGTATGTGCTTGTTTGGCTTTTCTTTTGTCTATGACCATTGTGTCTTATTACTAAGGATTCTGTATGGTCTGATGCATATTGGAACACTTTTGAATAGGGAACCCAAATTTATATTACTAATCCACCTAGAACTAGATTATTACAAACTACACAACTACAACTATTTATATCGGTTATGCATGCCAAGAGTTTAGTCTCAATTGAATAACCTTCAATTGTTCGGTTATTAGCCCGATATTTTTTTTCTACAATTTTAGTAGCTCTTCAGGAGGTTTCATTTTTCTAACGTAGCTTGCCCCTCAATAAAGGTTGGCGACCAATGCACTAGACGATATTTTGAACGATAACATTATCGTTTACAATATCGGCTAGTGTGAACGACCAGCGATGCGTTCTCCTGCTGGTCATTTACGATAACCCCAGTCGGCTGTACATGCAGCCCAATCTGAGGAGATCGTGAGCGATTCAATGCTGCTGAATGCAGCATGGCCCCGCTACCCTCCCTACACCCCCCTGCCGTCGTTGGCCGGCACCCCCGCCGGGCCCGCCGATGACGATATTGCCGCATACACACATTGTGTAGTGTGTATGTGGCTTTAATCTCTCCTCCATGCTTTGATAAATCCACTTCCCCCCCAAAAAATTTAATAAATAAAAAAAATGGTCACAAAAGTTTCTGCTAATACCAGGAGTGTTTTGCATTATCAGAGCCATAAAATAATCACTGAGACTATCCAGCACCTAAAGGTAAAAGTACACAATACAAACGTGTTCACACAGTAACTACTAGTAATAACCTCCTGCCTCACAAGTCACAAGACATGACGCTGCAGTACAGGTAGTAGGGAACGATGAAGCCAGAACGGCCATCTTTATTAATGTACTCTGTGTCCATGCATGGCGTCATCACGCAGAGGACGTAATATGGGCAGGATCTGTAACTGAAGGCGGAACGGCCATTTTTATTATGCTCTCTGTGTCTAGTCATTGTGTCATCACGTAAGGGACGTAGTATGGGCAGGAACTGTTAGTGAAGCCGTAACGGCCATCTTGAAGCACCAAGGAAAGATTGAGGAAGAGAGAGAGAAGATAAACCGGGGCCGGAGGAGGAGGAGAGGGCCCTGGACAGCCGAACCCACAGGAAACCATGTCTGAGACATACGGTGAGATTGTCATATCGGACTGTGTAATCTAATTAGCCATGTCTTAGTGATAGGGACTGTGGGGTGACAGGTGATGATGATCTTTCGGGGATGGAGGCTGTGGGTTGACAGGTGATGATGATCTCTCGGGGATGGAGGCTGTGGGGTGACGCGATGATGACTCAGGGATGGAGGCTGTGGGGTGGCAGTGATGAGGATGTCTCAGGGATGGAGGCTGTGGGGTGACAGTGATGAGGATGTCTCAGGGATGGAGGCTGTGGGGTGACATGTGATGATGATGCTTCAGAGTTGGAGACAGTGAGGTGATGTTCATATCTCCTGGATGTGACTGGGGTGACAGGTCACAATCTCTCAGGAATGAAGGCTGCGGGGTGACAGGTGATGCTGATGTCTCAGGGATGGAGGCTGTGGGATGACAGGTGATGCTGATGTCTCAGGGATGGAGGCTGTGGGATGATAGGTGATGCTGATGTCTCAGGGATGGAGGCTGTGGGATGACAGGTGATGCTGATGTCTCAGGGATGGAGGCTGTGGGATGACAGGTGATGCTGATGTCTCAGGGATGGAGGCTGTGGGATGACAGGTGATGCTGATGTCTCAGGGATGGAGGCTGTGGGGTACCAGGTGATGCTGATGTCTCAGGGATGGAGGCTGTGATGTGACAGGTGGTGATGTCTCAGGGATGGAGGCTGTGGGGTGACAGGTGATGCTGATGTCTCAGGGATGGAGGTTGTGAGGTGACAGGTGATGAGGATGTCTCAATGATGGATGCTGTGGGGAGACAGGTGACATTCTCAGGAATGGAGGCTGTTGGGTTACTGGTGACAATGATGTCTCAAGGATGGAGGCTGTGGGATGATAGGTGATGATGATGTTTCAGAGTTGGAGACATGTGATGTTGATATCTCATGGATGGAGACTGTGGGGTGACAGGTCACAATCTCTCAGGAATGAAGGCTGTGAGGTGACAGGTGATGGCTTAGGGATGGAGGCTGTGGGGTGACAGGTGATGATGATGTCTCAGGAATAGAGGCAGTGGGGTGACAGGTAATGCTGAGGTCTCAGGGATGGAGGCTGTGGTGTGATAGGGATGATGATGTCTCGGGGATGGAGGCTTTGGGGTGACAAGTGATGCTGATGTCTCAAGGATGAAGGCTGTGGGGTGACAGGTGATGATGTTTCAGGGATGGAGGCTTTACGGTGACAGGTGATGCTGATGTCTCAGGGATGGAGACTGGAGTGACAGGTGATGATGTCTTGGGGATGGAGGCAGTGGTGTGACAGGTGATGATGATGTTTCAGGTATGGAGGCTGTGGGGTGACAGGTGACGATGTATCAGATGGAATCGGTATAGGTGTCAGGATTTCGACGCCTATCTTTAGTCCCTTGTCGGGATGTAAGTGTCAGGATATCGGCGGGTGGGATAGTGCCCACCGGTATCCTGACTGCATCCCATATCGGACATGGAGGCTGTGGGGTGACAGATGATGATGATGTATCAGACATGCAGACTGTGGGGTGGCAAGTGATGATGTATCAGACATAGAGGCTGTGGGGTGACAGGTGATGATGTATAAGAACATGGAGGCTGTTTGGTGACATGATGATGTCTTGAGGACGGAAACTGTGGTGTTACAGGTGATGAAGACTGCGGGTTGACAATGGGGTAATGATGGTGTCTCGGGTATGGAGACTGTGGTATGATATGGATTGATGATGTTCCCTGAAGTACTTTGACCTTGAAAGGAGTGAGTGTGGTGTGATGACATTTGTGCTGTTTCAACATGTCCGTGTTTCTTCATGTGACTTCTGTGGTAAATCTGTGCGGGCAGATATTTCCTGTGTAAGAGCATGGTCTGCTGCATAATATAAACATTTCACATAAGCCCCTCCTCCGGTATGGTGACACATTTGCAGACATGAGCTGTAAGATATAATGCGGGACATTTAATAGTGGTCCTCTTTCGTGGGCGACATTTATAGAAATGTTAAACAGCTTTTATCTACAGTACTTGTCACATTTTCTGTTTAAAGGCTCTTCCCTATGCCAGGGCTGTAGTGGGTTTATGCACCCGTTTAGGTCTGAGAAATATTGCAGAGTTGGCATACTGCGAACGTAGGTGGACAAACTTTCAAATTGAATTTTTGCCTAAACACAGAGGAGGCATCCATTTTCTGGGCTAAACCAGTATGCAGGATGTCAGTATGCAGGACATCACTGAGACTCTCCCACACCAGCTATACTCAGGAGACCTGTATTAGAATTGATTGACTGCATGGGGGTTTAGCCCACAAATGGATACCACCACTGGTTAGTGACTGATGACCCACAGTGCACTGACAGAAGAGGGCTATAATACATATTGACACTGAGAAAAAAAGGGAACAATGAGTCACGGAGC
Organism: Taudactylus pleione; assembly: GCA_031769625.1. Lineage (NCBI taxonomy): Eukaryota > Metazoa > Chordata > Amphibia > Anura > Myobatrachidae > Taudactylus > Taudactylus pleione. The sequence goes on along the minus strand of JAUIMM010000506.1, from coordinate 84,026 downwards.
CTGCCCGCCCACTCCAAGGTCACACACATAGAAGGTAGCAGTGACGCATGAAGTAAATGTCGTTCACTACAGGGACGCACACAAAATGGAGCTATGAAGCATGGAGGTCTGTGCCTCCCATTGTAGGGTAACACACACAGAATGGAGCTATGAGGTATGGAGGTCAGTCCCTCCCACTGCAGGGTAACATACACAGAGTAGAGTTATGAGGCATGGAGGTCTGTCCCTTCCACTGCAGGGTGACACACACAGAATGGAGCTATGAGGTATGGCGGTCTGTCCCTCCCACTGCAGGGAGACACACATAGAATAGCGTTATGAGGCATGGAGGTCTGTCCCTCCCACTGCAGGGTGACACACACAGAATGGAGCTATGAGGCATGGAGGTCTGTCCCTCCCGCTGCAGGGTGACATACACAGAGTGGAGCTATGAGGCATGGAGGTTTGTCTTCCCACTGCAGGGTGACACACACAGAATGGAGCTATGAGACATGGAGTTCTGTCTCTCCCACTGCAGGGTGACATACACAGAGTGGAGCTATGAGGCATGGAGGTTTGTCCCTCCCACTGCAGGGTGACACACACAGAATGGAGCTATGAGACATGGAGGTCTGTCCCTCCCACTGCAGGGTGACATACACATAGTGGAGCTATGAGACATGGAGGTCTGTCCCTCCCACTGCAGGGTGACATACACAGAATGGAGCTATGAGACATGGAGGTCTGTCCCTCCCACTGCAGGGTGACATACACATAGTGGAGCTATGAGACATGGAGGTCTGTCCCTCCCACTGCAGGGTGACATACACAGAGTGGTGCTATGAGGCATGGAGGTCTGTCCCTCCCACTGCAGGGTGACACACAGAATGGAGCTATGAGGCATGGAGGTCTGTCCCTCCCGCTGCAGGGTGACACACAGAATGGAGCTATGAGACATGGAGGTCTGTCCCTCCTGCTGCAGGGTGACATACACAGAATGGAGCTATGAGGCATGGAGGTCTGTCCCTCCCACTATAGGGTGACATACACAGAGTGGTGCTATGAGGCATGGAGATCTGTCCCTCCCGCTGCAGGGTGACATACACAGAGTGGTGCTATGAGGCATGGAGGTCTGTCCCTCCTACTATAGGGTGACACACAGAATGGAGCTATGAGGCATGGAGATCTGTCCCTCCCACTGCAGGGTGACACACACAGAATGGAGCTATGAGGCATGGAGATCTCTGCAGCTTTACTTCACATGGACACAGAAGCATTTTGTGTGTCACTGATATTTCTTTGTGGTTTCAGACTTCCTGTTCAAGTTCCTTGTTATTGGCAGTGCAGGAACAGGGAAGTCCTGCCTGCTCCACCAGTTCATTGAGAGCAAATGTAAGTATTCATTCCTGGTTATGTGTGTAAAAAAAATTATTACTGCATAAAATGCCTTATATAAATAAGATATATTTATGGAGCTAGGTGTTGGCCATAAAGTTGCTCTTCCCATGTATTACCAGTAGTAATAAGGGTATATAACGGCTAATGAAGTAGATGTCTGGTAGTTTAGTATGTGTACATGTAGCTTTCATTGCATGCAGTCGCTATACAATAGTGGTGACTCCGAGCCTCACCATTCAGGTAAGTTAGAATTTATATACCTGTCCCGGCATGCAGAACGAGTGAAATGACCACCATCCCTGAGACACTCTCCTAGCCCATACCCCTCTATTACCTCCCTGTTGGCTGTATTTAAATAATGGAAACAAACAAATGCCTGCATTCACCTAATTGTTTTGCTGTCTTCCTTACAACTCTACCTAGATATTGTCCTAACAACACTCCAAGCTGTAATACGTCTACTCATCTAATACTGTTCTGCTGACACAGCTCTCCCCAGCAATTCTGCATTAATAAATCATTTGCAGTAGCAGTTGATTGTTAGCTGGCATGTCCGCTGGCTTTAGTACTATTACATGGAATCTATTGCCGCATAGAATGAGGGAGGCATGGATTAGGTCACTACTTCTGTATAGACCTGGTCCCCCCCCAAAATGTAAAAGTTAATAACAAAGCACACCGATATAATATCCCATATTCTTTGTGACATTAATGCATTTTGGACGACTGTATGTCACCCATACCATATGTCACAGGTAATGTGCGTGGTCCCAAACCACACAAGAAACTCCTCCATACCAGTTCTGAACCTACTGCCCCCAGCCATATACCCACCAACCCCAACCTTAGAATCTCTGGCCTGTGTCACAGATGTGCGCTAATGCGATGTAACTGCCAATTTGTACGCAGCGGCCGTGCGAAAATATGCAAATGTTGCTTCCACCGGGATTTGAATTGAGACGCCCTCTGGCTGCTTTGCAGATCAGTCGATTATCAAACTTCCCTATGGACGCGGAAACGGAGACACTGGAGCCATTTTTACAGCATATGGGATCACAGTCGCAGGCTGAGACGCCCCAAAAACATTTCCGACATGCCCGTGTTTGAGTCGCCACCCCCCGTTGCCGCCCACAAAAGGTTCCTGCCTGTCAATCACTTTGCGAATAAATTTGCCAAATGCGCAATGCGACTCAGTATGCGCAGATCAATAATAATCGCTCAATTGGGTAACCAGCGGCCTTGTGTCCATCTCTGAATTAGACCGTATGTATCCACCTAGCCCTATATATCCTGTAGTCATGAAATACCATCGAGAAAGAAAAAGTTTCCAAAATTCTCATAGTAATATTTTAGTTTTGGGCCTTATTACTGCATAAGACCTGTACAAAGTACACAGATTTGATCATGCTATACTTGAGAGGGGTACAGTACATTTCGTTGACATGTATCGTGTCAACATGTTTACCATGTCTACATTCAACATGTTGGCACTGATGAAATGTTGACATACTCAGAATGTTGACATACTCAGAATGTTGACAAAATAGAGTCTTCCAACCAGTGGCGGCAGAGCCGTTCAGCTCTGGCGGTGCAGCGAGATCTTGTGGGTACGGCGATGTCAGGTGATGAAGAGTTCCGGTGGTGTCATTCGGTCTAACCGTTTAGGGGGTTAGTACGATAACCCCTAACCTTCCCCCAGCCTAACTCTGCAGAATGTTTTCATTTCACATCTCGGACATTCTGGTGTCCACAAGACTGTTGACATTTTGAAAGCAGACATGGTGACTGATGTCGCCGGTTTAAGGTTGATGTGTGCTTCTGCGTTTACACGGATTGCCTATAAGTAACATTTGGAGACATCATGGAAAAGTGTATTTCCTTTCAATGTCCCCTATATTTTCTCCCTATAAACCCCCCCCCCCCTAAAAAAAAAAAAGAGAAGTTATTTATTCCAATGTGCTTCCAAATGAAAGACTGGTCTGTTCTAAAGAAAAGGCTCCACAACAATTTTTTGGACTGGCTAGAAAATGTTTCAGAAAAGAGAAAAGAATTTGAACACTTTATTCCTAACAGCAAATACATTAAATAACGTCATTGCACTGGATTACAGCAGCAATACAACCACATTAGTCAATAAGCTCTATATTCGACCTGTGAGATTTTTATTGACCGATTACCATTGGTCCGTGCTACCAACCACCAACAACCATTGGTGTCTGTTTGCTGCATGACGTGTCAGCCCAAAGCCCTAGTCCGTATATGTCATGGGAACTGGTATGATTTACCCGACTCCAGCATCCCGGCAGCGTGGAAATCCCGATCGCCTCAGGTAAGTATTAGCCAACCTAATTCTACCCCCTAACCCTAACCCTCCCTTAGGGGTGCCTAAACCTAACCCCCCCTTTACCGCTGCCTAAACCTAAGTCCCCCGGGGGGGGTGCCTAACCCCCCCTTCCCCTAGCCTAAACCTAACCTCCCAGGGGGGGGGGGGGGTGTGTGCCTAATCTCGAACCCTAATATCGGCATATCGACGCCTGTCTTTAGACCCTTACCGGGATATGACAGTCGCGAAGTCGGCTGTCGGGATTTGGTCCGCCGGCTTCCCAACTGCATAGCATTTCATGGTCCTACAATGACCAGGTGATAGAAATCACGCAGGCTGTATAAAGCAGTTATGGACTTTTGTTTGTATTACTACTGTCATCCAGTAGAATTGTTATACTCCAAGTTATTTGCTGTATTTATAGTGAATTTAGTGCTCTTTCTTGTATGGAATACTGAATTGCTTTCATTACGCTCAGCTGCCAGGAGTGCTATTTGAACAAAATTGTTCCACCTTGTAAACAGTGTTCCAGGCTCACATATAGATAGAAACAATGTTGATTTATGCACGCATGATACAAAGTAAACTTTAGCTTAATACTAAATGGATGTTTTGTAGGGCATACTACAATCCTAAAGGAGTTGGGGGGAGATGTATTCAACCTTGGAAAGTGATAAAGTACCAACCAATCAGCTCCTGTCACTTTACAGGCTGTATTTGAAACATGGCAGGAGCTGATTGGTTGGTACTTAATCTCTTGCCAAGGCTTAGTACATCTCTCCCTTGGTCTTCATGGTTTGAATAGAAGGTCTAGCATTGACTGACAGGGAAAGCAATTTAAATAGACCCATTACAATGTGTTGCTCTAGTTCGGTATAGTAATGAAAGTCATTATTTCTAAGTTTATTATATATCGTTTATTGCTTCATTTGATCTTTGCACAGATCACCAAATAATTACTACTAAGAATTTGTGACATGCAGTACACAATAATCTCTACAGCACATGGGGGTAGGTTTATCAAACTTTCTGAAAAGGAGAAGTGGAGGCGTTGCCCATATCAACCAGTCAGGTTCAACCTATTATTTATCAGTATATTCTATAAAATGATAGCTAGAATTTGATTGATTGTTATAGCAATCATCTTAACTTCTCCTTTTTAGAAGGTCTGATAAATCTCTTCCTAAATCTTAACTTGTATATTGTACACCAGAAAATTTTTAAAGAACAGTGTCTTTAGTAGGACATGCTGTATATAATCAGAGCCTAAACTGCTAGCCACCTGGAACTGTTTAATTATCTCTATGGATCAAGGTCAATATGACGTCACATAAGAGTAACATTTAATCTCTTTTAAACACATACCAATATTTTTGAGAAATCCTTTTTTTTTTTTTTTTAATAATTTTTCAGTAACTAAATGCAAGTTTCGTAACCATAAATGGATTACAGCAGTTAATCCATTAATCCAGAAAAATGATTCCCTGCTAAATTGCTAAATAGCCGCACTCCCAAAACATATGGATTGGTCATGCAGAGGCAGCAAAGTACAACCTGTCATTTGATTGTTAAACTGTGTCTACACCTGGCATTACCTGGGTGCTACACCTGGCATTACCTGGGTGCTACACCTGGCATTACCTGGGTGCTACACCTGGCATTACCTGGGTGCTGTCATCAACCATAAAAGAAGCGCTGATCTTACTTACAGGTTCTTGCCGTAAAGGAGGCTGATTACACAGGGTCATTTTGTTACTGAAGTGCTTTATTATGAAAGTTTGGAACACTGTAGACTTAGGCCACAGTTACAAGGAAACCTTCATGTATTACAAAGGGTTGGGGGCACACGTATAGCCCACCATTGTTTAGTCATCTTGCTCACAGTTACTGATCACCGTCGCATATTCTGCCTCTCTCTTTTCATCTGTTTTCTCTTTGTCTCCTAGTTAAACAAGACTCTAATCACACAATCGGTGTGGAGTTTGGTTCCAGGATTGTGAATGTTGGCGGTAAATCTGTTAAGCTGCAGATCTGGGATACAGCCGGACAGGAGAGATTTAGGTGTGTTGTGTAAGGTCTCAACCCCTGGCCCTGTCAAGTCCTTTCATAACCCCTACCCCTGCTTCCAACCAGTTTTGCAGAACACTGAACAGGCCTGTTTTCCTCATTAGTCTTCATTGAAAGGGTCTGATGCTCAGAACAGGGCATGATCCCTTCCCCAGTTCTTCTATTAGACTTCCGGGAACAATATGATTTATTTCCTTAGGCCTACCTAAACGGTGCCATTGCTCTACTGCACAGATCAAATTCTATCCTTCTCTGTCCTGTAGAGAAGGACTAACCGCCTTCCCATGCCCATCAGGGTCTGCCTCCCCCCCCCCATTCCCTCCTTCCTATCCTTGTGTCCCTCACACAAGTGAAAATAGGAGCTAGATTTAGATCATGGTGTAAATGCAGCAAACACAAGTGAGTTATGAGAATATGTGATGCTATCTTGCCTAATTTATGCCTTTCTAACAGGTCAGTCACCCGCAGTTACTATAGAGGAGCAGCAGGGGCACTGCTGGTCTACGACATTGCAAGGTGAGTTCCTGCTGCACCTGAGAGCTCAGATACAGATCTTTCCACGCAAGGAGATATCTCGGCTGTTACAGCATGTCCCTCTAGTTCTGGGCTCTCTGTGTCCTGTCAGATCCTGCCAATTATATGTGGACAAAGGCTCCTGTTAGACCTGTTTTGGGCCTTGGCGTTGCAGTTAATAATTGCTCTAAATCCAGGTTTTGGAAGCTGACATATGACACTAACATGCTGTAGTGAAGAACATATAATGTGTAGTTTATTGAGAGAACAATGCGTCAGCTCTGACTGATCTAATGAGCGCAATAAATGTCGGAATTGTCACTTTAAAAGAAAAGTCTTAAGGTAACAGACTCTTCTATAGCTGATCTTATTTTTTATTTATATATACAATTATTATTGTATTTCATCCATCCAGCTAGATAAATGCTGGGAAATAGGTGTCCACAGGTTCCATATAATTAATTGGATGGAAATAGCTGTAGAATTTAACAGTCCTTCCCCTATTTGTAGTCCCTGGGATTGCTCTATTGCTCTTACAGTCAGGGGGAGGGAAGATGTGAGTAGGAGGACCAATCACAGCGTAACTAGATAATAATGCGGTTTGACCATGTGAAAGGTGGCAGATAATTTATATACAGACTTACTAGGGAGATCCATTTACTAGCCATGTACGCGGAGTGATGTAACGGTCAGGTCAAGGAATCTCGGAGGGATGTGCAGAAAAATTAACGAAGCTTGCCTATTTTATTAAGTGATAACGTGCGCAGTCAGACACCACAGTGATGGCCGGCGGCACATCGCTAGGAATTTAATATGTTCCACTGGGCATAAACTGCATTAATTGCCCATTACAAGTGACTGATCCTGTTCGTACTATGGGCCTGGTTCAGATATGTACGTAAACCCGATGGTTTACGTACATATCCGATTTTGGTGGGTCTGCACACGTGCGGCTTACTTTCAATGGCCATTCTGAGCGGCCAAAGGTGCGACTGTGTACGCAAGCTGCTAGTGGACGTCTCAATACTGTACAAATTCTGGCGGCTGCTGCATTTGCATATTATCGCACAAGCTCTGCGTATGGAAATTGAAGCCGCGCATGCATTAGTGTGGACCTCTGAATCAGGCCGTAAGTCTTCTGCGTTTCATTATCATGTACAATGCAGGCTTTTTTTTGACGACATGCTGCACCGTGCACTTACACGCACTTGTGGTTAGCTAATACATTGTTTGATTGAGCACCGGTAGGTGACTTGGGCGTAATGGCTGGATATATGTAGATGAGTGAGTTCACACAACTCGCTTGAAACCAAGACTCAGAAGATCATGCTAGATACAGTCTGCTTTAGAGTGTATCCAACCAATTGATGGAGGTAGGATAGCCGTATATCTGACAAACAGCCTTTATGGCCTGTTTTGCACATTTAACGTCATAAAAAAAGCTTAAGGAACAATAAATAAAGAGGTTCATTGTGTTGTGACAGAACTGTGAGTAGAAATTGAGATTTTCTGGTCATGCAAAATCTACCCCTGTATCTTGTTAGGTTTTTTCCCCTTGCTGCTACGTAATGCCATGAAAGGGAGGACATAGACTCAGTGGCTTTATTATAATATATAATAATCCTACGAGGTCTGTCCCGAGTCAGAGTGTGCTCCCCCTTCTCTCCTCACCAATGACTCCCACTGCAGGGTCAGAGACGCAGAGAGAACCCTTGACCTGGCTAGTGGCATATAAAGGAAGCATTGGTGGTTCCCAGACTCTGTCATCAAGGCACCTTAACAGTCTAGGTTTTAAGGATATCTTTGCTTGAGCACAGGTGACTTATTTAATACCGAATTGATTTAACCATCTGTGCTCAACCATGAATATCCTAAAATCCTGGGCCGTTGGGAGCCACTGTCAGTGAGATTGTGTCCTCAAGTACTTACATTTAATGAGTTGGTCCATTTGGTAGCATTCCCCAACCACCACACTCTTTTCGTGGGTATATTTTCTAAAGTGCAGGTTTTTAGAAGTGGAGATGTTGCCCATAGCAACCAATCGGGTTCTACTTCTCATTTATTTAGCACCTTCTAGAAGATAATAGCTAGAATCTGATTGGTTGCTATGGGCAACATTTACACTTCTAAAAACTTGCACTTTAGTAAATATACCTCGTCATGTCATGTCATTCTAACTATAAACAACGATTGTTCTGCACAAAGAATTGTTTGGTCTTGTAGCTGTGTGTTCGGCCTTTGTTTCCACTATGTAAAGAGCGTGTAATTCCTAAATTTAAGCTACAGCTTTGAAACTTGGTGTTTTGTGTACTGATATCGTCTCTATGTCGTTCTCATAGTCGGGAGACTTACAACTCCCTGACCAACTGGTTGACTGATGCCAGGACACTGGCCAGCCCCAACATCATCATCATTTTATGCGGAAACAAGAAGGATTTGGATGCGGAACGAGAGGTGACTTTTTTAGAAGCATCACGATTTGCCCAAGAGAACGGTAAGATACCAGATAGGGAATAAAACAAAACCCGCATCATTATATGCATTATTGGCTGGATCATAAGTCACGAGGATGCAGCCTGTCCATTCACTAGGGACCAGTTCCTGATGAATGATTAGCTATGAAGTGCATCAGTCACGTGGCTGGTTCCTGGGCTGCATTACCGCGAGTATTGATTCAGCCTGCAAACTAATTGTGTTACAGATGTATGTTCGATTATCAACCCACTTTCAAACATACAAATAGTAGGGAACATTTATAAATGTAAAAAAAACCACGTGCACAATAATGTTCCCACCATCAGAAAAAAATCCACAATTCAGTGCAGAAATGGCCCGCACTTAAGCTGGGTACACACTAAACGTTGTGTATACTCAGCCATACGACCACCTTGCCGAAGGGCTGACATATCGGGCAGTCCGTACACACTGGGCGATTCGGTGCTCGACCAACCGATATGCCGGTCCTCCCGCATTAGCGCTGCATGGGATAGTCAGCTGCATCGCCTGATCTTACATAAGATCAGGCGATGAGGCTGACGACCCCACACTACACATTTTTAACGATTTGTCATTCCGATGTGTCGGAATCGGCCAAATCATTAAAGATATCGTGTAGTGTGTAGGGGCCTTTACTAAAGTCACAGTATCTGCTTTAAAAAATCTCCCACCAAACAAAACTTGCGCTGGTTAGTGGACACGTACGGGGCAAATCATTACACAGTGCTGTGCATGGACCAGTGCCATAACATTTGGGTGCAGGAAATCCACAACCAATATCTTTACTAATCTTTCCTCGCATTCCATAGAGGTGCACAGGAAAATGATCGACGATTGCCTAACCCAGTGGTTCCCAAACTTTTTTGAATCACGGCGCCCTACAGTATCAGCATTGTTTTCACGGCACCCCTAAGCCAAAAGTTTGTTATTGAGAAATTCAGAAATAAATGTAGTAAAGTGAAGTAAATTGTGCTACCTGTCATCCTTAGGCTCAGTTATGTGGTGATGGACAGGTTTGCGCTTCTGCTTGTCCACATATTTACATTACAGTGAACATAAATCATTTTATTTTGTGCTGGACCACCATCCTGAGGCACCCGTGCAAGTGTCTTTAGGCACCCCAGGGTGCCACGGCGCACAGTTTGGGAACCACTGGCCTTACCTACATAGTAAATGGTACAGATGTGTCCTCATACACCTAGCCTCAATAAGCAGCGAAAGACTCCTGGCACGAGTGAGTTGCCAGGTCCCGCGCTACTCGACTTGTGCCAAGTGTCTTTTTTACCCGAAAATGCGCCGAGTTGAAAACTGATGCGACAAACAGCCTCAGGAGACTGCACTGATTCATTTAATCTGTGGGTCTCATTCAGACCCGCTCGCAAGCGCAGGACGCTCGCAAGCGGGTCGATGGTACCCAAATGTGCATGCGCACGACGGAGGGAGCTCCGTCGTGCGCATGCGCGAGACCCGGCGAGCGACGGGGTAGCCGTCGCTCGGGGTCTCGCACCAAAGGGGGCGTGCTGTCGATGGTGAGTGACAGCACGCCCCCTTTGGTGGGCGTGCTGGGGGCGTGGCTGCCACACGGAGGCGTTCCCATGGGAACGCCTACCGTCTGGGGCCGGACTCACTGACATCACAAGTGATGTCAGTGGGAGTGATTTTGGCTCTGATTAGAGCCAAAATCACTCCAGGGCTTGCGGCAGCGAGACCCTACCGCAGGGTCTCGTCGCAAGCCCGATGGTCGCGATGGTCTTGACCATCGCGACCATCATCATGAACGCTCACATAAGCTGTGGGTGGTTACCCACAGCTCTGCGAGCGTCCAAGAGGCCGCTCCAAGTTTAGGTAGGAGGGCCCTGATTCAGAGCGAGCGGTCTGGTCAGAGCGTCCGGGTCTGAATCAGGCCCTGTATACGAAGCACAATGGACCTTGGTGTGGAAGAATGCCGTGGCTGCAGCATCGTAGCACTTTGTACACAGGTTCAGACTCGGTCGCACACACATTTACAAGTTTTGTATATCAAAATGACCAGCGCAGTCTCCTGAAGCGGTTTGTCATATCTGCGCGCAACTAACGCCGCGTACACACTAGACAATAAAAGTGAACGATAACGATATAGTTCAACAATATCTCATTCATATCGTCTGGTGTGTATGGTCTGAACGGCCAACGATGCGCACTCCCGCAGGTCGTTAACGATATCCCCAGTCGGCTGTACATGCAGCCCAATCTGAGGATATCTTGAGCGATGCCGTACTGCCGAATGCAGCATGGTCCCGCTCCCCCCAACCCGTCGGCATCGGCAGGTGTGTATAGAGTTGGATGGAACCTGGCGCGCTGAGAGGGGCTGTTTGGCGAGACTGCAGCAGTAGTGTATGAGGACACATCTGTAATGTGCGCAGCTGGACCTCGCAGTGATGTCTATCAACATATTGCTCTCAACTGAACGTCCTTCATGGTATGGTCTTGTCTTCAGCTGTCAGGAATATGGTGATAGATTTTAAAGTTCATGAGGGAATTGTAGTTTATAGGCTCTATTGATAAACGAGACCTTACTCAGGGTAAATAAAATCCCTGACCTATGGATTTGCAAACAATTACAAGAAACTGACCATCCAGTAATTATGTAACTCCTAAATGCTGGGTCTGTACAGTGAGCAGATCTCTCCTTTACAGGAAGTATATTTAAGACTTATAGGCACAATTTTGTACTGTTCCCAGTAAGCTGTTTAATTACCATATAAAAAATGTTCTTTATGAATGTTTCTTCCTTTTCCAGAGCTGATGTTTTTGGAAACTAGCGCTCTAACTGGAGAGAACGTGGAGGAAGCTTTCTTGAAATGTGCCCGGACGATTTTAAGTAAAATAGAATCAGGTAGGAGTTATTGTTACTGGCGTGTCACATGACACCCACCGGCATGCTACATATATGTATGATTTGGCGGTATACAACTGTAAAGCTGTGTACAAACGATGTGTACCGGAACGATATGGCGGCTGACATATCCTATCCTGGGTACACATTGGAACGATGTAATGACCAACGGCCGTCCTTCATTAACATGTATGGAGCTGCAAATTATATCGTCAGAAGTGATGTACAGCACATCAAATCTGATGACATTGCTTGCGACCACGGGAGAGCGCATATCGTGAATACACACTGCACGATATGTCACTACGATTTGCCCAAATTGTAACGACATAGGGCCTGATTCAGACCCACTCGCGAGCGGCTGTCCGCTCGCAAGTGGGTCGATGTTATGCACTGAGCATGCGCACGACGGAGGGAGCTCCGTCGTGCGCATGCGCCAGACGCGACGAGCGAAGGAAAGTCCTTCGCTCGTTGTGTCCGATCAAAGGGGGCGTGCTGTCAATGTTGATTGACAGCACGCCCCCTTTGGTGGGCGTGCCGGGGGCGTGCCTCCCTGACGGGGGCGTTCCCACGGGAACGCCTCCCGTCAGAAGCCGGCCCACTGACATCACTAGTGATGTCAGTGGGAGTGATTTTGGCTCTGATAGAGCCAAAATCACTCCGGAGCTTGCGGTTGAAAACCTCAACCGCAGGCTCCGGCTCGCAATTTCGATGGTCTCGACCATCGCGGCCATCAAAAAGCACGCTCGTATAGCCTGTGGGTGGTGACCCACAGCTATACGAGCGTCCAGGAGGACGCTCCATGAAAATGGAGCCCGGCCCTCATTCAGAGCGTACGGCTCTGAATGAGGGCCATTGTCTCAGTGTGTACCCAGCTTAACAGTTGTTTGAAAAGAAAATAGATTCTGTTATAACTTGTGCTACACATCTAACTCAGGTGAGACTCTACCAGATGATAAATACATGGTAGCAGGCCAGGATCCAACACAAACGGCTGTCTAGACCTTGGCAATAGCTACACCCCATACCAGTCGCTTGTATGCAGTTGCAGCAGCCGTTTTGTGGATTGAACCAATATATTCAGCCTATCTGTTAGGAGCTAGTGAGCTTTGTCAGGAACGGTAAGATAGAAATATGAAGTATATATAGTGGTACAGTTTATGTATTATAAAGGCACAAATGTCTCAGATCTGCTGTTGTCCTCCTCCTGTACAGACCTCTTTGTCTCTTTGATCAGGAATCTAGGGTAACTGAATGAATGATGTACTCAGTTACAGGAGCATATCCTCACTACTACTGGTAATCCAGACGCATCTCTTTATTAAAACCTATGTTTCTTACATCTAATTTTCTCTTGTGGTTCCTCAGGGGAGCTGGATCCGGAGAGGATGGGATCTGGAATCCAGTATGGAGAAGCCTCCCCGCGACACACAAGACACACGCATGGAACGCAGCTGCAGAACAGACAGCAGTGCAACTGTTAAGGAAGCGAGCTAGGTAAATAGCAGGTTATGAATGCCATGGTAACTAAGTGCTCGTTCTGCTTCTGAACCACAAAGATAAGGTAACACTGAGGCAAAAATTATTGTTAGGGAAAATTTCCGATGAAAGAGGGTCTCCCATATTACCCCTTGTAGTGCCACCAGTGCAGGATTCACGGTGCTGTCTGTTCATCACGTAGGATGCCATCACAGTAAATAATGCGAGCCACAGTGTAGGCCTTTGGTGAGCCGGGAGGTTCATGGTTTACCTGTAAATATTGGTTGGGTGTCTTCCTGAACATCGGATCGTTAATTACTTGAACAAGGTGTTTGGGTTAAAGTCACTCTCATGAGCTGACTCCAGTTCTGGCTCTCAGCTTGCAGCCATGGCCGTGCTTCTTGTAAGGCTGTTGTGGCATGACACAATTCTTGCTAGTTTTTTTTATAAGTTATGTTTTTATCTGGTTAGCTTGTTCCCCATGTTCCTCTCTCACATGACTAGCTTGTGGCCTGCCTCAGCTTTTGCCTGGCTAGCATGTTGCCCCGACTCTGTTCTAGCATGTTTCCCTGGCTCTGCTCTCGTTTGGCTATCATGATGCCACGGCTCTGCTTTTGTCTACTCTTGACTGGCTAGCCTGTTGCTACAGCCCTGCTCTCACTTGGCTATCATGTTGCCCAGGCTCTGATCTCGCTCTGCTCTCAACTGACTGTCGTGTTGCCCTGGGTCTGCTCTCAACTGACTAGCTTGTTGCCCCGGCTCTGCTATCAACTAACGTGTTGCCACGGCTCTGCTCTCGACTGGCTAGTGTGTTGCCACGGCTCTGCTCTCGACTGGCTAGTGTGTTGCCACGGCTCTGCTTTCGACTGGCTAGTGTGTTGCCACGGCTCTGCTCTCGACTGGCTAGTGTGTTGCCACGGCTCTGCTCTCGACTGGCTAGCGTGTTATTGTGTGTGTGTGTCTCATTTGTTTATGTGCATGGAAGGGATGGGTAAATTGGGGTGTTGCAAGGAAACTGCGTTATTGGGAGACTGTCTGGTGTATGTGATGTTTAGTGTGAATGGGTAGCGTATGGGCAGAACATAGGGTAGTGATTTGGAGGATATAGAGGGATAGTTGGAGATGGAGGCTGTTGCATGGAGTAGTGAAGACTTAGATGGAGGGTATGGATGGAACAATTGGGTATGGAGGCTGTTACATGGGGTAGTGAGCAGTTAGTATGAGGGTATGGATGGGGAAGTTGGGGATGGAGACTTTTACATTGGATAGTGAACAGTTATTTGGAGAGTATAGATGGAGAAGTTGTGAATAGAGGCTATTACATGGGGTAGTAGAGAGTTATTTGTAGGGTATAGATGGAGAAGTTGTGAATAGAGGCTATTACATGGGGTAGTAGAGAGTTATTTGTAGGGTATAGATGGAGAAGTTGTGAATAGAGGCTATTACATGGGGTAGTAGAGATTTATTTGTAGGGTATAGATGGAGAAGTTGTGAATAGAGGCTATTACATGGGGTAGTAGAGAGTTATTTGTAGGGTATAGATGGAGAAGTTGTGAATAGAGACTATAACATGGGGTAGTAGAGAGTTATTTGTAGGGTATAGATGGAGAAGTGAATAGAGGCTATTACATGGGGTAGTAGAGAGTTATTTGTAGGGTATAGATGGAGAAGTTATGAATAGAGGCTATTACATGGGGTAGAAGTTGGGAATGGCGGCTTATACACTAGATAGTAGTGTGTTTATATGTTAGTGTGTGGGTTTGTATGGGTTAGTAGGATATGGGTGGGCGGAACATGGAGTACTGGAGGGTTATTGGAAAGGTGTGTCTGGGCTAAGCAAAGGGGAGTATTACATGGGGTAATGAAGAGAGATTCGGAAGTTTTGTGTAGGGTAAATGTAGGGGTTACATGTGGTACAGAAGGGGGAAGGGGGCCTTGTATTGAATTAATATGAATATTGTGTTTTTCTCTCTACAGAAACTTGTCAATGACTATTTTGTCTAGAAGGAGAACCACTTTTCTTCACATCCCCCAGGATTAGACTGCACGGACCCCTGACTTGCACTTGCACCCATCCTATATGAAGGATACCCTACTTGTCTCTTCCTATGGCCTTGTGTTTAGAAGCCCCCTATGACGGCCTGGCTCCTGATACGGCTCTTAACGCACCCTAAATGTTGGAGATCCCACAGCCAGAATGTATCTGCCACATACCTCCTCCCAGGTGGAGGAACAGCCAAAAAATGTGATGAATGATTCTGCCATCTACAGTGCCAGAGGAGCTCCATCCTTCCGTCCATGGCAGGGGGCTGACCACTCTTTGCCTCAGAGTACCATACTCATTATCTTTGTCCCACAATGCTTTGCTGCTCAACAAATGTAGCGTTTTCTGTGCTGTCATTTAATAACTTTATTCATCCTGGGAGACTACAGAACCGCTCCAAAGTAGCCCTTCACCTTCCCCTAAAGGTCCCAGTCCTGCTTTGCACACCACCCAGGCTGGCAAACGGTTAATTTATATATACATTACAGCCATATCTGTTCTGTCTCTTTTTTTTTTTTGTAGATTACTCAAAAAG
Organism: Taudactylus pleione; assembly: GCA_031769625.1. Lineage (NCBI taxonomy): Eukaryota > Metazoa > Chordata > Amphibia > Anura > Myobatrachidae > Taudactylus > Taudactylus pleione. The sequence continues at coordinate 68,317 of JAUIMM010000506.1, read as the reverse complement.
TTCACTTCAAAATTTTTTTTCTCTATTTTTTTTTTTTAATGACAAAAATGATAACTATAGATTCAACACCTTCCATAAGCCATTATACCGTTTTTTTCTTTTATTTTAAGGTTCACAGTAGAAGCGACTGGTGTGATCTGTGTGAGAAATGTCATTTAAATAGTTATGCCTGGGATGGAAGCAAGACAACGTAATATACATTTATCTGTGCGTGTTATAAATACATCATGTATTAAATAAAACATATGTATTATTTATCCAGACTGAACCCTGAACTGGGCATTTATTTGAAAGTCCCCTGGTGCTGAGCGACTGCGTGGGGAGGTGCCAATCTCTGCTGAATCTGCCCATTCTATTTTGCATACAGCAAATAACTTTTTTCCCTAGTGCAGTTTAGAAAATGACAGTAAACATGCGAATGGCTGCAGCAAGAATTCATGGTTGCACCATTCAATGCAATAAAGTGCGCTCCATCTGTAGATTGCCTGTAGTGTATCAGGATTGGTGGCAGGAAAGAAGGGAGACATGCTGTAGATATATGCTATAGGATGAAGCGTTTTTGGAAGACATACTGTACCCAGCGTGATGCACAGATAATGTTTATATTCTATTGTTGTATAAATTTAGTCTTTCTAAGACGGATCCGCAACTGGAGCTATCGGCACCTCAGGATCCAGGCAGAGGTGGCAAGGTGCCCAAGTGATGGAAGAGCATTTAACAATCACAACCAATATCATTATCGTGTAATGTAACTTCCATCTAAGCAATGGGGAACAATAGGGGGCTGACAGCGGCAAATGTGTATATTTGCACAGCGCAAGGCTACCCTGTAGCCAACAGCTGCTTCTGATACTATACTGAATCAGAGTGCGTTGGTACAACTGGAAGAAAGAATAGCAGTTATGTATAGGGTTAATGTATATTCAGGAGAGTGTGATTACAGGTGTTATCGCATATTTATGTTACCGATATCACTGACATTTTACCGGGATGTAGTTATTATCCTGGCGCTCAGAATGTCAGTGCCGGCATCCCGACAGTAAGTATTGGGGTTAGGGGATGGGTTAGGGTTAGGCACTAGGGGGAGGGTTAAGTATAGGCTGTGGGGAAGAGGGGGAGGAGGATAGGTTTAGGCACTAGAGCACAGGTTCTCAAATTCGGTCCTCAGGAACCCACACAGTGCATATTTTCCAGGTCTTCTCACAGAACCACAAGTGATATAATTAGCTCCACCTGTGGATCTTTTAAAATGTGTCAGTGAATAATGACTACACCTGTGCACCTGCTGGGTGACCTGGAAAATGTGACCTGTGTGGGGTCCTGAGGACTGAGTTTGAGATCCTGTGCACTAGAGGGTAGGGGAAGGAGAGTATACTTACCTCCTTCTGTCGGGATTGTGACCCTGACGGGATGCTGGCGTCAGGATTCCGAGCACAGGCATCCCGTTCCCAACCCATTTTACCAATTCACAAAAAGCCACAAAGTACATGTGGGATGTAGCCCCATCTTATTTCTCTAAGGCAGAGTTACCCAAACTCCGCTATTACACTCCAGGTTTTAAGGATAATCCATACTTGAGCTCAGGTACCTCTAACCATTTGATTTAACCATCTGGAATCCTTAAAACCTGGACTGTAATGGCTGAGTTTTTTAAACTCTGACCCTGATTCAGAGCCGGACGTTCTTTCAGAGCGCTCTCTCTGAATCGGGGTGGCATTTTTTTTTTTCAGAGCTGGCCTCCTGGCTGCTCGCTAAGCTGCGAGCGGCCTGGTGATGGTCGAGACCATCGGGCTTACGACGAGACCCTTGTGGTAGGGTCTCGTCCATCGCAAGCTCCAGTGAGCTTCCGGCTCTAATAGAGCCGGAAGCTCAGTACTGAGGCCGCCCCCAAACGCCTCCGTTTGGCCAGCCACCCCCCTGCCCGCCTCCAAAACGGGGCGAGCTGTCCGTCACAATCGACAGCCACCCCGTTTTGGTGCGAGACCTGTAGCGACGGAGCACCAGTCGCTGGCCGGGTCTCGTGCATGCGCAGTGGGGGAGCATCGACTCGTTTGCGAGTGCTGTGCACTCGCGAGCGGATCTGACTCAGGCCCTCTGCTCTAAAGGATAGACAGTGTTATTGCAATGTTTAATTAATACTTCATCCCTGTTACTTGTTTTTTTTTTTTTTTTAACGGAGCCACTAAATTCTGAGAGATGCGGAATCACTTTATAATAAAAACATTGATGCTATAATATAGGTGCAAACTCCTGTCATTTATATATGCATAAAGAGTGAACTCTGATGTCATCACTTGGGTTTTTTTTTTTTTTTAAATTGTGTATTAAAAGACTAAAGCCTCACTTAGAAATCACTGCAGATTATATGAAAGCACTTAGCCTGCAGCCTGTATGTGGTCATGGAACTTCTAATATCATTATAATTTACCGCATAGGACACATTATAACATTTGTAAAAAGATTCTGTCATTTAAATAAACAAATCCCTTATTTGTATATTAATATAAACTTTTTTTTTTTTTAGCTCATATTCTTTTACACAAAAGATCTGTCATTTCCTAACAATGTCTCTCTGTGTGTAGCTAAATGGATTCACTCTGATCATATTGTGTAAAAACAAACAGGATGGAAGTGGTTTATTTGTACTACAACAGGAAATTATCACTGGGTGTTTTGTTAGTTCATTATTTGCTTTGTGTTCTAATTATCCAGGGAGATTTTATTTTGGAAATGTGAAATTGGGATCCTCTCAGTGATCCGTCCAAACTCTGCCCAGAAATGACTAGTTTTTGATAAAGCTCCACACATTTTCAGATAACCTCTGTCCCTTTTGATGTCTGAAGATCAGACTGTCCCACTGAGACCAGAACAGCTGGGAGCTATGTCTAGTGGAGGTAGCCATTTTGCGGCTTGAACCAAAATGGCAGCATAGAATCGAATAGCAAAAAACCTACAGGTCCATATGGTCTGCTGTGTGGTTTTTTTTGGGGGGTGAGGGATATTTTATTGTATTTTCTTCTTCCTCCACTAGGGGGCACAGGGATTACACTGTGGCAGTGGTTCCCAAACTGTGCACCGTGGCACCCTGGGGTGCCTCAGGACACTTGCAGAGGTGCCTCAGGTTTATGGTCCAACACCAAATAAAATTATTTATGGTCAATGTAATGTAAATATGTGGACAAACAGAAGCGCAAACCTGTCCACCACCACATAACTACACCGAATGATGACAGGTACAGTAAGCACAATTTACTTCACTTAACTAGTTTTACATTTTCTTCTGAGCTTTTGGCTTAGGGGTGCCGTGAAAACAATGCTGATACTCTAGGGCGCTGAGATTCAAAAAAGTTTGGGAACCACTGCACTGGGGCATAGCCTGGAGAGGAGAGTCTGGGTACCAAATACTTAATTGAAAATTCCCACAAGCCCAGGCTTCTCGGCCTTTTGGCTAGGATCAAGTGTAGTATCTGGGGGCCATATATTAAATGGAATTTTAGAACAGGGAGATGGAAGAAGAGCTTGCTCTGTCCACTCCACGTATTGACCTGGCATTGCAGTACTACCAGGATCGGTGCAGGTCTCCTCCCCCAATGGAGGTTAGCTCTTCCTTGTTCGGGGGATATACTTTTTGGACCTGAATTTAGACAAAATTGTGTCTACACTGGTGGCATCTAAGTCTGCTTTCTTGCCTTCAGTGGCTCCGCCCAGATCTGAGACATTTGCTTCTTATTCCTTTTGTCCGCAGGGCAGAGCCAGAGGTCAGCCGTTTTCCAGAAGCCAAGGTTCTTCCTCCAAGAGTGCCAAGCAGGGGCGTTTTAAGAGAGGAGGGGGCCTGTGTTCATTCACCGTCTGGGGCCCCCTCCACTCTCCCTGGCGGCTGGCAGCAGACTTTACACGTCTGAACGCCGACCGCGGCATCAGTAGACTTTGGGCACTAGAGTGTGCCCAGAGTCTACTGTGCATGCGCAGTTTGCCGGGGTAATGGCGCAGCCGCCATTTTCCTGGCGATTTCTTCACTGTGCATGCGCAAAACGCTGGAAAAATGGCTGCGACTGCCATTTTCTGGTGTTTTATGCAGGGCTGAGACACCTGATGCGGGACCTCGGAGAAGTAAGTATTAGATAATATGGGTGCACCCATTATAGATAGGCGCCAAGCTCTGAGGTAAGCAACCTTGGTCCAGTCGTCGTGATGCCAATTCAGTGCACAAACCTGACGCATGACGGGGTGGGCCTCCACTCTTTGGCTGTGTGGATGCAGACCACAAGAGATTCCTGTGTCAGAGGCGTCGCTATCACCTTTTTTCCCCTTTTCGTGTGATGCCCTGGGGATGATCCTTGGCTGGAATTTTTTGGGGTGCCTTGCTTCTCGGAACCCCTTAATGTTAGGGACACTGGTATAGAGGAGCCTTGACATCGGCCCAGTGCTTATTCATATATTTGCAAATGTATGTAAACCAATACCTCTGAATTTCTATTATCATGTAGGATTCAAGTATTTTTGATTTATCTGAAGTGTGCTGGGGGGCAATTTTCTTTTTTCTGTGTTCAGAGGCGTCGTGTCCCAGGACTATATTATTTATTTTCAGAAGTAACCGCCAACCTGTTTTTTCTCCACAGGTCTTCCCGCAAAGCTAGGAAAGGCAGTAGCTCAGGAGGAGTCTATTGTTCCCTCCTGGCCTGCAAAGTAATCATTCCCGTCCCTCCGTCGCTGAGAGGGCTAGGTTTCTGTGCCAATCTTTTTCTGGTCCAAAAGCTAGACTGCTCATTTCGGCCCAATCTCAACTTAAAGCACCTGAACAGGTTCCTCCGGATACCCAGATTCTGCATGGAGTACCTGCGTTCCATTCTGACTCCGGAGCCGGGGGACTTTATGGCGTTGTTGGATAACCAGGATGCCTATTAACATATTCCCATCCGTGCCAGCTTCCAACGATTCCTCAGGTTTGCGGTATGGATCAGACACCAGTTTCAGGCTTTACCCTTTGGCCTCTCATGTGTTCACGAAGGTCATGGCAGGGCACCTTTGTAGCAGGGGCATCCACATCTTAACTTTCCTCGATGACCTGCTTCTCCTGGCCCAGTTTCCGATAATTCTCAGGGATCACATCCACCTGACTGTGGAATTGCTGCAGTGACACAGGTGGATTATCAATTGGCAGAAATCCACCTTGACTCCTCAGGAGATGCTCCACTTGGGAGCATTGTTATGGTGGCCATACACAGTGAGATTCAAAAGTTGGTAAGATAAGTTGTACGATTTCCCTTGAAATTATCCCTTAAGATACTGGGCGATTTGTTTTGAAAATGCAACGATTTCACATAAGGCTGCAAATCATACACGATAGGTTGAGGTCTCTCTGCAAAACCATCTGATCTGCGATCCAACTAGATGACGGCAGAGATGTGCATCGAGGCCGCAGAAGACCCAAAATACAACTATTTTCATAAGATTGGTCTGTCCAACCTGTAAAAACTGCCCAAATCGTGTGATCAATTCTGTGTATGGCCAGCATTAGACTCCAGGACTAAGCAAGTCTTGCTCAAAGTATACAAGATATTGAGCCTTCCTGGGCCACCATTGGGTGTCCATACACTCCTGTATGCAGACCCTGGGGTCTCTGGTCTCCGACATTGTGGAGTACAGACAGTTCCACTCCCAGCTTCTCCAGCTGGTCAGTCTGGCACGATGGAACAGAATCAACAGAATCTCAGGGTTCAGACATTGAGAGGCTGACTTTCATTATTTCCCATGAAGTTTGACTCTTCCTCCTGTGGTGGCTCCACCTGGACAAGGGCCGTCCCTTTGGCATCCAGAACTGGGTCTTACCACAGATGCAAGTCTTTTGGGGGTGGGATGGTGGTAACGTGTCAAAAAATCTTCCAGGGTCGATGCACATTTCCAGAAAGCCAGCTGTCCATAAATGTCCTGGAGCTCCGGGCTGTCTACAAGACTACTGATTCAGAGCCGCTCGCTGCTGGCAGGCGCTCGCTCTGATTTTTTTTTTTTGTCTCCGGCCGCCCACAGCTTTGTGCGAGCGGGCTGGAGACCGTTGCAATTATGACGACCATCAGGCTTGCGACGAGACCCAGGGGTAGGGTCTATCTGCCGCAAGCCCGAGGGGACTTCCTGCTCTAATAGATGCCCTCCTACAAATGCCAGGCGTTCCTAAGGGAACACCTGCGTTTGTCCGGCCACCCCCCCCTACCTGCCCACATAACGGGGCGAGCTGTCAATCAACATCGACAGTCGCCCCGTCTTGTTGCGAGCCCCGTAGCGACTGAACTTCAGTCGCTCAGCGGGGCTCGCGCACGCTGGACGCGGCGCGTGCGCAGTGGGCAACCATCATGCCGCTTGCGAGCGTCTTTTCTCCAGGGACGTCCTTTTAGGGTACGATCAGAAAACGCGACCATGGTCGTCTGCATAACCATCAGGGCGGCACTCGCAGCAGCGGTGCCATGAAGAAGGTCGGCTGCTTTCTCTGTTGGGTGTAGCGTCATCTTCCAGCTCTGTCCATGGTCTTCATCCCTGGAGTTCAAAAACAGACAAATCTCAGGTGCACAACTCCAAATTATTACTAATATATAAATGCAATAGAATTTTGCAATCAATAGAGGTTTTTAGCATAATCTTGGCCAAGGTTATGGGCCTACCCACCACATCCAGGTAACCTCTTTAGGATAGGTCCCTAACATACTAGGATTCAAATCCAGAGCGCAGGACACCCCCAAACTGGCCCAGCTAAGCCACCCCAGGGCACCGCCATAGTAAGAAAAGTGCAGTGTAAAAGAGATAGTTAAGAGCAGCCACAGCTGCATATAAAGAATGAAAATAAAAAAGTGAGGTACATGTATAATAAACAAACAGTGAAGGGTTAAAATGTGTTATAAAAGAAAAATGTGTTATAATGCGGTGCCCTGAAACAGATCAACCAAGGCAATCCAGGGGGACCCACGCCCCAAAAATGAACCAAAGTTGCACTACAGTATATAAAACTTGTAGGACTTACCTAGAATTTTATATACTCTGGGGGGGTCCTGGGCTGGACGTAGTTTTGGGGTGCTCTGCACCCCGGACGTGAACCGTTTAGTGTAGGGACTGCTAGTGACAGAGAAGCCTTGACGAGGCCTAGCAGCATCCCATGTATTTGCAAATGCATGCAACTAATATCTCTGAAATTCTATTACCATATAGTGTTCATATATTGTTGCTAGTATAATTCAGTGTGCTGAGGAACAATAGGGGGTTAAACCCCCCTCTCTTTTCTACTTGGTATGACCCCTCCCTTTCATGCACCTGAAAAAAGTACTACCTGATTGATTGAGCAGCTGCCATTTTTTGTTTGTGGTTATGAGATGCATGAATGAGCCAGCATTAGCAGGGCATGTAGTGCTAGTTGGAGTTCCCAGGGGTGACTCCCAGGTAAGCTGGCTCTCAATTCGGATGCATTTATGTATGTGCCTTTATCATGAGGCCTTACATTTGCCAAAAATATATATGTGCCTTTATTATGAGGCTTTAATTGGCATACATTACATTTGGGGTGAGCGTTTGGGCGTAGGGCCGCCGAGGCTGCTCTGGCTGGGCCTCCTAAGGGCATCACCACTTAATACACATAGTTACTTTTCACATCACCTTTTATGTTTGTTTATTATTCATGTAATTTTTCACATATATTTTTACCCCTTAACACTTAGTAATTATTTGCACAATACTATACTTTACACTGCACTGTCACTCTTTTTCCATTTTTCGTGTGATGCCCTGGGGGGGTCCTGGGCTGGACGTAGTTTTGGGGTGCTCTGCACCCCGGACGTGAACCGTTTAGTGTAGGGACTGCTAGTGACAGAGAAGCCTTGACGAGGCCTAGCAGCCTCCCATGTATTTGCAAATGCATGCAACTAATATCTCTGAAATTCTATTACCATATAGTGTTCATATATTGTAAATAAGTTTTCGGTCACTGTCACTCCAAAGGGCAGGCGCGCACGGAGCAGGGGTTTCTGAGTACCCAGAAACCCCCCTGATCACCAAGTGTAGTGCAGACCGCAGTAAGAGCGGTCCGCAATACACACTAACATAAACACTAACAAACACACCGCCGCCGGCCCGGCACGGATAGTACACTCGTACTACCCAGCGGCGGTGTGTTTATTTTAGCAACCAATGAGAGTCAGACAGACTCTCACTGGCTGCTGCATCCATGTATCGAGCCGACTGGAGCTCACTCATGAGCTCTGCCTTCTGACTCCCTCCGCAGCGGGTGGGGGGGGCCCTCTCCCATAATGCATATACACTAAATAGGGGGGTGGTCGCTACTGGGGGCACTGTATAGAGGGGGTGGCCGCTACTGGAGGCACTGAATAGGGGAATGGCCCATTCTGGGGGCACTGTATATGAGGACTACTACTTGGGACACTATATAAGGGGGACTAATACTGTGGGGACTACTACTGTGGGCACTACATAAGGGACTCTCCTGGGGGGACTACTACTGGGGGCACTAAATAAAGGGCACTGCATAGGGGGGACTACTACGGGGGGCACTATATAAGGGGCACTGCAAAGGGGGGACTACTGGGGGCACTATATAACTGGCATATAATGGGGGCTACTACTGGGGGCACTACATAATGGGGACTACTACTGGGGGCACTATATAAGGGGCACTGCAAAGGGAGACTACTACTGGGGCACTGTATAAGGGGCACTACTGGTGGTACTGCATAGAGGGGACTACTACTGGGGGCACTATATAAGAGGCACTGCATAGGGGGGACTACTACTAGGGGCACTACTGGGGCACTGCAAAGGGGAAACTACTACTGGGGGCACTATATAAGGGGCACTGCATAGGGGGTACTACTGGGGCCACTTCTTAAGGGGGACTACAAATGGGGGACCACTACTGGGGGGGAGAGGGGTCTTTAATAAATCAGGCTGGCTGTAATTATTTGCCTGCTGCATTCATGTTTTTTAGGTGATGTGTGTGTATGTGTGTACCCCGTCATAGGCTGAGTGGTATATTTTACTGTAGTGGTCCTAAATCCTGTGTAAGCTGTTTCTATCTATCTATCTATCTATCTATCTATCTATCTATCTATCTATCTATCTATCTATCTATCTATCTGTCTGTCTGTCTGTCTGTCTGTCTGTCTATCTATTTGTGGCTAGATGTCTTTTCTTTGGTTCAGTAACCAAGGATTTGGAAACCCCCCCTTTCAAAATCCTGCGTTTGCCACTGAAGTGTGTCCTCATGTTCAAGGAATCCCCTTCAATTTTTAATTAGACGCCTTGATAAAAATAAGCTACATCCGCTGATCAGACATTTTTATTGCAGAGTAAAAAAAATAAATCACTAGATTTGTTTGAAATTGTTTCCAAATAGCAAATCCATGCCTTGTATTTTATATCTTCTAATAGTCCAAATTTTTGTTTCAAGGAAACTCCATACATTTTCCCGCGAATCCCAGGCCTGTAATTACAAAGCTTAATACTTTAACCACATTTGCCAGTCCCCAGTCACCTGGATTATAGCTGACAGCAGTGATTGGTTACACTCATGGCTGTAAAAAAGGGTGCATGACCGGTGCTGCCACCCAGGGTCAAGAGCATGGGGGTGGCACGGTTGGCACCCTTTTTCAGGTTGTTGGAAATGCAACCCGCATCTTATAAAGGTGCAGGTTCAATCTTTTGAAATTGCCCGGCACCCATATTCCTGCTCCTGGCGCTTGCTCTGATGTCACATGGGGCAGAGAGTGCCAGCCCAGGGTGCTTCTGCTGTGCCCTGCTATGGCACTTGTTACTCAATGGGGCAGACTAAATAGACATCGGTTTTTAAAGCCGCTGACAATCAGCATCCAATAGATTTTAAACGGCAATTGTAATATATGCTAAAGTAGTCCTGTTTAGCATTAATTACTATTGCCATTTGAAATCCATCGGTCTGCGGCTTTAAAAAACAAAGTTTAGTAAATCTGGCCCAATGTCTTTTCTGTTGTAGATATATCTGTGTTTACAGTAGTGTCGCTTTCCCTTTAGCTATTTCCAGCATATCCGCTCACTTCTGTTTTAGTCTTACTTCCCTTTTTTTTTTCTTTTTCTTTCTAATGTGTCTAAAGAATTTTTGTCACCTACTCCACTAATTTGCAAAGTTTTATTCTGTTTCAATATATTTTAGCGTCTTTTACACTACGTAGCTTTATATGTGCCCTACCCCCACCTCTGATTGGGTCTATCTATTTGTATTATATGTTGCTTTCTAAAGCTGGGCATACACGGCCAGATAAAATGCCTACCAGACCGACAGACATTTTATCTGGCAGTCTGCCAGCCGCAGATGTCCGCGGCGCATTTGGGATGAAATCCCGGCTGCCGCATGGCCGGCAGTTCGATTCCCGGCAGCAGCAGCCTGACAAAAGAGCAGAGCCCGGCAGCGGAAGCCCGACAGCGCTGGAAATCCCGATCTTCCCTAAGGTAAGTAAAAACTAACCTAACCAACCCCCCTAACCCTCCTTAGGGCTGCCTAACCCTAACCCCCCCCAAGTGCCTAACCCTAACCTCCCCCCTCTAAGTGCCTAACCCTGACCCCCTCTTCCCCGCTGCCTAACCCTAAGTCCCCCCCGGGGGTGCCTAACCCTAACCCTCCCTCCCCCTAGCCTAACCCCTAGCCTAACCCTAACCCTCCCGTAGGGGTGCCTAACCCTAAGTCCCCCCTGGGTGCCCTAAACCTAACCCGCCCCTCCCCCCCGGCTGTTCGTTCGGGAGGCCGGGTGCCTGTCTCCCGGCGTCGGGAAAATTACAGGCGTCTAGATTTTAGACGCCTGTCATTTAACCCTAGCTGGGATTGAGGATTAGGGAAGCCGTCGGTCGGTGTTGTGGCCGCTGGCTTCCTAAACGTATCCCGTCCACGGCATACACTGTGAGATTTCTCACAGTGTATCAGCCCGACATCTGCGCTCTGCCCCAGGGGGAGGAGACCTTTCTCTGTTCCTTCCATGGGAAGGAACACAGGAAATGTCTGTGTGTTGGCCGCGGCTGGGCATACACTGCCCGATGCGGCCGACAGTTTACTGCTAAATAATGCATCGGGCGGGCATGCTGGACAATCCGGCATGCCCAACCGAGCAATATTTAACCCTCGGTCGCCCCCCAACATGCTACAATTATAGGGGCGATCCATGGATATCAGGCGGATCGCCTCGATAATTATAGCGTGTATGGCCAGCTTTAGCGTTTGTAAGAGTTGCCATTGCTGGCTTCCTCTTCCTTTTATTAATGTATCTGGCACAAAGTTCTGTTGCATATAATAATGCATGTTTTAGTTTATTAAACTGTTCCTATACATCCCAGCCAGTGTGTTGAAGATTCACATACATTTATTCTCATTTGACTAAAGTCAGAGTTTGATTTACAGCTGCCTGTATGTCAAGTGATAAACACTGATGATTCTCAGGCCCAAGTTTTGTCCTATTGGAACATAGGGCTTCATTCAGAGCCGCTCGTAAGCGGCCGCTCGTTCGTTCCGAGACATGGTTGCACATCTGCGCATGCGTACGGGTTGTAATACGCATGCGCGAACCAGTCAGTGCGGGCGAAAATCGTGTGCTCACAAAATAGCGAATGCCTGCTAATTTGAGTGACAGGATGAGGCGTATGTGGGTGGTAACAGGGGAAGGTGCTTGAAAACGGGGAGTGGAAATCAGAACGCAGGTGTGCCTAAAGGTCAAAACGGGCGTTTTAAGGGTGTGCATAATTAACAAAGCAGCGTCATCAACCACGTCAGTTGGGTGTCTTTTAGCCAGAACTGCTCGCATGATTGCGGTAGGAAAAACCAACCACAAAAATAGCGAGCAGTTCATACGCTGTTCAATGTACTCGATTAATCTAATAAATAGCGGACATGACGTATGATGCGAGCGGCCAGGGGGCATATTTTTCAAAATAACGACCGCATGTTTTGTTCGTTCGTTCAGACATAGAGGCGTCAACAGACCGCAAAGAGCGAACGGTTAATTTAAATAGCCACCCCCTTTTTCTGAACGAGCGAGCGCAAATAGCGTCCGGCTCTGAATCAGACCCATAATGCTATGGGGTAAATGTAATAGCCTGCGAGTTGTAGACACCCATAACTTTTCCACAATTTGGCTTTAAGTCTTAATTTTTGCAATTTAAATTATTGCAGCTCTAACTCAAGCAGCTGAATCACCGAAACTTGAGGGTGCCTGCAGGCTATAAAATTATTAGCCCCTATGTCTCCATTTGTGGAATATCAATCTAGGTTTGCTTCCTTTTTGTCTCTGTTCCATAACCAATTGCTTGAGTTATCCCCACCCAGGGACGTAGAGAGCCCAGCCGGGCCTAGGTTAAGAGGTGTGGCCTAATCGCAGGAGGTGGGGCCACACCCCCTTGAGCTGTGAGCTTCTCAGCCCGGCGCAAAGCCAGAGGGGGGCGTGATCAGTGTGATCGCTCCCCTCAACAGGCATAGGAGACTGCTGCTGCTGCTCAGCAGCTGCGAGCAGTCTCCCACTGCAGCCCAGCACATTGCTCTGTGGGTGGGAGGAGTGAGGGAGGGAGGTGGAGAGCAGTGCCGGACCCGGGCCCCCGTCGGGGCCCCTCTAGCAAACCTGGGCCCGGTTAATAGTAGCAAAGGAGGGAGGGGCCATGCACTCCAGCCTTTGCCATACCCCTTTTATGCACATTAGTGTAGTTCCTTGCTGGAGATCCATCCCTAGAGACCCCCCAAGGCTCCCTACTTATTCCCGTATAAAGCAGAACGTGGAGCAATGGAGGAGGTCAGTGTGCCCCCTTCAGGACTGGCACCCGGAGGTGACCGCCTTCCATTGCACCCTGCATTTACGTCCCTGCTCAGTGATCTATTCTGCTTCCTAGTACCCAATTGCAATATGTTGTATCAGCAGTGCCCTGTATTAAAGCTATATAAGTTATTGTTAATAAATAATTCAAGTTGATTTTATCTCATCCTTTATCTATAAAGCAACTATCCCTCCCTTTTTTCCTACTCTTTATTTTCTAAACAGGTAATAACTGTCCTAGGTGGAGAAGCATCAAACCTTGGAGAGAGATAATGTACCAACCAGTAGAAAAATTAGTTAGCAGCTGATTGGTTAATACTTTATCTCTCTCCAAGGTTTGATACATCTCCCCTCCCCCGGTCATGGTTGTTATTGTACCATGATTCAGTAATTACTTTGGGATCTAAACTATTTTAATCTTTATGACAATTCACCCTATGAGATCATTAAGGACGAGTAGCTGCTCTATCAGACCTCAGAACAGCTGCCCCCTCTGGGCCTGAGTCAAGTGGATCTGTCCTCACAGATTCGAAAAGCGATTTTTTTTAACATACAGTGCATACGCAGAAGCAATTTTACGCATTTTTGCATACCTATGATCAATTCATGTCAGATGGTTCTGCCGGATCTCGCTTTGCTTTGAAATGGACTGAAACTGGATGGCAACACGAAAGAGATCTGTCTGATGGGAGTGTCGTGGGGGTGTGGCTAAAGTTCTGTGTGATTGAGTCATGAATACGGAGAAGATGGCTGTAAAATTAGTGATCTTCTGGGCTTCCTGCTTGAAGACGTTCGGTTTCTTACATTGGCTTAAGATAGTGAATCAGGCTTCTGGGGCTTCACCCAAGAACAGTCACTCTGTAGCCAACTCAGAATCAGGCCCTCTACATGCAAGGGTGGGTTAAACAGTTGGAGGGGGAACAAAGAAGGAGACAAGGTGGGTAGAAGGAAGGCGTGAGAGCCGTTAAGAGGTTAGCTGGTAGGCTTTAGTGAAAAGGTGGGTCAAAGGGAAAATGTAAAAAGCTGGGGAGACTGGAAGAACGTTGGACTGTGCGAGAGAGTACATTACAGCGGTAGGGGGTGCTGCGGGATAAATCTTAGAGGCGGACATGGAAGTGAGTTGAGGTGAGGTGGCAGTCGGAGGAGGATCGGAGAGGGCAGGAGGGAGTGTGGACAGAGATGAGGCTGGAGATGTGGGTGGGGGAGGAGTGATTAAATGCTTTCTATGTAAAGACGGGGAGTTTGAATTTTATTCTGAAGGTGATAGGTTGCCAGCAAAAGAGGTTGAGGTAGGGATGACCGTCGGTGGGGTGTCCATTGATGGTTATCATTGATGAGTCTATCGGTGATTACCATTCATGGCACAAAAACCATCTATGGTGAACCATTGATGATTTGAACCCTGGATGGCCACCACTGCTGGGGGCATGGCGGGCCAATCAAAAATGGGGATGGGGCTAAGCTCCATCAAGGAAAAAAAAACATAGGGTCCAACCACCATCCATCGAGTGTTAACCATTGATTGCTAACTATCGATGGTTGATAGCCATCCCTAGGTTGAGGAGGGGGTGCCAGATACTGTGGCAAGATCACCTTGATAAAGACTATGAGAGTCGAAACGCGTTGGTGGTGTGGTGTTTTTTTCCTTGGACAGTTTCAAGCCATGTACTAGCAACGGGTACTATGGGGTGAGAATATTGGGCCCTATAATTTCACTTTATACAAATGCCGGCTGTCTCTTAAGATCTGTACTGGCAAATTTTATTCTCACTAATTTTTGGCATTCGCTTAAATAAAAATCCTTATTTATATTATTGGATTTGAGTGAAAGTATATCCATGAAAAGGAAATTCCAAGACACCTAAAGAAACCTTTATGGGAATACACAGAAATCAATATATGTAAACATACATGTGAGTTTAATTTGATTGCACATTATGAGCACGAGGTGTTTTTCCTGACTGATCGTATGGATATGAAGCTTTAAAGATACCATTATATGTATTAAACATCTGGGTAGATGTAAGCATTGATGTGAGCATTACGAATATTTGGCTGTACCTGACACACTAGGTGTTTTTCTGGATGGACCTGACTACACACAGTATAAGGCTGTTTCTGTTTGGATTCTGGACTTCTCTTAAATAGAACTATAAGGTTTAAACTTACTACACTATACGATTTTTTTGTCTCTTTTTGTTTTCATTTCCTTGGAGAGAATTTTTTTCTGACAATTGGAAAACAAGAACATTTACTTGGAACAAGAGAAAGAGGGTAATATTAAGCCCGATGCATAATACACTACTGTATAAGTTATATTATTCCTTCCGTGGAGCGCAAATTTCTGTTTGATTTTTTATATTGTGTATTTTTCCATTTTTTGATAACATTGGTAGATTTTCCAATTGATCCTTTTCTCCGCAAAGGTCTGACTTTATTGTTTACCGTGGCACATGAGTAGAGATGACAGCTGGCATTTGTCCAGCCCGGCGCTGGTTGCCATACCTATCCATGTGCCGGATCCCTCACCTAATCCGGCACTTTGTCAGTATGTACTGGAGCTGACAACAGGGCCGCCAGGTAACGCACATGCTGCAATTTCATTAAGGGGTCTATTTACTAAGCAGTGTTATGAGACAGAGTGAAAAGTGATAAGAAAGTGATAAGGTGCCAGCAAATCAGCTCCCAACTACCATCTCACAGGCTGTGTGTGAAAAATGACAGTTGGGAGCTGATTGGCTGGTACCTTATCACTATTCTTATCACTTTTCACTCTGTCTCCTAACACTGCTTAGTAAATAGACCCCTAATTCTGAGAGCACATAGTAAATTCAGACATACCCATGTGTGCTTCATATGTGCCCGGTTTTATATAAATGACCCGAGGTCTGTGTCTGCATCAGGCACCTTTCACTGTCCCTGAAGCCCACTCCCTCCTGCATCCAACAGGTTAAACAGGCCACCATCATTGGGTCATTTGTCTGAACCATGTGGCTGAACCCTTGGCCCGGTCAGGGTCAATAATCTCACACGTACACACACACACACGCATGTGTTTTCCTAAGAATTCCATAATGGGTCTTTCGCGTGACAGCTCCTGGTCTTCCTGGGAGGAAAAGGGAGGGGTGTTGAGGGGAAAAATAGGGCAGGAAGTTTTGGTGAGAAGTTTGTTTCCTCTGGCCCGTCTGCATCTTCCAAAACATGAGGCTGCGGTGTAAGCAGCCAGTGTCTGTGTGTAAATGTGTGTGTATGTGTGTGTATACTCCTCGTCACTGCTTGTTTTCCTGCTGGCTGATGGGGGAGATTGATTGGGGGCTGAGATTTCTCATTACACTGGCTGTGTAAAATGACCTGTCTCTATCTCAGAGTATACATGTTCACTGCCAGGGCTTCCTTTTAGTGTGTGACTATTATAAATATCACAGTACAGTTACAAAACTATCCAGCCAGATTGAGGAAACTTCTGGATACATAAAGAGCCACAATAACGGATGTAAGCGGGAATAATGTTCCCAGTGGAAGGGACAGTGACCCTTTAAAGACCTGACGATTTCTAAGAACAGGTGAAAATTATCCTGTTGTTCCAGTTTTCTCAGTAATTATGGGGGGGATGTACCAAGCCTTGGAGAGAGATAATTTGGAGATGTTGCCCAAAGCAACCAATCAGCTTCTTACTGTCATTTATCTAGCACAGTCTTTGAAATGACAGTGAGAAGCTGATTGGTTGCTTTATCTATCTCCAAGGATTGATACATCTCCCCCATTAGGTGATCTGCAGAGTTCAAATCCTGACAGCGGCAGTCCAACATGGGTGAAAATCCAGACTGCACTAAGGTAAGTATAAACTAACTTAACCCCCCCCCTAACCCTCCCTTAAGGGTGCCTAACCCTAACCTCCCACCCCAGTGCCTAACCCTAATCCCCCCTCTAAGTGCCTAAATCTAACCCACCCTTCCCCGCTGCCTAAACCTAAATCTACCGGGGGGATACCTAACCCTAACCTCCGGGGGGGTGCCTAACCTTAACCCCCCCTTCCCCTAGCCTAACCCTAACCTCCGGGGGGGTGCCTAACCTTAACCCCCACTTCCCCTAGCCTAACCCGAGCCTAACCATAACCTCCGGGGGGGTGCCTAACCCTATGTCCCCCCTGGGAGCCCCCTAAAATAACCCTCCCCCCGCGGGACTGTCCGCGTCTGGCACCCGGCTTACCTTCGATCGGTAAGCCGGGTGTCGGGCTCCCGGCATAGGTAAAATGACAGGCGTTGGGATTTCGACGCCTGTCATTTAGCCCTTGCCGGGATTAGACAGTCGGGAAGCCGGCGGTTGGGATTCCGTCCATCGGCTTCCCGACTACTTCCCTGTATCAGATCTTCTGAAGAGGGCAAGTGGAGAAATTACCCATAGCAATCAATCAGTTGCTACCTATCATTATATAGAATGTATTAAGCCGCCCATACACAGTGCGATATGCACATGGCGACGCAACTGTGCAATTAGGTGTCTGACCGCCCGATATGCCTGCACCCCTCTCCCCTACTAGCACAGCGCTGCATTGGATCGTACATCGCATCCCCAGATCAAATGAACATGCAGTAAGATCTGGAGGTACGATGTATGACCCCATGGGTGCACGCTCTGGGCCTGATACAGACCCGCTCGCGAGCGCTGAGCGCTCGCAAGTGGGTCAATGTTGCCCGCATGCGCACGACGAAGGCGGCCCCGACGTGTGCGCATGCGCGAGACCCGAATAATGACAGCCAAGCCGTCGTTAAGGGTCTCGCACCAAAGGGGCGTGCTGTCGATGGTAATTGACAGCACGCCCACTTTGGTGGGCGTGGCAGCCCAGACGGAGGCGTTCCCATGGGAACGCCTACCGTCTGGGGCCGGCCCCACTGACATCACTAGTGATGTCAGTGGGAGTGCTTTTGGCTCTGATAGAGCCAAAAGCACTCCAGGGCTTGCGGCAGCGAGACCCTACCGCAAGGATCTCGTCGCAAGCCCGATGGTCGCGATGGTCTTGACCATCGCGACCATCATTTTGGCCGCTCGCTATAGCTGTGGGTGGCCACCCACAGCTATGTGAGCGGCCAGGAGGCCGCTCCAAAAAGGAGGAGGGACGGTCCTGAATCAGAGCGAGCGCTCTGTCAGAGCATCCGGCTCTGAATCAGGGCCTCTGTCCGATATCATACCCATACACGGTACGATATAGCAATGATATCATACAAATCCGTAGGATCGGCTGCTATATCACACCGTGTATGGGCACCTTTATATTTAGATAAATTATAGCTACAAAGTGATAACAGAAATAAATTGCTAAACCAGAATGGGACAATGGCTTGTTCACTGTCCTACTCTTTCCTCTAAGGATCTCCTGCGTTTCATTAATATTCCCTGCAAACTTTTGTCTTCCAGTATAGACAAAAAGCTGACACAGAAAAGGCTGAGATGTTTTTTTTTAATGAAAACTACATTTTGTGGTGGAAACCCCTAGAAATAACCAGCACTTTGTTTCATCTCAATCCATCAAGTTAAAGCTGAGCAATAACAAAAACTAAATTTATTGGCATCATCAATACAAAAGATAGGTGTGGCATCATGCGGGCAGCTGGTAAGTGTGGGGAGAGGTGCTTTGGGATCGCGTTCACTTAGCTAGTATAGGCGGGATGTAGTTTGGCCGCCGGTCTCAATACCGACATCCAAATTCAGACAAGGGATTTAAGATAGGCGTCGAAATACCGACGCCTATCTTAATCCCGACGCCGGACCGAACGAAGTAAGTCCCGGGTGCCCTTAGCGTTAGCCTGGGGGGGGGGGGAGGGGAGGTTAGATTTAGGGAGCGTATTGGGGTTAGGTTTTCTATTTGGGGGGGAGGTTAGGGTTAGGCAACCCTAGGGGGGATGGTTAGGGCTAGGCACACCCGGGGGGGGGGGTTAGGGTTAGACACCACCCCCGGGAGGGTTAGGTTTAGGGAGCGGTAAGGGGAGGTTAGGCACCCCCGGGGGGAGGTTAGGCACTAGGGGGGAGGTTAGGGTTAGGCTACACTAAGAGAGGGTTGGGGGGGGGGAGAGGGATAGGTATAGGATACTTGCCTGCCTTGTTGGGATCTTCTCCCTTCGGGCTGCCGGCGTAGGGATATGAACCGGCAGCTATTCTGCTGCCGGGACTTAAGTTCATACCCATTCCATGTCTACCTAGCAGTCTGTGCACAGGGCATATAGGGGTATATTTACTAAAGTGTTACCTAAAGAAAATTATTATAAAATAACTCTAGATGCATTATTGGACTCCTGTCTGAAATGGCCTGCTTAAAATGCAATAAAACACACTATTGTTATAATTTGACAAATATGTTGTTAGAGACTGACACCCCTTAAACCCCTTTCGGACTAAGGGCTGGGAAATTGTCTATCAACTCAGCAAATTCCGGGGTCCTTGCCAGACCCTGGTAAAGAGCAGAGTCAAGGACCCAGGACTTTGTCTGCATCCGCACATAGCAAAAACACAGGGCGATGCGCGTTCATGTGCAAAACCCCCGGTTTTTGCTCTATGAGTGAAAGGGGTACTATCAACATTTAGAGGAGAGGTTGCTGATGTGGGTACTGCTGGGTACACTATACACTTACCAATCGTCTGCCTGATGTGTTGATGTCACATATGGGCGGGCACTCACCAACAGGCCCATGCCATACACACCAGCAGATACACCGATATGTCTGAATATAGATCGGCCATCTGCTGTGCTGCACAGCCAATGCAATATGTCTGTGAACGACATCACGCTTGCGATATATCGGCCATTTGATTGACATCCCTCTGAAGAAATCCCAATAGGGAAGAAACGCGTTAGAGCTTTTTGGAGATATTTTACACAGCACCTACTGGTTATCCGCAGCCAACTTGTTCCTCTGCACTATATACCCTCTCTGCTCAAGGACGGAGAAGGAGATTGGGAGCTCCGCTATTATACCAAACCTTCCAGCCGGTGCCTCGACACTGTTCGTTATCCCTGCAACAGGACTGAGACAGAGATCGGGAGTACCGCTAACTACATCGGATCACTCCAGCTAGAAGTCTCTGCTCTGCATACTCTCCCTGGAAGAAGACAGTAACGGTAACCGGGAGACACATATAGCACTCCATCCGGTGGTTCCTTTCATTGGAAGACGGAGGTGAAAAGAATTGTCTTTTTTATTCTGACAGCCTTAACAGTTGCCATATATACCATTCATCTTGATACCGAACATCTGATATCGCTTTACAAATAACATCATGGGCAAGTATATTATACATCTTTCTCCATTATAAATCCTGGAATACCATAACCAATTTAGCAACATTCTTGCTTTTATAGCTACATTCATATGGAACATTGGGCCTGATTCAGAGCCGGACGCTCTGACCAGAGCGCTCGCTCTGAATCAGGGCCGGCCTACCTAAAATTGGAGCGGCCTCTTGGACGCTCGCATAGCTGTGGGTTACCACCCACAGCTTATGCGAGCGTCCATGATGATCGCGATGTTCAAGACCATCGTGACCATCGGGCTTGCGACGAGACCCTTGCAGTAGGGTCTCGTTTCCGCAAGCCCTGGAGTGATTTTGGCTCTATCAGAGCCAAAATCACTCCCACTGACATCACTAGTGATGTCAGTGGGGCCGGACCCAGACGGAAGGCGTTCCCATCTGGGCAGCCACGCCCCCGGCACGCCCACCAAAGGGGGCGTGCTGTCAATCACCATCGACCATCATTCAATTTGAGGACTTTCCACCTACTTCGCCTGTTTTGTAGGTGGAAAAGTATTGCACGCGTGCCCGCTTTACCCCGTATTCCATTTGAAAGTATGCGAAAACGGGACCCAACGAAACTTAAACAGACGGAAAGTACTGTCAGATTTGGGGAAATCAGCCTGACACCCCCCAAAAGATGCACTGACATGGGGGTTCCCTATGTTACCCCCCAGTTTGGCTTGTTGAAGGTATTTGGTGTTTTTAAACGGGCTCAATAGCTGCTAAATAGCGATTTTCTATACGTGATGCAGAAGAGTATTAAGGAGTTTTTTTTCCAGAAAGTAAGTTATCTCATCAAATTTGGGGTACTTGAAATAGGGGTGAGCATATTTAAAAGTTGCTAAAGTGAACTTGAAAAAAATCATGAAAAATCCACCTGCCGCAAACACCTGCAATCAAAAAAACACTTGGGGCATACTTGGGGACCCCCCCAGAGTCAAGTTCCCTAGTTTTTAACTTTGTCCCCCAACATTTTTTTTTCGCCCCCAAAATTAAAGTGATATTTTGGGGTGTCCTTAAGTGTTTTTTTTTTTTTGACACAGATTACCTTTGGGGGACTGTCTGAAGGCTGCATGGGGGTTCCCGCAACGTTGCACCCAAAAACCCCAATTCTGCAATTTTTTCCGCCTCCCATTCATAGGCGAAACTTTTCTGCCTATTACATTGCATTGACTTTCTGCCTAGGCGGAAAGTCTTTCAAATTGAATACGGGGTAAAAGCCAAACAGGTGAAAATGACGTCATCGGGAAATAGTTTCCGCCGAAAACACGCGGAAACGGACTTTTCGCCTCAAATCGAATACGGCCCTTGATGTGCGTTCACGTGCATCAACCCGGGATTTTTATGTCGGTGTAAAAGGGGTATAAATTGGGGAGTAACAAACTTTAATTGTACCTGATGAAATAAAGGTAAATTTGTATAACCAGTAAAGGTGCAAATGTAAATATGGCAATTTACTACTAGTGCACAAATTATACCTCCGCCCACGCCCATCAGCCAGTTAGCAGAAAATACCTAATTTAAAAGTGCATTGATGATAAATAGTAAATACATAAGTGTAATTACAAAGATTATTGCATATTTTTAAGATATCCACCACTTTCAGGACCTCATTCAGAGTCGGTCGAACCGGCCGCACGGTCGTACGCCACTGATGTTCGCTATACTGCGCATGCGTAAAGTTCGCAATGCGCGTGCGCAAACTAGCCGCTATGATCAGAAATTTCTCTCTCCTTGAACACAGCCAGGTTGGTAGTTTGAGTGACAGATTGAGGCGTTTGTGGGTGGTAACAGGGGAAGGTGCTTGAAAACGGGGGAGTGGAGAACCGGACGCAGGTGTGCCTAATTATGCGAATGGCGTTTTATGGGAGTGCATACGGATTATGGGAGGGCATAATTAACAAAGTAGCGTCATGGCACATGTGACATGGGAGGTTTTTACACTGACATGATCGTAGAGCTTAAGAGAGGGTATGGTCAACCTTAAGATCTATGACCAGTTCTGATGGTCTCGATTAATCCTTATATGCCCGGAGATGACGTGTAAGGCGTACAAGAAGGGGGCGTATTTTTTTGTATTCCGGCCGCTTCCTCCCCTTGGTCGGCCAGCTACCGATCCGAACTTAGAGACGCAACTTGCGAGGGAATCATTTACATATCTGGCCCCTTTTCCCGTACGACCGTGCAGACGCTTCGACCGACTCTGAATGAGGTCCTCAATGCGTCTTTTCCAATCAAATGGTCCAAACTCTAACGCTGGATTCACACCACCCCAGAGGTTCTCAAACTCTGCCATTATGGTCCATGTTTTAAGGATAGCCATGCTTGAGTCCAGATGGTTGAGTCTGGGAACCTCTGCACTAGACAATATACTGTTTATACAGCCGATGAACAATATATTGTCCCAACCAGTTTTGGCCCCAGGGGTGTGGCTGCAGCGCAGTCCAAAATTCAAATCTTGGAAGCACACCAACTGCCATTTAAAATGCCGCCAAACATGGATGGCTGGGACTCACTGGCAGTTGGTGTGGCTCCCATATATAAATTTTGGACTGCGCTGACAATGGGCCCAATTCAATTAGTTTCGCAACCGCAATACTTTTTCACCTGCTGGACATCTCGCCTACATTGCGTATTTTAACCGCGGAAACTTTTGGGGCGCGTACCCGCGATTCGCCCTATTAAATTCCAAAACACGTGAAAACGGAGATACGCGGTCAGAACAAGCGAAAAGTGGTGTCAGAATCGGGTAAATCAGCCTTTACCCCCCAAAAAGATGCAAAAACTTTGGGGATCAATGTAGTAGTGCTCGATTAGCCCTAAGGAAACAGTTTGGGGAAGTTAAGTTTCCCCAATTGCCACTAATTAGCGTATTTGCACAAGTGGTGAAGAATGGTATAAAGCAGCATTTTTGGGAGAAAATAAGTACTCCTGTAAAATTAGGGGTACTTGAAAATGGGTGCAAGCATATTTAAAAGTTGCTAAAGTGAAGTTATAACAAATGTAAAAAACGCACCTTCAGCAAACACCTGCAATCAAATAAACACCTCCCCCATACTTGCAGACCCCCCAAAAGTCTATTTCGATACTTTTTATTGTTTGTACCCCCACTTTTCACTTTTTTGCCACCTTTTTCAAAGTGCTTTTTTGGGGTCTTCCTCACTTTTTTTTTTAACGCAGTTATCCTTTGGGGGGCTGTCCCAAGGGAGCAGAGTGGTTTCCCCACCTTTGCACCCCACAATAGCGATTTTGTACTTTTTTTTTACACCTATTCATAGGCAAATCTATTTCGCCTATTACATCGCATTGCGTTTTCACGTACGTGAAAAGTGTTTGCAATTGAATACGGAGGTAAGTTTCCGCCTGGCGAAAAGTCGCAATCGGCGATACTTTTTTGCGAAAAACGGCTTTTCGTGTCTAATTGAATACGGCCCAATGTCATCATTTACCCCTTTTGACACGTTGCCTGTCTACAGTATCACATGATGAGGGTATAATCTTACCTGTATACAATAGTTATGCAGACAATGAAAGTATATTTAATTTCCTCTATATAGAAGTTATAGGGGTATAGGTGTATGTTGCCAGTCCCAATAATAATGAAACCTTATTTGCTGGAATGTGATATCCCTCCGCCGCCTCAGCGCGGAATGACTCAGGTCACATATGCGCACCAGGCCAGACAGGCATCGGTAAGCATCACTGCTACTTCGGTAGCAGTACAACTGATTGCGGGGACAGCTGGTTTTCAGAGCAGCTGTCCCTGCATTGGAGTAATACTAAATTGCTCTGGTAATTAAGAATGCACCGCCGCAACGCGCGGTGAGTTAGATACTTCATTATTGAGAGATGTCCGGTCCCCAATGATGAATAGGAACCATAGTATCACATGATGAGAGTATAATCTTACCTCTTTATAACAGTTATGCAGTCACACTACAAAAGTATCATTTCTAATTCTCTATATAGGAGTTACAGGGTCTGATTCTGAGGTGGGAGTAAAGCAAAAAAAAAAGGCCAAGTACCTGTACACCTGGGCAAACCATATTGCAATTTAAAGAGTGCAAATACGTGTATATTGTTTTCCATGCAGGGTAAATACTGTCTGCATTCGCAGTTATTTCACTGACTGGGAGCAGGGGTGCCGAGAGGGGGGGGGAGCGGGTACAGATTACCCGGGCCCGGGCTTCCTGAGGGGACCGGCGGGGGGCCCGGGACCGGCGCCGCTCCCCCTCCCTCACAGCAGCCCAGCACACAGCGTGTGCTGAGCTGCAGTGGAGACTGCTCGTGGCTACTGAGGAGCAGCCACAGCAGTCTCCTATACCTGTGGGGGGGAGCGATCACACTGATCGCGCCCCCCTGGCTTTGAGCAGGGCTGAGGGGGCACAGAGCGCCCCCCTCCCCAGCGCGCTGCATTTCTTCTTTTTTTTCCGGAAAGGGGGCATGGCCACGCCTCCCGTGATTAGGCCACGCCCCCTATTACCCAGGCCCGCCGCAGCTCTCAGCGGGCCTGACTCGGAGTAGCTATAAGAAGTGATCACTGATTGGTAGTGGCTATAGGAATTTATCACTGATTGGAAGTAGCTAGAAGGCGGCGATTAAATCGATCTAAAGTGATGGGAGATTGGTGTGTGTGTCTGATAGAGCCAAAATCACTCCTGGCCTTGCGGTTGAAAAACCCAACCGCAGGCTTTTGCTCGCAGTTTCGATGGTCGCGATGGTCAAGACCATCGCGAGCATCCTTTTGCACGCTCGTATATGCTGTGGGTGGTGACCCACAGCTATACGAGCGTCCAGGAGGACGCTCCATATTAATGGAGGTGGGCCCTGATTCAGAGCGAGCGCTCTGGTCAGAGCGTCCGGCTCTGAATCAGGGCCCTTGTTCATTTGAATACAAGGAGTAAACAATGATGCTGATCTTGCCTATATATAGAAGTTATAGAATCATGTGATGATTTTACTTGTATATATTGTGTTTAGAAACACATTATTGGTCATATTTATCAATATTATTTTTACTAAAATAATGTGAAAATGGGTGTTTTCACACTCACATTACTTTAGTATCACTTAAATGTATGAAAGGGCATTTAGAGGAGAATTTGCATTTAAATTAGCATTTTTTTTATTAAGCAGATCGCATTTCCCATACTTGTAATGGCAAATGCGATCTGCCTCAAATTTACTACTATTCAAAAGTAAAAAAAATACAAGAGGTACTAGGAAGCATTCTCGTACAAGTGGCTGTCTTCACTGTGTGCAAAATACACTCTGGGGTCTATTCAGCATTGATTTTTTACATAAAAACTACAGAAATTATGATTTCCGTATTTTTTATGTAAATCTTTTATTCAGCAATCGGATAATGGAAAAGATAACGCAATTATCTTCTCCATTAATTCCCATCTTGCAGAGTACCGCACTGTAGGGATCAGCCATTGATCTCTACAGTGCTTTAACACTTTTTGCTATTCAGCAAAGCAAAAAGCGTTAAATCACTCGAAAAATATTTCCTTTACATAACGCCATTTCAGAACGGCGTTATATGAGGAAAATACTTAAATATCCCAAAAACTGCAGGGACAGAGGGAAATTTTCCCATAAGTCCATGCAGAATTTTGTAAGCCCGCCAAGTCTCTGTCCCTGCTTCCCGGTAATCAGTGACAGGTAAGACAAATTAGAGCATGTTAAACCTGCCGAATTTGATTGACATGTGTATACAGGCTTTATACTAGCCTGTATACATGTATATTTATGTGCTATTATATTTAACATTTATATATACATTTTAAATATAGAAGCACATAAATATACATGTATACAGGCTAGTATAAAGCTTGTATACACATGTCAATCAGTTCAGACAGGCTGGAGCTGTACTTACCCGTCGACGGTCACCGCAAGCAGGGACGGAGACTGTTCCTGAGCGCATGACTTAGCATGCGCAGAGGAACAAACAGAAGGGATTGTTTTCGGAATCCCGAAAACAATCCCTTGTGAGACATCGCAGGGACAGCATGTTACCGCAACTGCTGTCCCTGCACAAAATATTTCTGAATAGCAGCAATAAATTGTCATAGTTGATAAAAACTCGTGACGATGTTGCCCGATAATTTTCTGGGCAACATCGTCACTGTTGCTGAATAGACCCCTCTGTGTAAATTACCAATACCCATGGAAAGGTCAATATTGCTAAATATATGTATGTACAGAGGGCCTGATTCAGACCCGGTCGCAAGCAATGAGCACTCGCAACCGGGTTGATGGTGGCCCACAGTGCATGCGCACGACGGAGCCGGCTCCGTCGTGCGCATGCGCGAGACCCGGCTAGCGACGGCAATCCGTCGCTTCGGGTCTCGCACCAAAGGAGGCGAGCTGTTGATGTTGAGTGACAGCTCGCCCCCATTGGTGGGAGGGCTGGGGGGGGTGGCTGCCCAAATGGAAGCGTTCCCATGAGAACGCCTGCCGTTTGGGGGCGGCCCCACAGACATCACAAGTGATGTCAGTGGAGAGATTCCGGCTCTGTTAAGAGCCGAAATCTCTCTGGGGCTTTGGGCCACGAGACCCTACCACAAGGGTCTCGTCGCAAGCCCGATGGTCGCGATGGTCTTGACCATTGCGAACATCATCATGGCCACTCGCAATAGCTGTGGGTGGTCACCCACAGCTATGCGAGCGGCCAAGTGGCCGATCCAAAAAAAAAAAAAGCCCGGCCCTGATTCAGAGCGAGCGCTCTGTCAGAGAGAGCGGCTCTGAATCAGGCCCAGTATGTAATAAAGAAAATGCTCACAATACGTGCTATAGTATGTGCGATGAAGCAGAAAAAAGGTTTTACATGCCCCAAGACAAACCGCCCAACTCTCTTGGTTCAGGAGGAGGACAGTCCCAATGTTAGGAGACTGTCCTGCTTTCAAGACACTTTTGGGAGTGCTGGAAGGCATGTCCGCTCCCCGAAATTTTGCAAAGCCAAATGGCAGTGTGCAGCATACTTGCCAACTCTCCCTGATTGTCAGGGAGTCTCCCTGAAATAGGGCCATATTCAATTGCCGGCGAAAAGCCATTATTGGCGATACTTTTTCGCAGATTATGTGATTTTCGCCAATCTGGATTTATCCCCGTATTCAATTGTTCCGCCGTTTCGCTGGTGCAGAAAGTCAATGGATACAACCCTGCGAAAAAGTATCACCTATGAATAGGCGAGAAAAATTGCAGAATTGGGGTTTTGGGGTACAAACTTTCAAAAACCACTCTGCACCCCTTGGACAGTCCCCCAAAGGTATTCTGTGTTAAAAATGTTTTTACAAGTACCACAAGACACCCCAAAACACTACTTTCATTTTGTGGGTGAAAAAAAAAAGTTGTAGAACAAACTTCTAAACTAGCTAAATAGATTCAGGGGGGGGGGTCCCCAAATATGCGCCAGGTGTTTTTTTTATTGCAGGTGGTTGCGGCAGGTGTTTTTTCACGATTTTTAAAAGGTAATTTTAGCCACTTAAAAATATGCTTGCACCCATTTTCAGGTACCTCAAATTTGATGGGACTACAGTACTTACTTTTTAAAAAAAAAAACTTGCTAAATGCTATTCTTCACCACTTTTTAAAAGACGCAAAATTAAAGCAATTGAGACCATTCCAAATACCTTTAGCAGGGCTGTTCGGGGGTACCCATAGTGAACCCCCCATGTCAGACCATCCTTTGGGGGGTGTCAGACTGATTTACCCAAAAATTACAGAACTTTTTGCTTACTTCGTTTTTGCCGGGTCGCATTTTCGCCGATTTCAAACTGAATACGGGGATATGTAGGGATGAGCGCGATACTTTTTCACTCTGAAAAGTGGCGATTACGGCGAAAAGTCCGGCAACTGACTTTTCGCTCCTAATTGAATACGGACCATAGTAGCAATCTCTCTGATTCTCTGAAAAGTCTAGTAATCTCCCTAATTGTATCTTACCCCCATTATGAAGCTGTGATATATATATATATATATATATATATATATAAATAATAATAATAAATAAAATATATATATATATATATAAATATATATACAGTATATTCAATGGGATTATTAGTATAATTTTCCTTGTATTGGTTATAAGGCACAATGATCTATATGGCTACAAATAGATCTTACTAAAGGGGCGCATCCACTAGGCGACAATGAAAAGACTGAATGATAACGAAATCTTTATCGTTCAGTCGTTCATTCTACTGTGCAGTGCCTACACTGAACGATATGTCGTTCAGTGTAGGCACCCTCCATCATCCCCGAACATGGCCAATCTGTTGTTATCGGCAGATTGACCGGCATGTTCGGGCGATGATTGATGTCGGAAACAACCAGCGGGAGCACGCCTCACTGGTCGTTTCTGACATTTTAGTGCCCGATTCATGCACGATTAATGGACGACTGAACGATAACGATGTTGTTATCATTCAGTCATCCATTAATATCTGCTAGTGAATGTGCGCCTTAACTCCTATGGGGCTCATTTACATTTGGATGTAAACTTTATGACACGCCTATCAGATGTAGCAGTACACGTCCACTTTACCGCGCTCATAGATATTCCGTCGCTAGCTGGGTCTTGCGCATGCGCACGACGGAGCCGGCTCTGTCGTGCGCATGCCCAGTGGGGCAACATCGAGTCGGTTGCGAGCGCTCAGCGCTTGCGACCGACTCTGAATGGACCCCTGAGTGCTGGGAGCCGGACTCACCCCCTACTCACTATAACTCTCTCCTCACTACACTAGTGTCCATTGATTCTCCTACCTGCATCACTGTGTCTTCTCTTGCTGCTGACTGAGTTTCAATCTCTAAACACTGCACTGCACTTCCTGGTCACATGACACATCCAAGGTGTCCATCAGTGCTCAAGGCACGCCCCCTCATACTCAGAGGCATGCCTCTGTTAGCTATCTGTCTGTGCAGTTTACTGTTCGTAGTGTGGCCCCGCCCCCAGCTCTGCAAGCAGTGTCTGACTATACAGAAGCGAGACTGAGCTGTTGCTGCCTCATCTCTCGTCTCCCTGCAGTCCCAGGGAGCTCCATAAAGCTGATGAGTGTTCACTATAAAAATGATTACAATAAACAAAGTTTTTATGTTATAAATATCTCCTTTGTATTATTCTAATCATTTTTATATCAAATCTCAGGAGTATGACAGGAGAGGTTCTGCCTACACTGACTGCATGTCCCTGGACTGTTCAGGAGGAGCTGCAGTGTGGGAATTGAACATGCTCAACATGTGATATGGCCATGCAACTAGTGTGACATGACAGCGTGCCCTTTTTGGGACAACAGTCAAATCAATAATCATTTAGAGGTGGAGTTTGTGAAAGTGGCACAAAATATTAGTTAGTCATTAGTATAGTAAATGTGTGTACTATGTGGCACACCCTCATAATGATATATACTGATTAGTAGTGCCAACAAATGAAACATCAGCAATAATCAGCGGGAATCTATAAGTGATTAGTAAAGTGAAATAACCAAAAGGTTTTTCTAATCTTCAGTTCAGTAAAATAGCAATGTGTGTGTATTATTAAAAAGAAAAAAATACTGTTTACATGAAAATATATAGCATAAATACTGCCTAAGGTAAAAAAAAGTTTTTTATATCCTACTAATGTAAAGATCCTGTTATTGGAGCATCCATTGTAACACAACACTTTTATATATTATTATATTTGTATTGTTATAATTTGGTGTACAGTACACTTTATATATGTACACAGCCCCTAGTCAGCAATGCATCCGGTAATGGGAGCCAAGGTCAGTCCCATATGCTGAGGGCTATTCCTTTCCCAGAATTCCTTGCAAAGTGTATTTGTGTGCAGTCTTGCACGTCTCACTAGTAGTGATGAGGAGGGAGGGAGAGGGATTGTGAGAGAAGACCCAGCAGGGGTGGGGAAGGAAAGTAGAAGCTTGTTCCTTCTTTGCTATACATCAAAATATAGATGCAAACAAGATTTAGAAATAACTTCTGCTGCCCAAATTCCTAAACATACCAATAACTAGACCTGCAACACATATCTACTGTGAATATTTAACTAACATTTAATGTGTGCCATATACTACTAATGCTGTGATAAACTATAGTAGTATATACTGTAACTGTGGGGCCTCAGTGGCATGCTGCTCCCTTGGAACACCCTACGCTTCAGCTCAGTAACACAAGTCTGATGCACCATGCTCTTAGGGACCTATTTACTATGGGACGCTATATTGCCCCGTTAGCTAACATCTATTTACATAATTACTTAACGGAGCGTTTTACCATTACAGCAATGCGTCCGATGGGAGGCTGAGTCCTGGCGATACCTGTGCCCCATTTAAACCTCTTTCGCTGGTTGCTTATTGCAATCTCAAAAGAAGTGGCTTCCGGCTTCTTCTGACCAGGGGGTATATGTATCAAAGCTTGATGTGAGATAAAATTGTGAAATAGATATCACCAACCAATCAGCTCCAAACTATCATTTCTTTAGCTGCATACACACACGATTTTTTTAACGATTATCATTAAACGATACCGTTTAACAATAATCATTTGAAAAAACCGTTCACTTTCTGAGTCAAACGATGAACGATAATCGTTCATGCGCCTTCACGTTTGTAGTTTGCAGTTCAGTCAGACTTGTCAACTCAACGATTTTCATTAAGGGAATATGACAAAATCGTTTGTAGTTCAAAAAAATCGTTCGTTACACTATAAAAAATCTGACAGATAATCTGACAGAAAATCGTTCATAAAATTGTTGGTAACAAAATCGTTGTGTGTGTATGCAGCTTTAAGGTGCATACACACACAACGATTTTTTGAACGATTATCGATAACGATATAGTTTATCGTTCAATTGTTGAAAAAATCATTCACTTTCTGAGTTATCGTTCATGCGCGTTCACGTTTGTACTTTGTAGTTCAGTCAGACTGGCCAACTCAATGATTTTCAATAAGGAAATATGCAAAAATCGTTTGTAGTTCAAAAAAATCGTTAATTACATTTAGTAAATGAATGATTTTAGTAAACCATTTTAGTTCTTTTTTCCCTTGAAAAAATGAACGAAAATCATTTACTAAAATCGTTCATTTACTAAATCGTTGTGTGTGTATGCAGTTTTAAACACAGCCTGCAAAATGTAAATTAGAAGGTGATTGGTTGGTGATATATATCTCACATCAAGCTTTGATACATAGCCCCTAGGTGTTTGTACTGTACTTGTGTGGTCATCGGGCCACACATGATGTAAACACACAGTCCAGGCAGCAGGGGAGTTATATGAAAGCCCCTCTGTGGCAATATTGTATCCTATGGGCTACAGAGGTAGCGCCATCTGATGAACAAGCTATTGGGGCTAAACACCGTAAAGCTAAAGTTATCGGAGCTTGATAAATTAGTGTACACTGCAGCCCCTATTGAGAATTATGGTGACTGTTGCATTCTGGGTGATTTAGCTGAATACAGGAGATATCTCTATTATCTCCTGCTTTAGATTTTGGAAAATAACCTGGTTCCTACTAAGTGACCCTAAATAGCGCATGATTTTGGCTTTATAAATAAGCCCTTTAGTGACTTCACATCTGATTGTGCATTGGTTCTCATCACACACCCTTCGATCACGATCTACATCTTGAGGGCTCCACAACACTGCAACACATTTACCTCCTTTGCAAACTATAACATTTGTATTTAAATTTCAGACTAAAACTCGGCAGGGCTTCTATAGGTGTGTGTATTTATATTATATAATGTTATATTGTTACATTTTCAAAGCGAATAGGTGTATGGCTAGAGCTTTGTGGATTCCATAGCAGAATTTTGAAAAGCCCCCCTCACAGCTTCTAGAGACAAATCTCTTGACAGCACTCCATCACAGTAGATTATTTGCTGAATCTAAAGTCAGATCCTCCATCCACAGTTCCTCGCTGGTGTGCGGGGATTGCTTGGTGTGACGTGACTGTCCCTCATAGCAGGCAGGGAACACTGCTCTATAGCACTTGGTGACAGGAGAGACAGGTGCGTGCAGGGAATGCTGGGAGGTGCGACGTGACCGTTCCTTCCGCCGTATAGCGCTACTTTGGCACAGGCCAGGAACACTGGGCCTGATTCAGAGCCGCTCGTAAGCGGCCGCTCGTTCGCTCCGAGCGATGTTCGCACATCTGTGCATGCGTATGAGTCGTAATGCGCATGCGCCAACCAGTCAGTGTGGTCGGAAATATTGTGCTCGCAAAATAGCGAGTGCCTGCTAATTTGAGTGACAGAATGAGGCGTTTGTGGGTGGTAACAAGGGAAGGTGCTTGAAAACGGGGAGTGGAGATCCGAACGCAGGCGTGCCGAACGGTCAAAACGGGCGTTTTAAGGGTGTGCATAATTAACAAAGCAGCGTCATCGACCACGTCACTTGGTTGTCTTTTAGCCTGAACTGCTCACATGATTGTAGTAGGAAAATGCTACTACAAGAATAGCGAGCAGTTCATACGCCTTTCGATGTACTCCATTAATCTAATAAATAGCGGAGATGACGTATGATGCGAGCGGCCAAGGGGCATCTTTACAAAATAGCGAGTGCATGTTTCGGACGCTCGCTCAGACATAGAGGCGTCAACAGACCGCAAAGAGCGAGCGCTCAATTTAAATAGCCGGCCCCTTTTTCTGAACGAGCGAGCGCAAATAGCATCCGGCTCTGAATCAGGCCCACTGTTCTGTGGCGTGAGGTGAGCGCTGAGCGGAGGGGAAAGCGGGCCCGGGGGTGCAACTCCTGCTCCGTAGCAGCTGCATCCCCTGCACCTACAGTAGCCACACCTTTGCCTCTTTCCTATTGGGCCTATTTATCAGGGATTTGTGTGTATGAATTTCTCCATACCTGATGACTTTTGGGCTGCCTCCTCCGGCAGTCAGTCCGGTACTGTATGTGTGGGAGGGCGTGTTGCAGACAAAGTGGGCGGTGTGTTGGCGCGATTCCATCATCGTGGCCCTGTTCGCCCGGCCGCTATGCAAACTCGTCATTACTGGAATTGTGAGGTGGGGGACAAGGCCATGATGACACTGTTCAACACAAATTGCATTATCGCGCACCTGGACCAACCACTTCACTAGGGGGTGGGGGCAGCCAGGTCGGCATTGCAGGCGGTGTGATGCGGCAGAAGTGGGAAGTGGTGTGGGGCGTGGTCATGGAGTTGCCCCCCACTGTACAATGTCGCAATTACCGACATTAAAAAGTGGGAGGCGGAGCCATGATGATGCAATTTAACACGAAGGAGACTTACCCACTCTTCCGGGGGGCAGGGGTGCCACCTGATTTTCGGGATCCTCCTAGACTATCCGGGAGAGTAGGCCGGTATGAGTTAAGCAAGGTCTGATTTGCCATACCTCATACTGTAGCATTGGAAGATGAAACATTGGGACAAAATAAGAACTTCCCCAATCTGCTCTAAAACACGCTTAGACCACACTCTGCCTATTTTTGCATAAATCCTGCCACTTTTTGGTACACAATTTGGGCTGTCCCCTGAAATTGGACAGCTGAGTGGTATGATTGTCATATATAACTCTTTGCCTATATTTCTTCCCAACCTTTTCCCTGAAGTCTGATTTCCCTAATTTACCCCTCTCCTAGGTTGAGCAGGGGTTCATTTACCACAACCGGTGCTACCATTAGGCAACTTTAGGCGCCGGCCACTGGAGGGTGCTGCTGAGTAAAAAAAGAAAGAAAGAAGGATGTCTCTTTCAGTCCCGGCCGGTACTACTGATGACCAAGGCTGATGCAGGAACTCCCACAGCCCCCGACACTGCTCTCTTACTTGTTAGTATAGTAGAGTGGCATATTATGTTTTGGGGCACAAATGTGTGGCATATTATGTATTGGAGGTATTGATATATAGCATAATTATGAATTGGAGGCATTGATGTGTAGCATAATTGTGAATTGGTGATACCTCTGTGTGGCATATAATGAATTTGTGGCACAGATGTGTGGTATAGTATGAATTGGTGGCAGTGTTATGAGCCTCAGTATGATTTTGGGGCTCTGCTGTGTGGCATATTAGTTGGGGCATTTCTATATAGTATATAATGAATTTGGGACAATGCTGTGTGGCATATTATAAATTGGCATCACTAATGTGTGGCATAGTATGAATTGGAGGGGGAAGGGGCGGTGGGTGAAGTGTTGCCTGGGGTGCCCAGATACCTTGCACCGGCCCTGGGTATTATCACATTACATTTTGACATATGCATACAGCATGTGCGTAACTAGCACTATTGAAGCGATAGGCTTCCCACCTTAACCTCCCACCAGGGGCGTATCTATAATGGGTGCAGGGTGTGCGGGGAACACGGGCCCCTGGGTCCAGGGGGGCCCCCGCACTGCACACCCTACACCCATAATCTTACTTACCTCTCCGGAGTCCCACGCCGGCGCGGGGGTCCAGCGCTGTAAAACAACTGGAAAATGGCCATGGCGGCCATTTTCCAATCATTTGCGCATGCGCAGTACAGGGAAAATGGCCGCCGCTGCCATTTTCCCGGTGACCTGTGCATACACTATAGACTCTGGGCACACTCTAGTGCCCAGAGTCTATAACTCCGGCGCTGGCCGCTCACAGCTCAGTGCACTACCGGCCGTCGGGTGGAGAGGAGGGGGCCCGTGTCGGAGACTGCACACAAGCCCCCTCCTCTCTAGAAAAGGCCCTGCCGCCCACGCTCCAAGCACCAATTCATTGCTGTGCACTATCACACAATCGCTGTGATTATATTGCCACTAAAATCACCTTTCACCCTAATTTATCATTAACACATCACCAAGGCAGCTGAGAGATACTTGGCGATAATGGCCCCAAGCTGTAAGGATTAACTAAAGCTGGGCTTCCACTATACAATTTTCTGTCAGATATCTGTCCAATCTGACTGGTTTGAATGAAAACCTGGTAATGTATGGGAGCAAATGACAACTGTCCATTTGCTCACAAACACTGGAAAATAGCCAGAAATGGTCGTTCAGACAAATCGGTTAAAACACACAAATTTAATCAATTTGAACAATTTTTTTTTGTCCTTTTTTTTCAGTGTTTAAAACCATATGATCGACTGTCATTTGCTCCCATACATTACCAGGTTTTCATTCCAACCAGCCAGATTGGACAGCTATCTGATACCCCTTTTACACCAGAGCAAAAACCTGGGTTTTTGCTGGGTCTACCCGGGTCGCAGTTCAGTGTAAAAGGGTCCCTGAAAAATAACCCAGGTCAAGTGACCCTGCAATCCAACCCAGGTAGCTACCAAGGTTGGACCCAGGATGGACCCAGGTAATGGTGCAGTGTAAACGGTGCAACCCGGGTTATCTGACCTGGATCATGCCTAAAATGAGCTGATTGGTGGTTGTGGAGCATTCACCTCCCACTTTTTATGACCTCACAGGTTTAGCAGGGCAGATCTGAGTTCAGTGTGAACAGGGCTGACCTGGAAGTAACCCAGATCAAAGGTGCAGTGTAAATGGGTCTGACCTGGGTCTGACCAGGGTTGGAACCATGTCCAAAAACCCAGGTCGGACCTGTGTTTTCGGTGGAAAAGAGGTATTACAGAAAATTGTATAGTGGATGCCCAGCTTTATTGTTTTGTTGGACCATTCTGTGGGGATATTTGCATGTGTCACCTGTTAAGAAAAGTTCACAGATGCACAGTACAACTGAAAACCCCAGACTTGAAGTCAGATTCAAATATACATAAACGCAAATATGGTAGGTTGATTTCTGCTCGCACCTCCATAGGCTTCCAGCGGAAATTAGCTAGAAAGACACATGTGTGAAGCGGCGCCTTAGGTACAGTACAGTAATTGAATAAAAACATGAGATTAATTATTTAAAAAAATAAATAATAGCAAAATATATCTAAAATAAAAAATAATTACAAAAGATTGACCATTGAGAAATGTATGTTCTTCTGTATGCAGATATTTTTATATTAGAAGGAGGTGAAAGGTCTGTCCTTAAAAACCTTGCGTTTCTAAGGGTCGGCGCCACCATTTTGTAGCTTTAGTCAGCTACCTAAGGCGTCAGCACCTGGGGAAGTCAATCTACCACCAAAACAAAGGAGACATCCTTCTTCTACAATCTACACGAAGCAGGGTATTGGGGGTGCAGGGGCCGTACTAAAACCTTGCACCCAGGGGCATTTCTAGAGTGGAGGGGGCCCATGTGCAGTCTCCGTCACAGGCCCCCTCCTCTCCGTCCGGCAGCACACTGAGCGGTACGCGGCCAGCACCGCACTTATAGACTCTGGGCACTAGAGTGTGCCCAGAGTCTATAGCGCATGTGCAGATCACCGGGAAAATGGCCGCGGCAGCCATTTTCGCTGTAGTGCGCGTGCGCAAACAATGGGGAAATGGCCACGGCGGTAATTTTCCTGCCATTTTTTACAGCGCAGACAACGGCGCCGACGTGGGACTTCAGAGAGGTAAGTATAATATGGGTGCAGGGTGCCCGTCCCTGCACCCATTATAAATATGCCCCTGCTTGCACCGGCTTTGGAGATTCCAACTAAATTTTGCACCCAAGGCTCTAGTTCAGTGGTTCTCAAACTCGGTCCTCGGGACCTCACACAGTGCACGTTTTTCAGGTCACCCAGCAGGTGCACAGGTGTAGTCATTACTCACACATTTTAAAAGATCCACAGGTGGAGCTAATTATTTCACTTGCGATCCTGTGACATGGAAAACATGCACTGTTTGGGGTCCTGAGGACCGAGTTTGAGAACCACTGCTCTAGTTACTCCCTGAGTTGGGTATTGTCAGAATGCAAACCCTCCAACATGACCCGTGCCATTAGGTACAAAATGCTCTGCTCCTGGACTTCCTTCTTAATTTATGATTGCAGCCACCTGTGTTGAAACACCTGTCTCATCAACTGGTTCAACACAGGTGATGCCAATAGTAAATTAGGTGGGAAGTCCAGCAGCAGAGCACTTTTTGTACCTGATGGAAGGGGTCATGTCGGAGGGTAGGAAAATGTTGCAGTTCTATGTTGTTTCAATAAAGATTTTATTTTTTTAAACCACCAGACTGAAGTGTACTAGTATGGTTAGGCATGTAGCTGCTAATTATGTGGGGTCACATTTAGTTTTACTTCTTGTGTAACGGCCTAGAATCCCAATATTAACAAGGGCCCATGAAACAGCTGCCAATTTACTGGAATTGTAGCATTTGTTTTATCAGCAGCTGATGGGGGAGGGAAATAATAATCTTCCAGAAAACACAAATAGCTGCATAATTGGCTGTGAAGTGATAAAAAATATGCAGCAGCAGACAGGGTAAACGGGCGCCTCTAGCGGCCACGGTGAGGTAGAGCAGCTGTCACATGATCGCTGTGCACGTGTATATGATACAAAGCCTTATGGAGGGGGAGACTTGGTCCAGAAGAAGGGAGGGGGCAGTAGCAGCTCAGCCTCACTCACTAGTGGGTGTCACACACATAAGCAGCCACAGACACCTCTCCTCCAGCCGGGGATGCCTGCCCTGAGTACATCCAAGAGCAGTGGACAATCTCTGAAAGCTCTGCAGCGCAGCCTGGGGGTCTCAGATAGAGGAATAGCCCAGACACCTGATATCTCCATAGACGTCTAGCCCCTTCTACCAACCTGCCAGGAGAGAGCTCAAGGGGATTTCCACAGTCCTGTCCACCCTGCCCTGCCCCTTGGGTGGGTCTCAGGCATACAGTACAGACACCTGATGACCCCTCATAACCCTGGACATTGGGGACAAGCCTTGAGGACCCTACATCTGGCAGATACTGGGCATCCTTAACCCCCCCCTCTCCCAAATCAGTCCTTGTGAACCCTGAATCACTACCTCTATCAGAGTCCTTGGATCTCTGCCCAGCCTGTGGATGCAGTGAGGAGGAGAGCCTGTCTGGGGTAAGTAGTCTGCTCTTCTCATGTTCAGGATAATCGTTACATTGTTGCCCATGTAACGCACACACGCTGCGCTTTACTCTGTACAAGCGCACAGGTATCGCACGGTGAGGACTGTAAAGTCGGTGTGATCCTTTCATCTCTTTAGAACTGTAGTAACTTGAACGAGCTGGGGGGAGATGCAGCATGTGTTTTATTATCCCCCAATGCCTTATGGTGCGTAATACAAGATTGCTAACTCCATGTCTCGTCTCTTCTATAGGAGAAAGCGCTCTGTAGCTCTCACCTTAGCTGCCCTGTCGCCGCGGGCAGCAGACTGCCGGGGAAAGTGACTAGGATGAGTGCGCTGCCCCTGCTGTCTGGAGCTGCTGTGAGTTGCTACCGTAGGAGCTGAATGATGGGGCTGGGACGTGCGCTACGTGCAGGGGACATGCTGCTGACACTGACATGGATAGAGTGGATCAGCTGGGGCAGCCTGTAAAGAGTGAGACGCAGCCACCCAGCCAGATACTTGTGAAGCCTAGAGCTGTGCCGGCTCTGCAGGGTGCCAGGATGGGGGTAGAGGGATTCCCACAGCTCCCTGTGACAGCATGTCACCCAACATCAGATGTCCACTCCACCCTCAACCCGCTGAACAGAGGCAACATGTGCCACCTACACCCGTCATCCCTGCAGAAAAATGCCAATGCAGAGCATCTGTCTGCTGATGCAGAAGAGGAAACTCTGTTGGCATGCACTGTGGCACCTGTTAGGGCGCACATTTTAGCAAATGCGGAAAAGCCATCCATTAGCAGGGAGACAGCTGGCTCTTTTTCTAGGGATGTGCCAGGCAATGCCCCATGCCAAGAAGTGCTGTTGTCCATCAATGGAAGGAGAGATGGCTTGCCCGTTAAAAGAAGATGGAATGGGTTGGCAGAGAATGGAGTTATCGTCGTGGCACCAGAGAGTGGACCTTCTGTATTCCCTCCCATGGAGGGCAAGAGATGGAAATCTGAAGTACACCCAGATGCCCACCAGACTCTGCAAGAAAGTAGCTGTGGAATGGAGGGGCACCTTGGCACCACACCTCCAAACAACAATAGCTTAGTGGTCGCCCCCCAAAAAATGGCTTTAGACTACATTGTTCCTTGTATGATGTACTATGGCATTTGTGTCA
Source organism: Taudactylus pleione (assembly GCA_031769625.1). Lineage (NCBI taxonomy): Eukaryota > Metazoa > Chordata > Amphibia > Anura > Myobatrachidae > Taudactylus > Taudactylus pleione. The sequence continues at coordinate 29,154 of JAUIMM010000506.1, read as the reverse complement.
AGGACCACTTTTTAGGAGAAGCTTTGGGTTCCCGGGTCCTAGATGAGGTGGAATTACTTAACCGCAGTGGGAAGTTCAGGGATGGACAGCTGGTCAGCCAGAGGACCATACCTTCCAAAAACATTCGGGGAGACCAGATTGCCTGGGTAGAAGGGAAGGAGCTTGGCTGTGAAAATATTGGGATCTTCATGTCCAGGATAGACGAGGTTATTATGCACTGCAGCGGGAAACTGGGCAACTACATAATCAATGGCAGAACTAAGGTGAGCGAAGTGATGCTATGTATCAATGCATTCTCTCAGGTTATGGCCTGTTTGCAGAAACAAAAATTATCATAATTTGCTAAATTTCCCAAAACTGCAGCAAATATCTTGCCATAAACATGAAATGAAAGATAAATGTTTGAGTTAAGTTTATTGAAAGAAATTTATATTTAGGCTTTCTCCCTGCACATGTTTGCTGTTTATTTCCATTATACCCCATTTACCCCAAAGTCCTGGGTCTGACCCGGGATTTGGAACACTTTTCCAACCCGGATCAGACCTGGGACAGACCCCCTCTTGTGCTGCGGCACCGTTCACACCGGCTCTCCGGTGCAATTGAGCAGCGCTCCTTACCCCCCCTCCCCCCACCGCCACCCCCTTACCTTACTCCAAAGCAGCACGGAGGGCGGGTGGGGTGCGCTGCTACGTTCTGGTCGGCCCGGCAGTCGACGCTTGGAGATGTCGTCTCCAAGTGCCACTGAAGCTGGCCAGTCGGGCGGCATGCGGTGCGACCCGGGTCATCGTGACCTGGGTCACGCCGTTTACACTGCAGGGTGACACGAGAATGACCCGTGCTCAACCCTGCAATCCAGCCGGGTTGGGTCCCCAGGTCACTGGACCCGGGTTGATGCGCGTTCATGTGCATCACCCCGAGATATTTGTCGGTGTAAAAGGGGTATTAGTAAACTAATGATATGATGTAATTTTATGCTCAATTCTTCTTCCAAGGTACAGGTTCGGCAAGCTGTCGATCTTCTGTGATTGGGATGGGCTCCAGGTTTCATAGTTAACAGCTGTGTCATATGGGGAAGGGATGGTCAGAGAGATTTTGTTTGTTCATTTTGTAAATGCAATCTTCACTGGGCCATAGGGCGTTTTGGTCAGTGCCCGACTTTTTCTAAGTAGAGCAAAGCCTACCGAGCTAGTGTGTCGCAGATCTGTGTCTGTCAGATAGCAGCAGGTTTTTACTAGCTCAGTGGTTCGCAAACTCTATCCTCAGGACCCCACATAGGTCACACAGCAGGTGCATTCATTACTGACACATTTTATAAGATCCGCAGGTGGAGATAATTATTTCACTTGTGATTTTGTGAGGAGACCTGAGGATCGAGTTTGAGAACCTGTGTAGTGTACTAGTGCATTCAAATGTATGTCTGTCTCACAGTAAGGGAATGGACAGGAGGCTGTGGTACACTACATTTAATGTTTCCTTTTCTGTGTCACACAGACATCCATGTACACACCTGGTCTTTGTGTTACATTTGGCTATTGTCTTCCACAAGGCCGGTCACCCCAAGCTAAAGCGTTCTGTGGCTCTCGCTGTGGAAACAGACAAAAAACTGTCATGTCCAAATTTACTAGGAAAGCACCAATTAATCCACTGGAAATCTTAAACAGAATTCTATGGCTATGCACTTTAAAATAGATCTATAATGTATCTCTTGGGGCCTATCCACTACGCGACCTGAAAGACTGAACGTCTAGTGTTCAGACCTTTTAGGTCGCTGAGGAGCGGTGCCCGCACTGAACGGCGTTCACTGAATGTCATTCAGTGCAGGAGTCCAACCTCCAATCTCTGAACATGCCGAACATGACTAGCGTTGTCAGGTTGACGGGCATGTTCAGTAGATAGTCGGGGTCGGCAAGGACCCAGCGTGCACGTGCCTTCCTGCCGGCTATCCATTACATGACTTTGTGAACAATGTTTTGGTCGGATTGTTGAAAGTTGTGTAATGGATAGGCCCCTTTAGAGGTAGGCAATCTGTGGCTGTTTGTCAACATAATGCCGAAGGCACAGTGGGACTTGTAGTTCTACAACGGAAGGAGAGAAACAGGATTTTTACGCCTAATGCTTAAATGTTAAGTAGAATCTGGTTACTATGGGCAACATCTCCACTTCTAAAAACCCACTTTAGTAAATATACCCCTACTGCTCAAACTGTGCAGAATAGCCCTGTTTAGAGTGCCAAGGACTTTGTAACTTAGCTGCATCAAAACACATCCTAAGTACCTAGTACATTATGGGCCTGATTCAGACGCAATACCGATGTTCACCTACAGTATCTGATGGATTATTTGCTATGGCGCATGCGTTGCCCTGAGTGTACACACAAATGCGCAGTTTTGTACAGGGCCACCGGTATCGGAGATAGCGCATAAAAACTATGGGCGTTTCTGGGTGGTGACCTGAAGTGAACGCATGTTATGGGAATGTCGTGAGCATGTCAGTGAAAGCGACTGTTTTCTCAGACAAAATAGACGCGGCTGTGACACTGTGCCTCCAAATAAGGCCATATATGACAAAAATTGAATCTTAAGTACCTACTATATGAGCTAAGAGGCAAATCTGAGGAAAGTGCATGGGAAGGATGAGTGAGTGATGATACATCTGTATTACATTTGGGCCATTGTCTGTGAAATTCTTCATGACCCCAGATGCTGTAATAAACATATTCAACCCTAGTAAATGGCTTGTTAGAAACAGCCCATATGAATGAGGCATGTGAGTAAAGCAATCCTCTGATGATATAAACCTTTTGGAGAAAGAATGACACTCTGGCATATTTAAATTGCTTTGTGTATAGGCACATGAACCTTTCAGTGTTTGTATAGAGCTCATCGATGGTCAATATAATTATTTTACTTTCATTACTATGTACTTTTCCACCCCCACGTATGCCCATTGCTGTAGCCTGTATGGCACTGATCCTTGTCAGAACTAGAGCAGTGAGCACAGAAGCAGGAGGCGGAGCCTCACATACAGACTCATACTGGATGATAGTACTGCTTAGTAGAGGGGGAACGGGCTATAAAGGGGGAATACAGTAGACAAATTGAAGCAAAAATATGTATGTAATGGGGAGCTTTGGACACTGCTTGATTCACTACCGTATGCAACTGCGACTATGCACGCAATCGGGTGATGTGTCCTGCGTATGCATTGCAGTGTTCGAACTAGCTATTGCGATTGGGACTGTGATCACAGAGGCTACGCAGACCCCTCGCAGGTAACCGCACAGTTTGGGGAGGGGGGGGGGTTGGGGAAGCGCAGGCGTGTTGATACATTCGCATGCCATTGCAGGGGAGTGCGTAAATTGGCCACTGTGATGCCATTGCACAGTCTGAGGTCTCATAGCGTGCGTGGTTGTTGGCAATTTCTGAGTAAGGTCAGAGCTTGTGATGCTGCAATGGTACTTGATTCTACCGATTGTCTCGCTATTCTGCTAAGTATTACGGATTTGTGTAATGTAAAGTGGACGTCCTCATGTAGTGTGATCGCAATGGATTAGCATACTATCGCAGTTGAACTGCATGCATACGCAATATTGCGTTACGGAGTGAATCGGTCCCACAATTAGAACTTATGTAATGTGATTACATTGTGGCAGAAACGTGGACTTATGATTATCTGGGGACCATCGAAGGGGGGGTTCGGTAAAAGCCGATTGGGAGAGTAGTCAAAAACTAAGGAGAATAGAATTTGACAGATGGCCCCCAATTCTGTTTTGGCCCCACTCTATCTATGATTCCTCTATAAGCTGTATGATGCCAAATAAATAAACGGTAAACAATTGGGCAGATTTTCAAATGGGAAGTAAAGATTGTTAAACTTGTCATGTCCACATAGTTGGCCTCATGAGTTACTTACTAGTGGCATGTGTGCAAAAAATAGAACTGGGCACCAGGTGGGCCTGTGAAGCCTTCACTAGTGGCCCTCGGCTTTGTGCCCCCCGATCTGACTTATTCTGTGCTTAATGCCATAAAGCTGAAAATAAGACCGAATGTGATTGGTGCAGCTGGTTTCTGCACCACGTGATCAACCTGCGCTACGGAGCACAGAAATCACCTAGCGGTAATCTGGGGAGTACACACGTGGTCCCCTGCGGAAGATGCCTCACTGTCCTTGATGAGCACATTTTTTGCTAGATTGGGTAGTCAAAATCTTATTTTTAAGGCACCAAAAAGTGTCCAGTGCTGTACAAACAATATCCATAGTAACACTTTAATCTGGCATACTATTTTGTATAATTCAGTGTACTGTAAATTTACATGTTGTGGGAACACGCAGTGGGCGGAATGCATGGCCATCGCAGGTGGGATGCGATGCATTCCGCCATTCTTTACATGCATGCTGGCATTGGTAACTGTGATATGCATGACTAACACCGCAAAGGACTGCTCTCTCTGTAAGAACGGCCCTTTGCAATGGAGGGAATTCCGGGTCTATGACCCAGAAACCCATCTGGCGTCCTTCTGCACATGCCGCGTGGGATGCTGGGAGGGATCCCCCTCTCGTCACTCTCACGATAGAAGCCTATAGGCTTCAATATTGTACCACCACCACCGCAGCTAAGCCCTGGAGTGCATCACATTCCGGGATTTGGCGCTTATGAGAAATGCGGTCAAACTCACATTTTTGGGGTTTGACCGCATTTCTACCTTTCCTGCTTCCCACCCAGTGATGAAACTAAAGACCAGTTAGGGCAAGGGGCAAATTACTGTATCTTGCAGGGCAAGTGGTGGCTAATCGGAGGGTGGATAAGGCAGTTTGACACTCAGGGCTGATTCAGAGATGGACGCAATATTGATGGTGTACGTACCTGAGCAATGTTTTGCTTCTGAACATGTGTAAAGTCCTGGGTACCCTTACTGCGGTCACACAAGCCCAAGTGTCCAATCTAATTTCGCTATTGCGTTCAAGATCGCTAACACTTGAGAAGGGGTGTGCGATCCCTGGGCGTTTCAGGGTGGAGACTGACGGGAGACCTAAAGTGATTGCAAAAAAGGGGCCATTGCGTGTCACTGGCGTGTCCGGGAACGCGGATGTGTTCTCAAACGCAAATCCAATGCTTCTGAGGCCATGTTTAGTTGGATTTGAGGAGACTCTAGAGAATAGACCCCCAGGCTACCGCAATTGTCGATGGTCCAACCGATGTTGAATTTATGTCTGTGTAAACATCTTTCATCGCAATTGCGATAGACCAATGAGCCTGAAAGTGAATGTCTCGCCGCTTGTACAATCCATCGCACCGTCCAGCACACAGGCAAAGCGGAGGTATGCATTTACGTATTGCCACAACCGCTATTAACAGAACAGCTGTATTAGCATCCATCTCTGAATCAGGCCCTCAGTGAGCCTGTACCCAATGTCAGGACAAGTATACAGTATAAGTTGCTGAAGAGGATTAGGAGCACAGGTGGCATGGACAGTGCTAGGGGGAAGAGGACTGAGGGCCCTGCCTGTGAGATCTTGTATAGTAAGGGGAGCTAGGTTAGTAGTGGTTGGCAAATGGTTCTCCCACTGAATGGGGGCATGTGGGGAGGTCTAAGTTCTATAAGGTGGCGGTTATTTTGCAGTAGATGTAGGGTGAGGACATTGTGGGGTTAGTGGGGGCATTTCTCTGTAGCAAGTGTCTGCCTTTGGCGCTTGTGACCTGCGGTGTGGAGAGGTCATAGGAAGTGGACCGGGTTGCTCCTCTTTGGGTTTAAAACTAGAAACCTTGAAATCTCCAGTGTTATGTAGACATTGTTCTGATGTTGTTTGTGCAAAACATAATGTTCAGTCAGCCTGTATTAGCCAACCTGAGGCCCCAGATAAGCTAGGGGCTGGTTAATGATTACTAGCTTTTGCCAGATACTGAGTCACAGTGACACTCCAGAGTACAACGTTAACCCATATGGTACCAGGATAATGTGATGTCATTGCTAGATAGCAATATCTCTATTGGACTTGGCTTATATAATGTTAGTACTACACTATCTATCCTGGAGCTGAGCTTTGTATAGCGTTGCACAGTAGTGGCTGCATGGGCTTGTATCATGGTTGCATATGGACTGATGCATAGTTGCAGCTAAAAAAGCATGCATGGAGAAAATGCATATATTTATGTAAGCCAGGTTGTGCGCATGGTGTGATACAGCCACATCTGCACACGAGCATGGTCTATTTGTCATCATTATCACTAGTGCACATACCCTGCGCTAAGTGCAGAAGATACACCTGCAAAGAGCTATCCAACTCTACATAGTCCGCAATTGCGTCAATCCTTTCTCAACATCTAATTACAACCCAACTATGCTGCTATGGTTGTATATAGATGTGATCAAAATTTCCTATGAATGTACGGGTGAGTCATACACCCAGTTCTGGAGCTTGTGCAGTCTGAATTCACAAACCAGACACTCCACAAACCAGCATATGTTGAACTATGCATGTGTGTGATGGTGCAGTAATGTATGTATGGGACCTGTGCTGTGTGTGTGTGTGTGTGTGTGTGTGTGTGTGTGATGGTGCAGTAATGTATGTATGGGACCTGTGCTGTGTGTGTGTGTGTGTGTGTGTGTGATGGTGCAGTAATGTATGTATGTATGTATGTATGGGACCTGTGCTGTGTGTGAGATGGTGCAGTAATGTATGTATGGGACCTGTGCTGTGTGTGTGTGTGTGTGTGATGGTGCAGTAATGTATGTATGTATGGGACCTGTGCTGTGTGTGGTGTGGTGTGTGTGTGTGTGTGTGATGGTGCAGTAATGTATGTGTGGGACCTGTGTGTGTGATGGTGCAGTAATGTGTGGGACGTGTGTGATGGTGATGTGTGTGTGTGTGATGGTGCAGTAATGTATGTATGGGACCTGTGCTGTGTGTGTGATGGTGCAGTAATGTGTGGGACGTGTGTGATGGTGATGTGTGTGTGTGTGATGGTGCAGTAATGTATGTATGGGACCTGTGCTGTGTGATGGTGCAGTAATGTATGTATGGAACCTGTGCTGTGTGTGTGATGGTGCAGTAATGTATGTATGGAACCTGTGCTGTGTGTGTGTGTGTGTGTGTGTGTGTGATGGTGCAGTAATGTATGTATGGGACCTGTGCTGTGTGTGTGTGTGTGTGTTGGTGCAGTAATGTATGTATGTATGGGACCTGTGCTGTGTGTGAGATGGTGCAGTAATGTATGTATGGGACCTGTGCTGTGTGTGTGTGTGTGTGTGTGTGTGTGTGATGGTGCAGTAATGTATGTATGTATGTATGTATGGGACCTGTGCTGTGTGTGGTGTGGTGTGTGTGTGTGTGATGGTGCAGTAATGTGTATGGGACCTGTGCTGTGTGTGTGATGGTGCAGTAATGTGTGGGACGTGTGTGATGGTGATGTGTGTGTGTGTGATGGTGCAGTAATGTATGTATGGGACCTGTGCTGTGTGATGGTGCAGTAATGTATGTATGGAACCTGTGCTGTGTGTGTGATGGTGCAGTAATGTATGTATGGAACCTGTGCTGTGTGTGTGATGGTGCAGTAATGTATGTATGGGACCTGTGCTGTGTGTGTGATGGTGCAGTAATGTATGTGTGGGACCTGTGTGTGTGATGGTGCAGTAATGTGTATGGGACCTGTGCTGTGTGTGTGATGGTGCAGTAATGTGTGGGACGTGTGTGATGGTGATGTGTGTGTGTGTGTGATGGTGCAGTAATGTATGTATGGGACCTGTGCTGTGTGATGGTGCAGTAATGTATGTATGGAACCTGTGCTGTGTGTGTGATGGTGCAGTAATGTATGTATGGAACCTGTGCTGTGTGTGTGATGGTGCAGTAATGTATGTGTGGGACCTGTGCTGTGTGTGTGATGGTGCAGTAATGTATGTATGGGACCTGTGCTGTGTGTGTGATGGTGCAGTAATGTATGTGTGGGACCTGTGCTGTCTGTGTGTGTGATGGTGCAGTAATGTATGTGTGGGACCTGTGCTGTCTGTGTGTGTGATGGTGCAGTAATGTATGTGTGGGACCTGTGCTGTCTGTGTGTGTGATGGTGCAGTAATGTGTGGGACGTGTGTGTGTGTGTGATGGTGATGTGTGTGTATGGAACCTGTGTGTGTGTGATGGTGATGTGTGTGTATGGAACCTGTGTGTGTGTGATGGTGCAGTAATGTATGTATGGGACCTGTGCTGTGTGGGACGTGTGATGGTGCAGTGATGTGTGTGTGTGTGTGTATGGGACCTGTGTGTGTGTGTGTGTGTGATGGTGCAGTAATGTGTATGGGACCTGTGCTGTGTGTGTGTGTGAGATGGTGCAGTAATGTGTATGGGACCTGTGCTATGTGTGTGTGTGTGTGTATGGGACCTGTGTGTGTGATGGTGCAGTAATGTGTGTATGAGACCTGTGCTGTGTGTGTGATGGTGCAGTAATGTGTGTATGGGACCTGTGCTGTGTGTGTGTGTGTGATGGTGCAGTAATGTGTGTATGGGACCTGTGCTGTGTGTGTGTGTGTGTATGGAACCTGTGTGTGTGATGGTGCAGTAGTGTGTGTGTGGGACCTGTGCTGTGTGTGTGTGATGGTGATGTAATGTGTGTGTGGGACCTGTGCTGTGTGTGTGTGATGGTGATGTAATGTGTGTATGGGACGTGTGTGTGTGATGCTGCAGTAATGTGTGTGTGTGTGTGTGGGACGTGTGATGGTGCAGTGGTGTGTATGTGTATGAGACCTGTGCTGTGTGTGTATGGGACCTGTGTGTGACGTGTGTGTGATGGTGCAGTAATGTATGTATGGGACCTGTGCTGTGTGTGTGTGTGTGTGTGTGTGACGTGTGATGGTGCAGTGATGTGTGTGTGTGTGTGTGTATGGGACCTGTGTGTGACGTGTGTGTGTGTGTGTGATGGTGCAGTAATGTGTGTATGGGACCTGTGTGTGTGTGTGTGTGATGGTGCAGTAATGTGTGTATGGAACCTGTGCTGTGTGTGTGATGGTGCAGTAATGTATGTATGGGACCTGTGCTGTGTGTGTGATGGTGCAGTAATGTATGTATGGAACCTGTGCTGTGTGTGTGATGGTGCAGTAATGTATGTATGGGACCTGTGCTGTGTGTGTGATGGTGCAGTAATGTATGTGTGGGACCTGTGCTGTGTGTGTGATGGTGCCGTAATGTATGTGTGGGACCTGTGCTGTGTGTGTGTGTGATGGTGCAGTAATGTATGTATGGGACCTGTGCTGTGTGTGTGATGGTGCAGTAATGTATGTGTGGGACCTGTGCTGTGTGTGTGATGGTGCAGTAATGTATGTGTGGGACCTGTGCTGTGTGTGTGATGGTGCCGTAATGTATGTATGGGACCTGTGCTGTCTGTGTGTGTGTGATGGTGCCGTAATGTATGTATGGGACCTGTGCTGTCTGTGTGTGTGTGATGGTGCAGTAATGTATGTATGGGACCTGTGCTGTCTGTGTGTGATGGTGCAGTAATGTATGTATGGGACCTGTGCTGTCTGTGTGTGTGATGGTGCAGTAATGTATGTATGGGACCTGTGCTGTCTGTGTGTGTGTGATGGTGCAGTAATGTATGTATGGGACCTGTGCTGTCTGTGTGTGTGTGATGGTGCAGTAATGTATGTATGGGACCTGTGCTGTCTGTGTGTGTGTGATGGTGCAGTAATGTATGTATGGGACCTGTGCTGTCTGTGTGTGTGATGGTGCAGTAATGTATGTATGGGACCTGTGCTGTGTGTGTGTGTGTGATGGTGCAGTAATGTATGTATGGGACCTGTGCTGTGTGTGTGTGTGTGATGGTGCAGTAATGTATGTATGGGACCTGTGCTGTGTGTGTGTGTGTGATGGTGCAGTAATGTGTGGGACGTGTGTGTGTGTGTGATGGTGATGTGTGTGTATGGAACCTGTGTGTGTGTGATGGTGCAGTAATGTATGTATGGGACCTGTGCTGTGTGTGTGTGTGTGACGTGTGATGGTGCAGTGATGTGTGTGTGTGTGTATGGGACCTGTGTGTGACGTGTGTGATGGTGCAGTAATGTGTATGGGACCTGTGTGTGTGTGATGGTGCAGTAATGTATGTATGGGACCTGTGCTGTGTGTGTGTGTGTGTGTGATGGTGCAGTGATGTGTGTGTGTGTGTATGGGACCTGTGTGTGATGGTGCAGTAATGTGTATGGGACCTGTGCTGTGTGTGTGTGAGATGGTGCAGTAATGTGTATGGGACCTGTGCTGTGTGTGTGTGAGATGGTGCAGTAATGTGTATGGGACCTGTGCTGTGTGTGTGTGTGTGATGGTGCAGTAATGTGTGGGACGTGTGTGTGATATGGTGATGTGTGTGGTGTGTGTGTGTGTATGGGACCTGTGCTGTGTGATGGTGCAGTAATGTGTGTATGAGACCTGTGCTGTGTGTGTGTGTGTGATGGTGCAGTAATGTGTGTATGGGACCTGTGCTGTGTGTGATGGTGATGTAATGTGTGTATGGGACCTGTGCTGTGCTGTGTGTGTGATGGTGCAGTAATGTGTGTATGGGACCTGTGCTGTGTGTGTGTGTGTAATGCTGCAGTAATGTGTGTGTGTATGGAACCTGTGTGTGTGTGATGGTGCAGTAGTGTGTGTGTGGGACCTGTGCTGTGTGTGTGATGGTGATGTAATGTGTGTATGGGACCTGTGCTGTGTGTGTGTGATGCTGCAGTAATGTGTGTGTGTGTGTGTGTATGTATGGAACGTGTGTGTGTGTGTGTGTGATGGTGCAGTAATGTGTGTATGGGACCTGTGCTGTGTGTGTGATGGTGCAGTAATGTGTATGGGACCTGTGCTGTGTGTGTGTGATGCTGCAGTAATGTGTGTGTGTGTATGGAACGTGTGTGTGTGATGGTGCAGTAATGTGTGTGTGTGTGTGTGATGTGTGTATGGGACGTGTGTGTGATGGTGCAGTGATGTGTGTATGGGACGTGTGTGTGTGTGTGTGATTGTGCAGTAATGTGTGTGGGACCTGTGCTGTGTGTGATGGTGCAGTAATGTGTGTATGAGACCTGTGTGTGTGATGGTGCAGTAATGTGTGTATGGGACCTGTGCTGTGTGTGTGTGTGATGGTGATGTAATGTGTGTATGGGACCTGTGCTGTGTGTGTGATGGTGATGTAATGTGTGTATGGGACCTGTGCTGTGTGTGTGATGGTGCAGTAATGTGTGTATGGGACCTGTGCTGTGTGTGTGACCTGTGTGAAGGTGCAGTAATGTGTGTGTGTGTGGGACCTGTTTGTGTGAAGGTGCAGTAATGTGTGTGTGTGTGTGGGACCTGTGCTGTGTGTGTGTGATGGTGCAGTAATGTGTGTATGGGACCAGTGCTGTGTGTGATGGTACAGTAGTGTGTGTGTGATGGTGCAGTAATGTGTGTATGGGACCTGTGCTGTGTGTGATGGTACAGTAGTGTGTGTGTGATGGTGCAGTAATGTGTGTATGGGACCTGTGCTGTGTGTGTGTGTGTGTGACCTGTGCTGTGTGTGATGGTGCAGTAATGTGTGTGTGTGTGTGTGTGTGTGTGTGTGTGTGTGACCTGTGCTGTGTGTGATGGTGCAGTAATGTGTGTGTGGGACCTGTGCTGTGTGTGATGGTGCAGTAATGTGTGTGTGTGTGTGACCTGTGCTGTGTGTGATGGTGCAGTAATGTGTGTGTGGGACCTGTGCTGTGTGTGATGGTGCAGTAATGTGTGTATGAGACCTGTGTGTGTGATGGTGCAGTAATGTGTGTATGGGACCTGTGCTGTGTGTGTGTGATGGTGATGTAATGTGTGTATGGGACCTGTGCTGTGTGTGTGATGGTGATGTAATGTGTGTATGGGACCTGTGCTGTGTGTGTGATGGTGCAGTAATGTGTGTATGGGACCTGTGCTGTGTGTGTGACCTGTGTGAAGGTGCAGTAATGTGTGTGTGTGTGGGACCTGTGTGTGTGAAGGTGCAGTAATGTGTGTGTGTGTGTGTGTGTGATGGTGCAGTAATGTGTGTATGGGACCAGTGCTGTGTGTGATGGTACAGTAGTGTGTGTGTGATGGTGCAGTAATGTGTGTATGGGACCAGTGCTGTGTGTGATGGTACAGTAGTGTGTGTGTGATGGTGCAGTAATGTGTGTATGGGACCTGTGCTGTGTGTGTGTGTGTGTGACCTGTGCTGTGTGTGATGGTGCAGTAATGTGTGTGTGTGTGTGACCTGTGCTGTGTGTGATGGTGCAGTAATGTGTGTGTGGGACTTGTGCTGTGTGTGATGGTGCAGTAATGTGTGTGTGTGTGTGTGTGTGTGTATGAGACCTGTGTGTGTGATGGTGCAGTAATGTATGTATGGGACCTGTGCTGTGTGTGTGTGATGGTGATGTAATGTGTGTATGGGACCTGTGCTGTGTGTGTGATGGTGCAGTAATGTGTGTATGGGACCTGTGCTGTGTGTGTGTGTGACCTGTGTGAAGGTGCAGTAATGTGTGTGTGTGTGTGTGTGTGGGACCTGTGAAGGTGCAGTAATGTGTGTGTGTGTGGGACCAGTGCTGTGTGTGATGGTACAGTAGTGTGTGTGTGTGTGTGATGGTGCAGTAATGTGTGTATGGGACCTGTGCTGTGTGTGTGTGATGGTGTAGTAATGTATGTATGGGACCTGTGCTGTGTGATGGTGCAGTAATTGTGTGTGTGTGTGTGTGTGTGTGTGTGATGGTGCGGTGCTGTGTGTGATGGTGCAGTAATGTGTGTATGGGACCTGTGCTGTGTGTGATGGTACAGTAGTGTGTGTGTGTGATGGTGCAGTGATGTGTGTGTGTGACCTGTGTGTGATGGTGCAGTAATGTGTGTGGGACCTGTGCTGTGTGAGATGGTGCAGTAATGTGTGTATGGGACCTGTGCTGTGTGTGTGTGTGTGTGTGTGAGATGGTGCAGTAATGTGTGTATGGGACCTGTGCTCTGTGTGTGTGTGAGAGATGGTGCAGTAATGTGTGTGTGTGTGTGTGATGGTGCAGTAATGTGTGTATGGGACCTGTGCTGTGTGCGATGGTGCAGTAATGTGTGTATGGGACCTGTGCTGTGTGCGATGGTACAGTAATGTGTGTATGGGACCTGTGCTGTGTGTGATGGTGCAGTGATGTGTGTGTGTGACCTGTGTGATGGTGCAGTAATGTGTGTGGGACCTGTGCTGTGTGAGATGGTGCAGTAATGTGTGTATGGGACCTGTGCTGTGTGTGTGTGAGAGATGGTGCAGTAATGTGTGTGTGTGTGTGTGTGTGTGTGTTTGATGGTGCAGTAATGTGTGTATGGGACCTGCGCTGTGTGCGATGGTGCAGTAATGTGTGTATGGGACCTGAGGTGTGTGTGTGCCGTGATGGTGTAGTGTCTGTACTGGGCTTGGGCTGTATTTTTCATAGGGGAGTTACAGATGCACTGGAAGTCTGGGCTCTGGCTTCCAGTGCAGATTCAGTTCATGAAATAAGTGAGCATTAATAAACATTTGTAAAAGAGCATTTTTTCATCACTATTACCATTTAGAAAAGGAAAACAGCTGTATTTATACTACTTCTGACCTTGTAAATATGCAATAGCCATCTTCCCCCATGCAAAGGGCAAGCTACCACAGGCCACTGCTACTGCTGGCAGTGCTCAGTGACCGCTAATACCTGCGCTAGCTCTTATAAGTCGCAAAATGGCCCAATTCTGTGTTTGCGGTTGACTGGTTTTTTTTTTTTTTTTTGGTGGTTTAACAAATACACCCCTTACTGTCTGTACAGGACATTGTGTAGTAGTGTTTGTGTCTAAAGCTTGGATGTGTGTAGACATGTAACGTGTGGTAGTGTGTATGCTGGTCCTTTGGAGGTGTGGGCACATATCATGTCTCCACAGGACTTTGGTATTTTCGGGGTAAATGGAATTCCTGTGTTTGCTGTTTTTTAATCATTGCAGTGAATACTGTAGTGGTGCATACACACGGTCAGATATGTCAGATGAACGATTGATTTTACCAACGATTTTAGACTATTAAAATGAATGGAATCGTCCAAATCTGAGTGCAAACACATCAGATGTCTGATATCGTTATCTGACGTGGGAACGCGCATCGTTCATTGTTGCAGGCTCACATGTCAGTTCAATTGTTCATATCTGAAAGAAAATCTGTTTTTAAAATCGTTATTATTCAGATCTGACACAAAATCTGACCATGTGTAGGCACCGTAACAAGCCTTTGAATGGTATCTTTCATTCAGATTGTCTGCTGTTAATGTGACCAGTGTCCTTGCGCAGGTTTATGTCGCTGTCTCCATGCTCACATTGGCCCTGAATATGCTGAGGTGTATATTTCCCCCCCCCCACTTTGTACAATAAAAGTAATTAATGGGCATCTTAATGTGTTTGTTGCATTAAATGTACCAAGGCCACATCTATAATTACAGCTTGGATGATAACACTGGTAGCTAGTGACCTTTCCCCTTAAGGCTGCAGCAATATACTTTCATCGTCCCTTTTATAGCTCATTTCACAATTAAAGGCGGCAAAATGTGGGTGTGATTCCCTTACAGTATTTGTAAGCAATCTAAAATAAAAAGATTCTGTAGTAACTTTGTACAGTATTTTTGTCCCATATACACTGTATACTATGTGGATAGAGGGAGCCATTTGTTCGGTCCATAGATGGTTGGTATCACGGCCTGCACAAGTCTTTCTATAGTGCGTATTAGATGTGACACTATCACCGATGTATATGTGTATGAACCATCTTGGGCTGCTTCACCATCCTGGCAGCATTATGGAAGGAATTCCTTGGACCCATGTCAGCCAAGGCCCTGCACCTCATTGGTTATTTCCTGGATCCCCTATGTGTATGAGGAATCTAGCCCTGGAATCCAAAACACACGTCCTCAGAGCAGCCGGAAAACCATTCCAAAAATGCTGTTCTGTTTTCCATCCGTCACAACAGTACGGTTACCACTAACCCTTCACATGCCAGACTAATAGCCCCAGAGAGAGAAGTTTTACACTTTGTTATACTAGTGTTTGCACCTCAATCATCACCTTACTAGGGTTTAATGACTGACCTCTTCTACTTGTCTGTAGCCATCAAACCTTCATAAATATAGCATTTAAAATGTATATGAAGGAGGTACCCAAGTCCCGCTACTAGTCTTAATACCTTTTATTTTTTAATGCATTGGTTTTGGGTATTTTAGACTTCATTTATATCATGCAGAAGGTAACTCTGTAAATGAATTAAATATTTCGGCTTCTAAACTGGCATTATGGCAGCGTATAGGATCGTGAGGTCCGTTTCACGTTGTCCTACAGAGGTGCATGGTACTTTGATGTAAGTGATGCGGTCCTGTTGGTGTAAGCAGGAAAATGGGATTCATAAAAATGTTTGGGTCATAGAAATCTATAGAGTATTGTAGCCGTGGACATGCACCTATAGACTTTCATTAGAACCTTGAGTATGCAAGAGGAATATACAAGTGGGTCAGTGTTGGGTGTCCTATCCAAGTGTCTTGGATAGCGAGGTATAAAATAGGGGGTCCTAGTTGTCTATGGAACTGCGCAATTTTGAAACTGGTGCGTGCAACGAGCACTCTATGAAGCTGCGAGCGATATGGAAGGACAAGGGTAGATGTGTATGAGATACTGATACATCAATAACGTCATACATTGTGTGTTCTGTGTTCTGTCTTTAGATTAATGTCTCAGCAGGCAGATACTCGTACTCTTAAGTCCACCAGGTCACGGGTTCTCAAATCCTTGTCTGTGACGTTGGCGTTATCTTTAGCTGCTGCGTAGGTCCTGTGGTTACAGGAAATTGTATATACAGGCAGGGTATAATATGTGTGGGACGCACATTTCCCTATTAACCCCTGGCGTGCTTGATCTAACCCCATATTATTCATTGTTTGTGCCATAATGTTTTAATATGGAATGACTTGGTTTATGTAAACCCTCTAATATGTTATCGGACCCTCTACAGATGTACTGGTCACTTATTACATTTAGACAACTCTGGCTAACGTTTGTTCCTACACACCTTTTTATAGGATATGTAATGCAGCATTATTTATAAGGACAGGGCTTTCTGTAATAGATTTGTCCAACCTAGAACCTCCGAATTGTTGACTTTTTCCCAACCCACTGCTCCAGTTAATGGGCTAAAACCCATTTACCATTTGCACAGGCAGATCAGATTCTTCTACGCGCTGGCATCGCCCCTTTAAGAGTGGCCAGGAGGAATGCTGTGGCCCTGATGCTGGATGATTTATCTGCAGGATATTGTGAGGGCTCCCAAACTGGTGACGCAAGTGGGGCCAGAGTTGGGAGAGATTAGGACCATGTCATTGTATAGTAGTGCTGGTCGTGTAGACGTGGAGAACAAACAGCGAGGCTGCTAAATGCTGTAAAAACAGAACAACTAAATTAGTTTAGTGGCCCCTTCATCAGATAGCTACTCCTGTAGCAGGATGCTTATAATGTAGATCTTTTGATTATTATCTCAATCAGGCCTGGGCAAAGCCCAACAGCCAGGTAGCCAATGCACTTAATCTACCGGTGACGCCCAGCTTTTTGAAGTCTTTCATATTGAAGTCAATGGATGTTGACTCCTAGAGCCATGGATTCTGTTAAATAGTCGTGTATAATACAGGCAGCCATTTATTATATATACTCTGCATGATGAAATTAGGGCAGGTAGACGCTAAGGGACTGTAACTGTTTCGGTGCCTAGGGATATCAAACTTCTATGTTTTCTCTAGACACGTTTGTGTTCTGTATTGGAACCTTAGGAACACCACGCGGCCTGTACATTAATGCATTATGTTTGACTGGATCAATGTTATTTGATTGGATCTGTGACCAATTTGGCCACACACTTAGGGGTAGATTTACTAAAGTGTGGGTTTTCAGAAGTGGAGTTGTTGCTCGTAGCAACCAATCTAATTCTAGCTGTTATCTTCTAGAAAGGTGCTAGACACATAAGTAGAATCTAATTGGTTGCTATAGGCAACAACTCCATTTTTAAATACTCACTTCAGTCGTAAATTTACCCCTTAGAGGATAAAGTTGTAGAGTTCCAGCCGTAATGCGCTCATTCAATCGGAGTACGGTGGTGGTTGGCCATACATGGTGGTTTTTTTTTTTTAAGGTGCGTACACTATCAACGATATATCGTTCATTTTTATGCAGTGAATGACCAATGATTCGTATTCCCGCATGAAAGATAATGATATCTATGATTGCCCGTACATGCAGGCCAACTTTCACGATATTGTCAACTTCGCCTGTTCAGAGATGTGGCAGGATGACTTCACTGAAAGATATCGTTAGCCAGTAATCACCTAAATAGCTTATTGGGGTCCTTTACCAAACTGCTTTTCTACCCTGGCAGATAATAATCAGTGTAATCACATTATCTTTACTTGGGTGGGAACCACCCACTGTACAAGGTTTGGCCAGTTGGTAAAAATAAATGAAAGACTAGGAAGAGGCGTTTATTTGTGATGACTGGTCCAATATCACATTAGATGTATTACTGGTTTATGTACTAGTAAGGATACTATGTATTAATGCACGAATAACTTGCTCATACTGTGGTTTATGATTTTGCAGGCAATGGTGGCTTGTTATCCTGGCAATGGGATGGGATATGTACGACATGTGGATAACCCAAACAGAGATGGACGCTGCTTAACTTGCATTTACTACCTAAATCAAAACTGGGACACACAGGTATGTCTGCTCAGCAATGTGTGCGCTTACTCTACCAGGGAACCAAGATGAAGAGTCCAATTTCTGTGTTCTGCTATATTCATTGCTAGACTGGAGTGTATACAGTGCGTCCCGAGTCTGAAACGAGGCTGCTTGCGCCCTATCGGGAGATGTCTCTTTACCCTCTCGTTAATTTATAAAACCAAGCAGAAGTTCCTGCTCCGTAAGCAGGTGAAGCTTGGGGTCTGATACTGCTGCAGCCTCGGTCTCCAATGCAGTGGAGCGATTTGTTTTTTTTTTTTTTTTTTTTTTCTTGCGTATAAGATTCCATACGCATAGAGTAGGAGCAGCGCTTGAAGCGCACAGTCTCAGAAATGTATTGGGCGTTACTGGGCGGCGACAAGGAGGTGGCAAAGCTGACGCAGAGAGCTGGTCTGACTTATGGACGTGCTATGGTAGTGTCGCTTACATAGGCCATGCTCGGACCGATCATCCGCACCTGCCATAGGGCTGGTGCAAGTTTTCATGGTGCGACAGACAGTGGCGTCTGAAGACTAACCAACTGGATTGGAGCGTCTAAAGATGCTCAAAGTGGGCATCTTAGTCTTTGTACCACAAGCAGATGCATGGCTGTACCTAACCCTAAGTCCCCCCTGGGGGTCCCTAAACCTAAAACCCTACCTCTCTGTTAAATCCCTTGCCGGTATTAGTGTCGGGATTGAGACATGCCGCCCCCGGTCCCATAACTACATCCCATAGGGATCATTGTGCCTAATAACCAATGCAGGGAAATTTTACTAATAGTCCCATTTGAATGAATATTTATCATTTTTTTTTTTTTTTTTATATAACCACTTTATAATGGGGGTAAGGTGCAATCGGGGAGATTGCTTCTATTTCAAGGAGTCTCCCTTACAATTGGAGAGCTGGAAAGGTATGCACCTGGGTTGAACACGCCTTTATCAATTAACTAGTCCAACAGCGGTGACACAATCCTAAATCAAGAGGGAAGTCTCAGAACAGCATATTGTCCCTCTTGGAATGGGTCATGTTGGGAGGTATGGAAGTAGTTTCTATTTATGTGACTGAGGGCTCTGATTTACAGCTTGTGCATTACACTAAAGCTATAACTTGGAGTCATAACCCCTTTTACACAAAAGTCCCGGGTCTGACCAGGCATTTGGAACATGGTTCCAAACCAGATCAGACCCGGGACAGATCCCTTTAACAGCGCGGTGCCGACCCACGTTATTCCCGGATCAGTGCCGTCTACACAGGTGCAGTTGTTCTCTCCTGCCGGTACTTGGAGATGACATCCTCTCTCCAAACACCTGGAAATCTGGATCTCCCTATGCTGTAAACGGGGCTCGGGTTACCCGTTTACACTGCAGGGTCATTCCCGTGTTAAACCCTGCAAGCTACCCAGGTTGAATTACCAGGTCACTCAACCCGGGAACACTGGCCCATTTTACATCGAGCCGCAACCCGGGTTGACACTGCAATAGCCTGGGTCAAAATGACTGGGTTAAACTGGTATTAGTTTAGACAGGTACACACTATGCAATTTTTTTTTTTTTTTTTAACCGATAATTTGGGATAATTTCTCAACAAAATGACGGTCTCGATATCTGAGCTACACACCACTATACAATTTTTAAATGAAATACCTGGCGAATTTCCATGAATTTGCATATGTACGTCCACAAGGATGATGTGGTAATCAGGGGGGGGGATAGGAAATATTGGCAGAGTATCGAGAATGCACATACACTGCGCGATATCAGGGAATTGAGGTGAAGATTTTCAGTCTTGACCAACAGGTTGGATAACTGAAGGAATGAATTTGGGTGTTTTCTAACAGTTTTATCTGTGAAACGCTAAGACTGTTTCTTACACATGACTATACAATTAATGAGACCGATGCCCGATTATTGGCAAATTGGCCCCATAATTGTGTAGTGTGTAGCGAGATCATTGTGCTTAATACCCATCCCGCTTGTCAATATGGCTTACTAGTAAAAGGGGAAAGAGAGGTCATCAGTCAGGTTACACTTTGTCTTTAGCACAGTAACCGGAACCCAAGTAATCCTGCATAACTAAAATGACCTTCATTAAAAGAGCCCCTTTATACATGTAATCGCCCAAACCTTATTATGATTACAAGAAATAACCAGTGTATAAAAACTAGGGGTGTGCACCAGCCACTTTTCGTGTTTTGGTTTTGGATCTGGATCTTTCTTCGTGTTTTGGATCTGGATTGGTTTTGCCAAAACCACCCTTCCGTGTTTTGGGTTCTGGGTTTTGTGTTTTGGATCTGTATTTTTTGAAAAAAAGCATAAAAACAGCTTAAATCACAGAATTTGTGGGTTTTTCTGCTCCTATGCAATTATTAACGTCAAAAACCTTAATTTCCACTCATTTCCAGTTTATTCTGAACACCTCACACCTCACAATAGTGTTTTTATATCCAAAAGTTTGCACCGAGGTAGCTGGATGACTATGCTAAGCGACACGAGTGGGCGGCACAAACACGTGGCCCATCTAGGAGTGACACTGCAGTGGCAGACAGGATGGAAGTTTGAAAAACTAGGCCCCAAACAGTACATACTGCAAAGAAAAAAAAGAGGTGAAAGATGGAATTGTCCTTGGGCCCTCCCACCCACCCTTATGATGTATAAATAGGACATGCACACTTTAACAAACCAATCATTTCAGCGCCAGGGTCTGCCACATGACGGTGGCTGAAATGATTGGTTCGTTTGGGCCCCCACAAAACAAGCTGGCAATTAATGTGTCCCTGCACAAACTGGCTCTACAGAGGCAAGATGTCGTCCTCATCCACCGATTCCTTGGATAAAACAGGAAAAAGGGATTTAGGTGTCCCTGGACTGCTTACGGTCTTAGCCAAAGTTTCTGAACTTGACAGTAACTTTTTATGAACGCGCTGCAGGTGCCGTACAAGGGAGGATGTTCCTAGGTGGTTAACGTCCCTACCCCTACTTATTTCACCTTTACATATGGCAAGACAGTTGTTGTCTGGATTTGGATAGAAATATTGCCAGACCAAAGAGGTGGAATGTTTGGTCTTCTGCCCAGGCATGACCGTGATGGGCTTTTTCATCCCACGGACAACAACTGTTTCCCCCGGACCCTGATTTAAACAAACCACATCACCATCAGAATCCTCCTCGCCAACTTCCTCCTCAGCGCCAGCTACACCAGTATCCTCATCCTGTTGTACTTCAACAGTGACATCTTCAATTTGCATATCAGCAAGTGGACTGTGGGTGCTCCTTTCAGCACTTGCAGGGGGCGTGCAAATGGTGGAAAGAGCCACCTCTTCCCGTCCAGTGCTGGGAAGGTCAGGCATCGCAGCCACCACCACACTTGGACTCTCCTTGGGGATTTGTGATATCTTCTTAGAAAGCACAGTTCTTTGCTGTGCTTTTGCCAGCTTAACTCGTTTGATTTTTTTTTTTAGCGGGAGGAGGGCTTCCATCGTCATGTGAAGCTGAACCACTAGTCATGAACATACTAGTCATACTAGTATGACACACACTAGTCATAGAGAAAGACCTTAGCCGTTCCTTGCCACCCCGTGTCATAAATGGCATATTGGCAAGTTTACGTTTCTCTTCAGATTGAAATGTTTTTTTCAAGGTCATTTTCCTGAACTTTGTCATTTGGGATTGTATGTGGCCTCTACTATGACATTGGGCATCGGCCTTGGCAGACGACGTTGATGGCATGTTATTGTCTATGTCATGACTAGTGGCAGCAGCTTCAGCACTAGGAGGAAGTGGTTCTTGATCTTTCTCTATTTTATTTTTATCGGAGAAAGTTTGGTCCTCCATTTGTTATATCGATTTGATATATACGTGTGGCTAAGGCGCACACAAACACAGAAAATATTTTTTTATTTTTGCTGGAGAGTAGTGCACTTTGTGGGTTACACCACCCTTTAAGAAATGAGCCAGCCGGCTCTGTACTTATGGGACACAGGCGCACGCTTGGCGCTGCTCCTTTGTTGATACACGTGCAGCCACAGTGCACACAATTCACAAACACAGAAAATATTTTTTTATTTTGTTTGGAGTGTACTTTGGGGGTTACACCACCCTTTAACAGACTTATGGGACACAGGCGCACGCTTGGCGCTGCTCCTTTGTTGATTCACGTCCAGCCACACTGCACACAATTCACAAACACAGAAAAAATATATATTTTTTTAGCACTTGGGGGGAGCACCCCTGATGGACAGAGCACCCCCTGGACAACACTACAGCACCCCTTTAGGACTGGGACACTGCACAGGACTTTGGAGTGGACACAGCCCCTATGGACAACTGACTGCACAACACAGTCCAGCCAGCCCCTATGGACTTTGAAGTAGTGGATACAGCCCCTATGGACAACAGCAGCACTACACTACACTACACTACACAGCCCAGCCAGCCCTAACTCCCACCCTCCCTCTTCACTGTCCACAGCCGAGTGAGAAAATGGCGCCGACGCGGGTACCTTATATAGGATCCAAAAGCCGCGAGACCCAGAAGGCGGGATGATGACGTTTTGCCTCGATTTCAGATCCGAGTCAGGCGGGAAAAGTGGAGCCTGACTCAGATCGGCCTCGGATCGGGGGGGTTCGGATTTCAGAGATCCAAACCCGCTCACCCCTAATAAAAACAGTTAGTGGTATGTGACAACATGACAATTATATTGTAGTAATTTAATTGTTTTACTTCTTGTCGCAGTTGTAGCTCATTATAATAAATCTTCATTAGTAAATCAATTATAAAAACCTGCTGCTTCCGATTAGAAGTATGTCTTTTAAGCACAATAAGAGGCTAATTAAATTTGCTTGTAAATGGTTGATGTCTCACTTTGTGATGACTTATTCACTAACCAACTGGGAAATTAATAATGCGAGTATGGGGTAAATAGAGTGCGAGTATGACAAATGTGCCAGTTTGGATTGCCTGTATGTAATAGAATGTAAGTACATGCTAACCCGCCTGACTCTAGCATTCACGCTGCGACACAACGCGCCCTCCAGATGTTTCTAATAGTAGACCTAAAACTCGCCGGATTTAATAGACAATGAGTTGAAAACTCCCCATGAACTCAGCAGAACTACTGTAAATAATTGAATGTCCTCAGGCCAGCAAGATATGACATTGAAATCCTATTAGCTCACATAAGTGGCCTATTTAAACTAGGGGTGAGCGGGTTCGGATTTCTGAAATCCGAACCCCCCCGAG
Organism: Taudactylus pleione; assembly: GCA_031769625.1. NCBI lineage: Eukaryota > Metazoa > Chordata > Amphibia > Anura > Myobatrachidae > Taudactylus > Taudactylus pleione. The sequence continues at coordinate 6,181 of JAUIMM010000506.1, read as the reverse complement.
CCCCCCCGATCCGAGTCCGATCCGAGTCAGGCTCGACTTTTCCCGCCTGACTCGGATCTGACATCGAGGCAAAACGTCATCATCCCGCCTTCCGAGTCTCGCGGGTTTTGGATCCTATATAAGGTACCCGCGTCGGCGCCATTTTCTCACTCGGCTGTGGACAGTGAAGAGGGAGGGTGGGAGTTAGTGCTGTGTAGTGTAGTGTAGTGTAGTGCTGCTGTTGTCCACTACTTCAAAGTCCATAGGGGCTGGCTGTGTTGTGCTGTGCTGCTGTTGTTAATAGGGGCTGTGTCCACTACTTCAAAGTCCATAGGGGCTGGCTGGACTGTGTTGTGCAGTCAGTTCCAAAGTCCTGTGCAGTGTCCCAGTCCTAAAGGGGTGCTGTAGTGTTGTCCAGGGGGTGCTCTGTCCATCAGGGGTGCTCCCCCCAAGTGCTAAAAAAATAATATATTTTCTGTGTTTGTGAATTGTGTGCGCAGTAGCCGCACGTGCATCAACAAAGTAGTGCCAAGCGTGCGCCTGTGTCATAAGTAAAGGGCCGGCTGGCTTGACCGTTAAGGGTGCTGTAACCCCCGAAAGTACACTCCAGTCCAAACCTAAAAAAAAATTATTTTCTGTGTTTGTGAATTGTGTGCGCAGTAGCCGCACGTGCATCAACAAAGTAGTGCCAAGCGTGCGCCTGTGTCATAAGTAAAGGGCCGGCTGGCTTGACCGTTAAAGGGTGCTGTAACCCCCGAAAGTACACTCCAGTCCAAACCAAAAAAAAATTATTTTCTGTGTTTGTGAATTGTGTGCGCAGTAGCCGCACGTGCATCAACAAAGTAGTGCCAAGCGTGCGCCTGTGTCATAAGTAAAGGGCCGGCTGGCTTGACCGTTAAGGGTGCTGTAACCCCCGAAAGTACACTCCAGTCCAAACCTAAAAAAAAATTATTTTCTGTGTTTGTGAATTGTGTGCGCAGTAGCCGCACGTGCATCAACAAAGTAGTGCCAAGAGTGCCCCTGTGTCATAAGTAAAGGGCCGGCTGGCTTGACCGTTAAAGGGTGCTGTAACCCCCGAAAGTACACTCCAGTCCAAACCAAAAAAAAATTTATTTTCTGTGTTTAGCCGCACGTATATATCAAATCGATATAACATAAATGGAGGACCAAACTTTCTCCGATAAAAATAAAATAGAGAAAGATCAAGAACCACTTCCTCCTAGTGCTGAAGCTGCTGCCACTAGTCATGACATAGACGATAACATGCCATCAACGTCGTCTGCCAAGGCCGATGCCCAATGTCATAGTAGAGGGCACATACAATCCCAAATGGCAAAGTTCAGGAAAATGACCTTGAAAAAGACATTTAAATCAGCTGAAGAGAAACGTAAACTTGCCAATATGCCATTTACGACACGGAGTGGCAAGGAACGGCTAAGGTCGATCCCTAGTATGTTCATGACTAGTGGTTCAGCTTCACATGACGATGGAAGCACTCCTCCCACTAAAAAAATCAAAAGAGTTAAGCTGGCAAAAGCACAGCGAAGAACTGTGCTTTCTAAGAAGATATCACAAATCCCCAAAGAGAGTCCAAGTGTGGTGGTGGTTGCGATGCCTGACCTTCCCAGCACTGGACGGGAAGAGGTGGCTCTTTCCACCATTTGCACGCCCCCTGCAAGTGCTGAAAGGAGCACCCACAGTCCACTTGCTGATATGCAAATTGAAGATGTCACTGTTGAAGTACAACAGGATGAGGATACTGGTGTAGCTGGCGCTGAGGAGGAAGTTGGCGAGGAGGATTCTGATGGTGATGTGGTTTGTTTAAATCAGGCTCCGGGGGAGACAGTTGTTGTCCGTGGGATGAAAAAGCCCATCACGGTCATGCCTGGGCAGAAGACCAAACATTCCACCTCTTTGGTCTGGCAATATTTCTATCCAAATCCGGACAACAACTGTCTTGCCATATGTACCATATGTAAAGGTGAAATAAGTAGGGGTAGGGACGTCAACCACCTAGGAACATCCTCCCTTATACGGCACCTGCAGCGCGTTCATAAAAAGTTACTGTCAAGTTCAGAAACTTTGGCTCAGACCGTAAGCAGTCCAGGGACACCTAAATCCCGTTGTCCTGTTGTATCCAAGCGCCTGCAAACCACACCGTCAACTCCCTCCTCGTCAATTTCCTCCTTAGTCAGGATCGGAAGTAGTCCTGCAGGCCATATCACTGGCATGACTGACTCTCCTATCCGGGATTCCTCCGGAGGATCCTGCATTGCTACGCCTACTGCTGCCGCTGCTGCTGTTGCTGCTGCTGCTGGGAGTCGTTCATCATCCCAGAGAGGAAGTAGGAACACCACTACTTTTACTAAACAATTGACCCTCCAACAGTCCTTAGCGAGGAGGATGAAGTACGACAGCAGTCATCCTGAAGCAAAACGTATAACTGAGGCCTTGACTGCTATGTTGGTGTTAGACGTGCGTCCGGTATCCGCCATTAGTGCAGTGGGATTTAGACAATTGATGGAGGTAGTGTGTCCCCGGTTCCAAATCCCGTCTAGATTCCACTTCACTAGGCAGGCGATACCGAGACTGTACAGAAACGTCAGAAAAAGTGTCCTCAGTGTCCTGAAAAATGCCGTTGTACACAATGTCCACTTAACCACGGACATGTGGACAAGTGGAACAGGGCAGACTAAGGACTATATGACTGTGACAGCCCACTGGGTAGATGTATCACCTTACGCAGCAACAGCAGCAGCGTCACCAGTAGCAGCATCTCAGAAATGCCAGCTCGTTACAAGGCAGGCTACGCTGTGTATCACCGGTTTCAGTAAGAGGCACACCGCCGACAACCTCTTAGAGAAACTGAGGGAAATCATCGCCCAGTGGCTTACCCCACTTAGACTCTCCTGGGGATTTGTGATATCTGACAACGCCACCAATATTGTGCGGGCATTACATCTGGGCAAATTCCAGCACGTCCCATGTTTTGCTCACACAATAAACTTGGTGGTGCAGAATTTTCTGAAAAGCGACAGGGGCGTGCAGGAGACGCTTTGGGTGGCCCGAAAAATTTCTGGCCACTTTCGCCATTCAGCGACTGCGTGCCGAAGACTGGAGCGCCAGCAAACACTCTTGAACCTGCCCCGCCATCACCTGAAGCAAGAGGTTGTGACGCGGTGGAACTCAACCCTCTATATGCTTCAGAGGATGGAGGAGCAGCAAAAGGCCATACAAGCCTATACATCCACCTATGACATAGGCAAAGGAGGGGGTATGCACCTGACTCAAGCGCAGTGGAGAATGATTTCCGTGTTGTGCAAGGTTCTTCAGCCCTTCGAACTTGCCACACGTGAAGTCAGTTCAGACACTGCCAGCTTGAGTCAGGTCATTCCCCTCATCAGGCTTTTGCAGAAGCAGCTGGAGAAAGTGAAGGAGGAGCTAAGACGGAGCGATTCCGCTCGGCATGTGGGACTTGTGGATGAAGCCCTTCATTCGCTTTGCCAGGATTCCAGGGTGGTCAATCTGTTGAAATCAGACCACTACATTTTGGCCACCGTGCTCGATCCTAGGTTTAAAGCCTATGTGGTGTCTCTCTTTCCGGCCGACACAAGCCTGCAGAGGTGCAAAGACCTGCTGGTGAACACACTGTCAGCTGAAGCGGAACGTGACACGTCAACGGCTCCTTCTTCATTTTCTCCCGCAACTGGGGCTGCCAGGAAAAAACTTAGGTATCCTAAGCAACCCGCTGGCGGTGATGCAGGGCAGGCAGGACCAAGTTTGGACATCTGGTCCGGACTGAAGGACCTGGCAACAATTTCTGACATGTCTACTGTCACTGCATATGATACTGTCACCATTGACAGAATGGTGGAGGATTACATCGGTGACAGCATCCAAGTAGGCATGTCAGACAGTCCATACCTGTACTGGCAGGAAAAAGAGGCAATTTGGAGGCCCCTGTACAAACTGGCTCTATTTTACCTGAGTTGCCCCCCCTCCAGTGTGTACTCCGAAAGAGTGTTTAGTGCAGCCGGGAACCTTGTCAGCGAAAGGCGTAGGAGGTTGCTTCCACAGAATGTGGAGAAGATGATGTTCATCAAAATGAATTATCAGCTCTTCCAGGGAGACCAGCCTCCAGAAGGTACAGAGGGACCTGTGGTGGTGGATTCAAGTGGGGACGAGTTAATACTTTGTGAGGATGAGGATGTACACACTGAAGAGGGTGAGGAATCGGTGGATGAGGAGGATGAGGATGACATCTTGCCTCCGTAGAGCCAGTTTGTGCAGGGACACATTAATTGCCAGCTTGTTTTGTGGGGGCCCAAACGAACCAATCATTTCAGCCACAGTTGTGTGGCAGACCCTGGCGCTGAAATGATTGATTTGTTAAAGTGTGCATGTCCTGTTTATACAACATAAGGGTGGGTGGGAGGGCCCAAGGACAATTCCATCTTGCACCTCTTTTTTTCTTTGCATTATGTACAGTTTGGGGCCTAGTTTTTCTAACTGCCATCCTGCCTGCCACTGCAGTGTCACTCCTAGATGGGTCACGTGTTTGTGCCGCCCACTCGTGTCGCTTAGCATAGTCATCCAGCTACCTCGGTGCAACCTTTTGGACATAAAAACACTATTGTGAGGTGTGAGGTGTTCAGAATAGACTGGAAATGAGTGGAAATTAAGGTTATTGAGGTTAATAATAGCATAGGAGCAGAAAAACCTACAAATTCTGTGATTTAAGCTGTTTTTATGCTTTTTTTCAAAAAAATACAGATCCAAAACACAAAACCCAGAACCCAAAACACGGAAGGGTGGTTTTGGCAAAACCAATCCAGATCCAAAACACGAAGAAAGATCCAGATCCAAAACCAAAACACGAAAAGTGGCCGGTGCACACCCCTAATTTAAACACATATTTTGACAACTGAGCCTCTTCACATTACCCTCCCCTGTCCTCCTTCACCGGGCTCCTTCTCAAAGTTAAATGTGCACAAACAAGGCTTATAAAGGGTTAATGAGGTCAAACTCTCTCTCCTTCTATCTCCCAGTGCACACAATGGTTTCTGTCATAAAAGGCCCTTGTATTTAGATCGTGCAAACACGCTGGAAGTCGCAGTAGACTGGCATTTGGTGTGGGTCCCCTATTTGGATTATGGACTGTGCTGCAGACCCCACATCTGGAGTCGCCATTGCTCACAACTCTGAATCAAGCCAGAGTGTGCAAGAAGCTGGTGATTTGGTGCTAAAACTCTGCTCTCAGGATGCTAACCCTGAAGGAGCACATGGACGACTGAACGGTAACGTTATCGTTCAGTCGTCCATTATTCGTGCATGAATCTGGCACTATAAAATGTCAAACGACCAGCGATGTGCGCTCCCGCTGTTCGTTTCCGACCTCAGTCATCGCCTGAACATGCTGGTCAATCTGCCGATAACGACAGATTGACCATGTTCAGGTATGAGGGAGGGTGCTTACACTGAACGATATATCGTCCAGTGTAGGCACTGCACAGTTGAATGAACGTTATCGTTCAGTCCTTCACTAGTCTCCTAGTGGATGTGCCCCTATAAGGGTGTGCTTGACAATGTCATTTCAGGATTTCCCCTGAAGTGATGCTAGGATTGGTGGTTTGGGCAGTTGCAGACTTCTGTCATAATTCACATCCAGTTTCTTTCTGTGGTGTTCTACAACTTTGGGAATGGTGAGGCAGTCACTCATGAGTAATGTACAAAGCGGTATGAATATACAGTATGTCTTTTCACCACACCAGCACAACTTGTCAGAGCCAGACTTGCTGAGTGACCTCGTAATCCAGTCAGGGTAATAATTCGTAAAAAAGCCGTTCTCCGTAATCTGCTATAAAAACACTGACAAAAGTAAGATAATGGTTGGTTTGTCAGCTTTCAAACAGGGACTTAAGTTGCTTTTAAAGTATAGATATGAGCGTTCTATGCAAGGATTTGTGAATGAGTTGATTTATTCATTTACAAGTTTTACTCGTACAGTACAGAAAACGGCAACAATGTAACAACAATTCCAAATCCTGCTGAAATAAAGATTGTGTACATAAGACCTAGGGGTATATTAACTAAAGTGCAAGTTTTTAGAAGTGGATATGTTGCCCATAGTAACCAATTAGACTCTAGCTATTATCTTCTAAAAGGTGCTCGATAAATAAGTAGGAATCTGGTTGCTATGGGC